>VZTZ01049209.1:308050-908050 GCA_013400955.1 Drymodes brunneopygia
CCCAAAAAAAAGCAGCTATGTGAGAACCAAAATGTTCTGCCAGAATCTGGTGTTTTTAAATTCCATGCAGTAATTAGTACATACAGCCAAGAAGGTTAATCGTATGATGAGGGAACAGATCATGATTTCTGATCAAGAGCAATCTTGTCAGTACATGCTTGTGAAGTTATAAAATAGTGACTGGCAAACTATCTTATCCAGCCATCCTCATCAACAGGCCAAATGGCACCAAGGAGCCAGTCCACCATCACTATTTCTGCTTTAATTGTAGGAAACAATGCAAAGAGCCCAGTGCACACGTGTGATTCATCAGGACACAAACAAGAGCACATGACTCAGTCTGCAGGGATCATGTCATACCACAGATTTCTTACAAGGATTAAGACACCAAGTTACATGATTTAAGATGTACCTAGGACCTTGCCATGGGCTTGGACAGACTTGTATCCCTGTTCACCACCTTAAAAAATAAAACCTTCCAAGCTAAAGCTTTCAGAGGGGCTATAGGGAGACAGACTTCAGAGATAAACACCATGAGAGCAGAATGACTCCAAGTAACATTTGAGTTAAAAACCATATTCTAGCTTCGTTGCTACCACCTGGGCTCAGATTCACTAAACAATAACCAACTGCCTGCTTGGGGCAGGTAGCCCCCAGCATCTGCTGCAGTCACCACCCTGACAGAAGATACATTGCCTCATCCTGGGATTGACCATGGTAGTTAATTGGATTTTTCAGCCTCTTTAGTAACACACTTAGCTTTGGCATCTTTGAGAACCCAGTTAAAAGGCTTAAGACTTCTTCTGATTGAGAAGGTAAAACTGAGACAGATTTCACAGCCAGCTGGATTAGTTAAGGCATGCCTCCAGTTCTGATACTAAAAGGGCATCCAGTACTCCAGATGACATCCCATCAATACTGCAGCAAGCTTAAGGCAAAGGAAAGGCAACACTATGTGTCTTGTGGAGCAGTCCTTCCTTCTCCCTCTACTGCAGCCATTTCCCACAAATATTACAAAACACCTGCCAGGGCTGGAGGCTGTACATTCCCTTCTCTCCCTGTACCCACGTGTAGCTAAATGCCTGCCACAGGCCTGTCAAGCTGGCAGAGACATGCACACTCAATTGCATCAACCAAGCTTTGTTCCCAGAGTCATCACCTCAGTCCTGCAACAGATGAAAGCAGCTCCTACCACACAGCCATGCTGGTCCAGCTGGGAGCTCACACATTTGTGATCCCGTTGAATGATGAAGCACAAAAGGAGTGGCACACACTATTCATTTTCTCCACATTGTCTTAAAGGAGACAGCTCAGACCAAGTCAAGAAAATAAAGCTCATTTATAAAAAGGAAAAAAAAAAAAAGAGAGCAAGACATGCCATGGAGCTCTAAGTGCAGGCTAGACACATGCAGTGTGACAGGATCAGAAAGGTTAAGCTCTGAGTGATGAGCATAGCTCAGCTGTAAGGACAGAAAAAGCCACAAGTTGAGCCATTTCCCTTTGTAAATACAAAGGAAGCAGAAAAAACCCATCCCAAATAATGCACAGAGATGGCAATTAAGGCAAATCCCTGAAGCTGACAGAGTGCACATCCTTAGTGCATGAGGGTGAGGAAGAAGGTTTCTCTAGTAATGCAAAATTAGGCCAAGGAAGCAATTTTGGCCATCAGCTCCACCCATAATTCCAACGCAGCATCCCACAAAGTGATCAGCCAGGAGAGCCCTTGGTGTTGTTACAACAATCTGCTTGTTTCTCACTTGAGGCCCCACTTCTGTCACTGCTGAAACGCTCTCAACTCTGCTTAGTAATTTCTCCATTGAGGGAAAAGAAAGCATTACAGATGTTTCCATAAAAAGTTTGTGACATATCTTCCAATTGACTCTGAAGTTTTTATTTACTTGCCAGCAGATATATCCTTCCTAGTTTTAGATTACAGGGAAAGAAAGCAGTGATTGTTGGCTGCATGTAGCTATAATCTTGCTAGTCCAAAAATTGAACAGGGAAGCCCAGCTGAAAGATGGTTTACTCATTCAAGGAAGCCTCATCAGCATCCTGAGGGAACACTGGCTTGAACCAAATCGTTAACTTAATAATCTAAGTGCTCAATTACAGGGACTATTTTAAATAGACTTCAGCTGCCAGACTCAGCCAAAGCACAGCCAGCTCGATGCAGACAGGATCTGAAGAATGAGAAAAAAAGAGACACTGCAGGACTGATGGAGCCATAACTTCTATATTAGTAAAGTTTATTCCCCCTCATTTGGAGGCGCATCCTACAGCATAGCAACAAGGTGCCAGAGGAAGCCACCAAGCAATGGCTGGAACCCAGCTGTGCCCCCAGCAGCAAGCTGGGCAGCCAGAGCAGGGGGGACTTTGGTTATGATTTCCGAAGGGGGTGGCCAGCAGTGCTCCTGCCCAGGCACACAGAAAGCTGTGACCACAAGGGCTTGGTCACCTACAAGGCAGGTGGCAGAGATCACTTTGAAAGCACCTCTTGTACTGTATCTGACCTCACAGCTAGCAAGAGTCCTCTCAGTAGTTGAGGAGCACTGAGACTCAGTGTAGAAAAGTTGTGAAGCCCACACCAGCTCCCTACTGCCACCAAACACCAGGTCCCAGATGCTTGCTTCAGCTTCATGACTGGGATCTGACCACTTTGGCATGAAACCAGCCAAAAAAGATTCTTAGCAAGGGGAGAGGGCCCAGGAGTCTGCAGCTAACTGTTCTAGCCAGCAAGGGGGTTTTCGAGGCAGGGGACACGACAACATCTTTGGGGAGAAATATACTCCATCTGGTTTATAAGCCACATCAGGATAAGCAGATATCTCAAGGGTTAATTAGTTCCCCATGCACAGATGGTAGCTGGTAGGGTTTGCAGAATGGATTAACCTAATCTGTGGCTTGTAATATACCATACAAATATCCATTCCTAGACTTGCAGCAGTTTTACCCTTATTTTGATTTGAGGACAGAAAAGCCACACAATGGATGCCAGCATAGAAGTAATGCCTATTTTGAGTGACAAATAAGTAGCTGTTCATTTGCCTAATGCAATTGACAAATTGGAGCTTGAAAGTAATTCCTTTCCATTTTTCTGCAGAGGGTCTTTGGGTGGACCAAGAAGAGACCGTTTGTTGCAAGCGTACAGAATATGCCCATGATAACCACTCCTCACAGTTCTACTGAGAGCTCTCCAGCCCTGACAGATGGTCATAGAGCAACAATTCAGTTGCCTGGAAACACGAAGGCAGCTTTCTGAGCAGCTCTGCAGCATGCTAGATAAAGCCCCCCAAGTCCAAGGTACCAGCCCATGTGGCATTTCAGGCCACAGCAAACGCCTGTGCCTTCACAGAGCCCCAGTGAAGCTCCAGGTCCCTGAGCTGGCTGCAGGTTAAAGCATTTATAATTAGATCACATCCAAGCAAAGGGCTGTGTGTTTACACAGCCCTCTACACAAGAGGAAGCCTGGCTCAGGGCTGGCATGCAGAGATGCCCCAGATCGGCACAAGACCCCCTTTTGTTTAGCTAAGGACGTGCCACGCTAGTGCATTTGGTTCAGAAGGTCTCAAATGTTTACAACCAGCATCAACTGCAGCGGTAAATGTTTCCATAACTCCCATTAAACTCTGAACTTATCCAGTTTCTCCCTGCTCGAAGGGGTGAGCACAGGACTAGCTAGACACTCACTCTGGCGAGGCAGAGGTCAGGGCAGAGGTGATGTTGGCTGTCTGAGGCATTCTCTGAATGTTTCTGCAATTGGCCATGCTCATGTCATGCCTGCACATGCCTGAGACACAGCAGCTGTGGGATTCCTGCCGGACAGTGTGGGACAGCTGTGCTCACAGCCAGCAGCCTCCTCCCAGCACAGCTTTGGTCAAGACAGGAGATGCGTTCATAAGGTCCCATTTGTTGGGAGGTGCTTGCGTTTAAAAATGCCTATTTGTCTTGTTTAAAGATGCAGTAGTTCCATGATCTGCACCTATGGAAGAAACTGCATTTCAAATGTATTTGTTATCTTAAAAGACCCTCAAAGCAATGCTGAAAATCTGTGCTTATTTACCCCATCCCTTTTTTGAGTGTCATAAAGCTGGTCTTTGTTAGAGGCTGTAACTGGCATATTCCTTTGCTCATTGCATGCACACTCCCACAACATCCAGCTCCAAACAGAAGGAAGCATTCCTCTGCTATTCTAAAATCAAGCAAGAAGATGGCCGAGAACAGAGTTCCTTTATGCAGCTCAATTTGTTCGGAGAGCTGCTTCACATTCCTCTTTGTACGGGGTAAATGGAGAAAGAGCGTCCCTCAGCCCCAGTGTTCCCAAGCCCTGGCTGTACAAACAGCCCAGCACCAGAAAGCAGAAAGAAGAGGAAGGAGTCTCAGAAGGAGATCTGGCAGAATGAGGAGCTGGGACAGCCAAAGGAGGGAGCCCAACCTGAGTGCCCCTCGCAGGGATGAATGACCATCTCCCTTGGGGTTCTCAGGGCAGGGGGCCAAAGAGTCCAGCAGGGGAGAGCATCCACAAATGGCATCTCAGCTACACTGACTCAACTTCATCACTTTCCTCATGATGTCATGGCAGAACAGCTCCAACTTGCCCCCAGAGCCACAGGAATGGAGAGGTAGCAGTTCCCTTCCCCTCCCAAAGCAGTTCCTCACATCTCTTGCACTTGAATTGCAATACTCTTTCATGTAAACTGGTGTGCTGAGCTCAAAGCTCTCTGCATCTCCTAATGCTGTTCCAGGTCAGTGCTAAATCAGGTTGCCCCAGAGACTTCAGCAACATTTTTCAAAGATTTTTACATGGCCCAAAAGCCCCCAGCGCTCAGGATATGGCACTGAGCCAGGAACTCCCACACTCAGCTCTGCCTACTACCAAGTCACTTCGACCTTTTTATTCATGGTCAGCCCCTCTAGAGAAGGTGCTGTTGCCAATTTAATTCACAGGCTGTTGTGAACAAACACTTTCCTTAATATTACACTTAGGAAATCCTAGAAGTGCAATCCAGACAGAAGCTTTGCAGGACATTAAGAAGACCAAGCATGCCCTAGTTTATTGTGGTACCAGCACCTTGTACAAGGTTTGCCTCTTCATTACTACACCCCATCTGAGGGAAATTTAAGGAAAGAAACCAAAAGTATTGGCCTGCAAAGGCAGCTGCCATTTGATGCAAAGGCCATCAGGGTTAAGCAACAGCTTCTCTTCAGTGCATCACTTGGCTTATTACAGGATGGCAGCTTAAAAGCCCTCATAATTAACCAACAAATCAATCTAGGCAGTGATATTCACTGGAGTCCAGTATGTTACATTCATCTTCCCTTCCCTCCCAGAGACCAAGCCACTGCAGTGCTTCTTTATCATCTTAAAAAGCAAGAAGAAAAAAAACCTCCCCTCCCTGCACACAGGCCAGAGTTTTCCAGGAGTCACTATTAGTTTGAAAGGTTTCTCTCTGGATGCCCTGAATGCAATTTGAGGCATCCAAGGTTCCAAAGAAAGTCAATGAGAGTTGCAGGTGCTCAATGCTGCTTGGGAAAAAAAATATTAAAAAATAGAAAACCCTGACACATCCAACTCAGAGCAGCCAAACCCAGAGGCCCATAATTACACGTCCCTATTGAAAACACATCTAGTAAAAATCACTAGGAGATACATGGGGAGGGGAAAAATTGGATTTATATAATTTCAAATCAGGTTTTTATAGGACATTTCAATCCAGGATTTTAAAAACAAACCATTGAGCTACAGCCTTTGAGGCAGCCCAAGCCCAGACACAAGCACTGAGAACATTTTGCATCAGAAGCCTCACCAAAGCCTTTTGGAAAGGCATGGTAAAAGATTCAAACCAGCACAGCAAAAGATACCCTTCCTCTCCAGAAAAGAACCCCAACTCTGGCTCTGCATTTTGACCATTTTCAATGAAAGAGAAAGAAATGTAATACAATTATCATCTCACATTAGAGATGGAGCTGTATAAATACAGTCAGAGAAGAGCAGTCATTTTAACTGCAATACTATATAAGGTGGGTTTCTTCTATCCAGTGCAAAGGAAAGAAACTGATGCTTATCTTCAGCAGGATTCAGCAATAAAAAGTTAAACTGCTACACAATTTAATGCCACACAAGATAAATAGAAGGTTTAACAGGGGAAAGCAGGGGGTAAGGTCCTCTCTAGAATCATGCAGTACATAAAAAAGCCTGGTGTCTTACCTGATTTCCTCTTTGAAGATCCATAGTCCCTGAAAAAAAGACAACAACAAATAGACATGGTTAGAGCTGGGAACGGTGGTGAGAGAACGGGTGCCTCCCAAATTTCCACCCATATGCTCAAGGGCTCGTGCTGCGCCCTCCCTCCCTTAAAGCGGAGGTGAGGGCGGCCGGGCATGGGCGGGCGGGGGCCGGGGGCGTCCCGGGCAGCCCCGGCCCATCAGCAGCACCAGCTGGGGCTGCCGCAGCACCGGGGGCTCGGCAGCATGTGATCAGCCAGGCAGAGCGAACCATCCACGACCGGCAAGGCAGGGGAGAGGGGTGTCATTTTTTCCTCTTTAAATTGTGCTATTAAATGCACGGCTACTGAATTAACCCTTAGCGTCCCCCCGGAGAGGAAAGGGAATGTGAGCTGTTTGCTGCAGGGATGCGGCTGCTCCAGGCTGAGCTGGCGTGGCTGGCAGTGCCGACGCTGATTAATTTGTGAATAACCTCCTGTCCTCTCCTAGTTATCTCTGACAAGCACTTGGAAAGCACAAGGAAAAAAAACCAAAACAAATCCCAAACTTTGTCCTTTCTTCTTTCTTCCAGCACAGAACATCCACCCTTACTTTTCCATAGTGATTTAAAGGGTGCTGGCACCTCTACTCATACAGAACAGCTGAAACCCCAGACAGCTGCTATGGGAGGGGAAGAAATTGCAGAAAGGAGCTGCAAGAACTGAGTCGGGGTAAGAAAAACTGAGCACTAAAATACTTGGCTATGGCTGTGTTTCCCCCCGATGCTCTCCGGAGCCTGTCAGACCCAGCCCTGGCATGGACTGCACAGGCAGGAGCCCGGCAATGACAGCCTGGGCAGAGGCAGCATCGCTGTGCAGGCACCAGCACACGCCGCACATGGCAGGGTTAATGTTGGCAAAATCAACCGATGGCAGGTGGTCTGAGCAGGAATCCCACCCGAGGGACAGGCAGCAGCCTCTACATTTTGGGGAGCCAGACTGTCAGAAGTGCAGTTTTGTCTCTTGCACTTTGCTCCATCCTCCAGAGGGTCAGAGAGGGATTATCCCAAACTATTTATTTAAATAGAGTTTGGGGGCTCAGCTGAAGAAAAAACATGTCTTGGGAGCAGTTATGCATACCCATAAGTTTTATTTCTCCCAGAATTTTGTGTGCATCCCCATGCCTAACATATCTAGGATTTGCTTCCAGTTAGTCATAACTGGGAATATTTTTGCACCCTCTTTTAATTTCCCAGTGTCATTTCTGCATCAATTAAATGGTTGTTTTCTCAGCCATGTCTGTAGTTGTATTTGATGGGATGATGCTACTGGTCATGAATAAGTTGCTTCTTCTACAGAAGTGATATCATATGCAAATATAATTCCTGCTATATGGTGCCAGAAACAAAGATCCCTCAGACCAAGCCAGGGATGGTACAGTCCCCAAAATGTAGTCCTCTACCCCAGCTTGGCTCCCACGCCAGTCTGGAGCTTTGTGGAGCTGTCAATACAGCTCTCCTGGCATGCAGAACTCAACTCACATGATTAGAAATGAGGTAATGATTGATTGACATAGTTAGCTAGAAGAAATTAATTTATCATTATAAAATAGTTATTTGGATCACCACCACCACCACCCGGTTCACAAGGCTTAATGAAAAATAAAGAAAAGCCAGTTAACCTACTGGGTAAATTTTTATCTTTGCATTTAGTGTTTCTGTAAGTTTTAAAGTCAACTTTAATTGGGTTCTGATTTTGGAGTTCCTGAAAAAACCCCAGGTACCCCATCTCTACCCATTTTGTCACTTTTTTGTACACCCACGTTTCACTCATTAAGTCAGGAGACAGCAGTATCAAATAAAATGGAGCTTGAAATAAAATCTTCATCTCCCCAGTGAAACTCTGAAATCCAAAACTTGTTCCTCCAAGGAAGGACAGAAAAAAAAATACTGCTGAAATAGAAAGCAAAGCAGATATAGCAAATAATCTCTCTTGCTGTGTAAAGTGCCCTTTATGTACATATTCTTCACCTCTTTTCTGCTAATGAAGAAAGCTTGTGCTGCTGCTTTGCAATAGCAGCAGCAGCAGCAAGGAGCCCTGCCTGACTCCATGTTTAATTTTTTTTATGTCTTACTATCCTGCATATGATTCATTGATTCATCTTCCTTCTCCCAAGGGATGATATATAAGGTCAATACCTCTCAGCCTCACTGTTTTCAGTGAAGCATTAGTGGGAGGCTGAAGCATTGGTTTATGTCTCCCAACCAGTAAAGGAAATTATTTAATGGTTTCTCTTAACTGTAACAATTTTCCAAGTAGAAACTCTGATCTTCTCCTGCAACCCAGACTGCATCTGGCACATTGTGAGCCCTTAGATCAGACAAAAAAATGTGGTCTTGCTGAAGAAAAACCCTTCCAAGGAAAGGTACAATCAGTGCCATATCTGCAGCTACATAGGGAAGCTCACTTTCTTTTTAGCTCTTGCTCTTTTTATCTTTTCATCTTTATATGCATACATATTTCCACTCTTTTTCCATTTCTATATGAGAACAGACACCACCATCCTAACTCCACTGCCAGCCATAGCTGCAAGAATAACAATGGAAGCAGTGGGTGGAACTAAAAGTAGCCCTGGCAAGTCCCTTCTTCATTAGTCAGGATCACTCCATACTGAACAAACACCATTCTCAAAGATAGAGTATTTCTAGCCTTTTTTGAATTAGAATCCAGCAATTTTGTTTAAAGTCTTCCTGTGGGGCACCACCTTTAGCTGATGCTGAGCCTCATTACTGGCAAGGAAAATATTTCCTGCTGCTAATGATATTAAACCACTGCCGGTGTCAAGCACGTCACACAAGCTGGATACACTGTTCTTCAATGACAAAGGAGAGGGAAGCTGGATCTCCTTTCTCATCAGCATTACCCAGGATAACATTACTAATTTGAAATTTAGCAATGAATGTGAAAGGAAGACCACGAACATTGCTATAAAGCTGACTGCCTTGTTAGCACATTAAGGTATCCGCAGTCAGTCTGGAAATTTCTGAATCATAAAAGTATCTTATGTTGAATTTATATCATTTGCAATCTAATTTAAATATGAAGGTGGTATTAATAACGTTATGGAAAAGTTTTATGGCACATCTTTTCTCTAGGGACTGACTTTGCTGCAAGTTAATAAACACTGATAAGTGTGTACATATGTTTTGATCTAAATACATACAGATACACACAAACAGTGGCACAATTGGAAAGTTTTTTATAAAGTGAGGAGTATCCTGACATTTGTTCAATAAAGATTAGGAAATGTTCCAAGTGGAGAAGACAGGACATGACTAGGTGCATTGGCGACAGATTGTGCCTATCTATTTTCTAATTCGCTTTGATTTATATCTGTCCCAGAGGGTTTCTCCTGCATCGCCTGTGGAGGTCTGGCAAACCTGCAGAAGCCTCCTGCAGGACCAGCTTCCCTTGGAGATGATGGGCTCAGACAGGGGACCTCACTCCTGTGGGACCCATGGTGCAAAGGCTCTTTTGGAAGTTTCTCCCCCTCGCTGTGAGACAGTAGACCCAGAAAGTTCACTCTGGGATTCCTCCTTTCCCACATACGTCACACTTTGACCTGGGGCCTCTGCCTGTCAGTAAAGCAAGGCTTGGCTTCAACTCAGTTAGCAAAGATTTCAGACAACCATGAGTTTCAACTATGAGGGAAAACAGTGCATGCAAAACATGAGGAGCTGCCAGACTCACGGAGCAGCACGGCTGGGGGAGCTGCACAGCAGACATTGCAGCAGACGAGACAGAAGCTAAAGTAAATCATCTTTCTATCTCTTTCTCAGTGTTTGCTGTCCAAAGGAGATGAGACAGTGACAAACCCTGAGTAATGGAGGTCAGTCTGTATCCTCAAGAGTATGTTAATACATAAATTGAATATGTTCCATATTTTTTGGCTTTTGTTAATTCATGTTTAAATACATTGTAGTCATTTCTGTTCCCAGGCTCCTTAATTCCTAAAAGTCTCTAGTGGTGTGGGCAGACTGTGGTGGAGATATATGACATTTCAAACAAACAACTCAGATTATAATTTAATCACCAATGGCTTGCCAGGCAGATTAAAAGCATAGAAATATTTTTACAAGGAAGTTCACTCTCTCCTTCCCAACACTTACAGTTTGCAGTCAGTTACGAAGACTTTTTCACAAACTATTTTTCTTAGCACTGCTCTCAGATTCTGTGACACTATTTTTAAAGTAAGCCAATACAAAGATACTTCGCTACTACTCTTTACGTGTACAGAAACTTGAGAATATATTTGCATCTTGAAACTCTCCTGATTTTTCTCAACAGCCAGACTGACATTTTCTATTTGAGACAAGGCACAAAACCAAGAGTGACTGAGAACTGGCATCTGCCTGTCACCAAGGATTATGGTTGGAGGAGCACCTGAGCACCTTAATATTATCCAAACACACAGGAGCTATATGGAGAGTGCAGGGTTGAAATTCATATTCATGACACTCAGAGTGCAAAAGTTGAACCATGTGCATGAAGGCATCTCCATTCCCACTGAGCTCTGAGACCCATATGACACATAATTAAGCAAAATTAACTCTGTATGTTATGCATGGGGAATAGAAACTTAAACACATGGATGTACACAGCTATACATTTTCCCCCTTCATCATTCCATCCTCTGATATCATGAAACCACAGCTGATCTCTTCCCTGAGCCAAAGAAACACATGAAGGCTTTCTTCCTTCCTCTTCATTTTTTTTTAAAGAAAGTATTCTGCTCATTTCCTGATATAAATCGTTGCATTGTGGAACCCTCTCCAACATCAATCTGTCCTTTCTGAGCAGAGGTCGAGCTTTCCAGCCCTGTGAGAAAGGGCTCCATTGTGGTGGTCCCGAGACTCCAGAATTCCTTGCCGCGAGCAAAAGGGACTTGTGGGGCAAGAAGAGAATCTGTCGACCTGACTTCAAACCCAGGCATTTCTCACCAGCTGGACGTGGCCTGTGCTGCTGCTAAGGGTAAAACACTGTTGTGCAATCAGATGCTTATGAGAACAGGGACAAAACAAAACAGATGATTTTGCCTTCCTGCTACCTTTCTGTTGTCTTCAGAGCATGTCTGCAGAGCAAACAGCCGAGCTGTATGTGCTATATACTTCTGCTTAGGCTGCAGTGACTTTCTCTGTATTACATGACAAAGATGGCTCAGTTTGGCCCACCAGAACCCAGCTGGAGGTCCTGATTTAGTGCTTTAGTGACTTCTGACAGCTCACTTGAACCTAACAATGTAAAAGTCAGTCAAAGTACTCCCTGTGAAACTCCATGCACAACACTGGAAAACTCATTTATTAGGTGCAGAAGAGATCTCCCCTATACCAGTAACCTTAACTTGCATGGAAAAGCCAAGGTTGGAAGGAGATGGACACTGTCTCCTCTCCAGCAATGCTCCCTATGCCTGAATCTATGGATTTCTATCATGAGGCAGAGATGCAGGACGAGGAAAGGCAGTATCCCCTGTTCTGCACTCGTGCTGGAGATTATCCCCACACAGCACAACTTGAGCTCTGCCACCAAGTCCAAGGTGCAGGGGATGCAGGCAGCTCCAAGACAACTGACCACCATTTCTTTCTTTGTGTAGAATGGGTGTTAGAAGGACAAGAGATGGGTTTGAGGCACCCAATCCCTTCCCTAAATGAGTAAGAAATGCCACAGATTTCTGTCCCAAGATTCCTCAGCAGTGAGGTTGATTGCGTGGCTCCAGAGAGCAACTTTAGTATTTGGCTCAGGCTGAAGAAAAGCAGAATTAGCCTCTTGCATTTTTCACAATTGTATTTTTATGATGAAATTATCCTTCTGGAGGAAGACAGAGCTTTGGAAATGCACATTCAGCATTTCACCAGGCTGTGACACACAGGGCAGGGCGCTCTGACAGCAAAGCCCAGCCTCTCCGGCACCAGGGAGAGATGGCTCGGCACGGGCTGGGAGCTGCACAACACTGGAGTGATGAGCTAAGGCCATGTGATCCTCCACTGCAAGGCCTCAGCAGCCTTGAAAAAGACAACACCAATGTTTATAGCAAGTTTTTCCTGGAAATAAGTATAAAAACAAGGTCTTGCCTAAGAGTCACATCCTCATCTGTTTCTGGTTTACCTTGTTTATTCTTACAGATGGCAAATTTCTCCACAGGACAGAAAAACGTATTTACCTTAGCAAGAACTCTGGGTGAAGGTGTTCTTTACCTCCTCTAAACTGACCCTGCTTGTCCCTTGTGGGGAGGCCAAATTTATCTCTGTCTTACAATGACCAAGCATGTGTCACTTTATTACAGCCTTTGTAGCATAAATGCTGAGTGATAAAAACAAGTTAATAAAAATTAATCATTCTCATGTGCAGGTTTTCCAGTTGTGCCCTTCACTTGGGAATTTTATTACAAACAGCTACATGCAGATACAACATGTTTAAAAGACGCATCCAATCATAGTTACAAATTAAGTATTGAGTATCAGAGTCATAAATTCAAATGTACCTTATAAACTGGTCAGGCTAATGAGCTTGCATATACATCATATGAATCTGATTAAGAGCTTAAGAAGGCTGCACAGGCTTTGGATCTTTACTTCATTCTCTTGAGCCTTCCCTTTTTCTGAGGGTGGGTGCCTCAAATTCTTGTTTCTGTAGGAGATGGGGGTCCAACCTCTGGTTAGCAACCACATTGTCCATTTGGGTTTCTAAACCGAACAGTTCCTCTGCTGTCCCTCTCTGGGGACACTTTCTGCTGTCTCAGACTAACTGTGCACAGAGCTGTGTGTGTTTGGTGCCTGGCCACTGTCTCCTCCATCTCCCTGTCCCTATGGATGACCTCCCCAAAGGGAGATGTTGCCCATGGCCCGCCAGGCTCATTAGAGGCAGGATACCATCACCTCCACCACAGCATGCATGAGACCAACAATGTCACCCCCAAAATGCTCATCCCAGAAAGTCCTTGGAAATGGAGAGAGGGAAGGAAGAGGAGAAAACTCTCAAGTGACAGACTACCAAGCTTCAGCCCCAGCTCCAGACACAGCTTGTCCAAAAAGGCTTTTGCCCCTGAATTACTGAACCAGGAAGAATGGTTGCAGCAAAGCAGTTTAAATCAAAATAAGAGAAGAGCTTCTGCATATAACGCAGCTGAATCATGGTACTCACTGGTGTTAGACTTTGTAATCACCAAAACCAGGCATGGGTTCAAAATGCAATGAGATAAAACCATGAAGCAAGGATAAATGGTGGCTATTGTACTCCATGGTCTGGATGTTTTGACCCGAAGAGTCCCATAGCGGCTGAATGCCAGAAACAGAGAGAATACACAAGGGAAGCTCACTCTGTATTTGCTTTGTTTCTTGTATTGGCTGTAAGCCACTGCAGGAGACAGGAGGCCAGATGGGGCCCAGGTCTCACCTAATTGTGGCCTTATAATATATTCTTCTGTAAAAGATCAGACTGGATTAGGATAAATTACATCCAAATCACACCGCATTACTCAGCACATTAAATTGTCCTTAATCATGTACTTTGATGGTCTAGAGTCCTGCCTGAATTTACCTCCTGTGCATATTTCTGTGCCTATTCTATTGAAATCACTGCTGAATTTCAACTGTACATAACCACGCTCTAATGAAAAGCCAATAAGGCTCTTTGATCAAGCTTTAATAGGACTCATCATGGGGACATACTCTACTGTGGCAAATGGTTTCCTCATCCTGTCTCTTTCAGAAATGTTTTGTGAGCCTTTAAAAGCAATTTAGTCCTGATTTATGTTAGCTAAGTGATTTCTGTTGCACATGTGAGTTACAAGAAAAGGGCTCTCATCTCTATTTGCTACACTGTTCAGGAAATCAGTTATAAATGCTGTAGTGCCTTCAATGTCTCTGACTTCAATGCAGCGGAAACCAGCAATCTGAGTGAATACTTCATCATCCCCAATTCTTCCAGATGTGCATCCAGTACTTAAAGAGGCAATCTATAGGATATTTTTTTGGTAAAGGGTACTGAGATTCCCATCTAAACTGTTTACCTAAGCTGTTTCCAGCAGATATTCAAGGAAACAAGCATGCAATTCTTTAATAGAGAGGATATGAAACATATTGATGACTATCTAATAAAATAAAGTGTGCATTCAATAGGAGTGAGTCACCTTATCACACATTTAAAGGTGAGGAATGTAGAAAGGGTGATGGAGCAAGCTCATGCAGTCAGTCAGTCAGCCAGTCAGTCAGTCAGTGCAGAGCAATCCAAAAGTTTTGATGGCCTGACCTGACCTGCCAGTGGCATCCAATGAGCCTTGGCATAGGTTAGAGCAGGTCTCTTCACACCAGGGGACAGATGCCAGCAGGACCCATTGTGAAGTGCCTCTGGCCAGTGGTGTAAGTGCTACAGCTGCTGCTGCTTTCCTTATGGGGTTGCTGAGCAAAGACATTTCCATTTCTTTTCACTCCTCATCTTGGGCAGAGACATCTGAGAAAGGAGAAGTGACCCAAACAACAGTGGTTTGGGCTGCCTTCCTCCTGCTCTCCCCTCCTGCACTTGAGAGAAAGCCCTTGAGACATGCAGTTCCCCTTGATCCTCATGCACCACATCCCACATGTGAGCACAACTCCCCATGAGGAATCTGCAGGGCTGGTGATACCAGGCCCTGGGAAGACCCACAGGACCAGGACCCTTCCACAGGAAGGCAAAGCAGAAGAACCTCCTGTCTGCCCTTTTCCTCCTGACTGCCAAAGCTGTCAGGATACCCCCTCACAGCCCCCTCTGACCTCTTTTCTGCCCCATACCAGCCTCACAACCACCCCACAGTGTGTGCTGGGTTTCCTCATCGATCCCTGGGATTCTCCACAGCCCATCCCAATGCATGCTGCAAGTGCTGGCAGCTGCTCTGGTGCTGGAGGCTCACACAGGAAAATCCCAGGCTGTCACTGGCATTTTTGACAGTTTAAAGTCTCTAACTTGGCAAGGGAATATATTATTTACAGGCATTTCCAGACATGGTCCCAGCCCTGCTAGACCTCTGAGCTCCCAGTACAATGGAGAGTACACCAAATGCTTGGTATTGGACAAGTCTGCATTTTTTTTCGGGTGGCATTCTTCTGGTGTGTAGGACTTCTGTGTACTCAACTGGCCTTTTAGCAACATGATGCTTGGACTTCTCTGTCTTCTCTGCTGCATATCCAAGGGCAGTAGGACCTGAAAGATTAAAGGCTACAGTGTGCACAGACAGCAGATGGCTATTGCATCTGTACTTACTTTGCACTGCTAAATACCCTATTGCCCTACCTAGTTTTACATCCCCTTTTAGTGGGAGATCTCTCCCCTGACTTTTTAAAATCATCTGTTGCACATATGGCCCTAAGAATGGTAAATATTTTTTCCAAGAGAGGCAAAAACTTACGATGCATGTGGGAAGACAAGATCAAGCCCACAGTATGAACTTCGACTTCTTCATCTGGTGACTGCAGTCTTTGCTTTCCTCTTTACATTTCCTTCAGTTAGGGCAGGGAGATTGAAGTAGGGCTCCTTCCCAAATCTGCCTCAGCAGCATGTCCTCCGTTAACTGTCTTGCAACATCAAATGTCTTTCCAGGATACTAAACAGTGTAGTTTTCTATAAGACACCAACTTTATATCACTTGGAATTGTTTTCTGCCTGTTTCTACAAAGCAGCACATAGAAATATCTTTCAAGTCATCGGGTTCTTTAATTTACTAGTCAAGAGACATAAATCATGGCATGTAAGATCTACTGCAAGTTCATGAACTCTAGGAAATTTCTCTAATCACACTATCCTTTGAACTGAACTTTTTCAGACACTGTAAAACTCCAAAACATAGCTAGTAAATGTATATAGTAAATTTTGCTGGATTGGCAACTACTAAAAGCAGACTTGTCTTCCCTGATTACCTACCAGGGTCAGGCAGTCTTAGAACATCCTCTGTCATTCTAACATTAAAATGTAAAAGAAAAAAGAAGTCTTGAATTTGTCTTGCCCAGTATGACTGTTGGGATTCATTAAATGATTCCAAATTATCACTGACAGGCACCAATTATGAAAACAGAGACACCTTCCCAAAGATAAAACCTTTCAAACACTAGGGTTACTTTTCAAGGTGACCAAACCCCTTTCAAATACCCAATTCTGATAGTAGGTCCAACTCTTTTATGCTCTCTAAAAGGTAAAACAGCTAAATTACATGACAGTTGCAAAGAAGCATCAGAAAGTTTCTAGAGAATTCCACCCTAGGAAGCATAAGATCCACTGAAAAAGGATTTATTGAGCACTCCAGGAGTGAATGGAGAGGCTCTTTTCTGTAATAGGGTATGAAATAATAAATTTTAAAAAGCCATATACTTCAAGGTGATGTAAGAGATTGTTTAAGTCACAATGCTCAGTTCATTTTACAAAGGAAACAAAACAGCTATTTTATCATGGACCACTGTAAAATTCCTGAGAGTAATGACAGACAGATATACCCTAAGTTTTGTAATCCCATACCCCAAATTATCAAAACTTCTAGTAAATTTTGCTTGATTGGTATTTGATAGATTATAATACTGAACTTAAAACTGACTTTGCAGAAGCAGATTATGTTCCCACTATTACATGTACAGATACATCCTAATACCTCCTTTTGAGCCTTACTCAATTAAAAGGGCAAATAAAAAAAATCATGGTACCCTCAAATATATGCTTGCATACTTGCCTCAAAACACCTCAAATCATGTCAAGTGACTTTCTAAGGTGACCAGTAATAAATATTAAGTAAGTCTGGAAAACAGAATATCTTTTCATATGCATTTACAACATAAGCAGATTGCACACTCCATGAAATAGTGCAATGTCTGAATAGACAAAAATTTTGCTGTCCAGTTCAGATACAAATTTGGATGTTTTACAGACGTGCTCATGCAGGAAACAGTCAATTTCTCCTTGTTCTTTTTATGTAACTCCTGTCCAATTCTCCATCCAGACATTAACTTTTAATTCACCTTGTACATCTCCAAAACGTGTGTGTGGCATTTCCAATATCTTTTTCCATGTTCTATGTTCATAAAAGTGAAGAGGCATAATGAATGAATGTAATTATTTCCATCCCTTCAGCTGGTTATGGGAGCAGACCTTTTAATTCAGCTAAAAGAGAAATTATTTGTTCCTTCAAAATGAATGATGATTCAGGGAGTATTTCTAGCCTGCCACATGAGGGATCTTTATTTTGCAGAGCTAAATGGCCATTGGCAGCTTATTCCTGCTTTAACTATTCATGTTGTCTGATATATAGATATCACACATGGGCGAAGGGAAAATGCCATTGATTGTCAGGCATTACACCCCCTCCTTTTTGATTGTTGATAGCACTTGCTCAGTAGTTCCCAAGCTTGGAATATCAATGAGGTTCTGCAAATGTCATGCCCTGCAATCAGCTTTTGTGCACTATATTCTCCCTTTGTTACCTGAAATGCCAGAAGCTGGACAATAAGAAACCACGCTCTCAGCAAGAACATTGCCTTTCCTGCCAGGGCAGGCCATGCTGTGCCTGGCAGTAGCATCTTCCATGGGATGACAAGAGCATCCCTGAGGTCCTGGGCAGTTTGTGATTCTGAAGCTCACACTGTGGTGTCCAGATCCGAGTCTGAATTCAGTGCTATTTTGAATAATCTCTCATTATGGTAAAATACTGTGAGATTCAAAACTAGAATCTAGGCATACCAGCCATGAGATGCAGCTGTGGGGATTATGAATCAGAGCATGAAAGGAAGCGTCCTACTGCCAATAACCTACTTATTAACAATTTCTTCCCCAGTCATCCTCTGGGACTGAAGTTAATTCCTGGAACCTTCTGCTTTGCCTCTGCTCCCTCTGCAGCACCAGCTGGCCACCTGTCCCTGCCCTCACCCCTTCTGGCCTCGAACCTGTCTCCTAGGCAGCTGACAGCCCCCCTCCCCTGCTTATAACACACACCTCACCCTAATGCAAAATGGCTCTGATCACCACCTGAACACCCTGGGCCCTGCACAAAACCCAGCTCTGACCTACTCAGCAATAGCCCCAAAAATTCAGCTTCAAGCCTTCAAGCTCTGCTGTTCATCCCATCCATTAGCAGTGCCTGGGGAGCTCTGCAGAGACCTATGTAATGACTAGATAAAAGCTTTTCCTTCTAAATCATTATACAGAAGGAAATAAAGGTCTGAAAGAGTGAACTTCATGCAGATTAGAGGCCAGGCACATCCCCTCTGCTGGTTGTTTATGCGTTTTCATTTTACACTGAAGAATGCAAGGTTTTGTCCTAGCGCATAAGTTGCTAAATTTATTTACTGTGGCAACACTATCAAGACCCTTTTCTCAGTAAAGACACAGAGAGGGGAAAAGTGCTGTGGTTTTTCCCAAAAAGAAACATTTTTTAAACAGTGTTGTGAAAATCTTAGAGCCCTATATGCACCCAAGCAAATCTGGGGTGGTGATGAGAAGGAAGAGATTTTTTGCCCACCTCTCTGTCTCCACTGCCCCAGAGCTTGCAGGTCATATCATGCCCAACAGGTCCTTGAACTGCTCTCATCAGCAGGGAAACAGTCCAAAATGCAAACATAACACGCTGCCCCTCATCCCTCCTTCGTCTGCCTTGCAGGTCTCCAAAGGGCAGGCAAGGAGGCTTTGAGAGGAGCTGACCTCTGGAGCCCAGGGCAGAGGACACACAGATGAGACACACCATGCATGTGCCCTGCAACTCCAGCTCACCACCAGCTCCAGAGAAAGTCCATCTCCCAGAGAGGACTTGAAAAACAACTGCAATGATGACAACAGAGCTCCAAATGTGCTGCTCCAGGTGCAGTTTTATTCAATGCTTGAAGTCAGGAACATTTCAGAAGGAAAACTGCAGTTAAGGCTGGAAACAGATCGTACATGAAAGAACTCACAGCATCTAGTTGCTAATGCAACCATGGCCATGTTATCTTCACAGCTGAGCATCCAGGAACTCAGATGGATCTCTCTCCTCAGAACTAGGGACAAGATGTCACAGCATTTCACAAGAAGAAACTTGAGCAAAGAGCTCGTGGCCCAAAGTCGCAAAGGAAGAGTGGACGCTGGGGTTTAATTTCTACATCCCGCAAAGACTCAGATTCAGTCGTGCTGACCTTCATCCTATGCCATAGTGTAAGTTTAAAAATACATCACTCCTCTTGAAAGTGTGTCACGGCTCTTAGAAGCACGAAAATCAGGTGGTGGGTGGGAGTAACTCCACAGTATATCTGCACAGTGTGTGTATGTATATATATATATATATACACTTTTGAGCAACAGTCTTTTAAATTCCACTTTGCAGAAAGCAGACTTTTAGCACTTCAGGAACTGTACACACTGTTATTATCAGAGGCTGGAAGCAGAACTGTTTTAAGAGGTAGGGGTCCTTTTCTATTAATTTTTTTAGGAAACATACTGTTTTTTACAGCTCAGCTTTTCTAAAAAATAATTATTTTATGCTCAATCACAGCGCTTCACTGGTAATGTCACGCCCAATTTGGAAGATTTGAGCACTGAATGATTTGGCACAGGGATATACCCAAAGGAAAAGAAACTGCTTACAATTTATGATATGCTTTGATAGCTGTGATTTAAAAATGCTAGTGTTTCATTCCAGCAAATGTTATAATAACAAGCACAAGACTAATGACCTGATGCGTTATCAGAGATGTTTACAGGTCAGATAAAACCACCACATTATACCTGCAGGATCCAGCATTTCAAAGACAGCTCTGTTTGAATTTCTCCTGGGCTTTCATCCCCACAAGCCATACGTCAGCACTGTGGTCCCAAAACCAGGCCTTGCACTGAGGGTTTTTCTGCTGATATTTTCAAACCTCTGAAATACATCCAGGCTGTCCCATCTCCCAGCCACGGCCACCTCAACCACCTGAGCTGTTTCCTTTGTATGAGGGAGCAGTGAGACAGAAGAAAATTTTCGGTCCGCACCAGGCTTTGCCAAGCAGCTGGCAAAGAATAACCTTAGAAAAACTGATACTTAAGCAACTGTGGAGGAGAGATTTGTCAGTTTAAGAGGGGCAGGATGAGATCATCCATTGCCTTCTGTTGTCTTTTTGCTGAGAACAGCCAGCAGACAGCTGGATGGCCCCCGATCCTGCACTTAAAACATAGTCGCAGAAAAATTTGCATTTCATCATCATGTTGCATTTTTCTCTTCTTCTCACAGGCCTTCCCTTGGCTTGCTCCAGGGTTTCCAAGCCTGTATCACATCCCTTCACACCTGCTGAGGTCTGTTCACATTTAACGTTGAGCAGTAACAAATGCTTTTCTTATATTCCTTTGTTTAATACAATTTTCAAAATTTTCACAGTTCTCCCTTACTTAATTTTTTTTGCTACATATTCTGGGGAAATAAGCCAGATTGTGCTCTGAGGATGCAATGGCAGGAGCACAGATGTGTGTGTGGTGGCAAACTGTACTGAGTCACTGCAGTGCAGACTTGGGCTGGTGATGCTGCTCAGGGCATGCAGGCAGAATTTCAGCAGCACCTGCACTTTTCAATCACTTATTTTGCCAAGGAAAGGGGTTAATTTCTCAGAGAATCCTGTGGCACTCAGACTCCCACATGCTGCCAGCCTGTGCTACCCTTGAAGAGGCTGCACAAGGACCATGCAGGCAGCCCTGTGTGATGTGAAGGGAATTGCTGCTGTTACTTAAAATAACCTGACACAGAAATGAGGCTCTACTGGGACTCTCCCACCTGTCTGTGTATGGGCATGGTTGAAATTCCTCTTCTTCCTTGGGTGCGACAGAGCAGCAGCAGCACTTGTTCCAGTCCTTGGGGTGAGAATTTCAACCCTATTTTAAGCTTAAGCAAATTGAGTTTCACCCTTTACATCTGAAACTTTTCCCTCCAAAAGACAGAAAGACATGTACTGGGTGTGTTCACATTTAAATATTACACCGTGATATGTTGGGTACCAGCACACATGGTCCTTCCAAAGCTCGCATGCTTGCAAGAATAACTTTTGATATTCATAGAATCACAGAATCATTTAGGTTGGAAAAGACCCTTAAGATCATCAAGTCCAACTGTTAACCAAGCACTGCCAAGGCACCAGTAAATCATGTCCATAAGCACCACATCTACCTGTCTTTTAAATAGCTCCAGGGACAGTGGCACAACCACTTCCCTGGGCAGTCTGTCCCAATGCCTGTAACCCTTTTGGTGAAGACATTTTTTCTAATATCCAATCAAAGTCTTCTCTGGCCCTTTCCTCTTGTTCTGTCACTTGTTATTTGGGAGAAGAGGCTGACCACCTTCTACAAACTCCATCCTGGCAGTTATAGAGAGCAATAAGGTTCCCACTGAGCCTTCTTTTCTCCAGGCTAAACAGCTCCAGCTCCCTCAGCCACCTTTCACCAGCTCTGTTGCCCTTCTCTGGACTCATCCCAGCACCTGAATGTCCTTCTTGTAGTGAAAGGCCAAAAACTGGACACAACACTTGAGGTGCAGTTTCACCAGAGCCCAGCACAGGGGGTGATCACTGGCCCAGCTCTGCTGGCCACACTATTGCTGATACAAGCTTTATAAAGCACTTTACAGATCAGCTTGGCAATCCAGATGGATTTTCTGATCTGCTGTAGCTATGGAGTGATTTAGCAGAATTTGCCTTACAGTATGTGATGGGGAGAAGACTACAGACCAATGAGATTAAATGGCAATATTAGAAGAAGTTAAGCCACAAAGTTTACTGAGAAACTTTTACTGCAGCATGTGTTACATGCTTCCCTCTTGGGGCCCATGTCTGGACTCTCCCCCTGGACCTCACTGCACAGTCATGTTCAGTCTGTCAAGAGATAACTGCCCAGAGACAGTGATGCTCATCCTCCCTTCCTTCTGCATGATGCCAAAGAGCAGCTGATGCCTTGACAAATACAGACTGCTTAGGGATGACTTCACACCCAAACTTCACCAAAGGCAGCTTCCCCCTCCTCTGTATCACACAGAACATTTGCATTAAGATTTATCGCGTCATTTCATCTTATTCCATCTGTTCCTCCTGGCTCATTTCCTGTTGTCTGGTCAATACTTCAGAACAACTTGACTCATTTGTAAAATGAAGGACAGGGAGTCAGGCCCTAGGAGCAAGGCACACAAGGAGAGGCATGCAGAAAACAGAGCTGAGGCACAAGGCGGGCCCTGAGGTCCCCAAGGAGCAAGGGCTGAGCACAGCTCATGACATGCTGCTGCCTGATGAGACTGGGGCTTGATCACTGTTTATGCCCAAGCACTACAGCTGTGTCTGCCACCACATTTTCAGCTGTTTGACAAGTGGTGACAAAGATGCATCCCCCCTCCTGGCACTAGATTAAATCTTCCCTGCTGTGCTACACAGGCTTTTTAACTATGTGTGGCCAACTCCTGCTATGACCAGCTTGCTTTGAGTGATAGGTGGTAAATGCGCTTTATCCCTGTCCCCTTCCATAGCCCTGAGTCCCTGTCATGTGTCAAGGGCACTGACCTTTGCTCTCTGCTCACTGAACCCCAACAGAACTCACCTGGTGCCCATTTATGCACAATTTCAGGCTCCTTTCTTTGCCATACTGCTCCACAGCTCCTTGTCTCTGGTTAATGTGATAATTCTTATCACTTTGGGTCAGCAGACCCATAGCGGGGTAAGGGCTGGTGCTGACTCCAGTGAGCCCTCTTCGTCTGCCTATCCTTGCTTTTCAGACCAGATATCATTTTTCAGGCATGTTATGGCTCACAACAAAGTCCTGGCAGCACCCAGCTGTCACGGGACAAGGGCTCAGACACATCATCATCTCCTGCATCCTTTTCCCTCTCCAACTGGAGTCAGCCACAATGTGGACAGGCCCAAGCCAGCCCCATGGGGACACCAAGCTTGGGTTGAAGCCTAGACGCCAAGGCTCTGCTTTATCTCTGCCTCAGAACAGAGCACAGCAAAAAACAACTCTTGGGACACTGCAGTGACCCATTAAAATTAATGGGGTTAAATCATCCTGGTGTAAGTCACCAACTTCAAAAGATTTACACAAGGGATGAATCTGGAGCCATTATTTTTCTTCTTTGTGCCTTTCAGAAAGATGATCTATTTTCCAGACTGCTATGCTCAGCCAGTCTAACTAAATTAACTACCCTCTTGTCGGTCTCTTATTCCATGCTCTTGTCTACTGTCCAAGTAATTCCAACAACTGCTCACCTGCTCTGTTTTTCCCTGTGCAAAATGGCCCTCATATACTTCCAACTGGCCTAATTAATTCCCCTTTTCAGGAACAAATGAAAAAAGACATAAAAACCCAACCCCCCAAAAAAGTTTCATTAGAGAAACCAGGAGGGTTACGTACCCTCCAGGCACATTTCTTCTCTACCTTGGTTGGAATAGCAGGTAAAGGAGCAGATAGAAGTGTAACACCTCTACCTCCCTTAAAACTACAATGCACAAAACCTGCCTGATGTATGTCACATATATTCTTCTGTAACAGGAAGCACTTATTTTAGCTAAGGAGGTGCAGGGGACAACAAGACAGGCAGAGCAGCCTCACATGTAAAAGATACAAGCTTCCAGCTACTCTGTCATCTGGAAGCCAGCCTTGATCCTGAGGAGGCTCATCCAGTAACAGCACCAGTGCAGATGGCCTTCAACTCTTTCAGCAAAGAGCTCAGTAACCTTAAAAAGCATAAATCAAAACTGCTAAAATTGGCAGATGATTTGATAGGAAGAAATTGCCTTTGGGGGACTGCTTTTTGTCTGCCAAATTCACCCAGACACAGAACCACATATGGATTTTTAACCTATGCAGGTTTCAGTGGTGATTACAGCAGTGATTGTGGTATGAACCACGCTAGACATACTATTTTGGGAGAGCTGATGCATTAGAAGTAGACAGTGAAAAGCTCAGAGTGTATTTGGTCCATGACTTAACCCACCTCCATAGTTCCCAGGTATTCAGCTCTGCGGATTTTGGCACAGGAAAAGTGGACTTGAAATTCAGCTCCTGAACTGGTTTCAAACTTTGCTGAAAGTCCGGAGGTGTTTGGATCTGAGATATTGACTAGTAGCTCCCAAAAGAGGCTGCTAATTTCTCAGGGTGATGCAGCAGAGGATGGAAGGAGCTAGTGTTATTTCACTTTGCTCTAAACACACTGCAGCCATCTGTGCAGCCGCTAAACCACAGGGCCTTGAAGGAACTACAATACAGTCTGACTGTAAAGTCAGGCATTGAGAAGCAGTCACTGCTGGGCTGACAGAGCCTGCTGGTACTCCTCAAACCCCTGGAAGAAATGCTGCCTGACAGCTGCTTTCTATCCCCCGTGCTTTGGCCCCACCGTGTCCCTGCGAGCGCCTTTTCCAGCCCTGCTTAGACATGTACCAACGATGTATCAAGATGAGTAACGGACTAAGAACAAAAATACAGGGCGAGCAGGAGCTCCGCAAAGCTGCTTGTAAATCAGCTAAAAGTGGCATGTTTCCATAATAAACAATCCGTTATCGCGTTGCTCCGTTCCCACCGAGCAGCGTGCGCGGGGTAGGGAAGGGAAGGGGAGCGGCGCGGGTGCGGAGCAGCGCTCCCAGCGCTCCATCTGCCGGCCGTGCCCAGCATCCGCCGGGATGCTCACAGCTCCCACGGAGGCCAGGCACCATTAATTCCTATCTGCACTGTGGAAACATCTGTGTAGGCATCGCCCGTGAAGCACGACCAGCTCTGTCAGGATTTACACTGATAAAGGATAAAAGCGACAGCGCCTATGTGAGAGGTGCTGGGCTGTGGCTGGCACAGGGCTGTGAAGAAACTCTTCCCAGCCGGGACTGAGAAGTCAACTGCTGTCACCTCCGTGAGACACAATCCATCACCGTGTACAAAGCATGCAACAAGGCACGTTGGGTTCAGTGGGTGGGAAGCAGTCTGGGAATCAAAAGGTTTGTATTTCTGTTACAGGCAACAACACCTTAATTTCCCTTGCCCCAACAAACTCTTTTTCCAATATCCCTGGACAAGCAGAGCTCCATAACAGCAAAAGCCATCTGCCTTCCAAAAGGTCTTCAGGTAAAATGTATTTGTCGCAATATGCTTGATGATGACATGGCAAAACTGTTGATACCTGAAAATATAAATGTAAACATGCAGCTAGCAAGGATCTGGGACGCTGTGCCCATGTGTTTCATGTTTGTAAAATATCTATGTCCAAAGGACAGGCTTGGTGACATTACCCCGTCACTAGCAGGATTTTGGCAAGTCCAAATGAGAGAGCACAGAATCACTGTGTTACCCATCAGGTGCAAGTGACCTCTACTGGGAGTTGCCTGGAGAGCTAAAACACAGACCTTGCTGTGAACAGGGAGACCAAGCAGCGCCCTTAAAGCAAATCTGCAGCAAAGGGAGAATGTGAATTCAGGACTTCTCTACCCTTTCCTCCCATTCATCCCTTGAGTTCTGTCACAGCCCCATCCAACAAGGCTCCCACTAGGCAGAGACCCTGCCCATCCAACAGCAAGGGCAGGCACAGGGCACCTCAAAGCTGCATCAAACAGCCTGTTCCTGCTAATTACATTGTGATGATTAATGGGCTTTAAAAGCCTAATTCCTGAGTTATTTTTCCTACGTCACTTTTGATATAATGGGGACAAAACAGCTTACATCATAGTTTTTGAGGTATCAGGCAATTTAATTTCTTGCTTATCTCTGAGCAGTCATAACCCTTTTGATGCACCATCCATGTTTTAAAAGGATGCGGCAATCCTGACAGTTTAGAAATGTGCATACAATTATGAATGCTAATGCAATTAACAGTGAAAGACTCATACTTGGATCACAAACCCAGCTCTTTCAACTCAAACTCTCCTTGGAGGCTTCCAAGTAAATGGGTCAGAAAGCAGAGCAAAACTCCAGATAAAGAAAACTAATGCTTAAGTGATAGAAAAGACCAACAAAATTCTTCAAAAAGCCCTGACTAGGCACTGTCAGAAAGATTAAAGACAGGAGCAGCTCCCTAGCTATTAGATGTCAGGGTCAAATTTCATGTAGGGTAACTCGCGGTGTAGTTACCCTGGGGATGGGAAGGATTTGCATCAGCGATGAACTGCAAGTGAGTCTTAGCCCTGTGCTGAGTGCAGCTTCAGGATCAGTGCCTGCACCCCCTGCACAGCACATGCAAACACAGAGCAAGGGATGAAAAATGCATGATCAAGTTGATGGCAAAGCTCCCTCCGAGGATCAAAGCTGCCGCCCCCAGCAACACTCAGTGGCCCCAGCCAGCTTCACATGCTGCTTTCTTGAGTTTTCTAACACGGGAAAAGACATCAAAAGCCTTGAAAGGGGAAAAGCGCATCTCCAAGGAGCACCACCCTAAGCAAATAGGCAGTATTGAGAAGTAAGGGGGGGGGTTTGTCACCTCTCTGCAAACACCATGGGCACAAAACCAGTCAGTTTCCCAGAAAAGAAAAAAACCTTCATTTGTCCAAATCTAGCAGCAATCAGCCCAGGGACATCCCATTTGGAGCTGGCACTGCTGCAGCCAGGAATCCTTGGCCCTTGCGAGGACACACCAGTTGGTACAAATTTAATGAATTCAAGTCTGATACTGGAACTTCTTCTCAAAATCTTTGAGGAAATTTCTCTTCCCAGGCCTGGGGGACCACAGGCAGGCGGCTCAGATCAGAGCCTTGTCAGCTCATAGCTCTGCAGGCTGGGTCTGCATCTCCACTGCTGCAGGGTTTTCCCAGCTTTTCCCTCCCTTCCTAGGACACTGACTCGCCTGTGCACAGCAAGGAAGCACTTTGCTCAGGTGCAGCCTCTCCTGTGAGGAGACATCCTGGGCCAAGGTAAACTGCTGCCCACAGGAGCTCAGCTGGGAACTGCTCTGGATGCTGCTGGATGGTGAAAGGCCATAGGAAGGGCAGAGATCCCAGCTCTCCCAATAGCAGCTGCACATGGGTCCAAAACCTAGAGCACTGTTGCTCAGGTTTTTCAGTTTATAATTGCAGATATATTTTCCTCTTAAGACCATTTTACAAACAGTTCATAACTCTGTGGCTTGCAAATTGCCCAGCTCTGGGTCAGATTGTTGCTTGATTAAATCAGGTTAGTGAGGTCCCAGGCCCCTCTCCCTGCCCCCCAGGAGCAGTCATTCTATCCTTTACTCAACCGTTTAAATCTTTATTCTGCACAGTTCCTACCCTTGCACAGATCCTTCCATTTCACTCACAAATAAAGAGTAATTTTCCTTCAGAGCAGCATTTGGAGGGCTTTGATTGGAAACCTGCCCTTGTTCCATCATTTTTCAAAAGCTTTGTGTTCCAACCTGCTCTCTGCTTCACATTAAAAGGAGCAACATGGATAAATTAAAAGGAGCAACATGGATAACTGTCTTACTGCAAGGCAGGAGCAGGGCCTGGCAGGGAATAGTTCAGCCTGGCTGGCAAATTCCCCTAAGGACTCTATGTGGTGTGCAGGTACCAGTGTGCTGGAGAGGGAAGGAGGGATGAATGGATGGATGGATGAGAAATAACAGGGCAAGCAGTCCCTGCCGTCTAGGGAAGAGCTGTGCCTAGGAAGCTGTGGAGGGAAAGACCTGCTCTAAGCTTTGCTAAGGAGCATCAGTGTGATGAGGCCGCAGTCCAAGGGAGCCACAGCAGATGTGGGGTGGGGTTTAATCCTTCCTGGGTCAAGCAAGGAGGCCAAAACCTGGATTAATGTACAGTGTGTCAGGCTGCACATGCAATGCCCTGGCAATACTATTTGGATGTCAGCAAATACCCAGATTAGGTGCTGACAACTCCCCTAAAGTGATCACGCAGGAAATCTGGCCAGAAGAGCTGTCACTGACTTTCACAGCCAAAAACATGAGCAAGCCAGTGACACGTTCCACACTGAGGCAGTGCCGAGCGCCCTGGCACAGCCAAAGCTGCGGATGAGAAAGGTTTCCCTTTCCAAGTTGGCTCTTTAGCTTAGTGAAGCAGGAACAAGGAGAGCCTGGTGATCTGCAGAGCTTCCCAGGCCTGCGGAGATGATTCAGTCTAGCACCAAGTATTAAGGAGACAATTAGATAATCTTCAATCTCTTCCATATGCTTACAAATGTCAGATTCAGGTGTGGTTCTGGAGCTGTTAGTATTGCTGTCCAAGACTGCAAGTCTGCTGCTTTCCCATTCCCTCATCAAGTCTTAGATGTAATGTTATTAAATACCAAAAAATTACTATCATACAACTGATGGAAAAAGATAGAGCTGTAACACCTAATAAGAAGCCAGGTGGAAAAGCTATTTAATTTCTGTTCATAGCAGTATATCACAGCTTTCCCACTGCTGTCTAGAGGAATTTCTGTTCTCCAGGACATGAGAGCCAAGAGAAAGTCAGCTTCACCAGGTGAGCATGGCAAGGGGGTGAGGCAGAGCATATCCCTGGAGAGAGCAGAACACACACACCACCACGTCCAAAATCCATGCAAACCAAATGCATTTTTTTCCAGCTCAGCTCGTGCTTTTTGTTGCACAATAAATGCATGTAAAGCATCATCTCCCCACGATGTGGCAGTAGCTGCCTGCAGAGCCTGTAACTCAGCGCCTTCCCATGTCCAGCCCTTGTCATCAAGTGGAGCTGTTTATACTGGATGCTACAAGCTGTGCAACAAATACGGCTTTGCAAGAGGGTTGGAGAGTTCTGCAAAAAACACCAAGTGCAAACCTTAAAAATTTTAAGTCATCGTCAGACACAGGGAGAGTGAACCATGGCTCTGGTAGAAGGACTGTATACATCTACACATACATAGACATGCACACAAGAGCAAGTATTACTCCCTGCATCAAACAGCTTTTGACACATAATGGACTTCTGGCTGTAAAAACCTGCCAGAAATCTCTGCCCTCTGGGGCAATGTTGAATACAGAGCATTTTGTGGACAGGGGATGGATGTGCCTGTTAATGTCCCTGGCTGTTCTCCAGCTGAGGAAGTCCCTCTCCTGGCTTTTTGGAAAGGGAAGGACACAGGGCAGGTGAAACCCTGGCCACCCTGCTGGGAGCTGTACCCGCTATTGCTGGTGAGGGATGCCAGACTGAAGTGGCCTCTCCCAGGTGAAGCTCTTGGTAAAACAGATGCCAGTAATGGGAGGGAGACACTGGACACCAAACCAATTTCACAGCAGACTCATTGTAGTCTGTAAGAATGAAGGACAGGACACACAGGAAGAGCTTGTGCAAGCCTGGGATAGGAAGTTGTTCCCTCCCTACTGGTGAGTCCTCCTGCTGACATAGAGGGTCCAATTAATCCCCTGGCACCTGGTCTCCATGAATAGAGCCTTTACTGACTTGATTTTCATGCTGCTTTCCTCACAAGTCCTCCCTGCAGTGGCAGTCATGAGATAAGTCCTCTCCCTGCCCTGCTCCTGGGGCACATGTTAGCCCACCCACTCCTCAGGCTGACGAGCTGTGCCCATGTGTGGCCCTACACTGCTGGATCTGCTGGGAGGCCAAATGAGAGATGTCACCACTGACAAGAACTATTGGATTGAGGGGTCAATAAAAAAAGGCAATAGACGAGACAAGGTGTTCATCAAGGAGGGGGAGACAAAATAGCAGCAGCTGAGTCCCATTAGGTATCACAGCATTTACCTTCAAGCAGGGTATGTTCAATAAATTTTACAAACCTTGGATTCATGAGCCATTTTCAGCCAACAAGGTCCAGAGGAGAGGACCTATGGACAATCCACTGCTCCCTAGGCTTGGGGAGCAGTGACATGCAGACAGCAACACCACTGCCTTGCCCAGGTATCCCAGGTGTTGCCAGTCTCACACTGAGGTTGCTCCTACATGCTCTACCTGTGGCACCCTGCTCTGCTTTTAGAGCTAAGGAGGCTTTTGGGAATCCATCCCTAGATCAGTGACACAATACTGTGCAATGAAGGGACTGCTCTGCCTTCAGCAGAAACTTCAAGCCCAGCACAATTCTCTTTCCAGCTCCCATGTAACCTGTCCCTCAGGCAGAGGGGGCAAAGGGACACATGCTGGGCTTACTCTCCCATCTCCTTCCACCTCACACTAGAGACATGAATGATGACTGAACTGGGTTGAGACATAATTTGAGTAGCGTCAGCCCTACGCGTTGGCCTCTGGTTTGCGGAGGAGAGCAAGGTCCTGCCCAAAAAGCTGCCACGAGCCAAAACCTGGCCAGTGTGCGGTGGCCGGAGCCCAGGCAGGAGACAAAGCTGCTGTCCATGGCACACACTGCTGGGCAAGGATCAGCTTTCCCCACACAGTACCTACAGCAGTGGGAGCTGCTTAAAGGCAGCCATGCTCCCAGGCTGGTGCTAACTTAACTCTCCCTCTCGTGTGGCTTGGATGGCATTTCCCTGAGCGCTGCCAAACCATGAGCCCCCGTCTCTCTGGGACACACACGAGTATCTGCAGGCAGGGCTGGCAGGGCCACGTGCTGGGCTTAGGGAGGCTCCTGTGCTGGGGGTGAGCTGCAGGGTGAGCAGGGTGGGGGGCTCAGGAAAGTGGGATGGGCTCCTTTCCAGCTGCCCCCAGCAGGGCTGTTCTCCTGTGATAAGAACCATCCCTCAGCTCAGCTCTGCTGCAGGAAGTTTGTTCCTGTCACCCCATTTCCCACCTCCCTCCCCTCTCTTTGCAGGTTGAGGAGGTCGCTGCCCTGGAATGTGCAGAAGAAGAAGGACACAGGAGCTTTGCCACCCTCTTCCTAGCTGGCCCCCAATGCCTGGGGCAGGACCCTGCAGCAATGTGCTTACAGAGAGGAAAACCTCAGAGCAGCTCCGGGGGTTTGGTTGCCTTCAGAGCACAAACCTGCAGCAGGCTGTTTGCGGACAAACAAACCATCCCCATTATAAATCCTTTATTTATTCCATTTCCCCACCCTTCTGCCAGAGAATTTGTCCCTGGCACTGTGCTGGGCAGTACAAACAGCTGATTCAACATCCAGCAATAGAGGGGAAGAAGTGGGAGCCCCAGAGCTGCCCGTGCTTGACACAGGACTCTGCTAGCAAAAATAATTTCTCTCCACTTCGAGAGCTCCTCTGAAAGCACATCTCCCCACAAAGTGGATCGTCTGCATCACCTGATGCCCCCTCCTCTTCTCTCCATGCTGAAGAGCAACAAATTAACATTTCCATTCATTCTCATATGGGTAGCCAGGGGAGAAACCGAGTGAGGAGAAGCAAGTAGGCAGAAACAAGTGGCTGGGGATGAACTTCTTCAAATGCTATTAGAAGAATACACAGCCTTAAGCAGCCTAAGAGCAACTGGAAATGACTTAAGGGAAGGGACTGCATGCTTGCATTCAGCCCCTCACAGCTGCTCGCACATAGAACTGATGGGAACTCATCAGTCCTGTGTGGTGAAGTGGCTGAAGCAGCAGCATGTCCCTGCCAGCTTCAGGTTTCAGCATCACACACTGAGGATGTTTGACAGAGAGAAAGGGAAGTCAGGAGGTTATTTCAGAAAGAAGTCCTCTCTGTGCCACTTCTCCTCCACCTACTTCCCTGCTCTTAGACACACTCAAGACTTAAGTGTGGTGCCTATCCAGCAGGGCTGATTGGCATGGATGGATATCACAGGCAAAGGGAAGCTGCCAACAACCATTAGACAATGATGGACTTTTCTACATATTCAACAACTTTCCCTGTTAGAACCTTCAAGTCCTGAGGTAGCCAAACACCCAGGTGGGCTCCTACTAAAGCCCATTTTTTTCAGGGAAGTTGGATTAACTTAGCCTATTCTCTTAATTTTACAGACAGGCAAGTTCCGGATATTTAAAATACCAAATTTGTTCAAGGTGTCCCCAATTCTTTGTGCTGTCACACACCCCAGGCTCTATTCAGGCCTTACATACCGAAGCATAGAAATTCTGGGTAGCATTTTCTGTTAGCAACATGCTTTTAAAGGTCTTTATATAGTAGTTGATCAGGTGGCTGCAATATTCCAGGACTCTGGAATTTGCACTCCAAACTAGTCTAGGCATTCTCAGCTTGGGAAGGATCAATCCAATATATGAGTTTCCCTATAACATGTTTTCAAATAGATCTGTTCCAGTGGCAAAATCTGTGCAGTGACACTTCAGATTTAGATAATGTTCACCTTAGTTTCTCTGCTGCCTCTCTACTCATGGTCAACATTATTTTTTCCTTATAAAATGCAGGATCAAGCAGAGGTTTTGGGGAGCAGCAGCAGACAGAGGTGGAAGTAGTATTGTAGCTTTTAATGGGAACAGCCTGCTGACAAGTCATCACATTGAATGAGGAGAGTTTCTGAGAATGTTTCTCAGCTGTCAAGTCAGCACTTTGCAATGCCTCGGTTTCTGTGAGTTCTACTCAGGCAGGTCAAAGCAGCAGAACTCATCAAGTGCAGCAGCAGAAGCAGGATCCACAGTGGTGCAAAGCTGAGTAATAAAGTGCCCCACCTCATACCTCTATAAAATGCCTAGGGACTGATGTATCCCCAGGGTAACTCAGCTGATATCAACAGCCTTATCACACATGGTGTCTGCCCTGTGACGTTACACAATCCCTAAGAACTTGCTCACTGTGCCAAACATCATGTCTGCCCTTGCAGCAAGAACCAAGAGTTTGTTGCAGGATCATCCCCAAGTGCTGGACTTCTCTGGCACCCTGTGGGAAGGTGGTTCCCAGCCTCTCTCTCATTGCAGTTTAAGGAAAGTCCTTCAAGCAGAGCACAGGGAGAACTTCAGATGCATGCTGGGTTTGGGAAACCATTTGCAAAGCAGAATTATTACTTTCCTATTGTTTTACATTATTATTTCCTCAGTTCAACCAGCCAGGGCTGGGTGAAGCTGTTGGTATGAAAGCCCACCACTACCAATGTGTTAGTGCTACCCATTATTTACATTTATCCCTCCCATGTAGCTGTTTGACACAAGAGATGTCATCAGTCTCAAGGTCAAAGAGAGGAGAGTGCAACAGAAGAGATTTCTTCCGTAAATGACCTTGCACCAAATGTATTCATATTCTACAGGTCACAGGAAAAACCTCTCTATCTGGAGAAAAATGGTTCAAAAGGTTCTGTGAGGCTCAAAAGATGCTGTCATTCCTTGCCTTGCTTCTTTTAGGTGTCCAAACACTATTGTATCACTGTTCCCACTCCTGCAAGGTCTACAGCATTAACACTTCCTCACCCAAATGGGTTGCAGTTGTGTGCTGTCACTCCTCCCAGCACACAGCATCCAGCATCAGGGACCTGGCATAAGCAATTCCTTAACTGTAGTTGCAGTAGTTACCGGAGGTTTTGCTCCTATCTCAGCACAGTCAGAAGTAACCCATATTTTAATCCTCAGCCTGAAGCAACAGGGAAGGAAGAGAAAAATATCCATTTTCGCAGCCAGGAGCACTCTCGCTCCAGCTACAAGCACTTATTTTCTCCAATTATTTCTTTTTAAGCAATTTTTCCACTGGTGCAACCTTTGAGCTGACACAGAGAGAGAGGATATCTGAGTTTTAGTCTTGATAAAAGTCAAATAAATAAAAAGCAGTAAGTGTCAAATCAACTCTCCAGAAGCAAAGGACCAACTCAGATTCCCAATACTTGCAGTCTTCCCCACTCTTCCCAGGCTCATCTTCGTCTCCCAATGCCTCTGTGAAGCCTCCACTATTCCTGCGTGTCCCCCAGCAAAGAGCAATTCTTGATGGTACATCAGCCCTAACAGCCAACCCTACTGGGGGCCTGCATGTCTCCTGCAGAAATACAAACCTGTTTCTGCCCCAAACTTGAACTTGGAATAGCCAGACAGGGCAGAGGCGAGGGAGCAGAAAGCCCAAGCTGAAGAAGAACAGTGTTGGCAGCAAGTTCAGCTGTGAGCCCCTGTCTTCCTGGGGTTAGTGGTGGAAGTGAAGGACTGGAAGGACTTCCTGGAGCAGAAGGCCAACTGGCCCGGTGGAGGGGAGCCCAGAGCTGACCCACAGGCCGCTCTCTGAAGGTCCCAAGATCTTGGCTTGGCTGCTTTACAGCTCTTAGGGTTGGCTAGAGTTTGACTGGTTTTAATCTGCAGTTTCTTCTCTCAATCCAGTCAGGATGGAAGAGAGAAGGATGTGAAGCAATAGGACCATGGCATGCTCCCCACAGGCTGCTGGGACTATGGCACCAGAGGTGGCCTGGGCCGGGTACCACTTTCACACCGCTGTCCCTCAAACACAAGTCCTGCCCCTGTTCCCACCAGCTGGAGTCTGCCTGGCTCAGTCTGGCTGTCTCATGTGATCTCCAGGAACAGAGGAGCTGTAGGCTTGGAGGGGCAGAGAATGGATTCTCTTTGCCATCTGTCTGGAGGAGCAATGCAGCTTTGACTCTTAGAGTCTGCAGGTGATCCCTCACATACAGTGACCCAGGTGACTTCTGCCTTGCACTGATTCCTTAAAGTCTTGTCCCGAGTCCCACTGACAATCAGAGCAGACCTTTCCACAGGCAGCAGCAACACAGAGGAAATGCAGCAAATACATACAAAGTCCAGTCCTTTTTATTAGTGTTTCAGAAAGTGGAGAATTGCTGCAAGAATCGTGTACTGAATCAAAGAAATTGCAACTCTCTGCTTCTTATTTCCATCTCTACAATCTCAGATCAAGTGGCATTTAGAAACCAACAGAACAGGGCTGAAGGTCCCTGCAACCTGCAAAGCTCAACCAAGAAACTCATCTCCAAATGCTGGCAACGGCTGCCCCAGCTCTAATGATCCCCTTGGAAGCTCTTCTGCCTCTCAGCTAAGCACAGTAATACTGCATTACATTCATTCAGACCATATGCAATACACACAAGAGCCCATAAAAGCTTAAACAGCACAATAAACATTTGGAAAAGCACAGTGACCAGATTTATGAGTTTGGATACCTGCCAGCATGACCCACCAGAATCAGATCCTTAAGTTTTTGTGTAAGTCCAAGACATACAAACAACACAAACACAAATGTGCTGTTATCCTTGGAAAAAAAGATAAACAGCCCCCAAAGCCCATCCCCAGCACAGGAACATGACAGCCTTTCACTGCGTCTGATTGGACTTCGTTTAAATCAAAGCCATAAAGAAGGTCTTGGCGAGCAGAAATAAATGTAGCACGACAAAACTTCACCCCAGAGCACACTGTAAAACTGACAAAGAGGGAAAGACAAAAAGATTTAGACACTTAATTTCCACTGAAGGGGAGATGAGCCCTGCTGTAGAAAAAGAGCTGCGCTTTGCCAAATTCCAAAATACTTTTGTACAAAGTTTCCTCCACAGGGATGATGTGATACCTCCTGTGCCACCTACCAGTTTGGAGGAAGGGGGTGATGGCTCAGCAGAACAGAAGATGTGCAAAACGATGACAGATCGCAGGGCATGCAAAACATTTTTACCCAAGGAACTGCAAAAACCTTGAGCTTTGAGTACAAAACTTTGGGATAGTGGCAGAGCAAGGCACCAGCGGGATGCAGAAGCTCCTCTATTTACCAAGCTTAAGAACAGACCTAAGAGTTCCAGTTTCCTGGCTTCTTGGGCATTTTAGGGCACAGGGGTTTTTTACCTCTATTATGTTTAATAACATCTATGGCTAAACACAGTATTTTGAATACCTACAGTCCCTTCCAGTTCACAAAGACTCTTCATAAGCAGGATTTTGCACAGCCATGAGCATCCAGTGTTCAAGACAAATCAGGAGTCCTGGCTCCGCGTTTTGTGCCCTCATCCAGGGCAGAACCCCATCCCCAGACTTAAAGCAAAAGGAAAGAGATAAAAGAACAGCACAAGATACTGCTTTTGAGAAACCTGCCTCATTTGTTATGATAAAGGAGAGCATTACGGATTAGCTGGCAATACATGGAAGGAGTTGCCCACCTCCCACGCATAATTTCCCACAAAATGTTTTTACAAGTTTAAGATGAGCTGCTACATAAAGTTATACAAAAGAAAGACTAAAACTTGATGACAGATTTACTTACATAAGGCTCAGGACGTGATGATGCCCTCGTTGTTAAAGGACCAGCTGAGAAGCACTGCTCTGCTTTGCTCACTGAACTGCAGAAAAAGGCTGTTTGTGTTTATCTGCTGCTCTGGGAGGTGGGTTGTGCACTGAGAACAAAAGCCACATGCAAGAGCGCATTCTCTCACCCACTGGCACAGGCACACTCAGGGACAGCTTTGCTTAGGACAAGGTCTATCTTCAGCACCAGTGGCCAGAGAGGACAGAGCAGGGGGGCTCTGCTTAGAATGCTGCAGCTGCTGGGAAGGCCACACATTTGGTGACCACAGAATTAGTGAGAAGATAGCACAGAGTAGTAAAGGGTCCTGTGGGAGGAAAAGATGTGTTGAAGCAAGGGCCACATGGTGTGGGTAAATGGAGTACGTGCCAAGGGAGAGAGGACAGGCAGTTAAAGGTCTGTGCAAGGTGCCTGTGCTCAGGTCAGCCCAAAGGACAACTTGCACAAGAGGAAGGGATGGGAAACAGGACAGGCAGGGAGAGAACACAGCCAGGGGAAGAGCAGTGACACATCCCTCTTCCAGCCCCTTGGGGAGGAAAGCTCTGCTCAAGCTCCAAAGTACACATCTGCCTGAGAGCTTGAATAGCCCCAGCCGAACCTCCTTGCACAATCAGGGGCTGGAGGTACCTCTAGCATAAGCTACCATCAGCAAGGGCTGCAGGAAGGGACACAAGGGACAAACAGTGGAGCAGGCAGCTGAAGCGGAGAGCAGGGGACATCAAAGGACACCAAAGGCTGGCTCAGGACAAGGACCTGCAGATGGAATAATCTAGCCAAGTGTCACAGGAAGCTAAGTCTGCAGCCCTACAGTCTGATTTCAAACAAAGTGTAGGCTCACTTTGAGCAATTTATCTTCTACAGCACACTGTGCTCCCAGTTCTTACAGAGATTTGGTTGAGGAAGAAGAGGGAGATGCAGGTAACCATCAACCCGTCTCCCTTCCCCCATGCTCTCATGATCCTTTCCAGAACTGCGATGGGGCAGCTGGGCACAAATGCTGGTTCTTCTTCCACATCACAGCGACAGTCCACCCTGCTCTCCATGCTGTCCTGGCACATGGAGAAGTGTGGACTGGTTGTTGTGTTGCTTTTGCACAGGTATCTGCTGTTCATCTCAGGGGAGGGACTTTAGATCAGGCAATTCACCTCAGTTTGGGGAAGAAGACAACAGGGCGAGGTCGATCTTGAGCTAAAGGTCCCCCTTCACATGCTGATGAGCAGGGGGTGAGTGTGTGGTTTTTTAAAGGACTATGACACCAGTCGTCGAAGCAGAGAATTCAAGGGCATCCTGAAGACTAGTCCCCCTGTAACCTAGGGCAAACTAGTTCAATGTTTCTTTGGCACATTTTCCTCAAATATAGAATTTGGCAAAAACTGACATGGATCTGACCCACTCCTGTAGATTCTGGAAGTTATATATCAGCAAGTCAAACTGCTGGCATGCTAGGGGTGTTTGCAGAGGCAAATAGCAGAAAGTATGCTGAGAGTCACAACATGAGGCTAAAATCCAGACCTTCTGGCTCCTGTTCTATCCTTGGTGACCTTTCAAAACCATTTTCATACTTTTGCTTCCCTGGTTCTAAAATAAAACCTGTATTTCACAGTCAAGCTGAGAGAGTTCATGTTTGGGCCATACCTTGAGGTGTACAGTGAGATAAAGCTATAGAAGGGCAATGCAGTACTATTGCCATTGCTAATACTGGATGACTTACATGATGCTTTCTTTTCAGTATTATTATTAGGAACAATCCCTGGGAAGATTTTTGTTTCACTAAAAAAATAAATAAGATAGATTATAGACAGCTAGGGACAAAAATAATCTGTTCCCATGTGGTTTGTGCTATTTAAAGGGACATAATACCTATTTTTGAAAAGACCAGTTTCAGAAGACAAACAACTGACATCTCTCAGCATAAAGAAATTTGGAAAAGTAGACTTAATACCATTTTCTAGAAGCTTTAGCTGTGCCTGAGATGACCCAGAGTACAGCAGCAAGCGGGTGGAAGCATGCCCTGTGCGACAGAGCCCAGTCATCTCTTCTGTCAGAACACAAGCAGGGAGTAGTTTTTCTAACCAATTTTTAGAGGAGGATCTTGGTTTCAAGCCAGAAGGATGAAGGGTGAACAGAGCAGCACAGGGTTTGGTGCATAGGGAGAGTATTTTATGCCACATTCCCACATTTCTGTTCACTGTCCCGGCTATGGGCAGGTGGGAAAAAAATTATGCCGTCTGTTCAGCCTGAATTCCAATTCCATATAATGGGCTGAGTTCTCTTCTGCTGAACTATCTGCTGGTTGGACAGAAGCCACTGAGCTAACAACATCTGTGCCTCACCATGAACAACAGTTGGAGGCACCAAGAAACTGGCAGAGAGTGGGAATTTGCCCCAGACAGTACAAGATAAAGCAAGAAAGTCTTATTCATCCTGCATTCCTTCTGCATCCTCCATGGCCATCTGCTGGGGAAAGCTGTCTGCTGGAATCCAGGGGTGCGAAGATTGGCTGAGGTGAGCATGGGGCTGGAGCTGAAGGATGTGAGCAGACTGAGCAGGGGGACACAGATGTGGGTACAGGGATTTCCCAAAACCGGAACCAGGGCAGTATCACTTTTGGTTGGGACATGTCCTGACCCTTATGCAACTGCAGTGAAGCATTGATCTTGTCCTGGTCTACAACCTGAGGTAATTTAGAGATGTCCACAAAGTGGAAAATCCCAAGCCACAGACTCTAGACTTAGTTTGTGTGCAGTTATATCTTTGTGTTTTGCTCAGGGACCAGCTAAAACTGCAGCAAAAGCATTGGTAAAGACAGAAGGACACATTGAATTAGTGCTGGTGCTGCCCATGCAGTTCCTGTCACTAACAACCAGTGGGAAATCAGTGAGACATGTCTCAGACACAGCATTCAGAGGCAGATGCTCAGCACATCATCCACTGCTGTCCCATTTATTCTAAACACTTAAAACAAAATGTTGGGGCAACTACAGAGAGAACAAAGCCGAACATAGAAAAGTAAACTTGCTTTTCTTTGTCTATAATATTAATAGGCCTATTATGTAATTTCCTTGGCTTATTGATCCAGCAACTCTAGTTACAAGACAGGATGGGATTTCCTTGAGGTCATTCCCCTAAACTGTGTGAGTTGTTATTTTCCTGGCTCACCCACAAACAGAATGGTTTGCTCCTCTGAAATACAAATGTCCAACTGTTGAAAGGTTTTGCCAATCAAAACATTGTGGCCTTACCCCATTTTAATAATCTAAGGCATCAATCTCCCCTTCAGTATTTGTTTGATGTGCTCTGCACCCTGCTGAAATATCCCCTCCAGACCTCCCTGAGCTCAGGCTCTGACTGAAGAGAGATGCCATGCATCAGGCCTGCAGCTTTCTCTCTGAAATGTTTAGCAGGGGCGGGTGGTAAAATCTATTTATTTTCATGTATTGAGGAAAGACCATATATTCCAGCCTCTTTTATTTCCATCACTCAGAGATGGGCCTGAGGCCAAAACGGTGCTGCTAAGCTTGTTTTCTATTTAAAACCTTCATTTTTATTAATAACCCTTTACAGCCTACACACCAGCACTGCGGGAGTTGCATTTCCGTGTTATGTCATCGTGAACCGTTATGTATTTAATTCCTGTACCCACAAACCCATATGGACATCATTAAACACGCACCATACAGTATTAAAACTGTGTTCCATAAAGTGTGATTTAGAAAAAAAAAAGAGCTATGAAGTGGGGATTTCTTTCTTTTTTTCCTAAGGTCATGGGAAAATGGAGAAGTAGGGGAGAGAGAAAAGGTTCAGCAGTGCTGCAGGTTAGCTCACAGCTCTCCTTGCCTGCAGACTGAAAACCCAGCCTGCCTTATCCACCACAGAAGATTAATTACTCAGGAACTCCAGGCTGGTGATGATGAATTTCTGTTTGGCTGACCACAGAGACAACTCCTACAAAAATTACAGGTTACAAAACAGCAAAAAACCTGGGTGATTTTATTTCTGCCAAGTTAGGTTTCCATGACTTCTCCTTTTCTCCCTAAAAGTTGCCTTTAGCAAGGCAAAAGAGAAGGTTTCCCCATACTGCTGAGGGTCAGTTATCAGGGCCACTAACATATATGAGGGTGGCACAGGGTTTGCTCCCAGTTTCTGCTCTAGCCCCAGCCTAGCCCATCCTGGCTGTACTCTATGCAAACAGCTAATCCAGCAATGAGGCAGTTTGTGTACCTTCTGTCATCCCTTTGTTATCTCTTATGTTGTATTGGGGATGAAAAGATATGGGGAAGGGAGAAAGTGACAGAAGAAATACATCAGAGAGCAAATAAAACCAATGAACAGAGTACCAGTGGGACAAACAGAAATAAGTGTAGCAATGCTGGGGGAAACAGCATAGAACACATTGAGAAAGAAGAATACAATATTCAAGGGATGTGAGGATAATGAAAAAAAAAAACCAGAGACAGCTAAAAATGACACAAGATATGTTAGCATGAGCCAGAAAAGCTGATGCAGTCAGGATTAAAGCAGGTAAGAAAGCAAAAAGAAAACAAGAGATAAGAACAAAGCATGATGTAAAAATGTCCTGTAAAAGATTTAGGTACATATGTAGGATAGGAGACAATAAGCAAATTGCCTACAACACACACCAGACACCTTACAATGACCTAGTCCATTACTCTGGAATGAGACCTGCCAAGCCCTGTTTGATGGATGAATTCCCTCTGATCACGGAGCAAGAGCTGGCTGAAGTGAACAGACCACAGTGAAAATGGTATCTGACAGGATTTTACAGCAAGTACAGCCAACAAAGGTGCTCTACACAGCCTTGTACTTATTGCCTTCTCTCAGAGTGGCTGCATTCCCTTATGGAGACTGAATTGATGCTTCATTGATTTTACAGCTATGCAATTAAAAGGTCCCCTCAAAGACACAGATGAAGATACATATCTAATCGCTTTCATGCCCTTTTTAGTTGGGTTTTGGCGGGTTTTTTTAGTGAAAAGGTTGTAAAAATAAATGCATAAAAAGAGCATCCAGGGCACACAAAAATTATTTGCTATATCAGACCTCTAAATGAGCAGGCCAGTTAAGCCTTTCTGCTGTTTTGTGATAAATGTATTTAGGAATCTCCAAGAGTAGATATGACCTACCCTCATCCCTTGAAAGTTGGTGACTTATTCCAGTTAAAGCTGTAATGTTGGCCCCAAAGGCTGTGTGCACATACTCCTTACCTGCCCAGCTCCAGGCAAGAAAGAAGAATTAATGATTTGCAGAGATGAATGAACCTCCTTTGTATCCCAACCCACTCCTGAATTTTTCATTCCCATCAAACAAACATACACATGCACACACACACACAAATAACCCTGGGTGCATGTGTGCTCCTGTTGAATTCAATACAGTTACTCACTGTGTAGGAAATTACCCACGTGCATAAATGTCTGGGGGAGGAGGAGGCTGCTCTCGGGATGAGGCTGACAGCAAGGTTAATGTTATCTAGCTGCATTACTCTTGAGGTGAAATGTTTTTGACATGTGTCTCTGTTGGGCTGTATCCTACTTCATTCAAAATCAGGAATTTGCTTTGATGTTTTGAAAATAAAGCCATAAAAGAAGGAACAGACGTGACTGGCAAAACTTTTTCAGGAAACTTGCAAAGGACAACTAGAGCCGCAAGCTGTTAAATGGGTTTATTTTTGTCTACTTTGGGTTCTCTTAAACTGATTGCCATATATTCTACTTACACAGTTCCATTAGGATGTGAGTGTATCTGAACTGAATGAATCTGAAGTGGAGATAAGACTGGAGATTTTCTGAGCATATATTAGGATAGACAAAATCATGTCAAAAAAGCAAAGTTTGTTTGCTAAAGCCCCAAATTCTCTGTCTGCTGATATTAATTCAATCTTCTCTCAAACACTGCTTATCCTGCCAGAGATCAGGGTGTATTGGGCAATAAACCAGGGCTCAGTAGTTTATATGCCTGTCCACAAAAAAATTAAATATTAACTACTTGTCAGGAATCCGCAAGAACAAAATTTTGTGATTTATGAGAATGCCAAATGATTGAGCCAAGACTGCATTTAAAAAAAAGCCTTAAGAGAGAGCAGGCAAAAAAGGAAGAAAAAGAAGTACTAATTATATAAATCACTGGAGACCAGCCTTCCATAGGAAGAGGTTGAAAGGGACTGCTCTTATGATGCCTATTTCATCCCTTGCCTAACAATCCAAAAGCACATAACTTTCAAAGAACTGCATTTTTTCACAGGCTGGAAGCACCACAAAGCATCCTTCATCAGGCTGGCCTTTTGGCTGCTCTCCTTCTCCAAATGCAAATGCTACATCTGGAAAAAGCAGTAATCCTCTCTCCTGCCTGAAAGCCTCCTTTTATCTCCATTCTCCTCAGAAATACTTCTTGCAACTGCTCACTCCGACATACTAGTTTATTGAAGGGATTCGAGGCTTTCTGCTCATCTGCGGAACGTCTGCCTCTTATTAAAACGCCAGCTCACCTTTGGAGCTCTCTCACTCGCTAGCACGGGTCACCCTGCCCTCCCTCAGCCAAGCATCTGTAACACAACCCCCTCCTGAACACACAGAGGAGCAGGAGCACGATAACAATGAACATTAACAGAAGCTTATTTATCAGGGCTGGCAAGAAAAGCATCTCGTTAGCTGGGATGGCCTGTGCGGCTCTGCCACGGGGGCCGCTCCTCCCCCAGGGGATGTCACTGATGCATCAGGAGCGTTAAGTGCCGCCCCACAGAGCCCTGCTTTGTGCATTGAGAGGCGGCAAACAATGAGAGCGCTTTCCACTGACCTCCTGCTGCAAGGGTTTACAGCTGTTTGCAGCGTTTCTGCAGCACCCCGGCCCTCAGCTTCACTACAGAGATACGTGTGGAGGTGAAGGAACTAAGCCAGAGCCAGCAAGATGCCTCAGCAGCCAGGACACAGCTGCGGGGACTGCAGAGGTTATGTGCAAGCTGAAGAACCTTGTAATTGGGACTACAGAAAGTGCTCAGTTCTCTTACTCATATGCCACCCAAATTGAGGAGCTGTGCTGTTAAAACGTCCCATCTTGTAGGAAGAAATGTACAACACTGGCAAGATGTACTGGTTCCCACTACAAGAGTAAAAGCTGCCCCAGTTACTGCTCACTCTGCATACCTTGTTTGCATTGGCCCTTGTTTTCAGGGGCTGATGACAGCCTTACACCCCACATTCTGCTCCTGTGTTCTGAATAGCTGAATTAATTCTCCTCGCTTGCGGTGAAAATCCATGGCACCACTCTAAGTGTCACAGTGCTGTGGCTGGGCTTTTTCTCAGCAAAACCCTTCCTGCTCCTCTTTTATTTCCCAAATATTCTCAATGCCCCAACCAAGGGTTGCACCAGGGCTTACACTTTTATGCATTCATGAGTTCTTTTCCTGCTTGCCAGATGCAGGCACAGGAGAAAGGGATCATCCACGTGGCTGATGCTCTCCCAGAGCTGCCTGCTGGAGGAGTTGAGGAATTAAGTAGGCAGCACCAGGCACACCGCAGCACTGCCAGAGGCAGATCAGAGCCATGCAGCATCCAGAGACCTGGGCACCACTGCAGAAGGGATCACCTGCAAAGCCATCTGCCAGATGTCACTGTAGATATTTGTTCCCTCCTCAGCCATCCTGCTCCTCAGTAGGGACGATGAAAATTATTTGATTTCAGGGATTTGGGACCACATTTCAACAGGAACTGACAAGTACATTTCTGGTTAAATGTTTTCATGAAAAGAAAGCTCCTTTTTTGGTCAGATTTAGAGGATAATCCACATCTCCACAAAACAGTGCATTTTGAAATAAGGTTAATTTAATTTTAGCATCCTCAAGAAGTATGCAGCTTCCCTAGCAAGAGAGGACAATGTTGTTGAGGTTCTAATCCTTAGGAAAAGGACCAGCAATCTATCCAATGGGGAGCAGCAAAGACAGCAGCATTGCTAATTCCCTAGTGCACCAGGACAGCTTTGAGCCCCTGATGAACACTGTCTCTGGCATGAGTCACTCACACTTCACTCCTGGCATGCTTGGATGGGAAAGGAAATGGTTTATCTTTCAGATATGGTACCCCAGCTGTCCTAACCCTACAGCTGTTGCCATGGTTGACTTCTCAAAAAGCAAAATAGACATTTTTTGGACCCCAACATTCAACATTTTCTTCTTCTTTTATATTTTCAAGCACCAGCTATCTCAGGTTACTGGTGATTTTTTGTGGTGGTTCCCAAATGAGCCTGAACTGCTCTGATTTTTCAAACCCACAAGACTGTAATTGAAAGCAAATGTAATCAGACATATACAATGTTCTGAGGTTCACCACAGTGCACTGCAGTCAGCGTTACTGGAGTGGCTATTAAAACTCCTTGGAGCTGGGAAGCAAATACAGCTTGCAAGAATCCAGCAAATAACCAGCATTTATTAGATTATACTAAAGTATTGCAAAGCCACAGTCAATCCTCTATTCACTATATATGCAAGGTCTGTTTAAATGAACATCTTCCTGAGCTTAGGCCAATTGTTTTAAGAGATGAACAAGGAAACAAGGGAAGAAGTCTACTTTTAACACTGTAAATTCTGCAATCCTTACATCAGCGTCAATCTCAAACTACCCATTACTGTCAGCAGGGTCATTCCAATCAAACTCTGGCATAGCTGCAAAAAGAAAGAGGCCCAAAGACAAAGGGTATCTTTGAACCCAGACACACAGCTCTAGCTGGAGATAAGCAGTAGCAAATCTCTTCCATAAAACTCCCAAACAAGATGCAAGCATTAAAAGAGGGGGGTGGTGGTTAATTGAATTCCCACTGGTTCTTCAGTCTGCACTTAAAAGCAGGTCTAGGGTTATCTGTGAAATTTCAATTAAATCAAAAGCTTTGATAACATGATAAGTCATTCCAGAGTTTGGAGTCAAAACATGTTGTTATTTGATCCTCTGCTTGTGTTTCTGGGAACAGCATGCATGAAAGACAGTCAGCAGCAGACCAGTCAGGAAGATGGAAAGGGTGGAAATGAATCTACCAATAGATCACTGTGTCTCCTTCAGCCAGAGCCACTTGAGGTCTGGTATTTTTTTATATATACACAGTCCTAAAGGCACCCCATTTCTCAAGAGACAGAAGACAGAGCAAAAGAGATCACCTTGGACATGTGCAGCACTCCAGGGGATGGCTCCCTACTGCCACAAAAGTTGGGTTTTTCCAAGTTTGCCATAAACAAGATTTTTACCTGCAATAGCATTGGGAGCTGAATGCAAATCTCTGTGACAGACACAAAACACTGAGCCCTGTGTGTGTAATGGAATGGATTTCTAGCACAAACTCTTTGGTAGCCTGGGGTGAACAGTTAAAAAGCAGTACACCAAAAAATAATAATATGATTCAACCAAGCCAGAACCAAAACCCAGTTCTCATCTCAACAAAATGTGGGAGAGGTAGCAGCTCTCCAGAGGGACATGACTTGCTTTATCTTTTGTTCAGCACCCTCTGATTGCTAAGGCTTCCCTCCTCTCTCTTCAGAGGCAACTGCTTGGATGCAAAGGGCACTGCCAGAGACTCTCTAAGTCCTGTTTGCTGAGGAACATCACCTCTACTTACCAGTGTTTAGACAGCAATGCTTCACCTTAAATAAATGTGAGATTTCAACTCCACCTGGCCTGTGGTCAAGAGCATTAAAATACATTGTAAGCAATGCCTTCCCTTGGCACATACAGTACAGTCTGATAAAACCCTATCAAATGTACTGGGATGCCTCACCTTGCCCCCAAACAGTTCAAAATCACACACAGGGTCACACTAGGCATGTCTACATGAGAAAAACACTCCTTTTATAACCAGTGAGGCTACAGATCCTCAACAGTGCTAAAACAAAGGGACTCTCCAGACGAGCAATGTCAAAATTACACAGCAATTGACAATAGGAAGAGCAGAGCACTGAAAAATCCCATCTGACCCCAGGCACCACTGGGGGATAATTTATCACCCTGGCAGCAACCAACTGCCATGAGCAGTCTGAGCATGTCTGTCCCTAGTGCCCTCCTTTTCAGAGTGAAAGAAGATCTTCATTAAATAATAGTGCAACCATATTATAGACACAGCAATGACAGGCTGGGTTCTTCTCTGTGATATAATCATATCTGCAACATAAGCTGCCTATTCTTGCTTTCCAGAGGTGTGACACACAGAGGACAAGACAGGCTATACTCAACTCTGTCATGTTAGTGAATAGAAAACTCCACCCCAACTCCTGCTGCCTGGCAGGTGATGAGTCAGTGGTGACAGATACCTCAGTGTGCAATTAACCTGCCAGCAGGGGCTCACCAGAGCAAGAAACTCAGATAAGAAGAGGAAGTCTCCATCCCTTGTCTCCTCAGTTCCAGGTTTATCCACAAAGAACATCAGGACCAGACACTTCTCTTCTGCCTGGAGATAAAGATCTCTTTTGTGTCTATCAGCAAGGGCAATTCAACCCTGTAGGCTGCAAACCAAGCATCACCTGCCTTTAAACAGAGAACTCCAGAAGATCCCATGGCATTGAGCCAAACCTCTCTAGAAGTGAGTGCTCAAGGATAACTGGTACCCCAAATCCTTCACAATAAGCTTGATAATCTCTGAATCCAGTTATTTTGGTTCTGATCCAATCCTGCCTCATTAGCCCAGGTTTCCCCCACTGCCATAAACTAATACATTTACTGTTCAGACTTTTTAACTGGTTTTGCATCTAAGAGCACCAGCAGAACAAGCTTTCCTGACAGATTTGGGAAGTAATTTTTCTTCCAACATTGAATGATGATTTTTATAACAAATTATTTTTGTACGTGGTCATTTCTAAAGCTATATTATGGAAAGAATGGTGTTTTCTTACCAGAATCAAATCCTCTTAGCAAATCTCTGAAACCAAAACTCATTCTACCTGCAATCATTCTGCAGGTAGAGCCAGGAGATGCAAGAGGCCTTTCCAACATCACAAAATAAATCAATGAGACAGTATGGAGCAGATTTCCCAATGCCCTGCATTAACCACTCAACTTCTCCAGAAGGAAGGAATTTTATGGTTTACGTTAAACAGTAAATAAACTATTACTTTCAAGTCTACAAAATAGGCATTGGCAGATTATCTGCACTGATTGGTCTTTTAGGATATGAACAAAAATTACTGGACAAGAAAAAAGCTCCTGAGCCAACAGGTTTGGCATTTAGTTTTTCTAAAGGCAACATCTCTGCATTTCAAAACACCTCTCAGTCACTACTCTTCTACAGTGAAAGAAAAAAAAATATTTTGAATTTGTGCTCATAAACAGTGAACTTTAAAAAGCACTGACACACTCTTGTGTTTCATCCCAGCAAGGCAGTGTCCAGTGCCACTGCTGGAACTGCTGGCTGTTGGCAGAGCCCTAATCTCATTCTCATACTGATGAATTTCGAGTAAGTCTGTTTATTCTTAAACCATCCTGTGCCCATGACAGCATCCCACTTTTAAGCCCAGCAGTCTGCTCATAACCAATCCAGGCAAAAGATATTTCTGTACACTGGGCTGCCAGTGCTGAGTGTCAGTACATTAAACTGTCTTTGCTCCTCTTAGCTCTGTGTCCTTTCACAGTCAGGCTTAAAACACGAGCCAAACCAAGTGTGATACCCCAGGCAAGGGATAAAAGCTCATGCTGCTCCAGCTGCCATTTTTTATAGGTTTTTCTTCTAGTTGGTGAACCCATTTCATTTAGCATGCTTTCCATTTTCCCACAGGTTTATTGTTTGATATTTATCTACACGTAATTTCTTTTTACATTTTCTGAAATACTAGCAAAACAGATTCCAATCTTTTCCCAGGAAGGCTGAGTTATTTGCTGATATCACCAAAGCTGCAGCCAGTAGCAAATTTCAATATCCTCCATTTGATACTCCAGTCCAAATCAGTTTATATGTTACAAACAAAAGGGAAAGTCCCATGTGAAACTAAAGAAGAGAACGAGTAATGAATCTGTTATTTCCTTTTTCCCATTCCTGCATTGGCTTAGTTTATTTAAGATAACAATCTTCAAGTGAGACCTTCCAGAGATCACAAACACTGATAAAAGGCAGGGCACACAGGGGGAACTGCAGCCCCACCTGGCAGTGGCCGTGTCCCAGACACAGCTCCTGCTCTCTGGGTCACAGGGGTACAACTGGGGATCAGCCACATTTGCCTCCTCTATTCCTGGGCTGCCTGACCTCTCAGCCACAGATTGTGGCAGTGCCACGCTGTGAGCAGGATACTATAAAGCACTTCTGAGATCTAAAAGCCAAAGAAACAATTTTTCCACGAATTTCGGTGCTGAGGCCAAATATTACTAATAAATACAGCCCTAAACCAAGCACATTTCAGAAAATAACCACAGGTGCTCTACTACACTGCGATGCTCAAAGAGCTCTGGTACCTAATTCCCAGTGAAATCAGTGAGAGCTGGGTCACTCATTAGGAGTAGCCAAGCAAGGCTCTTGGCAAACACAGCCCTAACCCATTATTGTATCCTTAGCTACATACATTTTGGTGAAAGTGAATAAATAATTCTTTGAGAATATTAAATCTTTCTTTCCTTCAGGATAGTAAGTTTTAACTGCCTTATCCTGTCACAACCTTTATTCAGAACTTTTCCCACTCTGTGTTTTATAATTTACCTCCCAAGTAAAAAAAATCACAGAAAAAGAAAACCTCCATCTTTTTTCTGATTTTGCATTTCTTAGGGATATCAATTTCCATTCTGCCTCTCTCAAGTGGAATGAATTTCCCAAATAAAATGCATGCATTGAGCAGTCACAGTAATGGTGCCAAGTTTGGACTGTAACACCAATTGTCATCAAATGGTGCTGACCACATTCCTAAATGATGTGGAAATTATCTGTACTGTAAGTTCTGTAAGAAAGAGCAATCACAAAAAAAGAATGTCAGTTTTCCTCATAGCACATCTGCTAAGAGACATAGCTGTCCAATGTATAGGGAAAAACAATTCAAAAGTGACGGAGTATAAGTGAAATATAAGCAATGAAATATAAGGGATGAAATATAAGAGAAAACATTTTTATAATATCAAACAAATCAGAATAAATACAGGTATTTCACACACAAAAATTTTTCCTCCTCTACCAACAGGTAATTGAATTGTTATTACAGGGCAGATCAAAAGACATTTGGGAAACAGAGGTAATTCCATATAGACACAGTCATGCTTATGGATAGAAAAATGTGCATTAGGGAGCTGTACCTTAGCACAAATATGCTCATAAACTAAAGCAACTTCCTTAGCATGGTCACTCCATTGCCCTGGCTATTTCTTTTCTATATCCTTATCATGAATTTGTAATACATGAAGAATAAGAGGAGATTCCAGCTTTCATTTAACAGTGGCTGTCTGGCATCAGAGCATCTGAGTGTTACACCAATATTTATTTGACAGAGATATGATCAGTAAAGCTCATGGCTACAGACCACAATAAAGCATTTCTATTCTTTAGTAAAGGCACCTTCAGCATTAACTCCATTTTCTGCATCAACCCTCATAATATGTCATATACCTATAAGTCCCCTAGCTTTTCTGGATTTGCATATTGTTTGAAAATTTCTTTATGATTCTTACAGGAAAATTATTCTCAGATATTGAACACTGCTTTAAATTCAGCTGACAATGTTATTAGTGGTGGTTTAAACAGAAATCTTGTTTGAGCCTGCATACATTTCTATAGGGGGAAGTATTGCAGAACTGACTCCTTGGCTCTTGATCTGCTCTTTAGACTGGATCTACACACAAAGAAAAAACAAACTCTCGCAGAGTGGTCTGGCTGTGATATTTTGAACCTTGCTGCAAAAAAGCCTTAAAACCAGTACACCATATGCAATGTCTAATTGATTAATCCTACTTTTTGGGTATTTCTGTTATTTCTAGTAAAACAGAATTATTAAAAAAATTGGTTTCTGAGATTTTGTTTGTTGACTGTGAGCCCTGGCCTGACCTCAGCCTTGAATTTAAATCCCCAGCAGAAATCTGAAATTAATCTACCTCTGGTTTGGTTATCAGTAATTATAATTATTAACAGAAGTATCCAGTAAATGAATGGTTTTCAGTGACACGGTGTTTGCTTAGAACAATGGATAAATAAAAACACACTTCCTTCTTACCTTACAGTGTCTTTTCCCATTGCAATGCAGGATCTGGCCCGTACATGGGCACGGTAAAGGACACAAGCCCAGCCATGTCCCTACAGACACAAGGGTTTGTCCAGACACTAAAATGTCACATACTGGAAATACAAGCAATTGAAAACTGCTCCTCCTGTACCAGGGCTCATGGCTTGAAGCTTGCTTTCCCTGCAGCTAATCCAGCAGGTGGAGTGAGAGCAGCCGAAGCAGCCCTGGGAACACCAACCTGGAGCTCCCAGCCCTGCTTGGCACATTATTGCTCCCATGGCCCACCAGATCCCTTGCAAAAAGCCACACTTTCACCATGTGAAACAGTCTGAGAATGCTCCCAGACCATTCCACACAGGAATTTGGTGTCCTCCTATGGTCTTCCATGCCACATGCAGGAAACCTGTTGTTGGGAGCTATCTGGCCTGGAGCTATCTCCACCAGCAGAAGCAGGCTCACAGGAGACTGTCAGCCAGTGTAAATGCTGAGATTTCTTGAGACATCTTTCCAGCTCTGCCTGTGAGCTGCTGTACCCAGGAGAGGTTTAATGGGCTGGAAGAAATACCTTCTGCCTATTGTCACAGGACTCAAAAGCCTGGACCATCACCAAAACAGGAAACAGAAAACCTAAGCTGTGAATCCAACCGAACAAATTGGCCGGATTATTGCAGCATTGGGAAAACCCAGCTTTTATTACAGCTGGATGGTGAGCTGCTCAGCACTGCGGGCAATCAGCACGGCAGCAGTAGGAAATGGCTCTGTGGGGAGCAGCCGGGAGCCAAACACGGCATAACCCGGACAGGACCGCACAGGGAAGCAGGGAGGAGGCAGGGGTAGGGCAGGTGAGGGGTTGTAAGGAAGAAGCCAGCAACACATTTGTAAAAGTGCCTAAGGAACTACAGTGTCTTTCAGGACAATAGGAACAGAAGTGAAGAGCTCATCTTTGTGGCTGAATTAATGCAGCACTACATAGATCAGTGCACCACTGCAAACCATGGCTCAGCAATTAAAGGCATGGATACCTCTCTGCACATCCCAGCTGCAAGGTAAACTAGAGATTTTTGTGTCTCCTCCCTTGAAGTTTAAGCTTCCATGTATTTCTATCTGGAAGCACATGCTCAGCCACTGACATGCAATAACTCAATGGACTCTCTGGGCTCAACAACCCAAATGCCCATGGGATTAAGATTACACTCCTGAAAATTAGTTAGTTAATTAAACTCTAGGTCAGGCTTTGTCTTATGAGGCCAAGCTGCTGCAGAAAAACTGAGCAGGTCAACATGAAACTAAAGATCATCTCATTGTGCACAGAGAGGAGATGTGAAGGCAGCACAAGCAATTCTGCTCACTGCCCCTTGGTGGCTGACTCACTTGCTTATTGTTCTTTAATGCCATGTCTGTACTGACAGATCAACATACAAACCACCTCTGTGCTAACGTCTAAAAGCAGCAGCTGAAGAAATAGATAAAATAATTAGGATAGTCTAGATGCTGCCCCCAGGCTACAGCCCTACCACCTTCAGTGAGATGAAAGATGGACCATGCACAGGGCTTGGGCACCGCTGGCTCACTGTTTCTGGAGGGGCTTGGCAGAGTAACAAAACAAAGGAATAAATTGGGATTTCTCTAGAATCATGCTCCTTCCTGCAGTGCCTGCTGAGGTTCAGAATCGCCCTGGAGGTGTCCTTCCCCCAGACCCTACACAGTGGTCCAGTGAGCCTCAGATCTCCTCCCTTCCCCCTCAGTTCGCAGAAGAAAAACACTAACATGTTTCCGTTGGCTTTTACATCATCTTTTTGTAGAGACTAATCTTCAGTTTCAACAATACATCTTTTGTGAAGCACTCCCAGCAGAAACCTTAGACACCTTCCCCAAGATCTGTTTGCTTACAGAAGACGAGGTAGGATTTGTTTAAACCCAGCTAGATTAATGTCTTGCAGACATTAGTGAAGTGAGATTTAATCAGGTTATTGCTCTACATTTTCCAGGGAAATAAATCACACTTATTACTAGGTTGGAATAGGATGCAAGGCTTGGGCTGAGAACATTTAGTCTTTTTTTGTTTTTCCAGAGAGGAGTGAAGGGATAACTTGAAAATTCCTGAAAGGCTGTCAAACAGGCCCTCTACAACTGACAGGGAGTAGGGACAAGGATGCAAGCCATAATGGTTAGTGTATGTGTGGGGGTGGGCCTGGGTCCCAGTCCCCTGCCTTGCAGAGGCAGTGTCAGGTCTGTATCAGTACAGAAAGCACACATGAGTTTCAAGCAGACTCATAATGTCCATTTGAGATCCTCCATGTGAACTCTTCCATAACTCTTGGGACCTAACTCCTCTTCTAGGTGTCTGTTTCTGCCTGGCACACAGGGATGTTCCCTTGCATCACAAATCGGGTGTTGTGGGATCAAGCAACCTTTGCAAACCTACTTCCAGACCCTAAATGGAAACTGTGATAATCAGCAGGTCTCAGAGTGTGACAGGCTTATTTCATTCCAATATTTTCTAAACTTGCAATATCTGTTTAACAATGAACAAGCAACTATATTTATTCTCACCAAACATTTTCTGAAAACAAGGCTAGATAGAAAAAAAAAGCAGCTCTTTATCCAGACTTTTGATTTAAAACTGCCCTTCCCTTCATTCATGAAACAAAGTAAGACTTTGCTCTCAGCAATGCTAGCTTTAGTGCTGTGTTTTCTTTAGTACACAAGCTAATACATCCCCTTGTACAAACCCATGCATGTGCAAGAAACACAGTCTGGGAAATCAAATTGCAAAGGTCCTCCTCTGTTTTCCACCAGCATGGGAGCAGACAGCCAAGTCAATACAAATCTTTCCAATAACTACAGTTTTGCATGTGCTGAAGTGCCCAAACCCCATAAGCTTTGAATCCATTTCCCCTTATCCAGTGGGCTGTGCAAACATGGGAGAAAGCAAATTACAGTAACACAGCCTGCAATCAAGTTTCAAATCATGCAACAAAGCACCACAAAACACAATGGGACCAAGTCAAAATCTTATTGCAGGTTACAATAAAATATATCCTGTTTGGGATGAAAGAGAGAAGGAAATACCAGGCAAGGCAGCACTGTTGCTTGTAAATACCCTCCTGCCAACGCTTTCCCTGGATAAATTAGCCCTATGAACCCTAACTGCATCAGCATCAATCAGCCTGTCTGCTCCAAGGTAAAGGCTATGATTCTGTTTCGTGTTTAATGGGAACTCTTTCCCTCCTCCTTTTCTTGGCTTCCTGCTTAGAAAGAATAGACTCTCCAGAGACAATTTTGGATCTGGACCACAATCTTGCTCCCTACAGATAACTAAGTATCTCTGGGCAGGAGTACATTTAAAGAAGCAGCTGGTAATTATGAGCCAAGTGCTTACTGGCAGGATTTCCCCCTGCTACTGAGCCAAAGCTTTTTGGGAACTAAATGACTCCTTGGTGATAACTATCAGGTAAAACCCACAAACCAGGGGAGGTTCCCTCATTAGAACCATGAGCAAGAAACAATGCAAAGGTGGGTGGAGAATGGCAGAAAATTGTGTCTGAGGGTTCCTTGACTTCCCTGTCCTCCACTCACCCCAAGTGGTTGTGTGTAACTGCTGGGCATTTCCTAGGCAGTACTTGAAAGCTACAAAATCTGTTCCCACATTTACAGCAGTAATAAAAACAAATGACCTTTTCCTTCCAGCTAATCAAAATGTACTGGGCAGCACTGGAAAGCCATCACAACACTTACTCTTTTGGAGGGTTAAGGTCTTCTGGGCGAGCCTCAAAGAACCTGAAGACTTCATCGCACTGTGAAATATGGGGAGGAAGCCGAACCAGTGCCTGCAAAACAAAACAGAGTGAGAAGCACTTAGACATAAGCCAAGTTTGAAACATGGCCTCAAACATCTAAGCTGCCAAGCACGAGGAGGCAAAACAGTCCTGGCAGGGAGAAAGGAATGCTGAAGAACAGCATCAGGCCTGGCCACTTACCTGAGAAGAAAGGAAACAGCAAGCCTTGAGTGCAAATGTCAGGTAGAAAGCAATGAGTTCAGACAAGCAACGGTTCTTAGAATCAGACAATGTAATTTATTTTGCCACCTGTTCAAGAGCAGAATTTGGTCCACAAGTGCAAAACTATGACACTGCATAGGTAAGTGCTCTGTGGCTGGGACAGTCTGTGACATGGGCTTGCACAGCACCTCAAACACTGAGGTTAGGGCTTACGGGCCTTATGTCAGTGCACACAAATTCAACACCCACTAAGACAACAGATTAATGTGCTCCATAAAGCTTTCCATTAAGCACTGTCCACACAAAAAGCACAGCTTGCTAAAAAAACCCCATAACCAAACCAAACAACAATTTGCTTCTAAATTAACAGGAAAGGAAGTTTGATTAGGTGTTTGAAAAAACCAAATCAAACCCAACAAAAACACAGAGAGGCTTTTTCTGCATGAAGAAGGTTGCACAACACATCCTGGCTAACAATGTCTGTGCACTTGCCTTGGCAGAGGGATACAGCACCCGTCACATTCAGCAACAGCTAAGTACAGTCTGGGCATCAACCACATTATGTTGAAGTGTACTGGAAAGCAAAACTTAAGCACACAAGGCAATAACATGCTATGAATTTGCTGTTTAGAATCTAGAGATTATGGTGCCAAAAGAAGCCAAAGAGCTCTCTCCAGCCCACAGAGATGGGGCAGCAGCTCTCAGTGACAAGACTCTGAGATTGCCTCCAGAAAGGACAAGCAGGAGAGGAAAAGCGGCTGGACTTCACCTCCTCCTACACTAAGTTATGTTGAAAATAGGCCACAGGTTAAATATAGACCAAGCTTCTTAGAGTTGCTGTAAACCTGTTTGACAAAATGAGATTGTCTGGCTCTTCTCCTAGTTGAAAGTAGGACAAACAATCTTGAAAGAGGGATGAAAAACTGCACCAGAACTAAATGAAGATGCATTAGGGTGAGCAGGTTATATTAACCGTGAGACATCTGACTGATCTTGGTCAGACACACCAGAAGGTCCAACCAAAGCACAAAGGCAGGACAGGGCAGTTGGCTACCATCATAGCTGTTTGAAACCAGGCTTTAGAAATGGCCAGATTTGTTTCCAAGACTGCATTTGCTTGGGAATGCGAAGGAAAAGAGCTGGAAAAATCCTGCTGTGAAACTGCAGGTCTCTAGTATTACATAATGGGGTCTTGTTTTGAGGTGTTCAGAAATTCAAATGCCTCCACACCTACAGCTCTCCTTTCCTTTGTGAAGGGATGTTATAAAAACATTAGGAAAATCCACTTGGTATCATGAGGCCTGTGAAAAATGAGGCTCTGGCCTTTGGTCATGTGGAATTGCACTACAGGGCTGAAAAAGATGCCTTGCAAAAAGGAAGCAGCACCAGATGCAGAAGCCAGGCAACAGCTTGGTGGGTCCAGGTGCCAGGGCAAGCACCACTGGCTGCTGCACTGAGACAGGAAGAAATGAACAGCTGGAAAACTCAAGCACTTTTATGGGAACAAAGGATGCCTTGGTCTCCGCCTCTGTTTGTTCAAACTTGTCTAAAAGTATAACAAAGGTGTGAGCTTTGCCTATATTTCAACTGTGCATAAATACATGCATCCAGCTGGCAAACCAGGAATAACACCAGGAAGTCAGGAAGTGCCCAGGAACAGTAATGATCACAGCATGTTGAAAGAGAAGTGCCTCACCAGCACAGGCTAACAAGAGCATAAACAACATTTATTCATCTGCACCTCAAGCAAGAGACAGCACAGCAATGTTGTCTAACCAACAGTGGATGGAGCTGATATTTAGCTCTGGCTCTACTACACACACCCTTCTTGGTTAGGGCAGGTTACTTAACCTCTTTTCATCAAATTCAGCTGGGATATATCTTCAGTTACCCTTACAAGGCTGAGCAATAACACTTACCTAATCTGCAGAAAGGTTAGGAGGCTCAGATATTCAATATCTACAGTGTGTTTTGAAATCCCAAAGGGCTCAATCTTGCACAGTCAATGGGGCAAGAGCAAGCACTGCAAATGATACGTATCATAATTTGAGAAACACAAATACCCGAGTTACAACCATTGTGGGGGGTCTTGGACATCAGAGCCTTCTCAAAGAGTCACCACTCCCCTACAGGTTGCAGGTGCTCACCCTTCTAAAGAACCAGGCTCCAGATGTCAATACTGAGCTGGAGCACAGAGTGGGTTTTCAGTGATGGAGGAAAACAAAGCTGCTGTGGAGGTTTTTGTTTCCAAATCAAGGGAAACTTTGGGAAATCTGAACACCCTGAATTGGTGGTTGGCTGCCTGGAAATCCCCAGAAGCACTGTGGTCCTGCTGAGCTGAAGGGGGATAACTGAAAAGCACCTCTCTGACTCCAGGCTCTTGCAAGGAGTGGATAAAAATCAGCCAGTCATTTCCACACCCAGCCATCCACCTTCCTGCCCTGGGCAGGGCTGGCTCTTATGCCTCTGAATCATCTCCCAACATGCTGCAATTTCCAACCTTAGCACAGAGATGGACTGAAATCTACCCCACAGTAACTTGCCATTGCATGTTTTTTGGGAAGCTCAAGTGTCAAGTCCAGCCAGCCAATTATTACTTGTTTTTGGTGGTTTTTTTTAAGGAACAAAACCAAAGAAGTGGTACAAAACTCTAAGAAAGGGTAAAAAAAATGCAAACTAGGGTATAAAACCAATCAAGACCCTTCTATTAATTTTTGAATAGCACTAGAGAGCAGCAACACTGTTTAGCGAGGTAAGTGTCTCTTCAGCAAAATCACAACATTTACCATGAGCAAGTTAAGGCCAACACGACTCTGGTAAGCAAACAAAAAGTGCATTGAGGAGATGAGGGACACCACCATCACTCTGCAAGGGGAAAATGCAAGCTTCTGGCATTTCCAGCAAGATAGTTCCAGGCCAGAGCTGCGACAGCCTGAAGGAAGGACTGCAAGAGTCGAGGGAAGAAGGCATAGAGGAACACAAAGGACAGAAGAGACAGGGAAGTGACATTCTTCTGGGGATGTGAAAATCAGAGGTAAATGCACACAACTACAAACAGCAAGCATCCAGGAAACAGCGAGGAACTTGCACAGGAAAGGTGAGAGATAAAAAGTGCCAGCAAGCAGAATTGAGCCTTGCACAAGCATTGAGTACTATCAGTAATAGCATGTTTCCCTGCTTGGCTTCTGTGCACAGGCGGACGTGCGCTGCTCAACCCTCACACATCCCTCAGGAGATAGGCTTTTACGTGTCATTCCAGCCTGTAATGATGTCTGTCTCTATATTACAGGTTACAGACAGTCTTGCAGAGCAGCTGACTCAAAAAGCTATTGAAAAGCTGTAACATTGGGCAGGGTGTGGAGCAGGCAGCTGTCAGTGCTGGGGACGGCCAACTACTCTCTCAGCACCAGCCCACCTGTGGAAAGCTGCTGCGTGCCACATACAGCAGTCAAAAGTCAGCAGAGCACCAAGTACAGGCAGGGGTTCATTGCTTAAGGTTACACGAACTGGAAACTGCTCCGTGGGACTGTATCCCAGCCCAAAGGGTTCACAGAATACACAGAATAAAACCCTGCAGGCACTCGTAACTATGCGTTGAGTGCTGTGGGTTGCATTTATGCAGATACATTTATAAAACCTGATGCACAGGTATGTATGTATAAAGATGCACAGTATGTGTGTGTGTGTGTGAATATATGCACAGAATGGTATTCACCCCACTGAACTTTCTGTGTCTTAAATGGGAGACTGGTCACACTTGTCTATGAGCTTGTATCATTGCTAGAGAAAGAGCAGCACCTTCAGAGGGTGCTTTGTCTACGCCCTGCCATGGGTGTCCATAGCTCTGGAAGTGGTGAACCACTGATTGTCTCCACACAGCCTCTAGAGACGCTTCAGATGCACAGCTTTTAAAAACCTAACATCCAGTGGGTTTATGCCCAGCTCTGCATACAAATACACAGGGCCAGCTCACAATACTGCACAGTTGTGACTCCCTTACTTTTCCTCTAATTGTTTATCATTTTCATTAACATTAGTCACTAGAGCCAGATGTTTGGGAATGGTCATGAGCCCAGCAAGGGGGAAGGTGCATTTAAAATAGATAATTTCTCAGAACACAGAAATAATTATTTTATCTGTGTGAAAAGACCTTCTGTTTGTCAGAGAGAGCTCCAAGCTTGAACTAAAGCACTGAAGAGGTGAATGACAAACACTGACAGTCAGGGAGAGGAGTGGGTGAAGAGTGCATGGTGGTGGTTCAGATGGCAGAAGAAGTGGGAATAAATAAAGAGCTAAGAGAAGGATGAAAGAGGGTGCAGTTTTGAAAGTAACTGGAACATGTAGGAGCTCCTGGCATGGAAGCACTATGGTGCAATGGAAAGTAAGGCTCTGCTCCAGGTGCTGAGGGGAGTGTTGCAAAAAATTAACTCTCATTACTGCATCTAGTTGAAATGCATTGGGATTCTGAAACATGGATTAAAAAATGACAGACCAAGTTTGAAAGTATTCCACTAATGACAGATAAATTTTGGAAGTATTTCACGTAAACTCTCATTCTTGACCAGGACTACTATTCAATTTTCAATCAAACTATCTTAGTTGTACAACAGACAGAGAGAGAAATGTCTGTGTACCTGTCTTGACAGGTTCAAGGATTAAACCTTGAAGAAGAGGCAGGACTGAGAGACCAAGAAGGAGGTAATTATGTTTGTGAAGTATGGTCTCTCAAATAGTGAACATTAATAAAAGAGTGACCAGTACTGCCTGGCACTGATGTGACTTGCTCATTTAATCTTTATTTAGGTGGTGTCCATTTGGGTACTCAAGCCTCACTACAGAAAAGCCCCACAGCTTCTACTGAAAGCCATATCCAGCTTTATGGGACAGCATGAAGGCATGTGACAAATCCAGGTTGGTGTTTATGACAATGGGACGTTACATCTGAAGGTCTTCCCTGCACAAAGATGCTTCCCTCAATTAGGATCAACACACACAAATGTGGAAGTCAGCAAATTCTGGCCTGCATCCTCCCAGAGGGCTGTGAGAGGACATAGCAACAGTTTTGTGAACCACTGACCTGAAAAGTCTTTCTTGAAGACAGGATGGTACGTACTGGACAAACACTCACCAGAGGTGTGTTTGAGAGATTAAAAGCCTCATAAATAAAATGCCCCTTGGGAAGGGAGGTCTATGAAGTTGCTCTTTCTTTCACACTGGCAAAAATTCCTAAATAAATTTAGAAAATCAGGCCCAATGAGCCCAGAAGACCTTAAATCACACTAAACTAATTCCAAGCCTACAGTTAAGAGGGAAATCATCCAGAGAGACTAATTCCAGTGGGCAGCACACATTTACTGGCAAAACACAGTTTGTTTGGTAACTCACTCAGGCTACCAGTAAGGACATCCAGACTCTGCACTTTCATGTTTACAGATGAGAAAACTCCTGGAAATCTTCCCGTGTATCCCACTCCTCTCGTTTTCATTCCAACTTCAAAGTTTCTTGCAGCCTTAGCAAAACCACTGGCCTAGTTACCTCTGTGATGGTATTTCTCTAGGCTGGTACAATGCACTGGAAATAACCCAGACATGAGGGGTACAGAGGATGAAGCTGTAGGGTCCAGAGGGATCATGCCCCAATACAGAATCTTCTGCAGACCTCCCCTTACTGCCAAACTCTCAGAGAGCCTCTGCCTCTGGCACAGAAACCACAAACACAGTCACACAGCAGGAGTAAGACCTGCTTCTCAGCCATGCAAATTGCCACACTGACAGACAGTCTGTAAAAATGAGACAACAAATGGTCAAACATTTGCATCCCCCATTTGTGCTTTGGCTCTCCAGGACAGGTGAAATGAACAGAGAGCTCTTATCTTGTAAAAAAAAATACCGTGAACTTTGCATTTGAACCTGTCTTCCTCCTCTGCTGCCACATAGATTCCAGTGGACAGAGGTCCATTGTTTCATTTATTCATTTTATTATCCCACGTCACATTTATTCCATCAGCTTCACCCACATAATTCCAGCATAATTCTCTAATTTTTTCAAATTTATCAGCCTACCCATTTGAGGAGTAACATGGGATATAACTTTGAACTCTTACAGAGGCAGGATTGAACTCGTCAAAATTATGCTCTTGCTCTACAGTTTCATTCAATTCTAAAGAGTCAAAACATCGACTGGAGAAGGGTAGGAAAGAAGAAAACGGGTAACACTTCCCAAGTGGGCATGAACCCACTTTTAAGCCATACACATGCACCAGTACCTGCTACAGAGTAGGAAACAGTAGTGAGCAATATTACTGTATTAGGGAGAAAAAAAAAAAAAGGCAAGCATTCCTCCTCTTACAACACAAGGGGATTCACTGATCTCACTTCAGCTTTCTAGAAGCTAGCACTGGAGCTAAGTAAGTCACTCAGGTTGCCTCTGCAGCACAGCTGAACGGAGAGAGACCCTGTGTCTGATTCAGGCTGGAAAAGTGAGGCCATTCTGGTTCAGACTCACCACTCAATTTTCTCTTCCCAATTCAGAGTTTTCTGTCATTCCTGGTTAACTTTGTATCAGGATGGAAAAGTTACAACAAGGTAATGAAGGTCATGTTCCCAGAAACCTTTTAAGTGGTGACCTTCAGCAAAGGTAGCAAGAAAGCATTTCTGAGTCTGTGCTAAACCCCAGAGATGAAATCCTGTCCCCCCAGAAGGTCAGTAGCAGAACTACCACTGATTTTACTCTACCATAAAGCTCTCCTTCTACCTGCCATTTTCCAAAATTCTTAGTACCTTTGATGTTCAGTGCCTGATTTTCATATTATTTTCAGTCTTGCGAACTTGCATATCCTAGGCCAGGTTTGGAACAGCAATAACATAGGATAATCATTCTCTGAATAAATGCAAATTGGATGAACCATAAATGTTCAAAAGAAAAGCTTATTCTCATAAAATGTGCAGGTTTAGATAGGTTGGGAGGTATGAATTGCAACTCTTGGGTCCCTGTTTATTTACACAGGTTGCCCACTATGTGCTGTAGGATTTAAGAATGACTGGATATGGTCTGTGCCAGACAATGCCAGACCAGCTGCCATTTTCATTTACTCTCTGTAATTAGGAGGAAGATGTAGCAGAAGGCAAAGAAACTGGATCAGATGACAGGCAGGATATCACAGTTACTTCCACACTGCTTTTTTGAGTGGGCACAAACTTGCCTATTATCCATACTGGATACAAATTTATGTCTGGGCATGGGTTTACAGTCAAATGCAGGGGATGGAAAAAAAAAGCTTGGCATTGCTTTGTTTCCCAGCACTGGTTGAAGCACTCACCTACCTGCAGACCAACTCAGGCACAACCACAGTCATATATGCTCCAGTTGATACATCCCCTGGGGATGGAAGAATTAGCCAAGGCCTGCTTTTCTTATCGATATGACATCCCATGTGGAAACACACTATGGGGGATGTAGCCCTCTTGAAGCACTCACAGACATGAGATGCAATTCCTGCTCCAGCTTTTCAGTGACTATAATGTCTTCAATGCCACCCAGATTGGAACACTTTCTACTGTGGAGTACAGAGGCAAATTAAATATAAATTACACTAAACTGCAAATGAAATAAAAAGACACTGCATTAGGCACAAGAAACGTATATGCCAAAGACCACTGGAATAATGTTCTGGAGAAATCACTATAGGTTTGTCAAACTCAGTGCTGAGAACCACTGTAGCTGCTCCTGGAGAGGGGAAACACTGGGCTGGGGGAAACTGGGCTAATCCAGCACTGCAGAGTTTCTGTTCACAAAAGCTGCATTTATCAATACATGGATTAAGTAAACAGCTTGGCTTCAGGGAGGTACCCAGCCATGTCTGGGCAACAGCAGCAGATCTGAACCATTCTATGAAAGTCAAACCATTCTATGAATCTATGACCTGAGCCTGACTTCTCCAAGAGAGAGAAAAGGAAATGAGGAGAGCAGGAATCACAGCACCATAGTCTCAACGAATGTGCCATCAGCCAATGTCAGAACACATCCCTTGGCCATGACCAGTGGAGCCCCAGCAGGCCTGGCTGGGTCAGGTCAGGTCTGTCTGGGGCACAGACAATGGGGTCCCAGAGAACCAGCTGCCGCCGGTCTCTGCTTTCACTGCTGGACAAGTCCCTCCTTTCCCCACCACGCATCTGCTGGGTGAACCCTGACATCAGGCAGCCCTCGCTGCTTCTGTCGCCGGCAGTTCCTGTCTGAAGGAGGGCTGGGGACCTAGTGAGACCCTACGTATTTCAGAAAGGGCCATTTGGCTGCAAGCAGGAAGACAGTACACTAATTGTCACACAAGAAAGCCTGATCTCATGAGATAAGACTTTAATAGCAGCTTCCTCACCCCGGGGGTGCAGATGGCATGGGTTACACCACCACCACCACCCCCCCAAGCATGCCTCAGGCACTTTGGCAATCTGCTTCCAATTTTGGATGAGCAAATGTCTGACTGGAGAAGTTCTTGGGAATGCTTTTTTTCCCCTCCACCTGCTCCTCTGGCTTTCTAAAAATGGAAAGAAAACCTCAAGGGAAATAAGAGAGGAAGTCTGGGGTTTAAATAATGTGCTGACGCACTCGATACATCTACAAAAACTGGGAATCCTACTTGCTTAGAAACTACTTTTGTTCTACTGATAGAGAATTAATTATCATCAAATCATACACTCTAGGCTAGAAACGAAAGATTAGGTGACTTAATCTTCTTCTCAACAGTAATACTTTTCTGTCCAGCAACAGATTTCCACGCTTTCAGTCATGAGAAGGACTCCTGCAAGGCATTGGTCCACCCTCAGTGCAGCACCAGCCATCACTGCCCCTCATGTGGCACTGGGGACAGACAGGCAGGAAACAGAAGAAAACACCACCTTAGTTGTGCCACTCTGCCTGCTCAACTCCTGAATCATCAAGGCTGATGCAGAAATAAAATCCACATTTAGGACAGGTGAAGCTTAGAGCCTTTGCTGAATGAGGCACCAAACAAATACATAAAGTTTGCCGGGCAAAATGCTGTGGAGCAAACAGCAGCCTGTTTTCACCTGTGCTGTTGGTCTTGGTGGTGTTTGGGAAGGACCATCCTTCCCTGTGATGGATGTCAGCACTGTCCAGCAATAAAATCCCATTGCTGGTGGTGGTCCTGAGCCCCCAGGCAGGAGGGCTGCCCTGCCCTCCCCAGAGCCCTTACCCTGCAGTACTCATCGATGGGCTTCAGCCTCTTCACTGCTACGTCTCGCACATGGCTCCTCCGGAACAGGATCTTGCCTGAGGAGAGAACACAAAAGGGGAGGGTTAGGGGCATCACCTGCCATGTGAGACAGCACAGCAGCCACCAAGCAGATGGGTCAGCAGACAGTTTTATCCCTGGCTCCAACCATGGCTGTCAGCATGAAAGCTGGATGACTGCCACCACAGTCCTGCCTGTGTGAGCTGCTGGAAGGGGACACAGAGACTAACAGGGCAGAAGGGGGTTTCTGATTTCATCCTGTAGATAACACAAAAGGTTTTGGTTCGCTTGTAGTGATGGCACTATCCTGGAATGGACTGACACTATGTTATGACTCGCTCCTAATTCAGGGTCACTTTGGCATGTCCATGCTGGCTGTGCAGGAAGCACCATTGGGCTCCATCTGCTCCCCACTCAGCTGCCTCCCACTGTGGATGCTCCTGCCCTTCCAGGCAGACAAACCACACACCCAGCTCATGAGCAAATACACGACTGTTGGTGACAGAGCCCTTATAAATCTACACAGAGAAACCAAATAACAGAAGAAAAATAAACAAACTCTTCTTTTTGAAACTGAAAAAAAAATAATAACCTCCACATCCTTACTGGATGACATTTCTGCAAGCAGTTAAGATTAAATAAACAACAGAGTTTTGTGTGAAACTGATTGCAACAAAGTTTATCAAAATAATCTAGGAGCTGAGTTTCCCCACACACAAGGATGTCATACAGTTGGTATTTTTTTGGCTAGAAGGGATTATATATTCTTATCCTTTTTTGGTGGCTTTCCTCCCTTTTCCTCTTGTGCTGTATTTCTTTTAATATAATGAGACAAGAATAAATTGTATGTTCTCCTTGTGGTATAAAAAACCAGTATCTGCCAGCATTATTTAGCCCACAAAATGTCTATGAAAAAAACCACAACATATATACCACACCCTGCTCCAAACTTCTTCTGCCAGCAGGCATATAAGATCCTCATCCATAGACTGTGAGATAAGAAACCGGACTAAGAAATCAAATCAGATCCAAAACCTGAATATGTGGCTTTGACTTCATCATGATTACACAATCTGAGTGGTTAATGAAAAGGCAGCCTTTGACAGTCCAGTAGCAAAGGCTCTAAGGCGCCTCCAGACGCTGTCTCTTTTGGTTGCCTTTTCCTCCATAGCTGCTGATCTGGAAGGTGTTAAAGCCTTTTGTTTCAGACAGGAGAAAGTGGTTTATCTTTATCCCCAATTCTGGCAACAAAACAGTTTGTGCTGTGAGGTAAAGCCATTTCCTGGTGCCATCAATTTATCTCTCTGGGCTCCCTGTGGTTATCTCATTACTGCGCTGGTGTTGAGCCACCCCTGTAGGATGTGATGCCTTGTGGTCCCAGGAAATCTTCAATGGGTGTCTGAGTCATTGTACCATCCCAGCTTGAGCAATTCAGTCAAAACCTGCTGGAGAAGGAAAGTGACACTTCCATCTTCCTGCACTGACCCACTCTGGACACACTGAAATATTCTTGCTTTCCTGCTTCTCTGTCTGGTAAATGGTGAGAATTACCTGCCTTTACTTGTACAGGGTAACTGTAGTAAACTGCTTTTTTGGGGCAGAAAGAGGTGGGGGTAGCAATAGAGAAAGGAGTAGTTCCTTTCTCAGTGCTCCAGAAATGCTGGTGTGGGAAATCTTGGTATTTTTTTTGCAACTTTTATAAATACACTGCAAAGAGAAAATGACATTTTGGAAACATTCTCACTTTCTGGCTTTCCTGTTTTCAGTTCAAGCCGTGAGTCGAAAGTTGAACAGGTGACCATATAAAAACATAAAGGAACCAAAAATTTAAACACATGAAAGATCTCCTGTAAATGCAACTCAGCTTTTCTAGAAGTAATAATAAAGAATGTTATATTAAACAGAGTACAAAAAAGACCCCAGGATATGATGAATCTTAATTCAGCCCTTAAAAGGTGATGGAAAATATCAGGGCGACTGTGGTGTTAGGACAAAACAAAGCCCAGAAGGTGCTTCCATTTTTATCCCGTCAGCAAAAGGAAGATTTTCCTTCTACTACTGGAAACTGGAAAAGGCTCGATGAGACCAGTGGCGAAGATCTGTAGCTGCCCAGTCCAGTATGGCATTCAAAGCTGAGTATTTTAGAGCTGGGTATTTTAGAGCACCATGGAGTTCAGTAAACAAAGAAAAAAACAAGACAAAAAACAAGGACACTCTGCAAACATACCCAGTTCTGATGGGCAGCAAGGAGGGACCCCCTCACAAATTTTGGAGGTCCTCAGGCAGAGAAGTTTCATTGACAGAGTCACTCAAGTACCTCTAAGGAGGGACAGCTTCCCAAATGCCCAGCTTCTTCCCTTGTCTGGGAAGACAGACCATGCTGACAGAAGCTCAGTGAAAGCTACCACAACTGACCAGCAGGAACCACTGCAGACCCAGTGTGAGTTACTACTGCTCTCCCCAGTTCCCCCTTTTCTCCTCTGAAAGCAAGGGAGGTCCCACAGGACTGGAAAGGAATGTGAAAGACCCATGTTGCACACTCTACCTTCTCCAAGTGAGTGCAGACCCCATCAATGGAAAGCTTTGCCTAACAAGGGAGTTAGGGTCACCATAAACCCAGGGAAGGCAGAGAGTTGGGCAGCAGGAGCACATCAGCCAGCAAGGAGCCCTCTGGACAGCACTGGAAGGGAGCATTTTGCCCAGCACCAACATCAACTGGGAAAGTTCCAGGGTGGCTGGTAAAAGCAGAACAGCCCAGGCAATTTCCTTGTGAGGGTGGAGTAGTGGTTTATGTGCCACTGCGCCTTTCCTCTGGGAAAAGCCACATCTCTAAGGAAGAGATCTATTCTGTGTGAGTACATAGAGCACTGCTTCCTCTCTCCTGAATTTTACTGCAGCTCTTTTAAGCCTCCTCAGGCACTTCAGTCCTATTTTACAGAAGGACGAGCGGCTTTTAGCCATGGTGCAGCCCAGCTAGGAAGTGAACAGGAAGTCAGTCTGAATTCAGATGGGAAGTCATAGGTTACACAAGATGACGCTGCCTCATGCAAGTATTTCATTCACTGGTGTGCCAGGCTTGGACAGGGCCAAGGGAGGTCTGGCACATGTTAGGAAGGGCTCCGAAGACAGCAGCATTTGGAAAGAGAGACGTGGGAAAGACAGGGCTCCAGCCCTGCTGCTAATGCAGGATAACAGTATTTATTTTTATCATTTTTTCTTTAAAAAAAATATTATTCCTAGGAAATTAATATGGATAAGAGGCAGAGTATCAGGTTTAACATAGCAGAGTATGTGGCAGCTACAGCAGAGCACATCTTAAGTCATCCCTTCATCTGTGTGTGTGTGTGTGTGTGTGTGTGTATAAATATATGCAGTCTTTAATTTCACGACCACACACCTCTTCTCTCACAAGACCTAAGTTTCCTCCTGTACACACAGTGGGTGCACAAAGTGGGAATAATAAAGCTATGCAGGAGACTGTCTATCTGGCAGCTGCTGATTCTATAAGCTTGAATGTATCCTCAGAATATCACTTTATTCCTGCATCACCTCATACTTGGAATAACATAGACTTTTAACAAGTGCCACGAGGCCCAAGAAAAAACCAGTTTAAATGCATCCAAACACTCTGGTGCTCCCATTAGCCCACAGGCCTGTGCTGAGCACACCAGAAGGGTCCACAGCCTAATGGTTTGCGATAGTCAAGGACGTGGTTTGTATAGGGAAGAAGCCCAGCTCCTGTGGGGCTTGCTGGAGCACGGTCTCAAGGCAGGACAGCACCAGGCTCTTTGCCCTACAATCACAGCAGAAGCCAGCTGTCAGCAGCCATTGTTCTTGACTGATGATTTGTAAGCTCTAAGACAGCCTCTAAAACAAATCTCCTGATCACACCTTTCACCACGCAGGAGAGGTGCTGCATATCGAGGCCTTGAGCCCTTCTAGAGACACCTTTGTGATCTTCCCACCACTGTGCCAGTGGCTCAGCCCTGAGCTGCCAGCTCTGCTGCTCCTTTGGAGCCAGGCAGCGAGTGGCAGCTGCTGCAGGGGCAACAATGAGGCAGGGAAATTGTTTTCAGCTCCTTTCCAAATCTGACAGAGAACAGATTCATCTCTTGGTCTCACTCTCTGCTGAGCTGGAGTCTCATTTCCAGGTATGTCTGGGTGATGGATTGGCCTAAGGACACCAATTGTTTGATGCAAAGAGCCTCTGCCAGAGACTAAGAAGAGACCAAACCAGCTGTCAAAGGGATGATGGACAAATGCATACTGACATGTAATCTCGAATTTCAAGCACCATCACCACACTTCAGAATGCAGTACATGAAGCAAGCCATATGATAAATATTCTTCAGCGGACAGCACAAAGACTAATGGGAGCATTAAAAATACTCTAATGTCTCACCTGATTTATGTTTAAAAGAGACGTGCTGCCTTGACTACAGAAGCTCCAGCTGTAGAGGTTCTGCCAATTCTGTCTCCCAGAAGGGAAGAGCTCCTGCTTCTGCCTCTTCATGTTGTTTTTGTTACTGTGCTGTTGATTCTCTGCCTTTTGTACCTGAAAACCTGGGAGGTACCAGGTCTGTATGTATTGCCAAGCAGTATGTTCAACCTAAGATCAACTTCTCAGAGGCACCTGGGAGATGAGGTCAGATTCTTTTTGCTGTTACACTGCATCAGTTGTATCAGTAAACAAAACCAAAGAATTTAGCCCTCATGCAGTTACAGGTTCTCCTTTTGAGCTAAGGAGCTTCTTCCAGTATAACTAAAATGATTTTGCTGTTCAAGTATTTTTATGAAAGCTTCTAATTCTTACACATGGCTGTCTGAATTATTTTTATACACCAAATAAGTACAGGCCTGCAATCAAATATGACACGAATTACCCTCAACTCATTTAAACTGTGACATCCACCTCAGGGTCCTGACAAAGCTCTCAGGCACCTGATACACAATCTATCTCCCAAATGGAGCATTTAAATGTGCACTGCCACCTTGCAGTGTAAAACAGGCAAATCAACAGCACAACACTATGGAATAGAACAAAATAATATTTTTCTCATGGAAGTACGTGTGATTGTCAATCAGATGGCAATCTGATAGCAGCCAGAAGGGAGGTGTGCTCCTTACAAAATAATATCTTACTTTTAAATGGGGATTCCAGTTTCCATGGATTGTTTCCCCCATGATTTCCTGGAGTCAGAAAGTCAGTGCCAGGGTCCTAACACTGATGGCATTTGCTCCTGATAAAGAAAAGGGGGGGAAATGATTCATAGTGTTTCCACCGGTGGGAGGGGGAAGGACTTTTTTAATAAGTAGAAACTCGTGACAGAGTCAGAACTGTTGGCTGAACTTGTCTTGCCAAAGAACCTCAGCTGATAAAGGCCTTTGCTAATCAGCAGGAATTACTATGGAAGGTGACAAGAGGTGATGGAGACAGATGGGGCAGCCAGGAAAGCCACACAAGCAATAACAATATTGCCCTGAGATGTGGGGGATGGTGGAGACAATGTCCTCCTGCCCTTGGATCCTGTTTTTAATGAGCATAACCTGCAATGTTAAAGAAAGTCACTGAGAAGCAACAAAGCATGGGAAGTAACATGGCTTGTATAAAAGAGTATCATCAGGAAGAGAAATCCTTCTCCATTAGGAGTGATAAGCACAATATGCCCTTATGTGAATAATAACAAAGGGAAATCAAAGACAGGCAAGTGGTGAGGTTGGATTCCCCTCCAAAGAGCTCCTACTTCTGAACCTGGCTGTTTTGCAGTGTCTGGAGGGGTGGATATTATCCTCCAGGGACAACAGCATCACCTCTAGAGCAGCTTTGCCAGTACACATTTTGGGAATTCAAGCATCAGGCACAGCTGGAAGGAGAAATGCCATGAGCACTGACACTGAAATTCAGGAGTGACAAATGGGGGTCTTGGGGTGAAAATCTCAAGCTATGTGTGTAGAGTGTTTTTGTTTTGCATAGGCCAAGAGTTAGTTCATATTGCTCTGTGTCCTGCTGCTATCACCCAAACAATCCATTGCTGCTGTAAACTCCTCTTCAGATGTCCCATTTGCAAATCTCCCACCTCTCCAAAGCAAAGCAGGAATCATGGTGTAGGCAAACTATACAGAGTTTGGTCTGGAAAGAGCAGGAAGAAGTTGCACAAAATTACCCTTTCAATTTTTTTCACTGTGGGGCAGCCGCCTGTGCATCAGTCTGTGAGCAGCAGCAAACCCAGAGATCCATCATCACTTCACTTAAAACAACTTCACCACCAGAGAATAGCAAAGTAAAGCATCTACCCCACACAAGAAGATCTCAGTATAAGCACAAGTCCCCAGAACCCTTAAAACTGAACTTCCCAGACTATGAGTGGAAGTGTTGATTCAGTGGGTCAGGTCTGCAATTTCTGCAGTGAAATTGGTGCCTCCTTGAACTACACAGCTCAGCTTCTCCAAGGTAGAAAGTGAACTCGTGTAATTGCTGGTTGCAAGTGCTACATTATCCTGCAAACAGCCTAAGCTTCTTAATTGCAGAAAGCAGTCAGGGTGTCTGAGGGCAGAGGGAGGAGGGTGTTCACACCTGCAGCCAGCAACTGGCACACCCTCACCTGGAGGAACCAACATGATGATAATTCTGAGTCCCACAGAGATAAGGAGCCAAAAGAGGGTCAGGTTTTCAAAACACCTGAGAAACAACGCCTTAGGAAACAGCAGGGCTTCCTCACACAGAGGATGCAGGAGTGTCCTGCTCTTTGCATAATCTTTGCTATGCTGGGAGCAAAAGGCACAGAAAACCAGGAAAGCCTATGCAGATCCAAAGCATCATCCTTACCTATGCATGCTTCTCCACTAAGATAAGGATCACATCCACTGCACTCTTTGTTTCATTTTGTTGATCATCCTCCAAAAAGATCCATTTCCAAATACCCAGGACCAAATAATTTATTGTGCAAAAACACTGAGGCTTAAATAGTGATCAAACTAAACTATCTAGACCCTACATCAAACTGACCAGAGAAACATCAACCACTACATCTCATTGCTGAAACACTTGGTTTTCCTCCTGTATCAGCTGGCACCACTGTCCTGCCTTCACCAAGGTAGTTAGTGGTTCCTAACCTGTGATTTCCAAATCACTAGGGCTCCACAGACAGTCTGCAGAGCTATGTTCCAGAGTACCTTTCACTCCCTGGGCACTGTTGGAATGATGTGGATCACTGTACGTTGGCCCAACAAGTTTGGGAAGCAGCAGTTCCCGTGGGTATTCTGCATTTGCTGGTGAAAATGGCTGTTTCATCTGAGCTACTTCACTAGGGCAAGGAAAGAGACTCTAAAATGCCTTTGTGCCACCTTAACCATAAAAAATACTCTCCTAAAGGGCAAGGCCATGTCCCTGCAACTACACTAACAAAATTCTTCCTCTGCTCTTTCCAAACCCACATCAAGTACCACCTTGCTCACTGGGGTCTGGTAAAGTCACCAGGTGTCTTCCTGCTGACACTGAGTGGCATGGACCCTCAGGAAAGGACCATATGGTCCCACCTCAATCTTTTAAAGCAGGAGTCTTAAGGAACAGAGCCTATTAAAACATTTACACTGTCTTGTGAGACCTGTCATTCACACAGGAGCTGGTGTGACACTAAGCCTGAGACACCACCTCAGAGGCCCTTGGCCAGCACCAGCCTCACTGACAGGGAGCTTTTGGGGTACATCTACTGGGATAAGAGACCCTGCAGCAGGGTCACTGCAGGGAGATGGATCTGCACCACACCCATGCCACACTACACTGGAAAAGCACAGTAAGGTTCCAGCCACATTCTCTGGCCTGATGGGCAATAACACTGCTTGGGAGACTCCACCCTTAAGGTGGTTGAGAACTGGAGCTGTGAATAAAATAATATTTGCACTCATACCACGTAGATCAAAGTTATTATTGCGGAGAGGCTGGTCAGGCAATAATGTGGTGCCACAGCGTGTGTTCTTACAGGAACATTGCAGGTGCAAATTGAGGGGTAGGGATGCAAAGGTGGCTTCACAAGGTCACAAAATGAGGACACACTAATGAAAGCCATAAAGCCAGTCCCTAGATCCCTCTGCTGATCATATGCAGAATGAAAATACATCACCTTACTATCTAGGGCCAGAAAAATCTTTCTGTTCATTTATTTTAATCAAAAATGAATTCTGAACTTCTGCCATTAAAGAGGCAGAACTCTCTCCAGTGGAAGACCTTGATTAAGTCAGCTGCCAGGTTACACATGTCCCATATTGTAGGAGGTGAAATTCAGCAGTCAGATTGGCAGGGACAGTGCTCCACAGAGCAGCTGTGGTATTTGGAAGGCTCCAATTAACATAGAAATTAAACAAACAAACAACACGGCAGTAAACAAACCAGGTGTCTGCGCTTGCCAGAGGCTGGAACTCACCAGTGAGGATTTCAGAGAGCTGTAGTAAGAAATGAAATCCCTGCGCTTAGCAAAACAGAGCATTTTTCTTGTTTCCTAAATCAAAGTTCTCTCCTGGGGTCCTCCAAGCGAAAGTGCTGACTAGTTTTAAGTTGAATTTTCACTAGATGACAACAGGTACAGAAGAAGCTACTGAATGACAACCAGATCAAAACTGGCCAGCCACTGAGTCAAGAAGATCATCTGCAGACCAAGACACCATCTCAAACCACAGACATCATCCTCTGGTTCCAGACACAGCTCTTCAATATGTCTTACTTTTAATTGTTATTAAGACAATCTCCGGTAGGGATTTCCTCTCTGCCTGCTCTGATCCCTGATAAAGCTACTGCTGTTTCAGAGGCTCACAAGCATGCACTACAAAGCAGAGATGACCAGTTTCTGTTTTCCTGGAGAAGGGAGATAGACATCTTTATTCCAGAACACACTGGGGCTCTGATTGGTGCAGTCACCTTTGCACCAACCTGGGCCAGCTTCGAAGCCAGACCTGCTCCCCTTGCCCTGCCCCCTCCAAGCCTGCAGTGCAATAACCCAGCTGGGACTTGTGCCCACAGGTATTGATTGGATCTGGCTGAGATGTAGATGATTTTTCCCATAGCAGCAGAGCACAGTGCTATGCTTTGTATCTGTAGCTAGAAAGGTGTTGATAACACCCCAGTGTTTCAGCTGCTCCAGAAGCAGCGCTCACACAGCCTCACCACTGTCTAACATTGCCATCACCACCACCACAAGGCTGGGGTGGGCAAAATCTTGGGAGGGGACACAGCCAGGACAGCTGACCCAAACTGACCAAAGGCATATTCCAAACCATTTGACATGTCCTCAGTAGTAAGAGCTGAGAGAAAGGAGGAGAAAGGAGGGGCATTCATTATTTATGACACTTGTCTTCCAGAGCAATCATTATACATAATGAAGCTCCACTTCCAGGGAAGTGGCCAGACATTGCCTTCTGATGGGAAGTAGAGAATAAATCTTTTGTTTTCCTTTGCTTCCACATGTGACCTTTGCTTTCACTTTATCAAACTGCCTTTATCTTGACCCACACGTTGTTTTTTCCCATCTTATTTCCCCCGTCTGTCCTGCTGAGGAGAAGAGTGATACAGCAGCTTGATGGGCACCTGATGTCCAGCCAAGGTCAATCCACCACATCACATTGTCTGATGAAACAGCCTTTGGGTCAGGTCTATGGCCAGGCCACCCAGTAGCACCTCCTCTTTAACTCTTGACGATGAAGCCATCTCTACTGCCCCGTTCCAGGTGATGCATGCAGGGTAACCCACTCCTGTGGCAAGCAGTGGACACGATGGCCCATGTGGGCACAAGGAACCTACACCAACATGAGGCAGTGTCTGCTCACTCGGCTTCCCAGGGACAGCAAAGCTTCCTCACCCTGCTCCACCTCGGCTGCACGACTCCAAGCACTCACACCAGCACTTATCACAGCTCAGCCAATGCACAGGAACAGGGAAATGATTTTATAATTACTTATCTGATAACCAGCCTCCTTCACACCCAGCTCCTCTATGTGAGCACGTCAGCTGCTTCCAGTTCAGGCCACTTAATGCAAACTACGCTCAAGTGTGACTTGGCACCAGCAGTGCCTGCTGCTGCCAGAAGACAGTGGAAGACTATCTGAAAAATTCAGTTCCTCCACATGCAAGTAAATGCAGTGTTAAGGCTGCAACAGGACAGAGCTGCTGCCCTGGGCCACAGGATGCTGAGCATCCCCAGCTTTCCTGGGCTGCCTTCTCCTGGGCTCAGCAAGGGGCTTATGTGTGATCAAAGGAGGAAACAGCACTGTCAGATGTCAACAGCTTTGCCCACTGCAGAATAAAAAGCCTCTTTCAGAGATTAATGCTCTGAGCAATTACTCATCCCATGAAAGGAAAAGTGTCTTCAGCCAAGGTGACACCAGGACCCCAGGACCATGCACACTTTTGTTTCCCTTCCACAGTTAATATGGGCTTTTTATTTCCCAGGGAGAAGAAAAAAAGGTGGACTGGAAATGAATGTATTGCTATTTTTTTATTTTTAATAACGATCACTGGGCTAGCAGCATAAAAACATGAAAAGAACCCCAACTTTTTTGCTAAATTAAAGAAAAAACACTAACATGAATAGGCACAGAAATCTGAATTAGAAATGTGAGCTGGTAGTTACCCTTTTAGGCCCTGATTAATTGCATTTGAAGCCACAGAGACACCAAGCCGCCAAACAGGACAGACTGCTAACAAAATCCACCTCACAAACAAACCTGTCTTTCTCTCCCTGCGCCACCACACAGGAATGGCAGCTCCCCAAATGCTGTCTGCCTTTGTGTCCTGGTGTGCAGCGCTATTCAGGTCTGGATGGAGATACAAAGTCACACTATTGGGTACCTCAGGTAACCCCTCTGAGGTGGTCCAGCCTGCAGACTTGTAGATCTCCCAGTAGAAGGTCAAGAATGGACAGATGCCATCTCCTCCACCTCTAGATGGAGTATCACTATCTGTGTGTTTAGCTGCAGCAGCTCAAAAATGCAGCTCCACTATTGGTTATTACACACTAAAAAGGGATGGAAGATTTAATCCACTTTGCTGCAGCAATGTAGGAGTGTTGCATTTGGTTGGGCCTAAGATCTCTGTAACCCAGCTCCCCGTGTAAAAGAGTGGACAGTAAAAGGCAAGAAATTCAAGAACAGGGTACATGTAATGGGATCCTTCTCCTGATACACACTTCCTATTCCCGCACAGCATAGCTTAGACATTTTGGGAATTAGAAAATAACTTTTAGCAACAAATCACTTTCAGCTTCATCCTATAGAAACTGCTCTAGTGCATTTTTGAACCCACAGATTTTATGGTCTCTATGGAGTCCTCTGGAAATGAATTTCATCATTTAATCACACAGCTCGTGATTTCATACTTCCTTTTGCTCACTTTAAGCTTGCTCTTCAGCGACCTGGTTTTTGCATTCTGAGAAAAAAAATTAATCATGTTTTCCTCACTCTCAAATTTTTGGTGATTTCACAAACTTCTACTCTAACCCAACCATCACATTGTTCAAGACTGAAGACTTTTAGTCTATTTACTCCTGTCCTACAAAAGCCAATTCACCTCTGTAATCACCTCTGTTATCGTTCTCAGCACCTTACTTTATTATGTATTTCCTGAGAGGAAACACCAGACCTGCACACGGTATTCACAACGTGGGGAAATCCTGGATTTCCACAGCTGAAGCTCTGGATTTTGTTCCCCATTTTTTGCCTAATTCTTTTTAACATCACCTTTTTGCTACTGACTGTTGAGCTGCAGTTTTCATGGAAACACCCTCAGAGCTACTGAAATCTTCCTAGATTGCAATGGTTCTTTACCCCCTCTGCCCTCTGCACTGCTTTGTGCTTACCACCACCAAACTGCCTTTTTACTGTGTACATTATGAGATCCTCCTCCAACGTTTTTCAGCCAGCTCCAAATTTGAGTACCCTAAGTGAATTTCATGATCAGCCAAGTTAATTACATCACTAGCACCTCCTAGATCAGATCATTCAAGAATACCTATTGGTGAATCCTGCTGTGTAGCTTTTCAGATAGGAAGTTTTTAAGTTTTCATCCCCAGAGGATGCATTGTTTTAAAATGTAGGCTCATTGATGCCTATTAGCTTTCAATCCCCTATTTAAAAAACTTTCCTGTCACAATTTTATTTCAAATATCAGAAACCAAGGATTGTTATTAATGCCAAAGCATCCATCCTTAAATGAAGGCTCCAACCTGGCAGAAAATAACCTTATAGCCAATGTCAGTCATACATCAAATAACAAGAAAGGCTGTTAATATAATTATCTTCTTATTGCTATTTTGGGAGGCACAGTAGGTTTTGATGGATCTGGAAGTAACAGGATCTCTTAAGCCATAATTTACAAGCACGTCTGTCTTGAACAATTTTCCACATGGGAAATCAATTACATTCTGCCTAATGGGAGGAAAAATATCCCTTTGCAGTTTGAATTGGATTTGCCATGGTCAATTGGATGTGGGATTCTTCTTTATCCCTACTCACAATCTGAGGTGTAGTGTTGCCATCCAAGATTCACTGTGTTGGATTCCACAGGGGAAGGTATTTCACTGATGGGTGATACTTCTGTGCAATGCTCACAATGACATAAGTCAGATATACCAGCATGGCACAGCCACAGAATGGGATTGTGGCAGATGCCAGGAATTGTAGATAATTATTGCAGAAACTATATCCCAGTAAATTTCAGTGGCAGCTGCTGTATAGTCCACACATTCTTTGGTATTAGTTCTGTGAAAAATAATCGGGCCAGATTTAGGAAGCAGGCAGCACATATCCCTTCACCAGCAGACCAATGTTGCACAGACCAACACATATCACCTGGACCCAGGTCAAGTGAAATGGCTCATCTGCCCTCAGGACTGCTCTCAGATGCTCAGCTCAAGCCACCATTGACCCACATTCTGATCTGAATGTGTGAAACAAGTTTCCAAGTCACACAACTTCCTAAAAGGGTCATGGTCCTCAGACATGTACCTGTACCTCAGGTACAACAGGAGTGAATTTAGCTGAGGCAATGGGTTGTGTACTTGAAATCACAACACCAGAAGCTCCATTTGGTACAGAAATGCAAGATCTCTCAGCAGAGTCACTGCCCATCCAAAGACACAACCCTGAGCATGAGGTACTGGGAGATGTGACTGGAGTCATTTATTTAGTGGAAGTCACTAAATGTTGGTGCAGTGCCACAGTTCTGAATGACACTAGACAAGGTGCCAATGGCAGCTCAAGGACTCACAGGTCTCATGTACCATGTAGACATCTATTCCAGCAGGTAAACTCCTGCAAGGCACCACAAGGAACTGAATTGAAGGTTCCTCATGTGCCAGGCTAATGACTTGTCTAGAAGCTGGCTGTTCTTTGTACCCCTGCACTGGCAGTCAAGAATGAACTGTCCAGAAACTGGGGCTGGCCTTCCCTAAAGCTTATACTGAAATAATTTGCCAAACTTCAGGTTTAGATTTTAATCCTTTCCTGTCTCATCATCAAAAACCCATTGTTTTTGTCCTGGTGCCAATTCATCTCCACTGCGTATCTAAGGGACACACTTCTTGGAAAATCTCAACTTATTTATGGTTCCAGTGGAAAAGGGGTGAGAAAGAGAGACTCAGAAAAGGTGATGGAAAATAAACCAGGAAACTAACACATCAGCTGGCACTGAGATAAAAAAGGTGTTTCCAGGTAGCAGGAAAAGATCTGTGTCTCTGGAATCCCTTGACTTTGCCATTAAGAAGCAGCACACAAAGTTACTCAATGTTTCTTTAAGGCTGGAAGACTAAAGGAAAACAGGATGGCTTAAAGTAAAAAAGGAGTAATCGTATGACTGGAAACTATGAGTGCCCCTAGCCAAGCACCCAAAGGAACTGAGTAATGTTCATTAGTCAGTGACTTTATTGGTACTTGGGACTTTCGACTTCTGAACAAGATTTAGACCAAGAAGATATTCTGGGGCATGCTACTCTATTTATGTTTGGATGGAATTCAGCCTCACCCCGCATAATATTTTTCCATGCTGATTTAGGCAGAGCTAGCCCTCACTTTTTCCCTGTGCAGGGTAAGAATGGGTCCCCTTCTTGGGATCAGCATGGTGGAAATGCCACTTCCCAACCAGCAGAGTGAGGGCAGAGGAGATGGCTGAAGAGGAGTGGTTCTCTTGCAAAGAAGCTGAAGATATCTTCCAAAGTATTTATTCCCAGAGCAGAAACCCACTGTCCCAGGTACAATACAAACACGAGACAGTCCCCAAGGTTATTTTGTTCAGAACCAAAATGCTAGGTTCCACTGTGGCTTTTGAACAAGTTAATAAATAGCAGGGAAGTGTTGAGCACCTGAATTAACACTGTGCAAAACAAAGTCCAGGTCATACCTCAAAATTACCTGACTGCAAGAAATACAGAGTATCAAAGGCTGCCTGTTCAGCAGCTTGGTGATGCCACATCAATGATGGGCCAGATTCAACTACTGCTAAGAACCTGTGAATGAAGGGATAGTTATGGAAAGAGGAGAGTGGAACCAGTGGAGCCCAGCAGAGGAATTCCTCAGGCACCCAAAAGCCCACAGGATGCAGCAGAACCTTTCACTGCTCTCATCCATAAGACAGACAAAAGAGTATTTCCTGCTGAGTTACATAAAACCATGTGGCTGCAAATGGATTTGAAAGATTGGGCTTTTTCCTTTTAGACAAGAAGGAGGAAATAAAAGCATTTCTTGCAATTGCTATAATGATTGGTCTGTGACACAAGGCTTTCTGAATGCAGTGTTCATACACGTACATTTAAAAGAGCACATGCAACTGAGGGACTGGTGTTGTGGTGACACGAATTACACTGGTGCCACTTACAAATCACAGTGGTGTTGTCCAGAAATCATGAAGTTTTGATTAAAAACCAGAAGCAGCTTAGGAAAACATTTGATTTTGACAAGTTTCTACTACTGGGTAGACTAAAATCCCTCTTTTTGAGGCTGAGATCTTACAACCATAAAGTAGTGACCCTTCACATCCAGTTGCTGAGCACTCTGAATTAATCTTCATCACGATCTTTTCACCATGTGACTCCAAAGAACCAAATCACAGAAATACAGCATGAGAGCTCTAGCAACCAGCAAATCCATTACTCTGACTCATGGCACAATCAACTCTACCTATGGCACTACTGGGGAAGTCTCTTTAACCTGTAGTTACAGACCTCCAAAGTGGAGAGTCCTCACCTCCTCAGGCCATCCAAAATCACCTCTCCAACGCACTATGATAAGGAAGGAGGATGCACATTCAGTAGATTTAGGACATGAAGAAAAGTTCAGGTCTTATTTACCACCTTATTTTTTATGTATTTATCCAGAGAAAGTACCAGATGGATCTTTTTCACAGGTGTTTGTCTTGTTCAGGAGGCGGGTTTTTTAATTTTTCTCTGGATGACTCTGTTTTCCACATTGCTCATTTTAGCTCAGATTTTATAAATTTTTGTTCATGTGCCAAGAGGACAAGACAGGTGCATTTCAGATATTGCACTGGAGATAAATTAAATAACTATTACTTGAAAAAGAGTGCACTAACATGAGTTTTTTGGAAATACAAAAAATCTAACAAATTTCCAATATTTTTAAGGCATACAGAATATTTTATTTTTAATGACAAGCAGATCAGTCTCCTGCAGTCAGATCTTGAGGCAGCTCAGCTGCCTGGGAGTGATTCAGGAGGGTCACTTGTGAGTCAGCTCAACCAGTCAGATTGCTTTAGATCATCTTATCATCCACAGGAAACCTGCATCAGTAACAAACCACAGCATAAACCCAGAGCCCCCAGTGAACCCCAGGCATTGCAAATGGGGAAAAGAAAAAAATTTTTTTGGCCCTTTCCCGACATCGCAATAGGGAAACGCTGCAGAAAGGGAAGCACGTATTTTCCAATGGAAAAGCCATTAATGAGAACAAGAGTCTGGCCCTGGGACTCGTGCGGATCAGAACCAAACTGAGCGACATCGGAGCCGGCGTCTCATTGCTGCGAGTGAGAAACCAGCCCAGCTGCACCACGCGATTGGAAACACATGGAGCATCAGTGAGCCCCTGGGGGACAGCAAACCATTCCCGGCCACAGATCAGAGGAAAAAAAGGATGAGTGCGGAAGGGACAGTCTGACAGTCCCTTCGTCATGTGCGGCATTGAGATGGACCCAAAGGACCTGAGAAAGGGACACAAACACCTGCCCTGGCTCCTCTGCAGCACCACAAGGACCTGTGTGTGGCTCCTGGGGCTGAAGAAGCCAAGAGGAGATGTGTCCTCATGCCGGAAATAAGATATGTGCAAGGACAGAAGCAAGAGACAGAAGTTAATGAGACTGAAGAGGATTATTCCCTCTCCCCAAGGGTCCACAAGTAAATACAGGTTTTCCTGCAAGCATACTGCCACTTGGGGTGACAGCTTTCCTTCCATTGTATTAAAATAGCTAACTAATTTGAAACAGAAGTCAAATTTCCAAACACATGAACAAACACACACCAGGAACACACTGACACTTCAGAAAACAGGAGTCAGGGTCAGATGACACTTGGGCTCCTCTGAAAATTTCCTGCTGGAGTCTTTCACACTGTAAAACTACCCTGCAATAACTTGAACATTCCAGGCAGAAAAGCCAGCTGCTTCCCTAGGTCAGGCTGAGACCTGCTCTTGAGATCCTTCACTTGCTCACCCAAAATAATCACGTTCTTGAGGATGAGGATTTCACTGCCTTCCCCAAGACACAGAAAAAGACCAGTTTGTGAACCCCACATGCCAATGGGATGTTCCCTGTCTGCACCAGCCTCTGCTTGCGTTAAGCTCAGTTTTATGAGCTTGAGAGAATTGCTTTGAAGGAGGGCAGAATGGGAATGAGACACTATAAATCACTTGGAAAGAGAAGTACTTCACTCTCTGGACACCCTCAGTCCTACACCCACACTCTTCTAGTGTGGTACCAATGTCAAGAGAAACTATGGCTTTGGCAGCCTAATCTAAAACAGAGTGCTGTGGGAAACAGCTGGATACTGCCAGGGTGAGGGACTGGGCTCCCACCACGTCCACCCCTTCGAAATCCTACTGCAAACATCACAGATCACCCTGAGCTACTCCACCAAATGCCTCAGTGCTCTGATGGCCAAATCCTTACTCCCTCCTTGCACCCACTATCCTCTCATCCTCTGAGGCTGCAGCAGGGAATCCTTCTCTCTTTGTTACCGCACACAGCAGCAGCCAAGAAACAATTTTTCCTTTGCAAAGGAATCAATTCACCATAATGTAGTAATTTCACTCTCTGGTAATTAAAAAGCTTAAGCTCCAACTCACACTTCCAAGCATTTGCTCAGATGGGAGGAAAACTAACAAAAACAGTCAGAGGCATCACCAGAACCACCCCTGTGAAAGGCCTAATTCCCTATATTGCTTTAATTAAAAGTGGATGAATAGCAATCTCTCAGCCCAGAGACCTTTAAGAGAAATAAAGCCAATCTATAGGCTTATGAAAATAAAACAGGGAGATGGAAACAAACACAAAAATCCTGCCAGTTTTAGGGCTTACCAGAGGATTATAACATCTGGACTCTCTTTTCAAGGGGAGGTGAACTGAGAAATGGATGGTGTAGAGAGGACACAACCACCCCTAGAAGTGAGTATCATGCACAGGGAGCTGTTGATGGGAGAAGAGGAGCAGAAATTTGCAGAGGCAACAGCCTTGTCCACTCATTTCATGGCTGCCTGGAGGAATACTTCTATCTGCTGACACCACAGAACAAAGGCACTGGTTTAATAGCAAAAAAACAAAAACAGGCCCAGGGGAGAAAATCCAAATAGATGATGAGTATAGCTGACCTCCAGTGAAACAGAGAACAAGTTGTGAGGAATAATCTAATCCATAAAAGCTAAGTATTTATCATCACTCTTACAGCAAGAGACCACCCTGCTCCAGAGGACATCTGCAAACAGATGTGAGCATGGAGGCTTTTAACACAGCAGTACCACCAGTCAAGGCATAGGTAGCTACAGAAGGACTTTACTGCTGCAGTATTTGAGTGTTATACAATGTTTTATGGATTTATTCTTCTATTGCCATGGGGAGACATGGCAATTCTAGTTTGTCTCTCTTCTTCCCTAATACAATATGTGCAGAGAGTCTGGGGGTAGATTTGGACCCTCTTTATTCTACTTGAGCCCCCAGCTCTTCTATTTCCTACTTGCAAAGAACCTCAAGCAGTGGGGAAAACTAATCACACAGCTTGGGCAGAATTAGTAACTAAATATGGGCTCAGCTGGTGATTCCCAAGTTCCCACCATGTGGTAGGGGAATAGAGAGAAACTGAAACCAAGACCCCAAGGTGGGCTCCAGCCCCCTCCATCCGGTCCCACGTGCCCAGGGTAAGCCATAGTAGTGGGTGCAGGATGTCATCTCAGGCTTTGCTGGAGCAGTGTCAACACACACATGCACACAATGAACCAAACTCAATTGCTTTTCCACTTGGGCCAGAGAAAATGAAAATCTTGTGAAAGTTGCTTTGTCTTAGAAAGAAAGCGAGTTTACTTTGCTCAGCTTTATTACAACCTAGCCTTCTCATCAGTCTGATTTCATTCTTAAGTCATTTTAAAACCTAGTATCATACAATCTGGCAGCTACAGTGATGGGTTTTACACAGAAAAACACAGGGAAAAGGTTTTCGAAAGCACTCAGACCTGCTGAGACTGCTCCTGCTGAAGTCAACAGTAAATCCAATGATACCACTGGGAGCAGAGGTCAAGGCTGAGCAGGCTTGACACTACAGAAACTTATGGGTGGGATTTTCAATCTCTTCAAAACCCATTACTAATAACAAAGTATATTAAAAGTAAAGAGCTAAATTGTGACCCTGAAAATATTTACGTATGTGCCTAGCTCACAGATTGTAAGTAATTATGGGAGGCCTGATTTCTCTCACTTTCTTTAATGAAAGCCAGGAATAAGGGCCCAGATGCGTGGAAAACCTTGGCTCATGGAGAGGGTCAGTTACAATGATTTTGGTGGAATTACTCATGCTCTGCAGAGACTTTGAGCACAGGCATGCACACAGCAAGACTTCTTAGAAACACCAGGATCTCCCTAAACCCTCAGCTGCACACTGACATGCAAACACACCAAATGTGAGATGGGACTTTTTGGGCTGTGATGGTGCTGGAAAACAGCATTAAAATCAACTCTCTATAGCAAAACTTGGACCAGGAAACGAAGGCAAGTTAAGAAAAACTGGAGGGGGGTGTGTGTTTTATTATTTTTGCAGATCTGACATTGTGACATGGACTAACCTAACTTCAAAGGATGAAACATCATTATTACAAAGCATTGCCTTGAGTATAACCATTTCCAGGCTATTATGCAAGCCCAACTGAAATAATATTATGGGTACAGGATTATTCTTGTTCTCTATTAATCCTAAGAGGAAGAGGGATGTGACTTATTTTCTCATCCTGACAAATCATCTCAAGACACTGCTGAATCAGACATGTTTGCAGCTTAAGAGGAAATAAGTAAAAATGTTCAAGCTTTTATTACTGAGTTTGAGGATTCATTAACAGGAATGTAAAACTAAACCTCATTTAAATCCCCTCATTGTTCACAATATAAATCCTTAGATTGTGTAGTTACACTGGAATGAGAAAAAAAAAAAAAAGATTTAGAGGAGGTGACCTTCCCACCTATTCGTTTGCAGGCAGTTTCACTCCCAAGTTCCTGCACAATACAGCAGTCTTCCCTGCAAATGTTTCAGGGGAAATGCTTTACTTGCATAAAGGCTGCAACTGTTCCCACTGAAGTGAAGCCGTAAAACTAGTGCAGTTGAACCAAAACCTGATAACAGCTTAATGGCATAAAGCAATATTTGGACTAAATTGAGCCTGATCATATCACTCTAAAGTTCTTTTCCAAGTTAAAAGGCTTTTATTTATAGTCTTTACTTACACCCAAGAGACTTTGACATATTTTAACTAACCTGCCTTCCTTGTCTTCTTAACCTTGGTGCCTTTCCAAGAAAAAAGATGTCATCTGACCACGAATGGGGTTTGATTTCCAGCAGCAGAATTAACCCACAACAAATCCCTTGTGCTTATTCACTGAGTGACGGTGCATGTTCTGGGGAGTGAGCATAGCCAGTATTTCCTTGATGAAAGGGGTGGAGGGCAAAAGACTGGAGTTTCCTCTCCTACCACATCAACCACTTCCATGAAACAAATCTTTGAATCCCACCTATTCCAACTCTTCGAGTTTCACAGACAGCTCTGAGAGACAGACTACAGCAAGACCCACCAGTGGACTGGTGTCACTCCTACTGGGACTGATAAAATCTCCTCACACACGTCACTCCATGCTGACAGTCACCTCAGACTGCTATACTGCAGAAAGATGGCTTAAACTGTGCAGCCCTGGCGACAGATGCAAACTGAACAAAGCAAAGCACAGCACAGCCTTCCCTTCAGCTGATGGGTACACACAGGAGGGACTTCAGGAATGCCCCAGTGGTCAGATACCACTGCAGCCACCACCACAGACAAGAAGGATTAATGCAAGGACAACACAGCAGTATTTAATGACCAAAGAGTCAATTCACCCTCTCTTTGACGGGAGTGGAAAAAATAACATTGTTGTCTAGGGTCAGGGAAAGAAATTGAAAACAGGTATTATATCAGGTTGAACAATACCGTGACCACAAAAAAAGCCTTTTCCTGTCTCTGAGGGTCTTTTTTCTGACTTGTGTACATGGGTTTTTTCAATCAGATGTAGCAATGTGCCTCCGAATGCCTCCTCTGCTCACAACACAGTTCATGTCTGCTCCAGACATGACTGGTGGTGGGCACGTGACATGGGGATGGCATCACACAAGATGCTGCAGTCCGCAGATCCTGGGCACGTCAACTGCCTGCAGCAGCATTACCCTGGAATGCTTTGTGCTTTCACATCCCAAACATCTTTTTCTATGGCTGCTCTGCTCTCTGGGAAGGAGCAGGGGTACCTGTTACCTCACTAGCAGGGGTATCTCACTGCCTTGGCTTTATCAGACTTTGCTAGACCAAGAAATGGGAAATGAGGCCCAGGCAGGTGATTCAAGCAAGCTCTTAGTGGTCCAGCAGCACATCCCTGGCTGTGGGATGCAGCAGGGGGTAGGTGGGTCAGGCAGGGCAGTATCACACTCCAGCAGAGCAGCTTTTGCTTGGTAGACAGTGTCCTCCTTCCAGCTGCGGGCAGCCCACTGGTGGCTCCCCCAGCCCCTGTCACCACGTGCCAAAGCCAGGGGCAAGCAACCCCTTCTTCTCCCAGACCCTGGAAGAAGACAGTGGCTGGGACACTGTGCAAGAGTAAATATTTACGTAGCCAGGGCCTTCCTTCCCCTGCCCTGTATTTTCTCCCCTTCCAAAAATGTCACAGATCAGCTGTTTCCATAATTGTGCAGGAAATGAGTTCCCTGCTGGCTGGCAGCTTAACACTCACGTGTGCTGGGTCTACTGTAGCTGCACTGCTCACCTCTGCTGCTGGTCCCTGCATGCACCTAGGATCTTTGGAGGATGTGGCCAGAGGGGAAATGGGACAGTCAGGGACATGGACACAGAGCTGCCTGTGACTGCGGCTGTCCTTCTCACAGCTGCAGTTCAGAGGAACTCCTATTCCCTGGTTCACGGGTCAGATCAGGATCCCGGGAGACCCAACACTCTGTTTATGCTGCTTCAGAGCAAGCATCCAAATCAGACTAACAGAGCTTCCTGCCTGCACACAGCAGCGAGCGCACTCAGGAAATTCAGGCATATTTCAAGCTTGCGACTTTTTCTTTGTTCTTCAGACAAAGCCTCGTTCACTGGAGATGTTGCTAAAAGGATTATTATCTATAGGAGACTTCTTTTCCCAAGAGGAAATCTGCTAAACACACAAATCTGCATTTTCTGTGTTTTGTAGGAGGCGGGATTAATACAGGAACATTCTTCCTTCTGCTCTCCACATCTAAGGATTTAAATAGACCAGCCATGACGACACTGCCCACTGGGAATAGGTCCAAATGCCTTTCTCCTGTACTCTGGTCTGATGGTTTCACTCCTTGCCTGAGGCAATACCAAACTACCCAGCATTTGGTGAGAAGAGTTGGAAGAGTATGGTGGGAATCACATCTAACAGTGCACTCAGTGAAAAAGTGAAGTCTGTCCACCAACCCAAACACCAACAAAATCCCATCATGGGCAAACCAGATTGCAAATGTTTTGTTTATTCCAGGTCAGCCCTGTGCTGCTCAGAGCCTTGAATACACGCATCCTGCAAGTCTAAACTAGTCGATATAAAAGCAGAAGGAATGTAATTTTCTGCTCTTTATTTAGAGGTGGCAAAACTCTGATAGAAAAAGACATGGTGGAAGTGCTTAACTTCAGATCCACGGAAATTTGAGGGCAAACATTAATTACCTCAATCCTGCATACAAGCCTGGGGCCTATATTAGCACCTCTCTGAATGGAAGAAGCTCAAGTAGATTGAATTTCCCACTTCTAGGACTTACTTTCCTTTCCTCACCTACCTACCCCTGGTTTCCTTTTTCCAATTCCCATGTTATTTCTTTCTCTCTACCTCAGCTTTCCCTTTAAATGGGACTAAACTCTAAAAAAGAAATCCCACAGGGGAGTAGACACTGCTGTGGGTTATTCCATTAGAGTGAAAATAGAATAAGTTTGACAAATCCCTGCCTGCAGTATCCCCTCACTCTGCTCCTGAGTATAAAGATCCCCTTATGAGTAACGATAATGTTCATGAGAGTCTGGAAAAAGCTGCATTGTGGAGCAGGGAGGTCTGCAAACACACCACACTAGAGAACACCACCTAAAAAGCTCAATAGATAGAGAAAATAAAGTAGGAGAAATCAAGCAGCAAATTCCCAGGTTTATTGTTTCCAATCTACAGGAAAAAAATAATCACAACCTATTTTAAGCATGTGAGTGTATAAATAAATCAGCTGGCCCAGCCAAAAGGCAAAGTGGGCTGAAAACAGATTCAAACATAAGTCTAGACTACTACTTAGCTGTGAATCTCAGCTGGGCTCTTCTCTCTTATATTGCCCAGGCAACTTAAATTTGAACACAACAAAGATCAGGCAGATAAGTAATATCCACAGGGAATACCTAGAGCCTGTGGGGCTGCAAAGCCATCTGAGTCCCTGGCAAGCTTGACTCCTGCGTTAGAAAGCACTTTCATTGTATGGGCCATTTGTTGATGGACTGTGGGAAAAAGTCAGATCTCAGACCGGAGAGGAAGACAAGCAAACCCTTATATAAAGTCACCCTCTCCCCAGTCTGTGGGCTGAATGCAGAATGCTCTCAGACTTGCTACATAGCACCCACTTTAGATTACAGACTTGCAGAGTTATTTTTAAAAAGTAATTATAGTAGTAGAGGGCACACTCATCTGGAATGGCTGCCTGAGGAAACGACGAGCCCAATGCAGCTCAAACTCTATAATCGTGTTTATTTATTGCCTTTAAAAACAAGAATCAAAATCCAACTAATTTCTGAGTAAAAAAGCCTGTATATTTCCCCAAGGAGTCCAGGCAGCTAGACTACACTGAAAACCTTTCCTGGCCTTTCAGTCTAGCATCCAGAGCTGCAAAAAAAATAAATAAACCCCATTAGCTCTGGCTTCAAGGAAACCCAGACCCAAATCCCTTTCCATTCTTTGTTTTCCCTAGAAACTGTGACTTGATCATTACAAAATCCTCATCAGGAGATTCAAGTGGTGTTTTGCATATGCTGATTTCTGCCCAGAGGTGGTTTCTGGTTGAGCAAAACACGAGTTCTTAACCTGTGTGAGAAGAGTGGGTTTACAAGCCCCAGAAAAAGATTCTGTAGCTTTTTTCTATTCCAGCCCTTCATTTCAGCTGTCAGCTGGTGGATTTTGGATCTGTATGCTGAGACAGGACTCAGAAGAGACTGAGAGAAAAGGACCAGGTACTCAGGCATATACCAGCATTATTTTTTTCCACTTTTTCTTCCTTTTGCAATGGAATCAGGCCCTTGATTCATGCCCCATTAATGCCCAAAGACCTTCAGAAGGCCCGATCTGTGAAACAGGCTCAGCATGCAAAGCCAGCAGCCCCCTGCACTCCAGTCCATGGGGCTCCTTACAGCTCCCTGTTCAGTGGGGGCAGCTCTAAAAGCTGGCGCTGGCCATGCCTTTTCCACAGCTTTTTCAAAAGGCAGCAGCCTTAGGGCATCCTATGACCTCATACTTGACGACTCGTCTTTCGAGCAGAAAACACTTAAACCCTAAAAATATCTCCACGGAGCCTAAAGAAAAGAATACGCCTGTTCCCCCCAAAATCATCAATCCTCCCGCCGCCCGGCTGAGGAACAGCCACTTCCTCCCGGCAGCCCCTGCCTTCCCTTCAAGCCCAGAGCCGACAGGAAATCCATTCTCCCCTTGTGAGAGACAGGAGATGAATTTTCCACAATAGCTCTCCTAGCAAGGCAGAAAATAGAAAGACACAATAGAAACCGTGAACTCAAACAATGGAGCTGCTGAAGGGCAGCTCACCAGAAGCTCCGCATCACCCAAGTCCTAAATAAGCTGGACGGGAAAGAAGCCAAGGACCTGTTAGCTGTCTTGCTAACACAATATCCAGGCTCAAACATAAGTTGGTTTTAAACCTGGAAGCACTCTCCCCTTTCAGAGAACAGGCAGGAAAATGTAAAATATGTATATTAAAATGATATTGCACTGCATTATGGAATGGCCCCCAAGAAGATTTCCATAGCTCTTCAAGCCCACAGTACCATAGGTCACCTCTCCATCCTATGGCAGCTCCTCAGAAATGGGGACAGGGGACTGCAATGCTGTCTTGTTGCAGGTGGTGGAAGGGGGTGGGGCAGAGCCCCTCTTTCTTCTGGGAGTTTGTTGCCTCATTTTCAGAAAAGCGAAGCAGAACATCTTGGTTAGGGATATTACACAGGTAACCAGATATTTGAGACTCTGCTCTGTGTGTGTGTGTGTGTATGCCTATCATGCCTGTAAGACTACCCCTGCATATTAAAGGAACACTGTTTCAAATAACTTAATTCATATTTTAATCTAAAACATAAGATGTGCCTTGATAAAGAGAATTTTATCTGATCTCTCTTGGGTTTTTTAATCTTTATGCTACTTTTTGACTGGCTTTGAACTGCAACACTCTTCATTTCTGAGTAGGTAATTCTGAGGAATTCAAAATGACTTCCAAAAAAAGTTTAAATCACTTACTAGTAACTTGCTGCCATGGCTCAGACTGATGAAGGATAGAATAATCAAAAATTAAAGACAAATCTGAAATTTGCACATAAAATACAGCTAAGAATTAGGACAGGGAATGCATTTCCTTTTAAATAATCTGCTAGTAACCAGCTCTCCAAGGGAGAAAATAGCCTGTAATAAAAATATCTCTAAAAGTTCTAAGGCTCCTCCTCGGCCTTACAGTCATCATCCCCCTGCCTCCCAAGGTGGGCAGAATAAATGCTAAAGACACTTTCCATGCACTGTACCCTGCTGAAATGCAGCACCTTTGACAAAATTATACATGACCAAATCCTAATTTTGCTGATCGTGGTCTTGATTTACAGAGGTGGAACATAAATGCCCAGATCTGAGGGCCACTGCAGTGCTGGTTGTGTGAGTATGAGCCCATCATCTCTGCTCCAACACATGATCTCTGAACAAAACACTGCTTCTCCTCCAGCCCAGAGCAAAACGAAAGGTGAAAAACTGAAATATACAAAGGTGAGAGGGGGGAAAAAGAAACAACCACCCTGCTCTCATCACCGTGGACAAAATCCTGCTGCTGCAAACCTACTGAAGCCCTTTTCCTCAGCTTCGTCTTACCCAAAAGACACCACTGGAAAGGGGAGGGGAAAAAACCAAACCCAACACCTCAAACCGAAACGAAGAAGCAGACAAGCACCTGGGATGCAGTTCATCGACAGATCTCCTTCCCCACTGCAGCCCGGCAGCGGCAGAAACAGAGGTGACGAAGGTGGCAGCCGGCATTGGCGAGAGGTTATTCCCCATGCTCCTGCATTGTGCAAAGCGGGGAGGCTCCCGCGGGCTCCGCTCGGCAGCCCCAGGTATCTGGGCGGTGCTGGGCCGGCCGCCCGCGCCCTCTGCGAGACAGCCTCTCCCTTCTTCCCGCAGCCCTCCTGACTCACTCATGGCTCCCTCGGCTGGGGCTCACTCCTCCACTCCCCTCTGCCGGAGGAGCAGCCTCCAGCAAACCTCGGGCTGGGAGAGCCTGGGGCTTCTCTGGGTAGCGGGGGCCTTGCCCAGGGATTAGGCAGTGAGGCAAGGCCCTCCCGGCAGGGATCAGCTCACCCCACTCCCACCCACCGTTCCCGGCTGGAGCAACCCGCCACAGCTCTGGAGCAGAAAACAGGGCCGAACTCGCGCTAGCAGCAGGGATCTCTGCGGCCCTCAATTTGCTGCCTGTCCTCAGCAGGCCCACGGCGAGCTCCCGCTGCCCACGAAGGAGAAGGGCCCAGAGACCCCTCCGAGATGGTGCCAGAGCGTTTCTCTTCTCAGGGGCAAAGCAGCTCAGCAGGGCACAGCGGGGTGACAGCAGCGGGGTGACATCTCATCCCCCGTGCTGGCATCCCTCCCAGCGCCCTGGAACACGGCCACCAAGCTACGCTGGCAGCACACACCCAAAATGGATGGTTTCCTCTTTCCTTGCCCTAGTCAAGGGAGGAGGAAAACCTGAGTGGGAAAAAAAGGAAGAGAGAAGGTGCCTCTCTGGTAGAGGCTCCCAAGCACTGGTGGCAGGGACTGGAGCCGGGCTGGGGTGTTGTTCCTCCAGCTGCCTGACCAAGCTGGTAGGGCAGCCTGCACTGATGACCCTGCTCCCCTGGGATAGGACTCAGCTTCCCAAGAGTCAAGAAAACCAGGCACACAAAGCAGTCTCCTCGAACAGGATGTCTCCCTCTCCAGGCAGCATGGAAGTTGCAGAGCAGACACCCAGCGAGGATTTTCCCCTTCTGGCACGTCCTATACAAAAACCTACTGTTTCCTCAGTGGGGGTCAGAAGTGGTTTGAAGTCCGGCAGGGATCAAGCTGGAATCTGTGTGGGAAGTGCAAGGCGCTGCCATCATCAATAGCCAGCCCTCCATCCATGGCCAGCCCAAGTCTCTCTCCAAGGCAGGGACCTGCAACCCAGCAGCCAGCATGACACAATGATTTCATGCCGTGCAGCGCGTTTTGCCCAGGGCTGCACTTTGGAAGACACAGTGGAGCAAGAAGAGCTGACATCCCTCCAACTCCAGCTTTGTCTCCAGATGGCTCTCCCATTTAGTGCCAAGAGAAACGAAAAACAATGCAAGCCCTGGAGTCTTGGGTCAACCACTGCAAAACTGTTAATCCCAGAGTTGCATCAGCCTGTCTCTGCCATTTCATTTGCCACTGTGGTCTCCAGAAGCTCAGTAGATGAGTCTTCTCCTTCCAGCTAAAATTCCTTCATTAATTACCTCAAGATCCCCCAAAAAGGGAGCCCAAATCCATAACCCCTTTTCTCTTCTGACGCAGATGTACCTGAAAGGGAAGGAGCAAAACTATTCACCCACACTCCAAAGATGGTTTTTCAGATATGCAGCAGGAGAGGTGATGGAGAAATTGGTGTATTGCAAATGGGCTCAACCAACAGCCACACTGGTACATTCAAACAGCACTTTCTGTCCATGTCTTCTTTGACAAAGTGTCTTTGCTCTAGAGAAGGGTTTTTGCAGCAAATTTTATTCTGACTCTTCCAGTTTCCCTCCAAAGAAAAAAATTCATACCACCAGCTACAAAAGTGCTCTCTGGCCAATCCACAGTTTATTATGCAGTTTTCTTCTGCACGACCCCTCCCGATGCAGGATTTTCCAACATTTAAAAGGGAAATTAGAGAGAATGGAAAAACTCATGGGAAGAAGATTAAATGAGGAAAGGAGATGAAAATATCACTTTTCCCCTCTCAGTACAGTTAAATCACAAAAAATTGAAGGCAAGGAATTTACTCTCAAAAAGTAAAACAAAACTACAAAATTGTCCACAGGACATTTTCTACAGGACTACCTGGCACTATTTATAATTTCCTTGCACCTCTTCATGGCACTGAAAGCTGTAGAGTTCTTATTTGTGTAAGGGAGGGTAAATATATTTGAAGATAGAAATCGATGAAAATAAGATACAGGTGTCTAGAGGAAAGAAGAATTGCACTTTCCTGCTGCTGAACCCAGGATGGTCTCTCCTTTGGGGGCAAGGCTCTGAACTCCATCACTTTTTTCTTGGTTTTATAGGTAAAAGGTTTCCAGCACAGTCAAGCACTAACTACTATTTCAGGAGAGCACCAACAAACATGAGTTGCAGGATGGAATCTGCCAACTTCCTAATCCAGACCTGATGGAGAGATTTGTCCTACACTGCAAGTGGCACAGCAAACCCTGGGCACTCAGAACCCAGAATGCAGAGCCACTCCAGCTTGGCTAAACCAGGCCCACAATAAGCAAGCAGGACCATAACATCTTCATAAAGTAGGATTTAAGTACAAACATCTGCCTTGCCGTTTTTTAATTAAGGGAGTTTATAGCTTGGTATTCGTTTCCGTAATCCACTGCTCCAGCTGCAGAAATGCCATGCGTATTCTAATTATGGCAGCCAGTTTATTTAACGGAGTTTGACATTGTTTGACATTTAGCTGAGTCACCTTGTTCCTGGGTAAAGCAACAAGGGCTGTTCAGCAGTTCAACAAGAAAGAGGCAGAGATTCGATATCAAAAGTAGAAAATATATCACAGAAATTTTAAAATTAAATACAGCTGAGGTCTATTCTGTTCTGGCAGCTTCTCTCTTTGGGACACAAAGTCAGCCCAAATGTTTTCCAGATATAACTCTTTCCCTCAAGGATATGTGGCACTACCATCTCCCTCATGTTCCTGGAGGGTGGGAAGGATAGGAAGTGTTGTAATGGGCATATGGGGTTTATCTCACCCTCTGCAAATATCACGCACTCGTGTATCAGGACATCCATCACTACGATCTGCACGAAGGCTGAGCAGCAGCCACCTGCAGTCAGCCAACATTTTTCTAGGACAAAATGAAACAGGCCAGTGACAGTCAATATAGGAGGAACAAATGCTACCTGCAGACAGGATTTTCTTACAGCACCTCATATGTGAAGCCATCTGCAAATCCTCCACAGTGCGTTCAAGGACTTCAAAATGCTTTCCAGTAGAAAAGCAGGCCAGCAGTATCCATTCTTATCACAAAGAGGTTTCATAAAGTAATTTGGCTATGAGTTTGTTGGTGATACAGCTAAAAAGAGAGCCCACTCTTGGAATTCTCTCCTCATCCCACATAGGAAATGGATGGCAACACTACCTTCCTCTGGCTGCAGAGTCTGGATGCAGCACAGAGCAGTGCAGAGAGCAAACGCTGAGCCTGGGACTGCCTTCCACAAGGTTGATGGAGGCTGCCAGGACACTGCCAGGCAGCTGTGCTGCCCTGCTGTGGCTCTGATGCTTGTGTTGTGTATTTGTGCTGCTGGTTTCTAATTCCCTACTCCCCAATATTCTTGGAGCTGTGCTTACCACACATCTGGAGCAGCTGCTTTTCCTGCAAATAGCGTTGGGACCACAACATGCTCCTGGAGAGGACTAAGCCCTCCCATGCCAGCTTCTCTTCACAGATCTTAAGGGAAGAGCTAGGATCTCCCTTTTATAGCAAGTGACAGAACAGATCTTGTAACAGGCTGAAAATACTCCATTTATCCTGTCAGGCAGTGCAGTGAGCCAAACTTTAAGCCAACAGCCAGAATTGTGCAGTCAGACAATAGGGAGCTGGCCAGAGCCTGCACTTCCAAGAACATGCTGTGGTCTGGCTCATCTCCCCCATGCCATCCCTGCAGCCACTGCTGGGAAAAGCTGTGTGGAAGTGTGTGCTGTTACCCTGAGGACAGGTTATCCATCATGTCCAGGCTCTCTATGAAAGGTGTCAGAGGGACAGCGGCTCAGGCCAAAAAGATAAGCAAATATATTTTTGGCCAGCATTGCAGAAATCCCTATTTGCATTTAACCTTCCTTCAGTTTCCTTTCTATTGCAGGGGCAACTCCAGCTATTCATTCCTTATTGTACAGTAACAGTGTCTGCAGAGCTGCAGCATTCAGAAATGACCAAGACTGACTCTTGTCCCCAATGATCTCCCAAATGGTGGCCGGAGCTCAGGCTGCCTGGGTGCACCCCAAAGACACAGCCCCCCAGAAGCCATCAAATCCCTTGGTGTGACAGGGCACGAGCCAACCTGAATCTGACCAGCTGATGCAGGATCCCCTGAGAGCCCTAAACATCATGCCAGCTATTTTAGGAGAAGGTGCAGGTCTGGTATCACAAGGCTGGGTGTACAGGCTCCCACGGAAAAGGCATTTAAAAGAATGGTCACAAAAATACTGGAGACAGTAGCTGGGGAACTGCAGTCTGCAGATGCTCTCACCCTTGTTATTTAGGGCTTTCCCCACAGCATTACCTGGTAGAAAAGGAATGATTCTTTGCTTGGGATCTTTCTGGCCTCCTTCAATAGGGAACTTGTCCAGAAGCTGCATCTGCAAAAGAAGCACAACAAACATCTTAGGGGGAAACACGGACTGTCTGCATAGGGACCAAGGGATCTCTTGGTTTGTGTGTTGTTTAAGACAAAAGTAACTGCAGGAATTACTTGGTCTTGTTGGAGAGGAGCCTGTACTTAAAAAGGTATGATATAGTTCACACCAATAAAGGGAGGGCAAGTTTCTGGCTGCACAAAGGAGCTGGGACAGGGCCCAGGCAGACAGCTGAGCCTGGCCTTGCTGTCATTCTAAAATTTAGCTCCCAATTTTAGCTACAAAACACACACCTTGTCTCTAATACACAGCCTGCCTGTGCTGGTGAAGCAATAGGTTTTACCTGTCCATCAGACAGACCACCCTCCTGGCTAAAAATGCTGTTCAAGCAACCAGATTAAAGCATATCTAATAATAAACACTTGCTCTGCTTTTATGGCAGAGCCAGAAAGACCTACTGCCCTAATCCAGAAAGAAAGAGCATTCCTGTTCTCCCAGAGAGACAGAGATGGGGTTTTGGGGAATGTCTTCCACTGCAGTCCCTACATGAAGGACAGCAGGCAAGGAGGCCTCAGAGAGCAAAGCATCCCACAGAACACCAGCCCCACGAATGGCCTGAAAGCACAGCTCAAGGTGGGTGTGCTCTTAGCCAAGTACCCTTTAGCATATGATTTCCTAGCCTAGGAAAGCTGCCTGCTGATCTGGCATTCCTAAAGGAGCCCTATGATATATCCTTGGGTGATAAGACCTGATGGACCAGTGCCACTGAGGCTGAAGACCAGCTGAAAGGCCTCAGACAGAAAGATGCACCTGGTCTAGTGCCACCTTCATGGACTTGCCTAAAAAAGACCGACTTCAGCCCTGAAAACTGCCAGAGCTTCTCATCTCTCCCATTCACCCTTGGCAACCTTTTGCTCTCGTTCAGCACATATTGTCCCAAGACAGAGACGCAAGTCTTCACATTCTCTTTCATTTCTCCCCATGTTTCATGTACATGATGTCTGTGATGCTCTCTGTCCCCTCCCCACTCAGAAGCCCTGGCTCCCTTGGGAGGGGGAACTCCAAAGCTCCTGCCAGCCCCAGGGCTCCTTTCCAACAGAACAGGAGAGACATCTTTCAACTCAGTCCACAGCCCCCGTGACCTCTGAGGAAGGCCAGGAAGGAGAAGCAAGCAGTTATGTTACTTGCCCTTGCAGAACCCCTATCTCCTCACCTCTACCGGATCTACAGCTCAATACAAATACCCAAAGTGGCAACAAGAGCTGAGGGAAGGGAGGGGATACTCGTCAATCAGCATTTAATCTCATCAGTGCTACAGTTCCAACAGGGAGGCTGTGTGAGTTAACAGCGGTTTTGCTAGCTTGACAGATTTCCTTTTAAAACTATGTTTTTGCTAACTTGGGGAAAAAAGCAGAATTTTTTTTTTATTTTTTACTGGTTTTGTTTTAAGCACACAGAATCCTTCTCGTCTTCCACTGCACACATCTCCAGCGTTTTCACCATATGGCACAGCAAACCAAAGATCAAGAGGAAACTCAGGAGTAGAAGGAACATCTGTGCAGGAGAAGAACTTAAAAGATCCCACATGTTTCCCCATCAGGGAGTCAGCCTGGTAAATAAATAGACATAGCTTTGCGGATTGTTAGCTAACTCGCTTTTCTGCCTACAGAGACACATTTTTTTATTGAAAATGGGAAATCTTGTTTTCTTGTAGGTAGAGCTCTGGGTGTCTGAGGTCAGGCATGGGCAGCAGTTTCCTTCAAAGAAGAGGGGAAAAAAAAGGAGGGGGAGGGAATCCCCACCTACTGACTTTAAGTTTCACTGTTGCTACACTTTTAGCCAGGAAGGCAATTCTCACTTTACTATGCAATGACTGATTGAAGCTGGAACTGATACAGTCAAATTCCCATAGTTATTCTTGGAGTTAGATTAGCTTGGCTAATACAAGCCCTTTTAACCACATCAAGAGAGCCACAACGTGTAAAACTTAGTGCTATTTATCTAAAGGGTGGATATCAGCAAAATAGATACAATAAACTGCAGCTGGGAGATTTTGGCTAAACTTTCCTAGACTATACTTTCCACCCCAGCTCTTCCCTCCACTGGGAGGGTCTGGATGGCAGGGAACTGGGGGAGGCAGGGGCACTCCGGAAGCCATGGATCCTTCAGGATGTTAACATCAAATAAAGTGCAGCAGAAGCAAGGAGCCTTTGTCAGCACTTCCCTGCACCCAGTTCTGGCATTCAAAGCCAGTGCAAGTTAGAGCCAAAGTCCTAGAAAAGCAGGATTGTGTATCCTCCCACCCACAGAGAAGGATGCAAAGTGGAAGATGAGGAAGAGATTTATACAGGAGGAAAAAACCATCAGTGGACCTCAATGAAACATCCCAAATCTTTGAAAGATGATGGGGTGTTCTGAGCCAATGCCTAACATCCCCACTCAGCCCAGCTCTGGTAAGAGAAGACAAAGGGAGAAGCAGGGAATGAAGAAAGCTAAGGGCTGAACTACCAAAACTCCTCCTGGTAGGCACAGCCCTTTCCTCACATGATTAACAAAGACCAATAAACAGATTTTCAGTTCTCTTAATTAGATGTCTGCAGAGCATCTGAAAGTTGAAAACTCTTTTGTCTGTGACAAATGTTTTTCCACTAAAGGAAGTTATTCTTTTTAACTGCAAATACACATATGATTGATGAAAAAAACCCTTCACTTAATGCCCCAAGTTATTCTGCTCAGACATGGACAGTCTGCACAGGTTGTTGCTCACATCTTTAATATGTGACAGCTAACTTAGGGACAAAGTTTGCTAAATCAGAAAGCAATTCTGTCACCTGAAGTAAAATCATCCCAAGTATGAAGGCAAAGAAGGGAAGTCTGGATGCAGAATCCCAAAGAATAGAATTAGGGATATAGCTGCCTTTGGGCAGACAAGAAAACACAGTTGGGCAATGCATTTTGGCAAACTGGAGGAGCTCAGTTCATCTGCTTACAATGAGGAGGAGCCTCCAATTGCATGACTGGTGTAGTGAGCAGAAAGAAACCTGTTAGCATGTCCCTGTGTCACAGGGTGGAGGATCCGTTTGGAAACAGGGAGGGTGTATGGAAACCAGGAAGTGAGCTTTCCATCCATCCATTCAGGCAGCATGTCTGGAGTCAGGCTGAACAAACACATCCCACTCTCACTTCTGGCACAACTGATACATGTCCATGAATAACTCACCACCAAAATTGCCTCTTCAGTCTTTGTCTCTCCAAACTGCTCTGGGTTTGCTGACATCCTTCCCACCCAAGTCCTGCACAGTCCTGCCTTATGTTCTGAGCACCTTCCTTCTTGCTTCTGCCTAAAACTCCTTCAGAAGAGCTATAAAACCTTGTGGTCCAGATTATGACTTTCTTGCAGTAGTCAGTAAATGATCATACAATTAATCTCATTAAAAATCAAGGGAATTACTCGTGAGTTGCTGCTCATTAAAATGAGAGCCAGCTCAAGAGCACTGCCCCACTCCACTCCTTTCTATTTGTACATAACCACGAAATCACTTGACTTGCAAGAATGAAATAGGAAGATTTCAGAGTATAAACTCAACCACTTCCCCAGGCATCTTCTTCTCATGTCTTCTGCTTCAGGCCACCTTTACTTAAAATGCAAACATGCCATAAAGAAAGAGCCACTGCTGCACGCAAGAACCATTTGGGTTTGCCAGAAAACAGCATCTCTGGTCATTTCCCAGCAGCTCTGCTGAGAAAATAAGATTCCATCCCTGTCCACCTTGCAGTGGTAACATCTAGTTAAAAATCTTAACAAAAGAAAAACAAGTGCCCTTTGAGATGCTACAAGTAGCATTTCTGAGGATGAGATGCCAAGCATGTTCCTGATAATTTGCTTACTACATTTTACCTATCTTGGTTAAATTTTCATGAAACAGCCTTTCTTTCTGCTGCAGATGTAAGGACTTACAGCACTCCAGACTAAGAGGCAACTTCTCTTTTGCAGGACAGGCTTTTATTCTGCTACAAACCAACCACTGCAGGGAACATGAACATATAAACTGTTCTATGGCTTGACCCTGTGGCATTTGCCAGTGGGAACTTTGTTCCTGATTTGGTTTTGAGGTTTTGGAAGTTTGTGTCCAAGTCCAACTCCCTGAAATTAATCCACTGAGACAGTTACCTGACCTCCACCTATCCCTTATACCACAGACTATAGATGGGTTTCTGCTGGGCTGTGGGTTCCTCTCCTTCCTTCCTTGTAGCAGTTTTAACTCCTCTGGTCAGAAGAGTGAAGTTCTATTAAAATGAGCAAATGAGGACACCCACATAATCTCTTAGTGTGGATGCAGGTTTGTCATGTGCACAGATAAAATCAAAGCTCCACAGGAGGTCAGCACTGCAGTCACAGGGAGATTTATTTATAACACAAAGATCCTGAGGATAACATTCATGCAAGCCCCTTACTTTGGCAAGCAAAATGACATCCACCACTGCAAAATGATAAAGGACTCTGACCTTCTGCAGAGAGAGATGAGACCTCATTGCCTTTCCAGGGTATAATTTACTTGTGTCCCAGAAAAAGAGCAGTTGAAAATCAAACCATGACCAAGAGCAGCAGAGTTTTTGCAAGGTGCCCCTAGAAACTCCAGCTTGCCACCTTACTCTTGGCCACTCAAATGGCCAAGACTACAATTCTTCCTACACTGAATACCAAGAGGCACAAGAGCTTCCCTTTTTGCAAGCGCTCATCACAAAATGTGTTTTTCATTAAAAATGTGGCAAGCTGACAATAACTTTAATTTAGACACTGCTAGACTTGAAAGGTAAAGTATATGAGGACAGTCAGGCATCAGGCACATCCCTTCTCACAAGGCTGATCTGATCTCAGAGTCTCAAGGAGGAAAGAAGGACTACAGCCAGCTGGGAGATGAGGAATAGGAGAGGAGGCATCTGTGCCTGTATGGGGTTGTGTGCACACTTTTAAGAGAGACTGCCAAAAAAAACTGAAAGAAAAGCAAAGATACTGCCAGGGATGTGAAATGTGATGATGGAACTCACACCCTCAGCAAGAGGGGTTAAGGGCATCTGCAAATCAGAAAAGACTGAAAGTCTCTAATGTAGATAACACAAGTTTAGATGAGAAGGAGAGGTGAGATACCAGAATAGGAGTTATTAATTAAACCCCTGAGGAGCTGCAGTAATTTCCTTTCATTTTGAAGCTGGAAACCAGCTGTGCTGCTTGCTGACGGGATTGATGGTTTCAGCATCATCAGGTATATTTTGAATTATAAACCATGTGATCTGCAAGAAAGGGGATGACCAGGATGGGTTTGAATTCTGTCATCTGCCAGAGTTTTCTGGTGGATAAACCTCTCTGGTCCTGTCTCTGTGTTTGCACCTGCAAAATGTGAGACAGATCTCAGGTAGGTGGTGTGAGATTTAATCAAGAGCCATCAAAGGCTCTGAGCCTTATGGTGCAGAGCAGGAGTCAGAGACTGAATTCAGAAGAACTACACTCATCTAAACCCAGCAGGACAGAAGCAAATGGAAGAAGCATTATGGGTGGTTTTCAGACATGATTATCCTCTCTTTTGTGGGCTTGTCTATCTATAGCATATTCCAAATCCTGGTTAACCAGGGAATCCAAGGGGGTCTTTCACTTAAGGAAGATGGTTGGCCACTATTTCCAGAGAATGCATCTCATGCTAATAGGTAACTTATCAACATTTAAATATCAGCAGGTGAAAACAAGGAAGAGAGTGAAGAACACAAGAGCCGGTCTCCAGAGATTCACCCTCCACCCACTGATCTAGAGAAGATCATTACTTAATTGTTTGGTTTTAGAATAGGTTTTCTGCTAGGGCTAATCAGTGGAGCATCCTTGACATAAGTAGAAGGACCTGGTTTACTCCAGCTCAGGGCCATACCTGCTGAGATCAATGACAGAAGGAGATGCAGGGCAGGGAATGAAACCTTTGCTGCTGGGGCAGATCCCTTCACAGAACACAGCTCTGAGAGAACCTTCTCTAGATTTCTCTTTTTATTTCTCCTCTGCTTCACCCTCTCACAAGAATAACAAACCAGTTCACTCTCACAGACACAAGACAGTAGGAGGTCTGCTTAACTCCCACCCCTTCAAAATTGGCCAGAGCAGAGCTGTTCCATAGCATAACAGCAACTAGGAAAAGTTTGCAAAAGATCTTTGGGTGAGGATGTGGAACAGACTGAGCCCAGGGGAGCTCATCTGTTAGCCACTCACACCTAGAACTGACATCTAGCACAGCAGAAGGAGGTGAAACTCCATCTCTTCCTAAAGCAGTAACTGGTTCCACAGTGCAGCAGAAATAACTATATCAGGCAGCCAGTGACACTTGCTCCCTTTGGTGTTACATGATGCCACAGCATGCAAGAGAAGTGCAATAATTCAATCCCTGAGAAGCAGCAGCAACTGCTTTCCTTTTATTTTGAAAGAAAAAAAAATTACAGCAGAAAGTCATCCGGATAACCAGCTGACGTGCCTGACAATTACAGCATTATAGGATATGTTCTGAATTAAATATAGTGCAATCCGTGAGAAAGTCAAACAAAAGGAGGAAAATGCATATAAAATAAGGAGAACAGGCATTTACAGCATGGTGTAATCCCCAAAGGGAAAATGCCTTTCTCAGGTCTGAAAATTTCCACAAGAAATCTGGGAAAACTTACAAATCTCTCAGTATCCAACTAAAACAGCCAGGGGAGGAGAAGGCAGGGAGCAGAGACTGGGGGTCTTTCCCCAACACGATCCATCAAAAGAGGGAATGCTGTCTCCCAGCTGAGACATTTGGTATTTTTCATAAAGAAATGCAGCTTTCTCTAAAGGCTCCGCAGAATGAGCCCAGCGTTTGTGGCTAACACAGACTGGCAAAACATTCTGAGGTGCTGGTTTGGGATGACAGAGGCACTTGGTGCATCTCTGAAGAGCTCCTCAGAAAGCCCACACTTGTCCTTTCACAGAGCAGCTATTGAAGTCTCCTGCCAGAAGCATTTTCTTTCTGCAGTGCTAAATTAAACTGGCCTCATCCAACTTAACCACACTAGAAGATGCTTGGACAAAGGCTACTTCATATTTTTCCATCTCTCCATGGTGATTATATGTCCCTCGTTACTCTGGTATCTGCACAGGATTTGTCCCGACAGCATCTCTGGGAAGTAAGGCCACACCACAATGCCTGTTTTAAAGAGATGAATGCTGCAGTTATGTGGCACCACAGGGTCATGCAGAGATGTCAGAGCCATGCTGATGCCATGCCCCATCATGTCAGTTAGCTTCTGGGGAAGGCTCATAATTTTGTGATGGGGTGTGAGCAATTTGCCGGATTTTTTTCCAGAGCTGGCACATCCAGAGCCAGCCCAGGTGCTCAGGCTGCACAACCTAGGCATGTTCTGAAAGGCTCATGCAGGTCACAGTAAAAATCCTGTCTGGGAAGAAGAGCTAATTTTAAAAGAAGAGCCTCCTTCCTCACATCCTGCTTTTTTTTATCCTTACAAACCCCACAGACTTTAAGTGTTCTTTCAGATTGCACATAAGCAGCAAGAGACACTGCAGCAATAGCGCCCTTGGACACTCAGCTCTGGCCTTCAGACAGCAGAACTGCATCTGACAGCACTGTTAGAGCAGAGGTTCCAATTTTAAACACAATGGCAAGTCTGAGAGCTTCACTGAAAAGGAGCGAAGCACCAAGGTCACTTCCATTAATTACTGCTTCCTACATCACTTGGGCATTTAAAAAATATTTACTCTCCATCCTTCTTTAAATTTCAACCCTTTCAAGCCAATGATTGAAATACAGTGTAGCCCCACTAAGAAGTTAGGGTTCATGAGTTCAGTAAGCTCACCATGCTACTCTAAAGGCCTCACAATGCAAAAACTGAGAGTGTCTGCCCTAAATTTGTGCAAGTAGGAGCAGTTCAACTCAGCTCAGCACAAAGGCTGGACAGGTTGGTAGAAAGCTGCAGGGCTTCAAAAAACCCTCTGGTCCTTAAAAAAACACCCTGGCAGCAGCATCAAACACTGCATTGCAGCTGGAAGCAGGGTGCTTGAGGAGGCATCCCAAAAGCAGCACAAGGGCCATTAGCTGTTATTAATTGCATCCTTACTGTTAGCAAAAACACACACTAAATATTGTCAGCATGATTTACAGGCTGTTTTGGTTTTAGCTCTGTGTTGTTCAGTGCTATCAGATCATCCAGGGAACCAAACTCTTGATTTACTCCATAACATGATAGATTTAGGATGGCATCTTGTTGGAACAGGGGCTGGCTCTTCATTATTTGGTCCTCTTGTTGGCCAGTGTGACTCCTCCTGCGTTCAGGCAGTCCCCAAAAGGCATGTCAAGAGCTGGAGAATCACATCAGTCATGCAATGCCCTCTTCTACCCTTGCTTACTCCTCTCTCATAAAGAGGTAACAGTGGATTTTCATGGGTGTTTTAGGCAGGGACTGCCCAGCCAGCCGAACCGCATCTTTGCAAACTGATTTTGTTTGAACTGCTGCAAAGTGTGGCACAGAAACTCTCTGAAACCAAATTTATACAATGGATGGTCATTGAACTTGCACCCACAGAAGCCATCCTTAGAGAGTCTTCTAAGTAGCTCACACAGTGCTGACCATAGTTTTAACTAAACCCTGTTAAAAACACACCCTCATTTAAATTGGTATAGTTTTGTGAGTCTGCAAGAGGACTTCCCTGCTCCCACTGCTAAGAGAGATATGAGACTTTAGCTCCAAATGTATGAAACTTAATCCCTCTGTTTTCATAATCTACATCTTCTCTACAGCCTGTTAGCTTTGCTTGATATATTGTCCCCTGGAAACCATGAGTAACTTCAATATTGAAAACAGAAACAATAGCTCCGAACACAATGGCACATTTTACTGCACAAACTCCATCTGAAATGGTATCTACTCATCTCTGTAGGACACTTCTCATAGCTCTGGGGAGAGCATCTGCCAGAGGAGAGCGACCGCCCAGTGCAGTACAATGAGGAAACCGTGCCAAGCACAACATAACCACAGGTTTTAACTCGACGCTGGGAGGAGACTTCTTTGTCTTCTTTTCTTCCTCTCTCCCTATCTCCAAACCCCGAGATGTTTTGCCTGCGTATCTGGTTCCAAACACATGTGTATCTCATCTTTGGGGGGATTTAGAAAGGAGTACAGACAACAAATCCCACCACCCGAGCGGGCAGAGAGAGCTGCACATGTAACAGATATCTTGCTGTAGGCCTCCAGGGAGGTGACAAGCAGCCAGCAGGACAGGAGGCTTCCAAGAGCTCAGAGCCAGCTGCCAGCCTTACACTCCAGCATGGGCCCATCAGCTCGGGCACTGCCCAGCCTTGGGTGCCATGCTGGCATCTCCCCAGGATGCTCATCTGGAACACAAGGTCAGTGCCCGGCAAGGGCAGACTCCAAAAGCACTGGCTGTCCAGTTGGGCTTGCAATGCAGTGAGGAAAGGATTTACACACTAGAATACAATGTAAGAACAAACCTAGGTTTGCAACAATCAGTCTTTACTGGTGCCTACTGTAATGGCATCTCAGAGACTGGTTTCTCTCTGTAGATTTATTTCTAGACAGGGAGGACAAAGTTCATGGGTATCAAAAAAGCTGTTTTAAAGAGCCCTCCCATGGTTAGCATAACCCCACAACACAGGCACCTTATCTGCACACTCAGACCCACACCAGCTCCTTCTGATCCCTGCCCCAACATGCAGCATGGACAATGTTCTCTCTTTAAAAGTGAAAGGGGAATTTGGGTAGCATCTGAGTTCATAAAGTCCATGCCCAGAAGGACAATCCCAGGGGACCTGGGACCAGAGCTGTCCCAAAGGACCTTGTAACTGGACCGAACTGTGACGCAGGCCCACGGTGGGAGGAGGAACAACACGTCCTGCAGGACAAACACAGCCCAGCACCCTAAGAAGGGAGGCTAGGACTGAAATATTATTTTTGTAAGTACAAGTCTGCCTGAGGACTTTCATTAATTTAATTGAGAATGAAAGCAAACCCTGGGAAAGTAGACGGGCTTGGACGGTGGCCATGGCGGCTGTGTGTGCTGCTCGGAGCCGGGTGGGCACTCCAAGTGTTTACAGGGCCCCCGTGTTACGCTCTGCATGCTCCAGCCCTGCTCTGGGATGTTCATTCAGATAATAATCATCCATCTCTGGACGCATTCCTCGTGGACCAGATGCTATTCTGTGTATCATACCAACTAATCACATGTAATATTTGGCAAGGTATGAAAAGCATCGATGGAGGTCTTTGACAATGGTGGGGGTTATTTTGGTCTTTTTTTATCTCAGTAGCTTTTAAGTGGCACAGGCACGTTGTCAAGAAATACTGTCAGGGCTGTGACTTTTCCAAATTTGCAGATGAGAAAACTGTTACAAGTTGTGAGGGAGAAGGAGCACATGGAGGCAGATGCTTCCATCCCAGAGGAGAGAGACTCCTTCCAGCTCTGTCCTTCCACAGGAGGTTTCCAGCCTATATCCCTGCCTGGTGGCATTTGCAAGATCTGATGGTGAGACCACGGTCAGCAGTACCAGGTGCAAGAGGTACCCAGCTCACTGTCACCCTTCACAGGCAGCACACTCCTGCCTTGAAAGCCAGAGCTGCTGTGCCCATCCCTGTCAGGGCAGCAGCAGAGTTTTAAGCCAAGGGTGGCCCCAGGGCCATGTGGGCTGAGCACCAGCCACCCATAGATTCATAGGCAGTTTGGTGCATGTCCAGCTTGCCAGTGAGCATCCGTGCCTGCTCTCCCCTGGCAGATGCTCTTCCAGTAAAACGAGAAGCAGTGCAGCACCAGGAACAGTTTGTACTTAACTAGGAATGCACGTAGTCATAAAACAAAACCACAAGTGTTCTTCAGCCTGCCTGGCCACACATGCAAACCATGGTAGCCAGCTGAAGGGTACACACTGGGTGTGCACTGATGCAAGGTGTGCTTGGGTGATTCAAGGAAAGGGTTCTGGGGAAAGCAAGCCACAGGAAATCATGGCCACAACAACTCATCACACCCAGAAGCTCCTTCCCAAATATTTCTACGGGGAGGAAGATGACCTACAAACTACTTTGATGGGCAGGCTGATGTCCATCCAGGACAAGAGTAGTGATGATACAGATTTCTATGCCTTTCCACATCCTGTGTCCAGCTTTAGAAGCTGGATGGGGCAGACAGGCAGGGCAAACAAGCACAACAGTCATTTGTGCCCTGCTGGGCACTGTGCAGGCATCCTGGGCTATTTCTCATCCTCCCTGTGGATTTGCGCTTGTCTATTCTCTCCTCCTCTCCATCACACAAAGCCACAATAAAGAAACATCAGAAAGATGTCCAGATTGTGGAAACATCCTCAAAAATATGCTGAAAAGTCCAAGCCTAGCCAACAAGCTGCAGGTACCACACAGCTCTCTCCTGCCCTAGCCACTGACTTGGGTAGGAAATCAACATTTCACAGACTCCTCCTGAAATTACATAATGACATTTTGCCACAGAAAGTATCCAGGAAGACACTAACTTGCATCAAAGAGATTCAAGCCATATCCAGGCCCTGTAATTCCCTGATGAGCAGCTTTCAAGCTGTCTGATGACATTGCAGTATGAGACCAGGCTGCTGGCTTTGAAAGCCCAGATGAACCTTGTGTCCTCCATAGTGTTATTGATCTTTAGCAACTCAGCATTATGGCTGTAAGGAATGAGGTCTGGAGAACTACCATCTGCAGAACCTTGCACTAGAAGTTCAATTAAATACATAAAAGAAGAAGATACCAAGAAAGAAGGGAAGTGAGGAGGAGGTGGGAGGAAGAATGACACATTAACTGCTTTCTACCGGGCACAAGCAACTTCAAAAATTAGGTTCCGTGTATACACCCCACTGAGATTTAAAAAAATATCAGAGCACAGAATGGCCCATTTTCCACCAGAAAGCAAGACACCAGCCTCAAAGCACAGCTACTGCCAACCTCCCTTTGTCATCAAACATGGGCAGAAAAGGCATGGGAAGCAGCAACTCACTACCATGGCCTGCACAGAAAATGCTCTTTGCCAGCAACCTAGATGCAAAGTTACCTTGCTTAATTAGAGCTTCCTTTGGCTCAAATAACTGACCAAATAAATTACACTACCAGACACACACACACACAAATAACTATGCTGCTGAGCCAGGTGCAGACAATTGTTTCTAGCCCTTCATGTGGGACTGGTGCATATCTCTACATGAGGTCAGATACCAGAGAACATTGTGCTGGCCAAGAACGAAGGAAAACCTGAGAGTGGTTTAGGAACAATAGAAACAAAACTCAGAAGAAATTTTTTCCACCCTAACAGGTGCAGAGATGTGATTAAATGTGCCTCAAAACTCAGGCTTTCAGCATGGCCTGAGCGTCACACTGCAGATGCAATGTGGTCAAAGAGGCTTTGAAATCCCAGCCCTGCTTTGAACCCTGCAGATCAATATCAACCTGGAGAAGGATTTGAAGCCAGAGGAAGATGCTCATGTTTCGAAAGCAAGTGCCAGCAGGGCAAAGGGGAGGCAAAGGGGTTGTTCTCCATTACAAGAGAAACTGCAAGAGCAGCTTGGGCAGGTGATTCCCTTGCCTGGATGTGGGACTGAACAACATTAAACACTGCAAGTACAACAGAGGCTAGAAACACAACCACATTTCTCTTCCTAACTATATTGAGACATGCAACAAAGTAAACTGCCAGACAGCTTCACTTGCCTTTCTGTTAGAACTGAGCAAGGGAACAGGATTCAAATAGCAATTCTGCTGACAGATGGGCTGACACTGTAATAGTATCTCATCTACTTAAAAGCATCTTGCAAATGTCAGAGGTAGAAAAAGAACTCCAGACTTCATACCCTGACTCTGAATGAATCCCTCGAGGTGTTGCTTCCATATTTGATCCATGCAGATAGAACCTATTTCTATCATCAGATAGGAACATAGAGTAAGAAGGAAAAACTAAGATGAGGAAGACATACTGCTGGGAGTTTATGGACCTGATTCTGAGTATAATGCTGACTTGCAGCAGTCTGACAGTTATAGGATATGTGCAGGTGCCCTGTGTGCCTACAAGCAGATTAAAAAAATCAACGTAACTAGTCCAAAAAGCAAGAGAAAGAGCCAATTTTGCAAAATCAGTGATTTCTAGGATGCAGAGGCCAGTTTTCCATGCTTTTTGCACTCATGTAAAGGCGAGGGTTTTTTTCATGATGCCACTGAATTTTCAGGCAACACCAAATTTCCTTCCCAGGAAAACCTCCCTTACACTTGCCTTCCCAGCTTGGAAGTCTCCAGGAGCTATTATGGTGCCCCACTGACAGCAGTGAGCATACAATGATTATGTAGTCAATGAGTACCTACAAACTACCTTATTCTTTACTGAGAGGGTGGTCAAACACTGGAACTGGCTACCTAGAGGAATGCTTGATGCCCTAAGCCTCTCAGTAGTCAGGAGGCATTTAGATAATGCCCTTAACTTGCTTTAATTTTTGGTCAGCCCAGAAGTGCCCAGGCAGCTGGACGACATAGCCATTTTATGTCTCTTCCAATTGGAATATTCTATTCTAATAATGAAGGCCTGTAGCATGGACATACAGCAAGAATTTCTCTATTTCAAGATTATGACAATCGCAGAAGATGAAAATTTTCTGTGAACTTTTACTGTCCTTGCGGCAGAAACCAATACCAAGGACTGAATTTAAAACTCCACATCAGAACAAAATGATCAGTCTGAGTTCTTGACATGACCACAGTCACTGCTACCTCTGGATACCTGACAGCCACAAGTTAACCTATTCTCCCAAATCCATGGGAGATGAACTCTTTCACAATATGGAACCCAAAGGACAAATTTCTAAAACCCAGCTCTCCTGCTTTCGTAGGGCAGGGAAAAATCACAGTATCCTGTCTTGCAGCTCCTACAGTGCTTTCACTGCCTGAAGAAAATCAGACAAAAGGCTAATATAAATTTTGTGCCTTAAGACTAAAAATTACAGTTTGCACCAGTAGAAGTATGAGAGATCATTGTTAAACTTGACACCCCCACAGAGAAAAAGAGCCCCCAGTGCTGGTGGGCTGGAGCACATGGAAGCTGTGACTGTAATCTTCCCTGCACAGAGCTCTGCCTGCTGATCTCCCAAATGCAGGACATAGCCACTGTCCAGCACAACTGGTTCAGTCTTGAAATCTGCCTTCCCAGTTGTCTCCATCTCCCTTCCTTACACTGGTAAAATGCTGCTGGCAATATAACACACTGATTTCAACAGAGAGCTCCCAAGCTTAACTAATCATGGTGAATAAAGGCATTATTTCTTTCAACTTAACTTGCAGCTTCTCATGCCTTTTCTAGCCCCGACCACCAGACAAATGTAGCTCTGCTCAGAGCTGGTATGTGCTACTGAAATACAAATAAATGAGCAGCCACTATGAGGGAAGGAAGGAGTTAGTTTTCCATTCTGAATATTGACTTACTTGAAAGTCTGATGAATTTGAAATCAATTTTTTAAAATATATTTAAAGGGCTCCCTTTTATAGAGGGACTTTGTTATGACGTGGAAAATTCACAGCTCCCAACATCAAGCCATGGGTGGAGGGAGTCTGGAGTATGAATTAAAAATAATGTGGTTGTTCGCAGAAATTAGTGGCACCGATTTAAATCCACACTCCCCTCCCTCCTCAAATAATCACCCTGTGAACAGAGGTGGTTTATGGAGCCCTCTGGAAAATGTTCCCCACAGCCTCCATTCTGGACCCAAAATAAAATACATTACATTGCAGCAAATACTTCACCAGGGTGCTGCTCTCTCTTCCCCCAACCCACGCCTCCCATTTGTTGCTAATTAAATGAAACAGCAGGTGCTTAGACCACAAGCGCAGCAGGGCTGGAGCGAGTGCAGTGATTAAACCCCCCTGGAATGTCTTCTTGGAGAGCTGCATCTTTCCAGGGACTGGACTCTTGGAGGAAAGATGAAATTAGAGGCGAGGGCTGGGTCAGTCTTTGGCTGTGAGCCCCACGATCAGAGGGTGCTTTCGAAGGACGACAGATCACTAGAAACTTCAGCTCTCTGAGGAAGGTGCTGGTGCCTCTGTTTTGCCAAGCCACCTTCCCAGCATCCTTGCAACAGAGAGCACGCAGCACAGCGTGCTCTGCCTCTGGGTTGGTGACATCTCCTTTCTCACCCAGCTGAGACCCATCATAACAATGCAGAGCAGCCTCCCCCATACCAAGGCATGTCTGGGCACCTCAAATCTTCAGGCAAAGATTAGCAATGCAGTCCCTGAGGCAGGAAGCCATCCCAGCCTAACCCTGGGTGAGGCCAGATACATCACAAGAGTGTCAGGGCTGGCCAGGAGAGCCATGGGTTCTGTCTGAACACATGACACACCAGGTCATGCTAATGAGATGTTTCTAGTTGCCACCCAGAGCAAATGCCTGCAAGCCCAGAGAACAATTTTGTAAGAGTAACTCACTCTTCGGGATGTGTGTTTACCCCCTGACTCCTGGCACATCCATTTACCTGCTGCCTCTCTGCTGCAATCTCATCCACAGGTACTCTGGGGACACAGCATGGACTGAATCCCCCCAGTTCCTTCACATGAAAAAAGAATGATCCTTGCTGCTACCAATGCCACCACCAAGTTTCACTTCCTGACACCAGAAATCAAGCAAAACAAAAGGCAAATTCTGTTCTGTTACTGACAGGGCAAACACAGAGCTGTTAAGAAATGGACAGGTGTGGAGCAAGGGGCATTTAGGGGCAGCCAGAGCTAAGAAGCCCATCAAGCCAGCTCTCCCTGCATCCTGCTCCTTGTTTTGTCCCAGTGAAGTCTTTCCCCTGCTCACCATGCACTCCACCAACAGCCACATTTCCCTCCCATCCCAGCATGCCAGTCTCACACAGGTGACTTCCCATGGAGACAAGGGTACACGATAACTGTAATCACCCAAAGGCCACCACTGCGTCCTAACTTGGGGAACCCCAAACCAGTTACCAACTGGGATAACATGGTACAAGCTTGGAAATAAATTCCTCATCCCTTTTACAAATTCCATTTCTGACCACAAGACTCCATGGGACCAGGACATAATCCCAAGAACGAAAAGCACTGTTTATATTTCTGCTGAGCACTTCAATTCTGTTTGGTCACTCTGCTGATGTTTCACTTCTTCACCAAACCCTGTCAGAAATGGCTAGGGGCTCAGGGGGAGGAGAGGGAACATGGTTATTACGGTCTGGCTTAGCTACTGTAATACAGCTAATATTTGGCTCTGTTAAAATCACTCCAAGCCAAAGACTTCAAAGCATTTTACAAATATGAATGAATAAACTTTCTCCAGGAGGGCTGATTATAGCCCCCATTTTATGGGTGGATATTTCCAGATAACCTTCCTGCCGCACCAGAAGTTTCCCCCTCCTTCTTCCACACCGCAGACTCCGAGCTCCTAATTACACAAAAAACATTTCCACATTAAGGCAATGAAATATATTTTGACCCAAGAGTGGAACAGGATTCAGCATGAGTTTTCCTAACAACAACAGGCAGGAACTGACAGCCCTAGCGCTCCTGCAGCTCACAGCACACCCTTGCTCAGCTGTGTAATCCAGGGCTCTCCCACACCCAGAACCAACCTGAAACTTCATAGGACTACCTGGAAGCACCTTTTGCAAACTTTTCCCTTTACACAAGGATAGCCAAGGACCACCTTCATGAAGCACTCCATCTACCTTATTCCCAGAATCCAATGGCAGATGAATCTCTACCACCGCCTGAAGCACCAAATGCTAAATCCTACCCTTCCATGCAAGCAACCAGTACCCTCTCACCCTCAACACAGTAACACAATGAGCATTGCACAAGGCAAGAGAGGTTTTTGCAAAGCTGCACCAACAGTTACCAACGCATGAAAAACTACCTGGACTTGTTACGAGGATGCAGGTGTTCATCATGTGCCACCCCACAACATATTTTCTTCACCAGGAAGACACGTGCCAGTCTTGTTCAAGCAGCAGCACATCACTGTAGTGACCAGGAAAAACCTGGATTTGGATGTCAAAGATTCCCAGATGACAGAGAGGCGACAACATTCCAACTCACTGGGCTGTCAAAAGCCAGAAATTAGCCAGATAAAAGGAAAAGTCTGTGAAATAATATTTGGTCCAGGTGGATCAGGTGTATTCCCTTGTAAGACAAAACTTTGATCATTAAACCCAACGTAGCCCTTTGAAATAATTTTTTCCTATTATCATTTTACTTAGTCCTTTCTGGTTTGCTTTCTAATTTCTTCCCATTTGGTGTTTTCCCCTCTCTTTCACAGTGTTTTCGTGGTTTGTCCTTCACCTCTCTCAAAACACCTGGCTGAAGGGAGCAGCTCAGCAAGTCTCACTGGTTTTCTTAACACACCCTTTAAAAAACAAATGCATCAAGACCCAGACACATGGCTCTGATGTTACCTCTGTTTGCAAAAGCACCACTAAATCGATTAGGATCTGCCCTTGACTGACCTGGTGAATCAGAGGCACCCCTGCATCCACACTGATGCCTCAAGAATGGCTTTAATAGAGAGCTCTACTTGCTCTAATTACAGAAATTATCTTAAATGCTTTTCTGATGTCTCTGCTTAGTTCTTTGTGAGCTCGTTCACAGCTCCTGCCATCAAGAACTTGTTCAAGTGCAAACCTCCTCACTGGACTGCAACTCCCTGCTCTGCTGCCTTTGCACCCTCGCAGGGTCCCAGATGGGATAGCTTAAAAAAACTTTCGTTTTGGCCACTTGTGTGGGCCAAAGCTCAATGGCAGGTGTGGACTCAGCAGCCTGTCAGCCAGGGCAGTGCCAAAGGATCTGACATGCTAGAAGAGTTCAAGTCCTTCCTTTCCTGCACGAATCTGACAAACCAGAACTTTCTTTTTAAATGGAAAAGCAAAAGGTGGAGAGCAAAGCCCTCAGCTTGGCTGAATGCTGTTCAAACAGGGCACCCAGGAAGGAGTGTGCACAAAGCTGTGCTTCCCCTGGAACATGGCTATTCCTGCTTTTTGCGTGACTGCACCATGTGTCTGCTCAGCTCTGTGGCTTTTACTGCCCCAACTGCTCCACTTCAATGCTTCCCCTGAAAGGAGGGAAGTGGAAATTGCAAAAGACAGTTCTGCAGTGGGAATACTTGCATTTGCACGAGACATGAAACTGCTCTGGTTGCAGAAAAGGAGAATCATGCTGTGACTTGAGGCAAGCAGGAAGGGAATAGGGGGCAAACAAACTCCAGACTTCATGCTCCATACATTGATGATGGAAAGATCAGTCATTCAGATGCTATGGGGAAGAAGCAAATAGCACCCAGTGCTCATAAATGAGGCTGGGGTGAGCCTGATCAGGAGCCTTTCCTATGGCAGGCAGGACTGTACACAGTCCACAGTGGAAGAGATGCCAGTTGATGCTTTTCTGTGTCCTGTAAGCAAACCATGCTGTGACAGGACCAAGAGCTACTGCTCCTTCCAGACAGGCCTTCCCACATCTGAGCCTCTCAGAGCAGAAAGCCGGGAGGGGTGAGGTGACATGGAAAAGAGCTCTGACAGAGCCCTGCATAAACTTTCCATTATGGCTGGGCAATTTTCTATTTGCACTTAAATGCAATAATGTAAATAAACTCCTCATAACCCTTCCAGGGCTATTTAGGACGTTTGCGAAAACAACCAGCTCCTCTCATCGTGAGCCAAGGGATGCGAACGCAACAGGCACTTCTCATCTTGGTCTCTGCACACTTAATGAAAGTGAGGGATTGTATTCCCTGCACAAAGCAGAATTGTGTTTCAGGGCTGGGGGTGTGAACTCCATGCAATTTTCTGGCAGTATAAATAATTGAAAGCTGAGTACGATTAGGGGAGAGTGACAGCGGAGTGGAGGGGGTGGAATTGTCATGCCCGAACTTTCGGGGCTTGGGTGCTTTGGGGAAAAAATAGCCATGGAAAAATCCTGCCAATGATTTTAATTTTCACACAGATGTTCCAGAAAAAAATCTAAAAGGCTGATCTTGATCTCTGGTAAGAGGAAATATACTAATAAAGTGGCACTTGGAGAATTTGCTGCCTGTGTGAGGTCAGCAGCCCCAGAGCTGTAGCTTTGGCTGGGGCTGGTCCCACAGCCAAACCACTCTCCTGTGTTTTATTGTTCTAGCAAACAAAACCTGGAACAAGGGTAACAAGCAAATGGGCTGCTCCCAAGGCTGAGCTTCAAGTCCTGCTGTGGAGATCTATGATGAGAGCTTCCAGCATCAAAGTAATGGAGATGGAGGAGGGATAACACGGGAGGTATACACTGAGCCTTCATACACTCCAATGAAGAAAGGCTTTCAGCCCAGTTTTTACCATGATTCTGCATAATTCCTTGTATGAGATACTGTCCAGGCATAAAACCAGCAGGTCTGGGCCCCATACCAAAGCTTTCCACCATGGTTCAAAATTTTTTGCCATTTCAGGCATGTTTTTAGATTTCCATTAGCACCATAACCTTGCAGGGACTCATGCTCCTGATACATTGGATTTTTAACGTGTAAAGCATCCAACAGCTATGAAAATAGGTCTGAGTCCTCCACAGCTGATAATAGCCAATATAGTTCATTGTTGCTTTTCCTCTCTGGGGCTGTATCCAGGAGAGCTCTTCCCACAACACAGGTCATCCAACATCCTCACAGCTTCCAAGCCAGTGATAAGTGGGGGATGTAGGTACTGATGGTAAGAACAACTCATAAAAACCAAAACTCTAGAAAGCAAGGGAATAACTCCAGAAAAGAACACTTCTGACCAATTTCACGGTTTTCTGTGCCTGCTAGAGGCAGACCACGTACAGTTAAAAGGACACAGCTAAGAAGTCAAAAACCTCTTTGCGATGCTCCCACTATTTCTTAAAAAAAACCCAAACAAACAAAACTCATTTGTCTGACTACCTATAGAGCCCAGACCACCGAGACAGAGTGGCATCAGTGTCACCTCTGTTCTTGCCTTGCTTCTGTCACATCCTGAGGAGCTGGCTAAGCCACCACCTCACTTTCTAAGGTCATCCATGTCCTGGCCAGACAGGTGGATTGGTGCTGAGCAGCAAATATTGCCGTGTAGCCACCCTGGAGGAGATTCCCATGCTGCAGATTAGGGGCAATATTGAAGTGTCAGCTTTATGCTCCAGAACCCAAGTGAAGAAGTACAAAGGGGAGGGTTCCCATAGGCTGGGTCACCCTCTCAACTGCAGGTTCTTTGCCATGGTCATTCAATGCACCTCTATTGTAGGTTGGCAGGCACTTTGCCATTTCCTCATCATGGCCCTCATCTTTGTCTGACGTGTAAAGTCTCTTTAAAAACAAATACTGGAAGTTGAACAGATTGTTTTGCCAAGCAAACATGTAAATAATGATGGAAATACGAATTATAAACAATTCCATTTATTCCTTGAACACAAAGATACTGCCCCAAGCCAGCTGGTATCCTAAGGCACTGAGGGCTGGAAGGACAAATGGTATTTAGATAGCTTTAAATCAGTGGAGACAACCATTCTCAGCTCAATAACCATGTCAGCTATTAATTTTTTCCCAGGGGCATCTCAATTCCCCTGGGAAGGCCTGTTACAAGATTGCTGCTGGACTATTTTTCTGAGAGCAGGCGTTGAGGGGTCACTCCTACTGAAAGCCAAGTCCTGCAAGCGTGGCTGTACCAGGAGCTCCAGCACAGCTGCCAAAACACAGGAGGCACAGTCAGCCCTCACAGACAGCCACGCAGGGCTCCTCCTGGAAATCTGGTTTTCTGCATCCCCTGCAAACCTTGCACTGCCAGCCTCTCCACACACTGTCTGGGATAACAGCAGCAAACAACTGGCCTGTGTTTACTCAGAAGAAAGGATGTGCCATTTCTCCCCAAGGAGCCAGCACTGACTTTTGGGAACAGATGTGTTGACAGAGTCACGTTGAGATTTCCTCTGAACTTTCCTAGTCTTGTTTCAGTTTCAATAATGCTCTTAAGGAAGCTGTTTATAAATGAAACCCTACAGCTGTTGCAGTAACTCCATCCCCACAGTTCCAAGATTATCAGGGATGTCCCTGAAGCCAAGCAATGGGTCTGAACCTCATAGCTTAGATATGGAGCCAGGCCCCTGGTCTAGAGAAGGATTTCACAGCAGCTCTCAACATCTACAGCAGGGCCAGGGTGCTGAGGGCCAGCATCCCACACCAAGGGAATGGGAACAGGGGAAACTTGATCCTTGCAACCCAGACCATCCCAGGCAAGGCCAGCACAGCCCAGAGCAGAGGGAAGCACATGCAGAGCCCAGCAGGAGAAACACCAATTTCACTGTGCACTTGCACCACAGCCTGATGCAGCAATGTCTGCCATGCTGTTCCACCCCTGCCCCATTCAACCCCACCTTCTCCTCCAGCTTTCCTGCCATTTCCTTAGGCACCCTCAGATGCACACACGCAGCCCAACAGAAACACTCCCTGAGCCCGTCAGAGGCTGGGAATCCTTTCAACACAAACCTCCCACGCCTTGAGAGGGGCAAGGTGCATCTCATGCACAGCCACAACAGCAGCCCTCCTTCCCTCCCTTCCCACAGAGCCAGCCAGGAGCTCTGCACAGAGTGGCACCTACAGGACAGAGGGTCACCCATGGCAGAGGGACCCTGCTGCTCTGGATGGCTGGGAAGACCAGTGGGTGACTGCTTATCCTGCTAAAGAGGCCTGCTGGGTTGAGGGTTAGGAGTCAGCATTTGCAAACACAGGAGAACACTTGCCCCATTGCATTCTTACCTACACTCTTCACCACTGATAAACTTAGTGCATGCTTGAACTTGTCCATTCACCACTCCTGCAGAGCTTAAAAGCACGAACAACATGAAATATCAGAGGCCCTACAGAAACAATCATTACTGAGTTAGACTGCACTGGGCCACCAGAATAAGGACTGTAGGTCTCCATTTGGGCAATTACCCAGACGAACTGCTGGAGTGAATATACACAATTCCATCAGAATCACAGAATTCCCTCTTTGCTCTGCCCTAGAAAGCCTGCATGCCAAAGCCACCAGGTCCTGTTTCAAATCACAGTGACCCGGTGAAATCCAGGGTGCTCAGGCATGTGGCACAGTTACAACCAAACTGGGAATGAGAGTGGACATCACCCTATTTGATACAGCTTGGGGAAATGGAGAAAGGGATGTTGTTACAGAATAGTGTAACAGGAGAATCATCGATAGCAGCGTTCACGTGACCTCCAGTCTGAGTAGGAAAAGCAGAGATACAGACTGCAACTACTAGTTTTTATACTACCATTTTTGTTTAATGTCATCTTCAATGTTCAGTTACTCCATTATAGCACTATAAACAATCAGGATGACCCTAACAATGATAAATGAAGTTCTTGATGTTTTATCATCAGGATGAAAACAACTTACATGTCTTTCCTCTTCCTAATAAAATTCTTGATAGTCTTTACTTTTTTAATTGTTCTAATTGGCTGCTAGTGAGTTCCTCTTTCTGTGTCACTTTGAAGAAAACCTGCTTAGATCAGCAAACCATGCTGGGCAGATAATATTTTGCTGATACACAAAGGCAGGGCTTGAACAGAGCCTTGTTTATTTGCCTTTTCAATATTGTGACATTTCAGACATCTCCTTGCAGCCAAACCGCCTGTGTGTGTCATTGTGTGGAGAGACTGAGATCTGCCCACCTCACATTCCTGCCATGGCTCCACCAGGGATGCTGTCTGGCTCTTGCACAGCCAAACACACAATGCGGGATCATGGCATGCTGACAAATCCAGCTGCTGTGTTTCACCTTGGAAAAAGCTGCACTACACCTCTTGTGAGAAAGGATCCTCCCCCAGCTCCACACACAGATACACAGCCAGCCCCATGGAACAGAGGGTTTGGTCCCTCTGCTGAGGTGCTGGTCCTGTTCATGCTCTGAGTGCAGGCACTGAGTAACACAGGCATGGAATCGGAGGAGAACACTTGGAGTCAGTGGATAAAATGCAGCAGATGACCACTGGTGATTGAAGCTGAGAGACCAGATCCATGGTCCCGTTTTCCCTGCTCACTTTGCTGGGGTGGGATCTTCTTAGCACCCAACTGGGGTCATAGTAGCTGTAAAAAGCCCAAGGTGGTACTGGGAAACTGCAAGGGTGATGTGGGGAGAGGGGAAAATCCATCCTTCATACTTGCCAGCTGCACACTTTGTGGTTGCTTTCCAGCCCATTATGGCCACTGGGAGGGTGAGAGCTGTCTGCATCTCCACGCTTCTCCACTTTATGCTTTGGGTAATTATTTATGCACACACTGAACTGCAAATCCCCATCCTGCTAACAGCCTCCAAAAGCACTTTCCAGCAAGAAAAACATGGGCCTTACATCTGTAGATGTCGTTTACTGCACAGTGGAAATGCCAGGAGTTATCCCTGCTATCCCAATAAAGGAGTGTCCTTTCTCAGCTCCTTTGGGGACAACAGCAGCATGACTGAACTATCACGTCAGGACAGGATTCTGCAACCACCACCAGCAAATCCATCAGTGATGATGGGAGACCTCAAACAGCATCCAGGGAACACATCCCAGTGTGCCACCAGCCTGTCACAAGGGTCAGCACTACTGACAGGTGATGTTCACACCACTCTCCTCATGCTCCTCTGTTCTGCACTGCAGGCAAGTGCAAGAAAACAATATCCAAAATATTACATTACGAGGTAGCTTTGCCCCACATGGTGCTCAGGCGCAAATGTCTCCCCAGGGTGAAAGACAACAGATAAATGGATTTGACAAGCAACTTATAGTAATGCTTTAATCTCTGCAGAGTTAATTCAATCTTTTCAATCCTATTTACTGAAACACTGGCATCCACATGCATTCTGCTGCCATCATTTGATCCATACTCAGGAGCAGATGTGACTTGGTTGCACAATTAAATGATGCAGCAATGCCCTAATTTAATTTAAAATCTGTGTTTACAGATATCCAGCCCTCACTGAAGCCGCACAGGGCTGACACTTGGCTTGCTGCTTTGGGTTCTGTTTGCTGTGCTTCTCACACCTTTGTGGGGCAAACTAATTCTACGGTATGACCAGCCTCGCTGCCCTATTACTCAAAAACAACCTGACTCCCAACATATGCATATGCACTGCTGAAATAGCACAGCCAAACTCTCCTTGGATTTGAGTCCTTGGGACAGAGCAGCCTCTTACTACCTGCAGTGCCTAATAGAATTTGCAAATAAGTAGTTTAAAAAATGCAGTTTCTACTAATGCTACAGCTCTCAAAACCACTGAGCCACTTCCCACAGAGAAAGCCGTTTGGGGAAGGGTGGGCTCTTTTTTAAAGAAACATAGAAATGGAGTAGTGAAATTAATTATCTGTATTCCTCCCTCCTTGCTCCTGGGCAGCCCCCTGGGTTTCCCCATGGGTCGTATCCAGTGTCACTGTCAATGCCAGGCACTGCAGCCCTGATTAAGTCATTACAAGTCAGCCCTTGTTCCTCCACTTCCAGTCAAGAGCAAATGAGACACGTGCAGGCTCAGGAAGCCCTGAAGTGCAGCTCTGTCGCTGACAGAGCAGGGTGAGTGGAGCTGGCAGAGACCTGTGGACTCCAGCTGTTTTGGACATGAGTGGTGCCCGTGAGTTGGCTGAGCATCACTCCCTGAGCCTTTGCTTGGTTTTCTCCCAGAAGGGCCTCATGGGGATAAGCAGGGACATTATCAAAGTGGATTGATTATGCTAAAACTACCTTACCATGCATGGTATTTTACTGCAAACCCCACATTCAAGCAGTGCTAGGTTAGAAGTTCAAGCTTCCAGCAAAAAATGTGGAAAGCACAAGTCATCCCAAGATCTGGAGCAAATTTCTCTTTGAGCAAGAATCTCTGCACATCAAGCCATAGGTTTCCCAAAATGCAAGGGTGACCCAAAGTGCCCCTAAGTATTCATTTGTTTTTCCAACTCTCTGCAAGCTTCATTAGAGCTGGAAATACGAATTTCTATTCAAGACCCAAAGCAGTTTCCTTTGCCTCACCTAAGAGATGCTCAGGCATAATCAAAAATCCAGAAAGAGTAATAGGATGGGGGAAAAAAATCACCTATCACCTCTGGGAGTCTAAAAGCACATTATGGCAGCGAGAGCACACAGGGCCTTGTTCCCATCTCACAGCTGGGACACTGAGGCACAGATGGACACAGTGACATAGTACAGAGACATGGCAGGACTGTGGAAATCTCATGTGAAGACCTCAATTTCTGTAACTCTGCACCTCACGCTGCAAGTGCTACAGAGGCTGTTGTAGAGGGCTATCACTGCTCATGCAGTGTTGGCCCTGACTAAGATCCCTGGGAGGGAAAAGGGTTAAAGAAGGGAATTTTGTTACTTTCTTGTTGTATTTTCTCGTGGGGGGAGAAGCGTCATGCAAGCAGGAGTTTTCCACTGGCTAGGCCCCCTTGCACTTATCAATGGGACCTTTCAGGACTCACTCCCTGATTGAGACATCATTTCCTGTCCAACACACTAACCCCATTGATAACTCCACACTTGATGGGAACTTTTCAAACCTACCAGGAAAGGCCGGGAGACCCAGAACAACATATACATGAAAACAGAACTGGGGCAAAAAGGAGAAGAAGAGAGAAAAATAAAGGAACCGTTTTGGCCACAATTCGCATGCTGACAACAAATGTTTGTGACTAGGGAGCTGTGCATCACTAGCAGGTACAGCAGAGACAGGAGATGCTGACAACAGCAGTGGGACTCGCAGGCCTGGCACTTCAGCCCAGTAAGAGGTGGAGATGGGCACAAGAGGAAGCTTAAGAACATCCCTCTCTTGTCTTCCTGCCACACAGCAAACAGGAATTAGGACTGGCTGTAGAAATGGTCACAGTTCACCTGAAAGGCAGGAGGCCACAATAACTGATACAGCTTAAAAACAGCCTACAGACTTCAGGTTTCCAAGTACCAGAAATTAAACATAAAGAGGAGCAAAGACGAAACTAGAGCTTTTTATGATACCTCAAACTAGAACCCTTTTTTTCCTACTTTATCATGTGAAAAGGCTCACTGTTACTTTTCAGGACACAGCACATACAGCTACATCCTCATCACTGACCGTGAGGACTCACTTGATATTGTAACCTCAGCCCAGCTCCAAACACAAGCTCCAGTCCAAAAATCAACCTTTTCCCCGAAGTTCAAGAGTCTCTCAAAGCACAGCTTTTATTTTTACCCCAGGCTATTACAGTTTTGCTGCCTACAAAGCTACAATGATACGAAAATATCAGTGGATCTGGATTATTGCCAAACAGAACACCAGCCCCAAAGCTCCCTCTACCCATGCAGGTGCCTGAGAGCACTACCAGAAATGAAGCAGCTGATTCCTGGTTTCAGACTTTGGTCAGCAGCTATCCAGCAAGAAAGCTTTTGATGAAATCTAAACATACAGGCACAGAAGAGAGCAAAGGAGCTGTACAAAACAGCAGGAGCCAGGACACTGGCTGGCTAGGGAGGTGGTTAGGAGGAGAGACTGGAGGGTTTCCACTGCAGTCTCCATTACTGAACTGCTGTGGGAGTGTGCAAAGCTCTGTTGTTTTCAGTTAGTTGGGTAAGTAGTTTCTGGGGGCCCAAAATGTAGCATTCTCTCTGTTTTAAGTGCATCTGAAGTATTTAAAATTAGATCCCCTCTTCAATAGGAACCATTCATGAAAAATGTCAGCTTTAAATGTCTTTACAGTGCAAGTTACTCACTGTGAGCATACCACCCACTTATCTTATACCCTACAAGGGCAGAGTCTGAAAAGTTTCAGGATCATGACATGTAACAGACCAAACAAGCACAAAGCCTTATTTAAAGGCACTATTAACCCAGCTGGAAACATGACTAGAAGCATGAGTAGAAATAATATTTCATGTTAGACAGGACAGACTTACCTGCAGGTCAAAGAACTTGCTGTATCTCCGGTAGATGATCTGGGAAGTCAGGTCAGACCATGTTACGTTGATGATATAGACCTGTTCAGGGAAAAGAAAACACAAATCAGCCTGGGCCATGAAGCACAGGATACATCCAAAGACTGAACAGTCACCATAGGTTAATTCAGATCTCACTGGCTGTTCCTGCTCACAGTGAGGAATATAGCCCTGGGTGCAGGACTAGCCTAAATTAAAGCCTGCTGCAGCCTTCAGCAGAAATCTCAGGAGAGTACTCAGTGCTCTCCCACACATCCCCATCAGCAGCTCCCACCGACTTTGCTCTGCCTGGGATAAAAGCTCTAATTGAGTAACACCACATTTTCTGGTCCATGGTAGCACACCCTGCCTTCCATCCTCTTTGGAGGGACCCAGGGCCAGCTGCAGGCATGGCTGGGAGAGCTGTTCCACCCCTGAAGCAACAGCTCATCGTGAGGTGCTGATCTCCAGCACCATGCTCCGGGTTGCCTTTGTATATGGAGATGTGGCTGTCACCCTTCCCAAGCAAGGAGTGGCTCTAGTTCAACAGGAAATTCAAAGGAAATGCAGCTCCACAGGTGTTGTGGGATCACAGCCATGCAGCACAGTTGCTTACTCACACCCATCCATGTGTGACAGCAACTGAACCCTGTCACAGCACACAGCCCTTGCTGAGTCACATCGGACCCCTGGCACCCATTGGCAGGTGATGCAAATCCGGACAGTGAGACTGACACATTTCCTTACATTGATGGAAACAGCTACAGAAGCCCAGACAAAGCCCAGGACTTCCCTTGTCCAACCCTAGTCCACCCCTAAGTCAATCCTCATACAGAAACACCATTTTGGCAGAAGCTGTGATAAAAAATTATTTGCATGCACATGCACACATAAACCTATACATATACATACACACACACACACACACAAAACCCTCAAAACTGTTTCCTTTTGACCCTGATACCTCCAAAACATTTTTTAAAAAGTTAAAAATGCACCAGGTTCTGCTCTCTCATACACTCACCCTTAGGCCAATGCTGGTCCTGCTGCCTTGATGACAGATACGCCACAAGACTTCAGCAAACACAGGATGGAGCTATCAAGGCTGACCACGCAACATCAACATAATGAAAATCACAGCTAGGACAGCTCCTGGGCCTTTAAAGCAATTTCCAGGTTTCACATATGGAGGGAGATAGCAATCTGGCAGAGGAAACAGGAAAGCATCCCTCCTCCCTCAGCCACAGAACTGCAGCAGGAGCTCTCCCTTCTGCCATGGATGCAGAAGTGAAGCTCTCTGTCTCCAGCAATGGGGGATGGATAAGCATCACCCTCTTCTCCATCTCCCCCAAGACACCACACCATCTTCCAAGCTACTGGTGCAATTGCTTCTGTACTTTTACCAATAAAATTATTGCATGAAAATTCCTGAAGGAGTGTTGACGATTGGGCTTAACAACACTTTTCCAAGGACCACCAACGCATTTTTTTCTTCTTCTTCTTCTTTCCCACTAGAAGAGGTATCCTCCCAGAAACCAGAGGTCCTGCAGCCATACTTTCCTCTCTGCTTGTTACAACCACATTCAGTCCCCGAGGCAGTCTGCTTCCCATCTCCTACAGTCCAGTTTCATGGCATTCCAGGACTGGAGATGCTGAGCACTGGGGCCTTTCTCATGATTGTACCAAGCATATCTGCTGTTCCCACCAGGCCAGAGACCACTGAGGCAAGAGACTGCCCAGGGGTAAGAGCCTGACTCTCAGCAAACCCAGATTACTCCTCTGCTGCATCTCATAATTCTCCTGGAAACCAAACCACTCAACCTCTCTCTCCTGCAATGCCCACATACACAAGGGTGACACCAGCACTGCCCTGCTGCATGGAGGGGAGATAAGCCTGTGTAACATGAAGATTTCAGGTCCCCTTTAAAGATTCTACCCACACATTCAAGGCAGAGAAGTCAGACGCTGGGAAGGAAGCTGCTGTTGCCAATTTTCAGGTCAGCCACACTACACTGAAGAATATTTTTCCATGTGTTTGTTGTGGGAAAAAAAAAAAAGTTTGTAGCTTCACTCTGAGCTAATTCACACACAAATATTTCTACTCATTCTCTATCCAACAGCTACTTTCAGATGGAAAACCCATTCGATTAAAAACAGATCATGACAGATGGGAGCTGAATAAGATCCAAAAGCAACTTCAGATACTGTAATTCTGGCCCTGAGTTCTCACAAAGGGGATGAGACAGGAGGAGAAACATATTGCACATGCAAATAAAGATAATAATTTTTCTTTCATTATACATCTTTTCTTCAGGAGCTAGAAACAAAACACATATGCCACAGACATCCAGGCACTCTGAATTTCATGGCACTTCAGGCTTCTCCATGCTACTCTTCAGAACCCACAAAAACTGTGAGTTCCTGAAATTTTTAACAGCCTCTAAGTCTGCTTGATCAAAATCTAATCCAGGCAGAAATCAATCCTGCTTCAAGATTCCAATTTGGTGGTGCAGTAAGTGGCACAACACCTCCATGACACAAGAAGTGGCAGAGCTGGGTGCACAGGGATATTCTGGACAAGAGGTTGGATTTATGTGGTGTAGGAAACAGGTGTAGGAGCAGCACTCAGATACACCCCCAGATCAGAAATTCAGGCTCTGTGGGAATGAAGCTGTCGCTGACTTCAGTCAAGCCAGGATTTTGCTGCACATTTAGGACAGCAATTAAATATTTTGGAGCTTAAGGTCTCCTCAAGCTCAGCAAGTGATGGATGGGGCAGCATGCACATACACTGACTTGTATTTCATGAAAGATTACAGCAGAAGCATGAAAAGCCTTTAATCATAACCTGGTGCTGTGTGAAGTGAGAAACCAGTGGGCTCAAAATCTGCTTGGTGGGAGACAGGTGCAAAACCTAAAACAGCTATTGATCTTTTTTGCTTGTTTGTCCTAATGAAATTGCTTCCCAAAAGCCACCATTTAAAATAATGGGGTATAACTGTTTGGTTGAAAAAGATTTGTAAAATGCCTGATTGTAAATGCAAGGTCTAGAGGTTTCAAAAGCCTTAGATATCACATTTCTCTCCCTTAGAGATCTGAGTTTGAAAGTTACTTGCTTCTGCTGCCTTGGTCAGACGCAGAACCTTTTCACAAGCAGCACACATTACATCAGCTTACCTCACCATTTTTTTTCTCAGATCCTAAAATGGGTTGCTGTGAAAGTGATCAACAGTGTCCCAAGAGAGAAGGAGAAAAGCAGTCCTGGGGGAGCCCAGGGTCATGCAAATGCAATAGGACAAGGAGGCATCAGGAAACATCGGGTAAATAGGGAGAGTCATCCCACGCTCGAGCACCCGGCAGAGCCAGCACCGCTCTCACAGCCGCCTGCAGAGCCAAGGGGAGGCTTTCTGTGGCATCCAGCAACTCCCCAAATCTGAGCCACACCAGCCACCACTCCAACATGCAGCTGGTCCGGCCCACAAGACAGTGCCAGCTCCTTGGCACATTCTGTCTTGATAAAAGAAGATAAAATCCAAGTGCCTTACATGTTTTGGAGCAAGCTCTTTCATGTACGTACACTGTTTCCCTACACACAACTAAACTGTAATCAGGATTCCAAATTACTACAGTAATTAATTACTAAAGTCAAAAAGACCTGCTTTACGAATCTGCCATGTTTATAACCATGAAGGAGTCAAAACACAGATGCTATTCAAATGCTTCATCTTAAAAATTCTTAACAAAAGGTCCTTAACAATGAACGAAAACTGAAGTACAAATGACAGACAACTCACTCCACAAGCACTGGGTGCTCCAGACACTAAGAATGTTCACGTTTTAATTTCCCAAGTCCAGTCTTTTTTTGATCTATTATTGTACTTTAAAATAAATCCTTCTTCAGAGAAACAAGAAGCAGGCCTTTAAAGACTGTAGAATATTAATCAGGAACTGAGCTTGATAAGTAGCTCTTAATATTCACGGCTTATGAAAGGCAGTGCAGGGTGCCAGGGGGATTTTATCAGCTGCTAATTATTGTTGTTTAATTTTAGCTCTGGGAAACTTCTGCTTTACCCACCACAGAGCAGAAAATTTATTGTAAACTGAAGTCATTGCTCTCCCTTTACTGCCTACATAAGCAATGAGGAGAGATGACTTCCTACTACAAAACAGATCCACTCTAACTCACTGGACATGACCTTATCATTGACTGTCTTGTTTTCAATGGAAAATATCCAGTTCTATCCAGCACAAACCCCAGAGGTAACAAATTCAGGTTATTCTCATGTGACCGATTTTTCAATTGTTTTTTGAGAGGCTAATGTCTTGTTGTTTACAGCCAGATGAGCCGGAGTGGAAGACAAATGTCTGAAACTGGTCGTCTGATGAGACCAAGATAAGAACATACACAAATACAAGAGCTATTGGCAAAGGGAAGATTGAAAAGCAGAAACCAGAAATATCCCTGCACACATAAGAGAGGGTGTTATTAACCTTTAATAAGCAATTACAGTAAATACCAGCTGTTAAGAGAGTTCTATGAATGCAAAAGACAACGCTATGGTGCAATTTGTGTGCAGATACCATCACGATATCCCCTTTTATCCTGGAAAATGTCAGCTCCTTCAAAGACTCCTATTTAAGTGTTGGATGTTTTTCCTCCTATGAATCAGGATTGAAATGAAAAAGACACACCTTCTCCCCTGTATTCAGATGCTATCACTGCCTGTGAGCTGGAAGCTTTCCACCAGCACAGCTGAGCATTTGAATACTCCCTGGTCCACTTCCATGCAAAGTCAACTCAGCTCCTGCAAGGCTTGCAGCAATTTCAGCTGCTTCGTTTACCTGGCCGAGTTTGCATTAAAACTTAAACTGCAGCAAAGTCAACATACATCTGTGCCCTAAATTACCAGAGTACAGCCACTGCACCAACTCACTGTTTGCATAACTATTTTATTGTCAAAAATGGGCTGATGAGATTAAATTGGTGCTGGCCCAGATCCAGATTTGAAGTGACAACAGCCTAGAGACAGCAGTTTTGGTACCCACAAGACCAAAGCAGAAAAGCTGTTCAGCTTCCTGATGCAGTGTGGTTGATTTTAGGTATCTTCTTCTACCCTGTAAGACACTGGCATGAGTAGCTGGGGTTTCCCCAGGATGAGGGGCCCTAGTGTCTTCAATTCCTGCCCTGTACAAGAGCCAGCATGGCAGCAGGAGAGTGGAATGCTCCAGGAATAAGCATGGAGAATGGAAGCCCTTCTCCCGCACACATCACACCTGTGCCTTCACTTGGATGACATCTGCCTCTGGATTCAGTGAGCACAGCATGGGCTTCCTGCCCAGCTCAACAGCATCCAAAAGGCCCTAAAAAGCCCTGTGAGACCTGGGAAATTCCCACAGAGATGAAGTCAGACCCTCAGCCCCAGTCCAGTGGTAAGTCCATCACCGGTGCCATGTGATGAGGTCACCTTTCAGCACGATGGTCTCCGAGGCACTGCAGCTCAGCCAGGGCAGGGCCAAGGAAGAGCTATTTTCAAACCCACTCCAGAGCTGTTCTCACTCCAGGATTTTGAAGACTGAGCTGAGAAGCAGAGATGAGACTTGGAAGAAACATGAGACCCAGGGAGCCCCAGACAGGAAAGGTCCTTGCAGCGTGGTTGCTGCCAGGGCAGGATGCCTCAGAGCAGTCCTAGGGAGGGGGTGATGCAGGTGTGGGGTGTCTGGTTTTCTCATGCCAGATGTGGTTTCATGGACACCTCTCTACCTGGCTTGAGTTTCCATTACCAACAGGGAAAATGTAACTGAGAAAAAGCCAAAATGATCCAGGGGTCTCATGGACAAATGTTGCATGTACCTAAGTCTTGGAAGCAAAGCAGAGTTACAGTATGCTGGGAGAGAGCAAACTGAACAGCTCTAGCATTTGCCAGTTCTCACCTGTGAGCAGCCACCACACAGGCAACTAAAGCAGCACATAGCAATTCCAGTTTCCATCACAATTTGCAAGCTAATTTACAGTCAAAATAAACATACAAGTGAGGGGAGAGAAAAAAACAGGGAGGGGGGATACGAGAGTTTTACTTTCTTCACTGATTCTTTTGTGGATCATATTTCATCTCTATACTACAGTGTAAAAGGATTAATGCTGCTTCTCCTTTCAGCCATACCACACCAAATCTGTTCTGAGTACACAAAAAATGAACACTCCTTTCTACCTCCAAATCTAGCCATACTCTCAAGACTCAAACTGGGTTCATTCTGGTTTAGAAAACCCCACCACTACTGCAACCTATGTGGGCACAGATCTTCGTCCTGGTGGAGCAGTACCCAGGGTGAGATCTGTTTCTCTTTGCCAAATCCCAGTACTTAAAAACAAATGAGAATAACAAACAACTGCCTCAAGCCAGCCAGCAGACATCCCTGGAACACAGGAGGAGGAACTCCTTTGAGTATGGAGGCACCTGGCTGGATGATTTTGCTGGTTTCCTAGCTCCAGGGGGACAGACCAGACACAGAACAGGGCTATGTCTGAATGACGAATCCAGCTCGCTGTGTTTACAGCAGAATAAGACAATACGTAGCCTCCCATATTTTTCTCATGCACTGATGAGGTTTTAAAGCCCACAGTTCAAATTTTGATTCAATCTCAACTTCACCCCTCAGATTTTTGGCATTTGCCAACTTGAGTTTCTAAACACTGTCTTCAGGCCTTCCCAGCATCTTCCTGCTAAGAAGATGCTAAGTTGTCCCACACAATCAGAGCAATAAGCCAAAAGCAGAAAAACCTCCCTGCTGTATTTCTTTCCATGGCCATGCAAATGACCATGAGAGGCATAAAAAGGTAAAAAGTGGAATCTGCACCCATGATTTGTGGCAGTAACTTGACCAGAGAGCTGCAGAACTGGAACAGCTGGGAGCCCTGCAGCTTGGTTACAAACCACCTCCAGCCTCTTGCCAGGCTTGTTTGATTACTTCATTTAAGTTCTTTCTTGGGGGTGTGTGAGCAGAACATGATGTGTCTGATTCTTGCAGACACACAGTATCTGTGCTGCATTAGCAGGGTTTTGTTTGTTTTTAACTGATATCCTGGGTCATGTCCAGGACCTGTCAAGGCTATCTGAACTCCAGCATCTCCAACAGCCACAGCTTATGGAAAGAGAATAAGAAACAGGACTAGTAAAGACTGGTCACTTCTCCACTACCACTTCCCAGCTTCTGGAAGCAGATCAGCAGCTTCCCTGCAAGGAGAGGAGACAAAGTAGGTGGACAACACCCACGCATTACATTTACATGTGTGCATGAAGGAGAGGGAGCATCTGTGCAGAGCACAATGTGGACTCGTTTTTCTGTTTCCAGTCTGTCTCAATCCACCTGCATTTACTTTCCATGTGTGATGGAACTATTTGTGAAGCAGAATAACCACAAGACTCAGTTTCTGCCATTTAAGAGTTGACAGATTATTAGAAAACAGAACATCTAAGCCTACAGAGCATTAAATTCATAGAATGACAAACATAAAATGGAAACAAGAACATACAGGCTCTCTGTGAAACCTGCCTCCCTCGTGGCCTTCTCAAATACTCTGCCTGGGTCTGAAAGAGGCTAGCTAAGGCAAGCTAACAAAAATAATCAGCTGCACTTGGAGGTAAAGATTTTTCAGCTTACTGCCTCTTAAATCTGGATGCCAACTGACTTAGAAACTATTTTAACTCAATGCTCGTGTCCTCCTCAGTAGATGGTTGGTGTTTCATGAGGACCCTAAAATATGAGCATGACCTCATGGAAGAAGAGAATCTCCATTCAAGAAAAGAGAATTGGAAAAAGAAACTATGAACAGACAAAATAGACTCTTTAATTTTAAATTCTCCAAGTTTTACTGACCAATTTTGAATACAGGAATTACATCAGTTTCACTAAACTGGTTTTACAAATTGATTTGCAATTGAAGTTGTTCTGAAATGAAACATATCGCCCCTGAAGAGCACAGTTTAATGTGGAAATCCTCAGTGCCAGTGCTGGATGGGGAGGTGAGGTGGAGGTCCCTCTAAGCCAATCACTTCTCAGCTCCTACATCATCATGTCAGTTGCAAGGAAAAGGATAGACACCAAGGGGAAACAGCACTTTTAAAATATTACTTTCCAATATAAAATTACTTAATTCCCCTTTCCCTCTTCTCTACAAAGGAACAAATTTTAAAAATTGGCTCAAAACTGGCTTCATCCTGCTTCAACTGAAATTAGTTTTAATAGGAAAGTATTGAAGCAGATATGAGTATCTTTAAATCGCTCTTTAGTTTGTAACACATCTTGCAATCTTCAGCTGTAAGAGATCACTCTGCTGTCATCAGTGATGATGAACATTCAGATGAGGGCAATGTTTGTATATTAAATCCAATCCTGGTCCAAATGGGTACAACCTGCATCTGTTTTTTTCTGCCATTACAGCATCATTAGATCCACAGAAGCCAGCAGGAAGAGTTTAATTCCCTTCGTAGTGCTGTATTGAACCTCACATGAAAGCCAGATTGCTAAAGTATCAGAAGGATGCTGCCAAATCAAAGAGGCTTATGAGAGAAGGAGCTGAATTAATTCTGGCACAAGAGGAATTGACTTGAGGGATGTTCAAAATAGGACGAGCAGAGCTCTGCTCATATTTCAGGCAAAGGGATCTTTGTCATCAAGTGCCCTGGGGCCAGGGATACAGGAATAGCTTGGTCAAATGAGATCAAACAAAAACCTGCTTGCTACTGTTAAGTGCATCAAGATTGACAAGACACAGAGAGAGACAAAACACAGCAGGGAAATTGCTGTTTTCCACTTAACACCAAGTCTCACCCACCTCTGTACTGAGTTATTTGTGCCTGTGGGAGATCTCTTGGAGCACCCTTCTGCTCTGAGAACAAGGGCCCTTCTACATTGTACCAGCAGGCTTAGTCTGATTCCCCAGCTGTGAAGCTCATGCACAGTGCTGGAGCACACACAGCTTGTGGCCCATGCAGACACAGCACAACAGGAGCTGCAGAGCCCAGAGTGGTTCTGCTGCAGCTACAGACCCTCACTTGCACTAATGGCAACTCCTCCCTGCACAGTCTGTGGTCGCAAAGAGGCGTTGTTGCTACAGCCCAGCCTCCCTTCTGGCTTCCAGCATCCAGGATTCCTGCTCTGCAGCAACACTTGCATGTAGTTTATATTAGCATGCAAATCTTCCGGCTTTGATTTGTAACCTTACGTATGACCCCCAGATGCAGCGCTGGAAAAGCAAAGCAAGGGCCTGGGAAAACGAGCAAAACTCCTCCAGGCCCTTCCAGAACAATGACAAAGCTCTGGGACATTCTTAGTCCAAATAATGGAAATCTCCTGGGATTTTGCCATAGAATAGTGGGATTTTTTTTTCTTCTCATTTTGAGTAGAGGGAAACAAAAAGTTCATGTAAACCAAGAGACCCTCAGATTCACAAAGCCAGAGCTGAGGGGCACAGTACTTTAAGTGTGAAAAAAAAACATTCTGAAACAAACTCTTCTAGTTTCTATCCCCTTTGTGCAACTACATTTCTCATGCATAACTAAAGGATAAAACTTAAGGTGAAATCAACATCAACCAGCAAAGCATCTCAGAACTGCCAGCATAACAAGCTGACAGATCATAGAATGGTTTGGATTGGAAGGGACCTTGAAGATCATCTAGTTGCAGCCCCTCTGCCATGGGCAGGGAAACTGTATTTGCATTTTAAGTGCAAAATTATACAAGAGCAACTGAAAAAAGGAGCTATCCTGAAAACATAAACACCATTCCGCAAAGGTGCAATGCACACAGATCTTTAATTATACTGCATGACTATATTTATGTATCTCTATATCTATTAAAATATAAAAGAATGAATGTACTTGTTTGCTACAAAACAATCCTGACAATGTAAAACCAATTCCTGGAAAAAAGGGAACAAATTTTCACAACCCCAGAAAGACGCAACACTGAAGTCACTGGAAAAATGTCTTTCATTATAGTGACCTTTGACTTCAGGCTTTAGAGAAATCCATGTTTCTTGTGGGGAGAAGAGTGAAAGAAGAAAATGATTTTGTGTCCTAATCTTGCAAACAATGTCTGACTTGCACTGCAGAATGCCTAAGAGGCAAACATGGAGCACCCTCCTTATTCCAGCCCTCACCCCCCGGCCTTTTGGCCAAACCAGGAAAACTGATGCAAGAGTCCTGTGCAGAACGGATTCCCTCCGGCAGGGCACAGCACTCAAACACAAAATTACCTTCTTCCTGTGGACCTTCAGGGTTTTCAGGAAGATACTGTGCCAAATCCTCACACCCTCAATCACTGCCTCTTTGCTAAGTTGAACTATTGTCTCTGCCCTTTCCTTCCCTCCTACTCTTCTCACAATCATCCTCCTTTTCCCACGCTTGGCTTCCTGCCTTCCCGCTTGCAGGAACACCCTCTCCCGCCCCGGATCGTCACAGGCAGCGCAAACTCATCCCTCTCCAACTCTGCACTGGCAACCTGGGCGACACACAGGCAGAGGGACACTCAGCCATCCATCCTCAGCGGCTTCCAGACCGCCTTGACTCAGCACACCGGGAGGAGCCAGCATTGCTCTGCCCTGCCAGCATGCAGAGAATGGGAGAGATGCTTTTTTCAGCCCGGAGCAATATCCTGCTTTGGGTATTTCTACTCAAAATGTTACTCCCTTTAAACCCTGTGACTATAAGGGTCTGATAGCAGGAAAAGCTGTTTGGCTGCTGGGCAGGACAGTCACACTGTCTTACCCCCAGCTGAGGAACTGGGAGATGAGGAGGTACTGGAGCTCTCCAGGCTGCACTTCAGCCAGAGGAGGAAGCTGTCCTACTGACCTGCACTGCCCACCAACCCAAGCTGCTTCCCTGCAGTTTGTACATGGGGTACAAAGGAGATGGGCCCCTAAAAGAATGCAAAGTTAGGAGAGGTGATTATCAGCAGTTGTAGCTATAATGCCAAAGGACCTGATCACCAAATCCAGCCCCATACCTGGCACAAGCCACCACCTGAACTCCTGCTGTAAGTCTGGACTCTTTCAGTGTAGTGGTGAAGAACACTCCCAGGGATTTGCAATCACTCTAAGCTGGGCTTTGTCACTTGCACAGCTTCCCTCCTAAAAAACTCCACATCTTCTCTGGAGGCATGCACTGCTGTTTGGCAGTGCAGCTTCTGTCAGAGATGCCAAGGGTGGCAGTGGCCACACTAATTCCTCCTTGTTTCACAGCTCAGGCACAAGCCTCACATACCCTGGGAGTTACTCATTTTTGGAAGGAGAGTATGTGGCTGCAAGTCAGCATGTGTCTCATTAGAAATAAGCTTTTTAGGGCCATGCCCATATTATATGTTCTATCAAAATCACTAATAAAACATGATTCAGCAAAATGACTGTATAAATTTACATTTCTGTCAAATTCAGGGCTTACAGTGCTTTAGAACAATAAACAAACCTCTTCCTTTCATTCCGCAAGTCTGAATGTTCTCCCACTCTTAGCCACTTAAAGGGAATTATGAATGTTGCACAGACAGAAACTCTTTTAAATCTGCTTAAGTGTCCACCCAAAGCCCAGAAAGATCACTGTCTGCAACAGCAGGCTTTCAAGAACTAATACAGCTGCACTCAACATATCAACATTTGGAGACAGCAGGAATTTGCTAGGCAGAATCCGGAGAAAAAGTCCCAGTTTTACGCAGCTCTACGCTGGGATCTCGAACTGGCCACAGCTACTCATCTCAGATCCTTCTCCAGGTAGGTGGCAAGGGTTCACATCCATCTCTGAGGTGCCTCTTACTCTGCCTGCAGGAAGAGACAAATCCAGCCAGACTTCTGATATCTACAAGGCTGAAGTTAAGGTGGATGTACAGTAAAGAAAGGCCTGCATGGTGCAGAGATGCCCAAATTGCCACTGACCTGAGTCTCCTCTGTGATGCAGCACTGTCAGTCCGTGGTGGTCATCAAAGCAGCTTGGCTGGGTCAGCTCACTCACACAAAGAGCCCCAAACCTTTGCTGGGCACACGAGCTCTGGCCCAGCATCACTGATAGTGATGTAACACTTCCACGTGCCTGACCCTTTAAAAGAAATGAGGATTTGACTCCAATCCTCATTCAAAAGATTCCAAGTTTTTAACCTGGGTCCCCAGAGTGATTCTAAATTCTAATTTATGAAGCGCTAAACAGGAAGGAGCCAGAGGCACCACTATAATTTACCATGAGGCAGATATGCAAAGTGGAGGGAGAGACAAGCCCTGCAGCCATCTCTGCCCCAGGGCTGGCCGGCCAGGGGGCAAGCTGAGCCGCAATCACTCACTCACCCTCTGTGTGCAGGGCATGGAGAGTCGGCTGAATGCCACAACACGCACGAGGTGTGAATTACAGCATCTTAACTCACACCCTGAAGTGTCTCATTGCAAAATGGCTCTGGGCAGAGGTAGGATTTTTTATTTCCAATGCTGTAATTCCCCTGTCTCTTCTCTCTCCCCCACAACCGCCCCTCCAGTAGAGGTACATCCAAAGAGGATCAAATCTCACCCTCCTCAGCCCTGTGAAATGCAAGCAAAGCTAGCAGGACTTGGCCCACTGTGCCTTTTCTTAAGGCTTCAGTAATATTAAATAAATGCTCTTTAAATAGAAACCACTTGTTGCCTTGGAACAGCACAAAGGATGGATGTAAAATCACTGGATTCACAGATGGGTGCTATGGGTGGGCTCTGCTGAAAGGGAAAGCATCCCGTGCTCTAGCAGAATGCCTCCTTTTCCATCTGCTTCCATGCACCCCTCTGGGGCAGAATAAATGGGCTGCCACAAGGTGCAAAGGAAGGTCTGGGGTTCAGTCTCCTTCTCCATGGGCCCAGCTCTGTCTGCAGGCTCTGATGGGAGCTGGCTCTCCACCTGCACCTTCACAGGTTGCCCACACACCTGCAGATGTTGACTGTCACATGTGAGGGCCAGCCCTCAGCAACTCCACTGGGCCACTAGCTCCAGGATTTACCCATGTCTGCCTCAGGAAGAAGGAATGGACATCCTGGACATCCCCTAGGTGCAGTGACAGGGTGATTCACCACTCCACGGGGCAGGAGGATAGATTCCAAGGTTAAAAAANTGCTCACAGGTCAACCAAACTCCACTGGAAGCAGCAAGCAGGGAGTAAGTGTGTCACAAGGCATCCCAAAACCTGTCTGATACAGCCACTGTGGCTGCCCTCACTTGAGGGAAGGAACAAAGTTGGACCAAATGATGGCAGGAGCTCCACCAGATGAGAAAGCCACAGGCTTGGGTGCCAGAGAGACACCACCAGGCTGCCACAGCCTCTCCTCCCTGTTAACCATCCGAATTGTTCCTGAGGGTAAGCAAAGCAGGCCCGTTGGGGAACAGACTGGTAGTTTTAGTGGAGGATAACCACCAGCCCTGAGACATGGCTGACCACAGAGCAAACCCACAGCCCCATCAGCATTCCCCTGGAGTGTCTCAGCAAGCCCAGGGCCGCCCTGGATGGGACAGACAGGACTGCAGCTTGGGCTGCATGGCTCTGTCCCATGCTATCTGTGCTCCAGAGAACACAGTTTCTGCTCCCCTCACTGCCTGTGAGGCTTCTCCACCAGCAACACAAGGACAGCCAAAAAGTTCCTCAAGGCTTGCAAACAAGGAGGCACACCTCACTTGATGGTGAGATTCTTCCTATTCTTCATGGCACAAAAAATCCTTTTGGGATTGCTTTGGTCCCATGAATACATGTCATCTCTTCAGGAAAGGAAATCTTCCTAGAAAGTGTAGGGCAGAGACTGAACAGCCTGTGGAGATCACAATAGCAATCCCTTGGAGACTCAGCCTGCCAGGGCACTGAAGGACATGGTAAACTTCAAGAAAGGGCCTTAATTCCAGAGAGTTCAATGGGATTCAGGCCTGAACTTAACTCGTCACTGATTTGCAGCCTGTGACTTTCAAGGTCTTCCTCTCTGTCACTCTGTCCCAAGAAGTGACAAATTACGATGCCTGGACTTCTACAACTGTTGATTTGAGGGCTCTGTGAAAATCCTGACTTGCTGAGAATCATCCTTCTACTGTAATTCTGGGCTTTCCCAAACACAGTCCATGCAGTTGGTCTACAGCCCTGACCAACAATGCTCTTCTAGAGATGAGCAGGAACCCTCAGGCCCAACATCTCCTCAACTCCAGCACTCATGAATTGCTCCAACACGCTCATTTCACACATCAGTTACAACCTGCCAACTTTCAGCTGGAGATGACGGAATCCTCTCCATATTGGCTCACTTCTTGCCACAGCTGCAGCAGCCTACACACATTTCCAACCCTTGTTAAACCACACTAGCTGTGGAAGCCATACTGACAGTAGTGCAGCCTGGGGAGGGATCTGAAGCAGCCCCTCCATGGTGGCAGGAAAGCCAAGCCATGACTGCAGTCACTCAGCAGCCAGGACTCTGTGGAGAGGCTGCCACATGGCTTTGGTCTGTCAACTGCACTGCCTCTGAGCTTGAAACCACAAAGAGCCACAGCCAGCACGCATGTCACCAGCTCCCCAAGTCAGCAAATCACTCACAGAGAGAAATCACTGAGAACAGAAAATGTCATACTTCTAGCTGATTAGCCCCATTGCAGTCCCATGGATTTAAGGAGCAGGACAGGCAAAACAGGCTGAAGTTTTTTTCAGAAGTTCAGAGAAATCCCATCTATGGGAAAGGGGTACTAATTCCTATCTGCAGATCTGGCCACTCCAATAGGTCCACCAGCACACTTGGAAATACCAGAGAGGCTGACTGGAGACCAGCTACCTTCTCACTGACATGGGAGCCCCTCCTTAGCTCAAAAGCCAACTCCAGAACACCACTGAACTACAAATCTCCTTGGCAGGGTAAATTATCGAAGCATGATTTAAAAGTGAGCTCTGAAGTGAGGGAGCTCAGCCAACCCCTGCATCTGGCCACAATATTGAGAGTCAATCCCCCAGTTAACAACCTCAGACTGCATCGAGGTGTGACATTAAAAAACAATCCAAATAATACCCCAGCCATGTCACTTTATTCTTTTTTTCCCTTGAAAGGACATCTGGCATGCAAGCCTCGGGTTTTCCCTCATCCCAGAAAAACCAACAGCCACATTTTCCGAAGGTCTCTTTTCCCTACCCAGGGAGTGGAAGGGATGCAGTCAGTTAATGCATGGCTCCTAACATTTTTCCAGCGAGTTGGTTGGACTCCCATTCCCCTCTCCCATGGAGGAACACAGCTGCTATAATCAGCCTGTAGCTGGGAAGGGGATGGAAATACCATTCCTGTCACTGCCACATAAAAATCAGCAGCTGACAGTGACAGATCGCAATGAACCTACAGCCCCCTTGAAGAAGGTAAAGCATCTCTCTTATCTCACATAGAAAAACCCTCCAGAAACAAATGTCTCACACTGGACATACCTATATATCGTAACAGTCTGTAGTTCTGTTCCAAAAACTAACTCAAGCAAAGCTTCCTCCATGTCCAAGCTCTTGCATGCACCTTTGTAACCCCTTTAGAAAAGCAATTTCAGGACTGCTCTGGTGAAGCAAACAGTGATTTCAGTTGCACAGTGTGAGGGATGCAGCTCTTGTGCTCCCAGCAACCATTCTGTCCTAGCAGGTAACAAACATGGTAACAGTGGAAAATATTTGTGCAGCCTCTCCTCGTTTTAGGGTGACATGAGCTGAAATTCTCTTCCAACTTCATGTCCTTGTGAATTTTTTCAGCTGCCAAGAAACCATGTTTTCATCAGAAGGAACCATGGAAATGGGCTTGTGTATCTATCACGGCTCCAGCAAACTGACCAAACTCCTCACAAGAAAACCAGGAAGGATTCAGACCAAGCCAAACAGCATAAAGACTTTAGCTCCTGCCCTCAAGTGCCAAGGGCCACTGATGCCAGTGGGACTGATGTGAGGATGGAGCTCATGAGAGGCCCAGTCTGAACTGTGAAACATTGAAGAGTTGTTTCCCAAACATAAGAACATGGCCTTAAAAAGAACCACAGTGTTTCCAGAGGAAAACTGAATTGGAGCCTTGTTTGGAAGCTCCAATCCAAGAACCAATTCATCCTCATCACTGGCTCAAAGCTGAGAGGATGGCATCTGGAGGTGAGGAGAGCAGGAGAGGCTTTTCCAACAAGGGAAGAAAAACTTTTCAAGAAAATCTTGTGCTTCATTCTCACAGACCCATGAAACAAGGAGGTGAAATGCAGAGGGAATTCATAAGCTTGAGAATACCAGTACCTGCACACACAGCTGGGACAGGTAAACTTGACAGTGCCAGACACAAGACAGAAGAAAAATGTTTTGGAGGCAAGGTTTTTTTCCCAGGAAAAAAGAGCAACGTGGCTATAAAATAATACATTTTCATACCAAATTTATTTCAAGCCTTGTGCTACAGGCATTGCTGGCCTACTGACTGCCAAGCTGGCTACTGTGTTTCTCTTCACTCTGTGATACTTATTTGATTGGCAAGATACTATTCCAGAGCTATAAAACCCTCCTGGAACATTCATCCAATAAACCAAATTCCTTTTCTTAGTAATCATTTTATTTGACTAATTATTAGCAGCACTTGGAACAAAACAGACAGCACAGGCAGAATCCAGGAGGATTCAGGCCCTGCCCAGCAGCTGTTTATGCACTGCCTGAGAAGGACCGGGGCTGAGATCCCCATCTCAGCTCCTCATCCTGGACAGCAGGACAAGCAGAAATCTACTGGGAGCATGCTGGGGAGCTGCCTGCTCTAGGGAATGATGTATCCCCAAGGTCAGTAACATCTGACTCAACTTTATGTCCTCCCTTGGCCTAGGAAAGATGCTCTCTTGGGTTCTCACCTTCAAGGAGTAGTCCTACCTATCCACATCAGCATGGGTAAGTTTGCTCTTACAGGGTGCAGTGTCCCTCTGCAATGAAGAAATTGCCCTTTGGTAGAAATGCAGCAGTGCAGTAGCTGAATTTTCCCTATACAAAGCAAGCAAACAGAATATTCCTTCCATTTCTCTATCAGCAACTGAAGATATCTCCTGGATGCAGTACCTGGGAGACTGAACTGCTCTGCAGCCCACAGGGAAGCAGCACAGTAAGGGGAGGTCTAGTTAAACCCAGATAAAATCTATTCTAGGGGCACTGTAGAGCAGAGATTAAAATTCAGGAGTTGGAAGGCCGTTATTCACTAACATGAAAGGGAAATGAAGAAGGGAACAGCTTTGCAAGGCAAGAATCAAGGGCATGTTTATATTTAAATTCACAACTAATACAGGGGGCAGGTTGCTGAAATGCAGCAGGGCAGTGCCCCCCATGCAACCAAAGCTGATCCTCCCAGCAGCAGAATAAACTCCCTGGAGTCTCTCTGTGGCCACTCAAACCCTATGGGTTATTCCTGTGGGATATAAAAAGCTCACTGGCTTGCTGGCATGGGGGCACAGCAGCTCAGGCACTCACAGGGATTTTCTCCTCGTCTCACTCTGTGTGCAGGCACACAGACACACACAGCCCCCAGCCCAGCAGGGTTGGGATATCCCAGCACCAAATATTCAGAAAGTTCAAACACCAGGCATGTCTGGTGGGGAGAGAGCACAGGGTTCAGCATCATGGGGAAGGAGGCCCCCCAGGCCCCAGCCCACCTCCAGCTCCATCTCCATCTGCTCTCCCTTGGTGCCTGGAACAGGATTTCCACTGGAGTCCTGTGTTTCCACAGACCCAGGTTGGAGGCCCAGAGCAAAGGCAATCCTGGGATGAACCTGCCCTGCACAACGTGCAGAGGCCAACATAGTTGTCCCCCCAGAACAAGGAACGTGAGCTTTAAAATAATCTTTGGGGGGCGGGCGGGGGGAAAGGACAATATCCTGAAGCATAAAACCACGTTAAGCACATTCGTTTCACAGTTGCTCAAATATAAAGCCAAGCCCTGGAGCTCTGCCAGCCAGTCAGTATTTTTATGACTGTATCAAAGCACAAGATAAAAACAAAAAGCTTAAGGGTCAAACTCAGTGCTGGGATTAGTAACCAGCTGAAGTGAATAGCATGATACCAGGTCTCAACAGGATCCTCTGATCACAGACACTTAAAATACGTCTGTTTCTTTACAGAGGCAGCAGTCATGCCTGAAACCTGTGTGCCAAATTTCTCTCCTTCAGCCTGTTCAGGTGGGGAGGGCTTTGTGCAAAATCTCTAAACCATCCCCACCAAGAGGCACCAGCAGAGCCTGCAGCTGTCTCGAGTCACGTACATCACCCAGCAGAGCACACTGTCCAGGCCCTTCCCTCGTTGCTATTTCAGTCCTCTGATGCAGACACTGCCCCCCACAGCAGTGGAATATTTCCCAATAGCCCTGCACTAGGCACTAATGGTACAACATACTCACAGGTGAAGCCTGCAAGCATCAGAAGAGCAGTGTTCCTTTCTGAGCAGACTTCAAGTTCTCACGAGGAGGACTAGAAATTTTGAATTTATTCAGAATAAGGAATCAGCCAACTTGTGCTGAGGGATTTGACAGAAGAAGCTGCATCAGAGACTCTGAAAGACCACAGGTTCTTTCATGCTACATCAGAAACTGTACTTTGAGAAAGGGAATTCATTGTGGAGCAGATCCCAGCCCATGGAAACTATCTCCAGACTGCCAGCAGCTGAGGCTGAAGGAGCCACTTGGGAGCCCTGCTTAGACTGTGGCTGGTTTCCCAAAAGCCAGCATGGTCACTCCAGAGCTCCAAGATGGGTAAACACCTGGGGTGCTACTGCTGCAGCTCAGAGAACAAAGGGTTTGCAGCAGCTCTGAGCTGAAATGCCTGGAATTCAAACCCATCAGAGACACCTTCTCACCCCGTGGGTATCAGCACTCTGTGCCTCCCTCACCTTCATCCTGATAAGGCAGGAGGCAGCAGTGACAGGCACATGAGCCAGGAGAGGGACGGGGCACAGGGATGCTGGCATGTCCCCTGCTGCCTGGCAGGAGCTGAACGGATCCAGCAGGACACGGTGCCACATCCCCCCACTGCAGCCTCCTTCTGCATGGCCACGGAGCCAGGGCATCCATCAGAGACTTTCACTTCCAGCTAAATTTCTCTTTTTTCCAATGAGACAGGAGGCTTCTCTATCAAATCATCTCCAAGGGTGAATTTTAATGTAACAGATCAGAGAGAAGCTTAAAGCTCGGGTTGTTTGCTTTAAACACTGGATGGCTTGGTTATTCTGTCCATTAGTTAAGCTCCCTTTTATGTTACACATAGAGATAATTTCTTCTTTTCTAGGGCAAAACTGGGAGTGAGTTCCTTTCAAAAAGACTTTTAGCTAAATAAAAATACTCATTTATGGCATTCAGCATATTTCAACAGTGCTTTTATTTTCTGCACAAGATGCAGTATTTTATCCCAGATGATGAAAATTCAAATAAAAGCCTTTTTCCACCTCTCTTTCAGCAGGAAAAAAATTCCTTTTTTATTGAGCATTAAGTGCAATGACAATTCTCAAGTTTGTGTTATTTCACTAAAACAAAAGTTTAAAATGCACAGTTCTAGCCAGTTGCTTCAACTGCGAAGAGAAGCCCTCTTATAACAGGAATTAAGGACAATTTGGGGACTATGTATGCACAAGGGAGGTTTTTGATAAGAATATGTCAATGTCACCAATTTGCACACAATGACAAAATTACAGCTGGAGGAAAGCACTGAGGGAGGAAACAAATGTGAACAGAAAGAGAAAAGTCTGGTCTCCCTTGTTCAAGCTGTTTACCACCCATCACTTCTGTCCCTAAGCTCTGACTTTATTTCACACAAGCTGACAAAAAGCTCACATCCTACAAAGTGCTGAGCATGCTCTACTCCCACACACCTCTCTCCATCATCAAGGCTGGGTGGATTTGGGGCTGCAACTCAGCCCCAAAAACACAGTGAGATGGCACCAAACATCACTTCTAGACTGCCCCGGGCAAGCTGTAATTTTGATTAAAGAAGAATTTCTAGCTCCCTCAAGCAGTCTCAGCTCCCACTCAGATTTTTCTTTTGATCTATCTGCCCCCTTCATCAGATTTTTAAAGAGTTAACGGTGTTGTCTTCCCTCCTTCCTGACACTGTCTGACCTGTGAGGCTGGGCTGGGGCCAGACTCAAAGAACACCATACAATAATATGCCTCTTCTGATGCAGTGTGTCTCTGTGAGAGATGATGGGGTTGGATCACGCCTTTGCACAAAAGCAGAGAGCAATTCTGGGGAAGAAAATGCAAAGAGGAACCTTTTTCCTGGAATAAATCCACAACTTGTCACAAACAGCATATGAAACAATTTCCTTGTTTACAGCTACAACTTGTCTGATGAAGCAATTAAAAACAAAAACCACCAAGATTTTTTTACCTTCTTCCTTATCTGAAACTGGTATCAGCAGGAAGAACACAGGTCTGAGCACACTCCAAAAAGGAGGTGTAGCCTTACCCCAGAATATCCTTTAAATATACTTCATATCTTGTAAATCACAAGGCTGCTTTAACACTTGACTCCAGAACCCAGAGTCACTGCTGTCACATCCCCAGTCAAGGATAGGTGGGCAGGGAACAGAGCTGAAGTTGCAAGTACTGTCTCTCCTTGTGACTGCACAGATCACTTGTATCACCCTGCAGAGGTACCTGCCATTGGCTAAGCTGAAAACTTTGACAGAGACAGAAAATCGTCCCCATATCCCCCACAACTGAAGAAGGGAAAAGACAAGAAAAAGAAAATAGCTTGCATCAAGCTAAAAAACACCAGTGGCTACCATAGCCTTCATTAAGGTAATTCTGAAACTCTGATTTTAAAAAGATAAGAAAGAAAAGGGGGGAGAAAAACCTCAGATGAGTGATTTGCCAACAGTCTGCAGCAAGGGTGAGGACAGAAGCCACATCTCCTGATACTTGAGCTGCTGTGAGAGATTTTTCACCACAGCTTTTTCCCTGAGAAATTGCTCTCACTGAATCTGCAGTTCAAATATCCCTCACTTCAAGGGGCTGAAATTTCAAAGCACATGAGCCCTTCCATGCAACCCCATCCTCAGGTTGTTCTCCTTGCTGCCTGGAGGAGATGATGCTCCTCCTGTCTTAACAGGGGACATTAACAAATCAAAGACATTGGTTTTGAACCAGTTTCATAGGTCCATAGCAGACCAAACTCTGGAAAAGTCAATATATTTTGGCTTGCTGGCCCAACTGCAGGCTTTGATCACAGAGTTCTGGTTCTGTGGACCAGTTTGTGTATCCTGGAGAAAGAAGGACTGTAATACCTTAATGACATGGCATGGGGACAGACAGCCCTGACACTCAGGGACAGACAGGCAGATCCAAACTGGCCTTGAAGGGGCAGGGCAAATACTGCAATGCAAACTCCATCATCCACAATGAGGAATTAAGTAAATACCCCAAGCTCTGTGCTGTCCCAGCTACACAAACCAAGGGCTACAGGCAGCTCCAGCACACCTGCACAAAGTCCTGTGATGGCACAGACCTGCTTTCTTTATAAGAAAAAAAGTAGGGAGAACAAAAATTTAAAATAATTGAAAGCAGATTGCTCTCTCTTGTGTTTACTATGATGATTTTTAAGTCCTAACATTCACAAACTGAGATGTGAGAGTCCAAAAAGCTGCTTAAGGTCACCCCAAGAATGTGCCACAGCAGAGACCTCCAAACCTGAGGGATGCACTGTATTGCTGTCCACGTAGGACTTGCACTTACTTTCTTTTCTTGCCTCTTGGACCAGAGCTATGGAGCTTGTAGCAGGTGCAGTGCAGAAAAAGCCAAGCCATAAAGAAGTGGCTCCCAGTCAGACACCTTTGCACTGCAGCTGCACTGAGAAGCACCACAGGATGGGTCAGCTCTCCTAACCAGAGAGTGTGTGGGGACTGCCAGGTGAGATCTGCAATCATACCTTTGGCACCAGGGGTCTCTCACAGAGACTCAGACCATGCAGGGACAAACCTATGTGCAAACCTTGGCCATGTCAGATGGACCGAGGGCACCCAGCAACTCATACCATCCTCCCATCAAAAGCACAGGAGAAAACAGTACTGACCCTTGGAATTGTTCTGGTGACTAAAGAGTCAGGTTGTAGCACAGTGCTGAAGCTGACTCTTGCTTCTTGCTAAGTCTTATTCTGACTGTAAAATTAAACAGCTCATTTTAAAAGCAGTAAAACGATTCCCACTTCAGAACACAGCTCTCAGGGGGAAAAAAGTTTGCAATTTCAGCAGGGCAATGCATGAGATGGTCTGTTAATTACTGAAGAAAAGGCAGCTGGTTCAGTTCCTGCTATCTTAATCATTTTCCTCTCTTTGATGTCTTGATCACATCTTTTGAACAACATGCTTGAAGCATAACACTGCAGAGAACACTTATTTTCATAATGAAATGGAAATATTTTGCTCCATGCATAATATTTAGTTATCCTGATAGGCTGCACTGATAGGGCTTCACATATTGTGTTTTCAAACTAATGCTGAGTTTAAAAGGCCTGCAGGGCAGTGCAAGGCTTCTGTCTAAATGACAAATACGTAATCGGTGTACGTGTCCAGCATCCTTTAAAGTGATATCAAATGATTTCTAATAAGAAAGATGCAAGCACCCAAAACTTTCTTGTCCTAAAGGCATGAAAAGGAAGTTTACTTGTTTCTCATTTTAGTTTTCAAAGTTAAAATTTCTAGGCCATATTAAAAGTCTTAATCCTTTGCACAGCGTGACAGCACATCCACTGCTGCACAGAAAACAAAATCAAAAACTCTCTCCACTTCCCACAGACACCAGATATGGCCAAAAATCTGGAGCAAGCACACAGTTTTGAAAGCTGCCAAGAACAGCTTGTGAGAGTTGCAGTGATCTATAGAAAATACATTTGCACGTTCCTTCACACGAGGTTACAGTAACAGGAAAAGCTGGAGGATGACCCAGCTACACGTACATGGCACCGAATTCCTCGAGAGGCAGCTGGCCATGAGTGCTGGGACAGCAGCTTTCTGCAGCTGCCTGCAGTTAGAAGGTCTTTCCTTAATAAATGGGCCCCCTTCAATGTGGGCTGTGATTCAATTTATCCTAACTGTAAATAGGAATCTGAAGTCAAGAAGGATATCCCCCATCAGGCTGCACACCAGAATAGGAGGCAGTGAAGCATGGCAGAGAACTCATTAAAAGATGTTCAGAGACAAGACAAATGTCTCCAAAATGTTTATGACCTGGGGAGAAAGTTCAGGGTTATGGCAGAAACTCAGCCTTTGCTCTAATTCTCCATGTACAATCTGAGTCTTGATATTACAGGTTACATTGGATCTATCTAAACAAAACCTAGCTGCAGAGGAGTGACTTCAGGATGCAGACTTTACTTCAAGCACAACACCCATTTCCTCACTCTTTTCACTTGAAACCAGATGTTTTTATATTTGTGTGTGTGACATTTACACTTAACAATGCAGACTCTGGTCGAATTTGCTGAAAGAGTGAGCAAAGCTATGATTAAACTGCTTCCTATATGCAGAGGCACTTTGAACATTGTGTGTGTCACAGTCTGGCGAGTCAGAGGCACAACCACTGCCCAGCTGAGGGGGTCAGAGCTGCTTGGAGCTGCAGCTGGCCAGATGTGGGAGGCAGCTGGCCACTGCTCACCATGGCCTGGTGCTGTCCCTTCCCTCCTGTGGTTACCACCACCACACATCTGCCAGAAGGACCAGGTGTGCCACCCCTTGAAAGTACAGAAGAGGAAAACCCTACAGGAAATGGGCTCCAGTTAATCCCCACTGGTTTGGGAGGAGGGAGGATCTGTGGGAGGATGTGACCTGTGGTTGGGAGTAGCTGGAAGAGATGACACTTTACCCCAGCACAGGATAGCATCCCTGACCACAGCTCCTGCCTTCCAACTGACATCAGAGCTCCTCTTCCAAAAAAGGAAATAATTTGGGACTCTTTTGGCTCCCTGAATTGGTTAATCACAGTCTCAGAGAAGCACCAAGACAAAGAGGATGCAGGGAAGAGGATCAGGGCTGCCCCTGGCTCAGCAACACTGTCACCCTACACAGCAGGAGCCTGACTGGCTCTGGGACCCAGACCCATCTGGTCCCTCTGGTGGGAGCTGCACAGGGTGTTAAAAAAGGGGATGTACACCGTGCCCCCAGACATGCAGTAACAACCTGAAGCCACTCATACCAGCAGCACATGGGGAAAGAAGAGGGACACAAACACCTTCCCGAACACCCTGGTCCTTGTATTTGCCCCGCTGCAGAGCAGCTTCCAAAAGTTGCTCACTTTCATATTCAAAAGAACCTTTCTATTCCACATTAGGGTGCTGCAGAGACAGACCCAGACTGAGGGCAGCCCAAAAGCCAGCCCAGATTGTGCCCAAGTGACAGAGGCTTCCCATACTCTACTTGGCCTTTCTCCAGTGGGATCCAAAGAGTGGAGAAAGGCAGGGATCAGCATTAATGCCAGCCAAGGCAGTGGGAGGCAGGGGAAGGCACTGCCTGGGGGTGAGCCACACTCATCCTGCCTTAGAGGAATGGCCCTCCACTGCCCTCCTTGCCGGGAGCAGAAGAGACACACACACCCCTCAGCCACAGCTTCATTCTCTAATTTAGCACTGCACAGAGCAGAATTCTATCCAGCCAGTTTCCAAAAATAAAAATAGACTGAGTTCTGTTGCTGGGACAGCCCCCTACATTCACAGAGCCAGTACTGGGCTGCTCTCTGTGCCGGTGCTGTCCCCTGACAGCTGAGCCACCCAGGAGCTGGGATGTGCCAGGAAAGCCCTGCAAGGCCAGCTGAGAGCCCAGAGAAACTGAGCCAGTGCATTCTGCAAAAATGCCAGGAACAGTTGCTGCAGCAACTTCAGTTTCTTGCCCCTACACGTACAACTCTCCCCCAGAACAGGACAGCCCAAGTAATTTCTATCGTCAGGGGTTTGTGCTACCCGGGAAATGCTAAGCATGTAACTGAACTCCGATCAAAAAATTCATATTCGTTAGGAAATTATATTTCTAGTGGGTTAATGATATATTTCATTAGAGGAGTTTTAGGGCATCCTAAGGAATATTACTGTATCTCAACAAGACTAAAAGACACTTAGTGTGTTGGAAATTTGGCCTATTTTCAGCTACAGTAATGATAATAGTTTTTGTATCCTGTTTCTCCCCTTGCCAGCATGAAGGAAAACTCTTACAGTCTAAGACAACAGCAACTAACACAGGATAATAAAACCACAGATTGTAGAAATACAAAGACACTCAAAATAAATCAAATCAGAAGATGTAATTTGATAGGGAGGCATCTCACATTGTGATAACAGATTCTCTTGCTGGCAAATCCATAGCACTCCATGGCCAGAATCACCATTAGCATGTTACTTTACAAAGATCTATTAAAACAGGACAGAAATGAAAATATTTCCCCACCACAAAAAACAGTGAAGCAGTGGGAGTTGCAAAAGAGGCCTTTGATTCACCCTTAATTCACCAGATGAATCATTTCATATTGAGCAAACATCAAACCACACTGAAGAGATGCAACCAAAAGCTCCCAGTCCCTGAAACCACTTCAGTTGCCTCACTAAACCACACAACATTGATCACACACATTACCAAAGTGCTATGATTTACCTCATTACATGCATTAGTTAATTCATGGCATCTTTGCATAAACCTTGACCTGCACTGCAAGACCGTTTGACTCAGTTTATCTACAAAGAAAGCAAGTTTGCTCTACCATGTATTTGAGGAGACTGAGTTTGAGGCAGGGTGAGCACCCCACTACTCATGCACTGTTACTTATTAAGTTGCAGTAAATGGCCCATGAGATTTAAACAGAGATCAAAGGGAGACCAAATCCTGCCCCTGCAATTTTGGCAACAGCATCTCTTTGCAAGATCAGTTTTGAGCGTGCAGAGTCAAAATCATTATTATAGTTCACTGCTCAAGCATGAGGAACCTCAATTGCTCTGCCCAGCAAACCTCCATGGACACAAGGAGGAACTCAGACGTGGCACAGTTACCTGGTGAGAGTCAATTGGTTTTCCTACTCAGCTGCACACTCCCAGTGAAAAGAACTAACCAATTTTTGAAAAATCACATCAGAGAAAAAACTTCAGAGGAAAAAGTTTTGCAATAAATGTTCTTAATTTTAATCCCCTTTGTATAATCTTGAAGTATTAGGGTAACAAAAAGTCTAGTAAGTATTTTATAGGCAGAGTAGCACTGCTGAGTGTTAGCCTCTCTTTATCTAAGATGAGTGACAGCTGCTGGCAATTCCCCCAGCCCAACTCCTGCTGCTAATCCCCATCTGCCAGTGAGGCAATGAGACCTCAGGAAACGGGCCCAGTATCTCGGGCACCTTATCATTAACATTGTCCCACCTTCCTACTTTACAATTTATTTCTGTGCCTTCACAGACAGGACATCTCTGGGGAGGCTGGAGAAGGAGCCAGGCATCTGCTGTTTGACCCAGGTGCTTGCAGCAGCACCTGACACAACACAGCTCATTCTGCACTCAGGGGTCCCAACCATGCAACTGCCCAGGAGATGCTGCTTTGCCTCCCGACTGGTCAGTGCAGAGTGCTGACCCCACCCACTTCCTCAGGCCAGCAGCTAAAATGATGAGCTCCTTGATGTCTTCAGCAATCCCTCAAAACACTACTAAGGACAATCCTTGTTCTTGCCCCAGAACAAACCCAGGCATCCAGAGCAGCAGTGGAAAGCCAGACTCACACCTGATATTGGCCAGGACCAGCTGAAGGGATGCTGGCATGGGCAGCTCAAAAACTTCCAGAAACAGTGCAGTTTCCAACCCACAGGTACTCACCACCTCCTGAGAAAACAGTCTCCAACAGGCCTACAAAACTCCAAACAAATCGCAAATCTCTTGGGGCTGCCCTTTCCTAAGATCTGCTCAGTGACAACAGGCAGGTTGTGCCAGGTCTCCCACCTCGCAGGAATAAAAAGACCGCACTAAGATCCACACCATTCCATGCAGGACTGCATGGGTTTCACCAGGGGTGTATGAGTGTTTCACGAGTTTTGGAGAAGCAGGTAGTTGGAAGCACAAAGCATCACTGCACTCTCACCAGCCATGGTTTCTCCCCACCACCCATTTTTTGTCTCTCTACAGGTGAACCCTTTAGACAGAAACTTAACAGTAAGCACAGGCTCCAAAGAGCTGTCAGTTCCACTGATGTTTTCTCGAGAAGTGCAAAGATACCAACAATCATTTTAACAAGTAGTCTCTGCACATTTTTCATCCACTGAACAGTGAATTTAAGTCCAAGAAAGCCTGTGTTACTTCTAACAGCACTTCTGAAACAGACCACAAAGCTCAATGTGAAAACTGCCTCAAAACATAAGGGAACATGTTCCCCTCTTGGGTCTCCCAAAGAAAATAGCCTCTAAGACAGAGTTCAACAGCTGAAGGGCAAATGAGTCTCAGGCTGCTTTGATGAGATAGGCTGCAGCCATCCTAAAGCCTCCTTAGTTCAGTGACACATCTTGTAGCACTGATTTGTTATAAAAACAGGCACTGAGCGTGCCAGAGAGGACACTGAGCAATCCTCGTGTCAGGTCCTGGGAATGTTCCCCAGCACAGAGGGATGGAGAGACACCAGAGGGGAAGAGAGCTGGCCAAACAGCCAGGGTCAAGGACAGCTTTGGACAAGGAATTCAGTACTCTGGAACAGAGTCAGCACCCAGCTTTGTAAAGTGGACAGCTTCAAGTGACAGTAATTTTAATGGCAGTGGATCTGTAATCTCACAACTAAGACTCACAAAGACTGAAATCCCAGGGGTTGCCATGGGCTTTTCCTTACCCCAGAGACAAATGCCAAAAATATCAAAAAATAGCAGATATGGAAGCTGAACAGAGAGTGCATTTGTTTGAAACACCCCAGCATCAGCTCTGGATCAGCAGCATCACAAACCAGCCTACAAAGAAGCTTGCTGATAATCACCCCAGCTATCTGTGCCAATACATGTAAGATGTGGCACATCATTTCTGTGTCTGCCAACACTACAAGCTCCAAATGCGACCCTGGCTCCCTTCCCCAAGCACTGAGAAACTCGTTATGTTGGGCTCCCTCCTTGTCCTCCCTTCACGAAAACAGCATGCTTCCACAGCATCAATCTGGAATTATTTACTGCTGTTGAAGCAAAGACAGAAACCACAGGCCACCTCTCCTCTCACCCAAGCAGGACGTGCAGAGCTTGTCCAAGTGAGAGGGGGTCACCCAAGTGCTCCAGCAATCCTGCCAGGAGTGTCATCAGGCAAGCTGCTGCCCTCTAAAACCATGCTCTTCTCTCCCACTCCATTCCCAAGGGCTGCTGAAAACTAGTTTATCTGTGCTATCAGAACATTAAATGGACACTGTCTGCTTAAAATTACCCTCAATAAAGCTAACATGAGAACATCATCAGCCACATTTTCTCTTCTCTGCTTTTTTAAGTGGAGTGTCACTTGCAAGGCTTTGGGACTAGCTCTGAAATTCCCTGAAGGGAGGCAAATGAAACTGTGAAGGAGCCACAGGTTACAGGCATCCTCCTTCATGCTGACACAGCACACAGCTCAGGGACAGGACAGGTCCAGGAGCCCATCTATTCCAAATCACACCTGGCTACATCTGGAAAACCACTCCATCAAGGTCAAAGTTACTCTTGGCAGCTGCATCTGGCCCCTGCCAACACGAGCAAGGCTGTGCCCAGCAGTGCAAGGTAACCCACCACGTGCTGGGTTGGCCACACTGAACTGACTGAACTGCTGTCAGTGCCTGGCCTAAACAGCTCACCTGTGTTCAGTCAGAAGCAGGAAAAGCTGTTTGCTCTCTCCCTTTAGGGTGGAGGCCAGAGCAGCTCAGAGAATGAAGGCTAAGGAGGAACATGAATATTCTGCACAAAATAGTGGAGAGAAGCAAGACAGGAGGTAGAATCAAACAGAGTGAAGAAACCTGTTTATGCAAAAGGACAAAAGTGGTGTGAGAACAGGATGCTTGTGAATAATAAAAGGTCTGCTCTGGAAGTCATTAACCGTCAGAAGAAATTTGAAGCTTCCAATCAAGCCAATCCAACCATCCTGAAGGTTCTTATGTGGGAATGCAATATGCTTGTATAGCATTAATGACCTAGATCTGTCCCAGGTCTGTGTTCTACATTTCCACGACCCACTCAGTACTTTCAGCCATAAAAGACACACTTTTTTCCATCAGCCCGTATTATCCACTAGTCTCATGACAGCTCTGAGAAAGCACTTCTGCAGGAGACAGACACACGGCTGCAAACACAATGCTCTCCCTGTCTGATCTGCCTACCTTGCAAAGAGGTGCTGATGTACAGAGTGTTGGGGGACCCTTGGATGAAAGGCACTAGGTAAGTACAAAGTCTGAATTTATATTAATAGTAATACCAGACATAGTATCTCTAACTAACTAAAATGCCACTTGAGGAAACAGAAAGTGATCTGCCACGGTCCAGGTGTGCAACACTAGCCCATAAACATGTGATGGGATCCAAAAGAAGCGTATGGAGCAGAGGAGGGAGCTGGAAGTGATGATGGGAGGGTCACTTCCTCACAGCATGCACTGTATTTCCTGACCCCATCTGCTCCAGACTCAGCAGCTCTCACTGCTATGAACAGCACAGAGCAAGGCTCAGCAGCCTGACCTAGTGCCATACACCCAAGGGACATCTGGGAAAGCATCAGAACACACAGGTTGGACTAGAATGAAGCTGTATCTGAGCTCAGCATTCTGTTTTTAATAAACCTAGATGGTAACTGCTTAACAGCAGCACAGAGATCTCAGTGTGCTTAGTCTTAAGCAGCTGGCAGGTAACAGACTTTCTGACCCAAACACATGACTTGACTGCTGTGTTTAATAGCAGTCTTTATCCCTGAAATTTGTCAATTCTTTGTTTGAACCACTTGTCCTTTCAGTCTCAGTATCACCTGTCAACAGTGTTAAAAATCTAATCACATAAATAAAATTTAATTTCATTCCACCTCATACCCAAGAATGTTGTAATTTCTCACTATTGTCAAGAGCCTGAAGCTGTTCATCATTTACCTGTGCCTGTATCAGAAAAATTAATGTTCTGCATTCAGATGAGCAACTCTCTCTCCTCTTTCCTCTGCTTCCACACTACTTCAGCTGATGCAGGATATGATTTCAGACAGGTTTGGTATGAGAAAAATTGGAGTGTTCCCAGCCCCAGAAAGACCAAGCAGAGGTAGGGATGGGAGGCTTGTCTGTTTTAAGCAGATTAGGTCCTGACCACTGAAGGTAACTTTACAAATCTTTTCTTTCGTATCCCTCACAGAAACAGTTGGAAACAAGTCTAGAAACAAAACAAGGAACAAGAGTTACAAGAATATTATAAATGGTTTTATTTGATCTGTGGTGAGTGTTGTTTCTGAAAGCAATGGAAGTTAATTTATAATGTTAGCAATTTGACAACCAGTCTTTTAGAAGGAACTCAGCTATTGTGTTTTGAAACAAACAGGATCTAGCATGGGCAGGACCTTGCCTGTGGCTATGACTTGGCTATTATTTTATCAACTACAAGCAAGGCTGGGCTGCAAAACCCTTCACCTTGTTTCACATGTAGGATCCAAGAGTTTGTCTTGGCTAATGAAGGAGAAGATCAAGGTTTACAAACCAAGGCATTTTTGCTAAACAGGTACAGGAGCCCCATCTGACACAAATACATTGGAAGGTCCTACCCACAACTGCTAGACCCTACATGTTTCCCATAAAGCATCACAGGGTTTTGATGGACAAAGAGACCAGAACATGGGCAACAGTGGGAAAAAAGAGCCTGGGAACTCAGACAAAGCCCTAGAGTGAATGGACACTTGCTGATGACAGCACTGCAAAGCTGGCTTTGGTGCTTGGCTCCTGGTAGAACAATGACATAATGCTGTGTTTACTAGCAGGGAACTCTGAGGGTTGGAAATGGATCTGTAAAAAAACCACTAACACGTTTTTTTGACAAGCCAACAGATTAACATCTATTGTCACTGGGGCAAGGCCAAACTCCACTGGAAGTGGTCCAGGAGTTTGATGTCACCAAGAGGCTCACAAGGACGTCAGCTGAAGAGTGTTCCCATGTCACCTCAGCATTCACTGCTGTAAATCTCAGTGCTACTGCCTGAAGCCACCACCACCTTCTGTTTAACCCTTTCTGTCACAATGTACAGTAGGGAACAGATCAGCCTTTTGGCAATACAGGTTTGACACAGATCTGCTCCAGCTCATGTTCACCAGATGCAGAAGTTTGATAAAGGGCCAGGCAGGACATGCTGCTGGCAGATAAAACACACATTTGACTGTCAGTTTGCTAGTACAAACTAAAGTCTCTTTTTCTACAAATACAAACAGTGGGCATCATTTCTTCATTTGACTGCTTAGGATCCTGTGAACCAAACCACATGGCCAGTTGCACCCTCACCCTCATCTGAGTCAAAGTCTTTATCATAACCCAGCCAACGCCTCTCACACACAGTAATACAACAGCCAGGAAGTTTTAGCTCCACACAAGATCCCAACAAAGGATACCTGGAACCCCATAAATGTCAGTGCCTGGTAGAGAACAATCTCACTATTATCAGATGAATCAGGTCCCTGATGGCTCAGAATCACTGTAGGGATAACATAACAGGATGGGCAGAGCCCCACAAAGCCCTTGGCACACAGGGAAAGTCTTGGCTCACCTTTCCTCAGGAGTGGTAAAAACATCAGTGCTGTGCTCAGTCCTTCCACAGACCCTCAGAGCCCAGAGGAAGGATCTGGTGATTGCCCATAAGATGCTCTTCAGTCCAGCCCTACTGCATTTGGCAGAGCACCTAGAACTCCAGAATTAAGACAATGGGAAATAACCCCATGCTGCGGGCAGTGTCAGAGCTTGCCAGAAGAAGGGGAAAAAAATGGAAGAATAAAAGAGTATTCTTAGGATCTGGCCAGGACTGTGGCATCAGATCTGATGGAACCAATTGCAAACCTCTGCTTCCCATCTTGTTTCTTTGACCACGCCCTCCTCTTGCTCCAATGCAGAGCAATACCGAAGTCAAAATAGAAGCAAAACACATTTGTACACACAAAGACCTCACATCAAAACCCTATCCCCACCAAACACCTGCACATCCCCTCAACATAACAAGGGAATTCTGTAAAACAGCAACCCCAAGGGTCATTCTGGCCAACACCAGGGCAAGCAGATGTACAGTCCTACAGCTGAAAGGGTGGTATAAAACCCAGCACCATCACAGCCAAGCAGTTTGGCCAACACCACCAGCAGGGAGGCCAAGGGGCTGAGCAGCAGAGCCTTGCTCCCATGCCCAGCTGTGAGTCCTCAGACCCCCTCCCTTGGGCCAGAGCCCCAATTCATTCAAAACAGGAGATCCCTCCCAGACAGCAGTGCCTGTCACACACCCGTACACAGCCACCCCCCAGTGCCAGCAGCAAATTGCCACTGCTGTTCAAAAGGCCACTGGTCCCTACAGACAGAGGGAGGTGTAAGGACAGATGGATGGACCCCCCTGCACAGACCACGTGTGCAATTTCCAAGGGTTGTTACCCATGGAAAATTCACTGACAATATTTTTAGTTTAAATGGAACTATTTATACTGATGTCTGCATTAAAGGATGAAGTGCAAGCTACAGCTGCCCAGCTCAGAAACAGGCGGAAAGCTCTTCTTCAAAACAGTCCAGAGTTTTCACACAGAGTGCTACAATCACAAAGAGAAAAAGTTTAAACAGAAAAATTCTTCTTGAGCAGTAACAGCCAAAAGACTCTTCCATATGCTTCAAGTGAGGGTACTCCAGAGGCTGGCTACTGCACGAGATTCCTTTTGAGTAAAACATCCTGAGCTGTCTTTATAAAACACTTTTTGCTGAAAGGTTAGAGGAAAACTTAGCTGAATTCAGGAGGAAAAGAAAAGAACTTGTTAAGGACATCCAGGGCATGTAAAATGCATAAGGTACAGGATAGCTACCTTCTGGTACATGGAAAACCAGCATGGATGTTCCTCTGGAATGAATCATGTTTTATTCTTCTCCAACAGTATCTTGTTATTAACTGAATATAAGCAGCCTTTTTGTTAATAAAAAGTGATATTACATCAGTGTTGCTTCAGGGATTCTAGACAGTTTCACCTGATGTAGATATATTTATAAAACACACACAGAGCTTCCTTCCTATTGCTGGCTTTCCTCTGTCCCATCCCAGAAGCCAGCTCCAGAGCCTGTTTTAATCCCACTGAGGAAAATGCTGAACTGTCTTCCTGTGACGTATTTGGGAGATGGGAGGAGGGATATCCACTACTCTGCCCTCCATGGCTTTCTTCCAGAAAAATACTTCACATACCCTTGTTTGTTTTTAAATTCTAAGTGATTTTAATGCCAGTGAAAGTTGCTGGAGTGATAGCTCTGGGAAACTGCAGGCGTCCCACTGAGGCAGTAGCAGGGGCTGTGCCAGCTTCCCTGATTCTGCTCAGGACCAGGAGCTCAGCTGCCTCTTCCAGCATCCACCACAGGAAAAACCATCCCTCAGCTCAGGCTGCTCAAAATGAGGCAGGTGTCAAAGCATCAAATTTTTAGGCAAAGGAAATATACTGAGCTCAAAGCAGCAAAACACTTGCAGGGCATGGGAATTGAAAAACACTTAAAACTGATTTTCAAAGTATTTTGCTTGGGGTCAGGGGGGTTTACTGACGGGCTTGCATCTGCTGGAGAGGGGAAAATCAGGAATAACCTTCTAGGCACAAAAAATACACACGAGTAAATGTATAAATAATAGATAACCTTAGTCAAAGAGTAGGAAAATATCACAGGATGCTGAGGGAGCAATTAGAAATCTCATCCTCACAGAGTTAGGAAAGCAGTAATTGAGATGTTCTCTGTTGCATCAAGCCCCCGAGGGTACAAGAATGCTTGGCAAGAAGATTTCACCTGTGCCAGGGAGCTCTCCTGACAGGTAATGCAGAGACACCAGAGAGAGAGAGATCAGACAGCAGCAGCCAGTAGCCTACTCCCAGAAAAGACCATACTCCATGCTTCACCCCAAATACTTCCACAGACCCTGGGACTCCAAGACAGGGAGGAATGCCCATGGGGAACAGGCTAGGAGTCAACAAGCACGGCTGGCATCCCAGATGAGTGTGTCCTCAGAGGGGAATGCAGCTCCTCTGCCACTCCGGTCACTGCTGTTGGCTGAGCACTGTCACGGAAGCGATGGCCTCGCTCCCAATTCCAGGTAACAACCTGACCTTGGCCATCCCACAGCTTCTGCTCCCAGGGGCGGCCCTGCCGCTGGAGGAACATGACCCAAACTTGGGGGTTTCAAAGCTGATGCCAGCAGTCAGCCCTGAGGTAACACCTGCGTCTTTACACTTTATAAAAGGTGAGTAAATCCTGTGGGCTTTGCAGCAGAGCACACTGAGATCCACAGAGCCTAAAGGCCACACTGGCTAAAGGCTCTTCAACCACACTGCACAGTGTCCTGTGTGTACCACACTGGATGTTTGTTCAAACCTCTCTGGGTGATTTATGAACTTCATGCATTAAAGTCTGCATTTATAGGCATGTCCTGGACAGTGGAGAACCACGGTTCCAGTATTTCCTGGGGCAGCTTGGAAGGCATCCGTAAAGAAGACAGAATGGCAGTGTGGAGCTCCTGTTTAAACACAGCTATGGTTAGTAGAGATTTGGCATGTTTCTCCCTCTGAACAGAGATAGGGGTGTTTTCCTTGTAAACAAGTTTGCATCAAACCTATAAAACCACGCTGCTGACTACTGAGAGCATCAGAGCCCAGTGCATCCCTGCGTTCAGCCAGTGTGGCTTACAGGAAAAATAAAACACACCCCATTGGTCAGAGAAACAGTGCCAGCAACGTATCAAAACATTATTACTGCCAGGCAGGTTCCAAACACGGTGGGTGTGGGACCACACACGCATTTATGGACACTTAGAGTCTGTGAGTATTTAATTCTATCCAGTGAGTCGACTCTCACAAACTAAAGAAGTTGCATTATAATAATACAGAATTACAGTCTTCTTGTGAAGCCATGGCTCACCCAGAGCAGTCAGTGTCTGCTATGACCAGTTGCAGCAAACTAGTGCAACATATGATATTCTGAGGGAGACACAAAGTTGGGGATATGTATTCTGCCCACAAAAGGAGAATGCTCCCAGTCCAAGGACTTGGTTGGTTACCTACACATTGAGCTCCTCTTCCAAAAGCTGGAATAAGAAGGAGCTTTGTCAAAACCAAAAAGCATGAGAGCACCAATTAACACCATCACCACACTCAAGCACTTAGAGGCACTACAGTGAATAGAGTATTTCTTTGCTCTACCTTCACCCCAGGGTCATCTCTAAAGGTTATTATCCTTCCTCATGCCCATTTTTTGCAACAAGGCCTAAATGCTCACCAGGCAGTAGCTTGGGTTACACTACACCAAGACAATCACCTGCTCAGCTGCTGAGATTGTCTCACTGCTCCCACCTGCCTGTCCCTGGGTGTCATCGCCCGTCCCTGAGAGCCCGGTGCAGACACCACCTTTCAGGTCTGTCTGCACAGGTTTCAGTGCAAAAGCATCCTTGCTTTGTAATAAATGCTCTTATGCATTCCAGCCCTTGTCCCATATTTATAAATACATACAATGAGAATACCATATAACTGACATCTAGTGAATATCAGCTTGAAGGAGTAAATTATTATTATTATTATTATTACTATTATTACTGTATATTTATCTCGAAGGTGGAGCAAAGAGGGAGAGCACTAAAGTGGGAAGGCTCTAACTAAGCTGAAAGATATTCCACTTTAAAATCCTTTGAGGTGAGAAAAATCACCTGGTTTCCTTTTGCTTTACCCCCCACACCCCAAATGTGAGAATGTCCCTGCCCAGAAGAGAATAACAGACAGATCCTGGAGACTGAATTTTTGCTTTTAAAGTAAAGACAAAGGGAAATGCACTATATTAAAAAACTTAATAATTACAAACTTCACAGTAAAAGTTTCAATAAAGCCTCTCTACAGGTGTGAACCAAAGCTCAGGAAAGTTACTAGGAGGGTTTTTTCCATCAAGTTGACTGTATTTGGCTTTGACACTACCTGATTAAACAGCAGACACCACCAATTTCAAACAGTATGCTACTGTGCTGCTCTCTGCCTTCTCCATGCAATATTTACACAGCAGCTCCAGGCGAGGAGGTGTCTGCTCTGGCTACATGAAAGCATTCAGCCTCACAATGTCACACAGCACACGCTGCTGTCAGCCTGAAAGCATTCAGCCTCACAATGTCACACAGCACACGCTGCTGTCAGCCCCTCTCACCATCCTGCTCCTCCCCGTGGTTTCTGGGGACCAGTTCCCTTTGCGTGAGTAGGCACAGATTAAGAGGATACAGCACAAAAAAGGAAGATCAAAAAAAAAGAAAACCATTTCACATTAGAAGGTCCAGCTGCTTCCTCCCAAATGACTAAATTAGAGAGCTCGTACGTCACCTCCTGCCTCAGGTAGGGTCACATTGAATCCCTCTTCCTGTTTAATCCATGTAAAATGGGAAATGGGTTTTGAGGAAGACAATGATTGAATATGAGAGTAGTATTTTTTCAGACTGTGTACTTTTTATCAGATAATTGCAAGACTGCTTTGAAAGCCAAAGAAAATAACATAAAATGCTACTACACACTTCATGGATGGCTTTGGGTCAACCACTTAACTTCTTGCCTCATGCTCCCAGTGAGAGCACCATCACATATCCTACCTTGCAGGGATGGGAGGGGCAATGCCTTGGAGCTGGCTCTCCAAGAGCTGGGGCTGTGGGTGAGATGAACAGACAAGCTGCTCTGGGATGCAGGAAGTCTGGGCTCCCTTTCCTATTCCAACAATTGCTTCCTTAGGATGTCTGTTCCTTCTCTCTCCATGATTTGATGCCTCAGTTCCTCCCCCTTTTAGCTCAAAGCAATGAGACTGGTGTAATTTTGACTACAACCCATCAAGCTGGATTGTACCAGTGGGCTCCAGCACCCACACACTGACCCCAGGCAGGGCTCTTGTGAAACCAGAGGTCACTTGCAGCTGTCAAAAGCATTTGTGCTGTCTCTTAGGGCATCCTCTCCCTGGCAACCAAGTCCCAGTGAAAGTCAATAGCAGCATCTTCATCATTTTTAAAATGGAACTTGGAGGCTTTGGAGCTGCTGCCCCCAGCTCATGGCCTTGCTAAAAGCTTTTCCTTGAGCTTTCATTTGGCTGCCCTCCCAGCACACTCAACCACAGGGGAGCCAGTGCAGGCAGCCTGCTGGGACATAAAGCCTCCTGGTTATTTCTGGTCCTGCCCAGACCACCACAAATCAGGACAACTACCTTGTCTCTCTATTAACAGATAATCTATTCCAAAGGCTGGAGACAGCCATTTGCTTTGCAAACTGTTGAATTTAGATACCACAGTCTCTTGGCTGAATGTTACCAGCCCAAAGCTCTGCTGGAAGAAGGAACTGGGAGTGCTCCTTGATCTGCTGGGCTCCCTGACTGTGCTGAGGCAGCCTCCAGTTGCACTGGCCTTGATGCATTTGATGAGCCAAGCAGGGGGAATGCAGCTCCTTCTCCCAGGGCAGCAATTCCTTCTCTCAGGTATACTAACACAGGAACAAAGATCCTTGCCACTAAACCATGTCCAGACTCTCCCCATCAGTGCTGGCCACACAGTTATGACCAGCAGATTGGAACAAAGAGAATAAAGCCATGCAGCTGCCCGATCACATCGGAGTCGCTCGAGTCTGAGCAGTAAAAGCAGGAGCAGCCAAGAGACAAGGAGCAGAGCTTGACCCTAGCAGTACAAGATTTTTCTTCAAAGCATGCTGACATTTTACAACAGGTCATTTGTGACAAGCACACTCACGATCTCCTGGGAGCAGTGCTGAAACCCCACAGAGCAGAACTCAATCCCTTAAAAGCCAGCAGTGCCAGTACCCCGAGGAGGTTGGCAACCATATCCATGCAGCAGAGACATTTCTACGAGAAATCTCGAGGCATTCAGAGGTGCCATTAGGAAACAATTGCCCTGGGGAGGAACTGGGACAGTTTACAGGCATATCAGATGACTGAAACCAGAAATGCACCTCAGTCTAACTGGAAGGAGGCCGAGCAGCCACTTGTAAGCCAAAAGTGTTTTACCTTACTTCTGTGGTGGACAAAGCTGAAAAACACACAAAGCCCAACTGCAACAGGAGTAGAGCAGTGCTGAAAGAGAAAATCCCTATTGATGTATCCATCCCTGCCCTTGGGATAACACAGGCACACTTAAGAGACCTCAGAAGTGACCTCAAGCATATAAATGTCTGGTGAGATAATGCACATCAGTAACTGCTCAGCCCTCAGCAGAAAAGCAAGGGGTAAGAGAGGCGGTGGGGGATCCTGTTCATCTGGCTTCTAATGAATGTTTGCCATCACCCAGGTCTGCAAAGCAGTGAACAGGTGAAGGTGCTAACCCAATCTCATCTCCCTGGGAGCAAGATCAAGCACATCTGGTAGGCAGAGGCTCCCCGCAGGGTTGCTAAAGGAGCCAGACATTTGGGTAAAGGGCAATCTGCCTAAAGATAACCTGGGAGCAGAGAGAGGGGAGGGCAGGGGAGGGGAGGTGTCTTCTTTGAGCTCCACAATGGATGGCTGAAAGAGGTAAGCATCAAATAGTGGATCCTTTTAAACACAGAATGCACTTCTGGTTTGGGATAATTTCATGTTTAGTTCAGACAATCACAATTTCAGACCAAAATGCAGAGAAGCTACCCCATAAACAGATCAAACGTCATCAACTGAGAAGAGAGTTTCAGACTGTTTAACGCTTAGCAGGGGCCAGAAAAGGGATTTGGATTTTGCTACCAGCTTTTTCTCTTCAGAATGATTAACTGGCACCTTCAACCACTTAATACTGCACTGTCCTAATCCACCCAGCTTCACTGCAGCACTGCTCAGCCAATGTGTGACCCCTGTTGCATCAGGGGTCTTTCCAACAAACCCAGACTTGACCTTCCTGACATTGTTCTCTTTAGAAGGGAAGGGGGAAAGCAAGCAGATTTAGTATTTTTAAAAGTATTATCAAGTGCAAATCAATTTTTAAAAGATCATCAGTATGGAGAAATAGGATATTAATTTGGAAAGTCAAAAGCTCCAAGAGCAGCAGTAGCTTGTGCTGGGGATGTACCATACAAGAGGCATGTGATTATTGATCCAACCTTCTGTTTATCCTTTCACATGCTGCCAGCCAGGGCCCCCAGCCAGCCAGGTGGTGTTGTGCTACCCAGTTGCTGACAGGGATGCAGACACAGAAGCACTGCAGACTCCTTCCCTAGCAAGGATTTCCCACAAGAGGGTAGAGATGGCTGGGTTCCTATCAAGTAGCACTGGAGCCAAGATTTTAATCTATTCCCACAGGCAGAACCCTGTTCAACTTCCAGTGAGGTATTAAACTCCTCAGAAGTTTCACACACACAGGATCATAGCAGATAGGTAAAGCTGTCTTCTTTCTTTAACTTTCTTGAGTCAAGGCCACAAAAGCTGTGCTCGTGTCATGAAAGACACCTGCTCCAGGCAATGGTTCCTGGCAGCTAAGCCAAGCAGTGCAGGGGCTTATGTGCTACTCACATTTAGCCCTCTCCACGTGCTCACAATGCCTAAGGTGTGCCTTCATCTCTCCAGGCTCCACTATGGTCCTGAAAGATCACAATTAAAAGGAGAGAGAGTCATGTTAAAACACCTGCAATACTTAGGTCACCATCCACCAGAGAAACACATTGTTCATCTGATGCCAAGGCACGTTTGCATGGCCTGAAGGCTTGGTATGAGGATATTTGTGGATGCTGGAGAGAGAAAAGCTTTTTGATATTTCAAAGCCACATAGGGCAAAGAACATAAAGCTTTGCACTCTCCGAACTATCCACAGGCAATGGAGAGAGCTAAATCCTAAGTGATGCTCATGTTAATCTTAGAAGAAAATAGTTGCTTCGTGTTAAAAAAAGAGCACAGAACCAAAGTAACACCAATCAATGGGTCAGACCCAGGGAACTAAATTCTTTGACAGCCAGGGTTCACCCTCAGTGAGTTACTCCAGCCAAAGCCAGATGACCCTACTGTGCTGCATACTGTACAGCCACAAATGGAAAGTAAGTGGGACAAAAGGCAGACACACTATTAGTCACTCCCCCCCAAAAAAACATTTAGTTTGTGGGGTTTTGGCTGAGAACTGGGCACATGGAGGTGTGGAACTTTTGTACAGAAAACAGTATCAGTAAAGGTGTACAATGAGAAGGGTGAAAGGAAAGAAACAAATTTTCCACTAGAAGCATTAAAGAGACCTTGGAACAGTCTAGGTTACTGTTTATTAAAATGCAACGACAATGATCATCAAGGAAAAAGATGTGTTTCTACAGGTAAACACAGGAAATATTTTCTTTCAAATCCTGTAAACACAGGGTTTAAATCCTTGTTTTCTGGTCATTTTCCAGCAAAAAAGGAATGAATGGTGTCAATTTCTCTCGGCAATCCAAGAGACTGGAAGAAATTGGGATCTGGATCTCTTGGAAGATACTGTTACCAGTTCTTTTGTATATTTTGTTGCTTGGCAGATGTACTTCTCTCATTCTGAATTGCCATCACCTTCCATGTGAGATAACACCCTACAGCTGTGCCAGCCACAGTCCACAGCAGAGTCTGCAAAAACTAAAGAAGCCTTTCCCACCTGGAAGCAGTGAGTGCATAATTGACTGAACACAAGGACCAGCTGCAACCTGAGGGGATAAGACCTAAAACTTCCACTCCTATGAACTGGGCACAAGATGCTTAATTCCATGGTAGATGAGAGCTTCGGCTTTACAAGCCTGTATCTCCCAGCAGCATAGTGCCCTCTAGCCTTAAACTGGATTATGGTTTAAGCCTCAGAGGAAAAAGCTCAGTGATATGCAATACTAATATAAAGGTTTAAGTCCAATCTTTGGCCTTATCTTTTCAACAATCCGTTCAGCTGCTGATCAGCTCTGGAGAAATCTGGCAGACACACAATGCCAGAAAACACAGTATACTCAGAGCAATTTCACACCAGATGCAATACCCCCTCAGGCTTTTCCTTACCAAAGCTGGAAGATTTACCCTCTCTATAGACAAAATCCAACTTTCTGTGTTGTAAAAAACATACTGTATCTTGAGAAACAGTTAAAGGATTTGGTGCAACTAAAACCCAGAAGCAGCCAGAGAGAGAAGAAAAGATACTTCTCTACTTATGTGGAGAGGGAAAAGCTACTGACTGTATGCTGCAAACTCCTTCAGGCAAAGACACCTCCACATGACAGGCTGCAACACAGGAGTCCGGGAAAATTGTTAAAAACTCTCCTCTAATGCTGTGCTATTGGCAGTAAGGTGTGAAAGGAAGACGGTGAAAGAGAGATAAAAGAGATCTAAAGGCTGAGTCTGCCTTGGTAAACATGCAGACAGGCTGCCCCCTCAAAAAAGGTCTGAATGTAATTTAGGGGTGAGAACGAGCAAAGATGCGCTCAGCACCGCCGGCCCCCGACCCCGCCAGCAGCCGAACCTTGCCCGGCACCGCACCGAGCACCCCGGCCAGGACAGGGACAACCTGGGGACCCGGGAGACCTGCACCCTCCTGCCCTGGGACTGCTGAGGAAGAGGGGAAGATCCACCTTCCGAGGGGAAGGAAACTTCAGAACGGTAACATTAAAACGAGCCAAGAACCAAACGGGGCGAAAGAAGGTGAGGAAGAGGAGCCGCACCTCCACAGCAAGAGGCGGCGGGGAGCCCCCGGGCGCCTCACCTGGGGCCGGCGCCTCGCCCACAGAGAGGCGAGGGACGGCTCCAGGGACGGCTCCGGGCACGGCTCCGGGCAGCGCTGCCGATATCGCTCCGGGCGCCGCTCCGGACACGGCTGCGGGCACCGCTCCGCGCCCGGCCCGTCCCCCNGAGAGGACGGGAGCCACCGCCCCCCAGAGCCGGAGATGGCGGGCGGCTGCCCCCGGAGCCCGGCTGCCTCCCGGAGTGCCCGCCGGCCCGGGCACAGCCCCCGCTCTGTGCCGGGACACCGCGGCCCGGCCTCGAGCAGAGCCCGGGGAAGGGGCGGCCCGGGACAGGGGAGCTCGGGATGCCCCAGAGCTTCCATCACTGCAGGAACATCCGAAATGCCCTCCCCGAGCGGCCAAGGCCACGGCGGAAACCCGCGAGTGAAAGTCTCGGCCCGCTCCCACCAGGCTCCAGCTGGAGCTCAAGGCCGGCCACGCTTGGGAAGGTCCCCACTGCCCTGTCCCTCAGGGACACACAGGGAGCAGAGCTGGGGGAAGGTTGCACATACCCTCTTCTGTGAGGGCTTTCAGAGCTATAAACCTATTTCAGCTCTTTGTATATACATGCACAGATAAATGGGTATCATCTTCCTCAGTCCCGCTCCAAGAAGAGTTTGCTCCAGAAATTTCAGGTGTTTTTTCTTTTTTCCTTTTCAATAATGCATCATTACATATGATTATTTTAAAGTTAAGTCAGAAATGGGAATTTCAATGTGGTCTTCCAGCCCTCAGCTTGTTTTATGACATTCATTAGTTATTCACCAAATTAACTGAAGTTACTAAGATCTCTCCTTCCTCTGAAGTCTCTTCAATAGCAGCCCGTGTAGATTTTCCAGTAAGATTCCAGAGTGCTGCTGACAGCTCAAGACCTGCCAGCCCAGGAGTGCAAAGAGGACCAGCTCCTGGCAAAATAAGCTCCTCATTTACAGTCAGAACAGTCCATCTCAATGTGATTTCCTTTGACGTGCTCTAGGCACAATTACTGAATCAGAACTTTTACACTGTTACTGGCCCTGAAACTACAATCATGAGACACCAGAGTCACAAAGCCTTAGGTATTTGGGCCAGAAGGCTGGCATTAAAAAGTGGCTATTTTCAAACCATAGCAGGTTTCCTCAAGCAGCTTAAGGGGAAAAAAAAGAGCAGGAGCAGCCCCATCAGTGCACAAGATACCAACTACTGCCAGGTGGGAACCAGGTATCTGCTGGCATAATGACAAGGACAGATGCTCTGAGCCAGCCTTCTCCCCCCTCAGCTAATATACACAGTTTACCAAAATAAATGACCTGACATATAAAATCCCAGCATTCCACACCAGGAGGTGCACAGGTATACATGAGACAAGGAGAGTGAAAGAGGGGAAAACCTCAGGTAGCCACTTCCATTGGCACTTTTGAGGCTTGTCTTATCTTCTTCAAGGCACCCTCTTCTCTGAGGGGCTTCCCACCTCTAATCCTCATGCATGACACAAGGCAGAAGAACAATTATTTACATTAGAAACCTTTGCTGTTTAGACTGGCCAAGAAGTCCCTGGTGTGCAGAGCAAACAAAGAAGATTCTCTCTTCAAAATGTAAATATTCAAATAACCCATTGATAAAAATATTCCTGACATGGCCAGTCTTTTGGGTCTTGGATGCCTTTTCCCTGTAAACCATTATCAATATACATCACACATTCTATCCCCGTCTCCTATCACCCTGTCCAAAAAAAAAGAATAAAGGGTCCCCTCCATTGTTGAAAACACTCAGGGTTTGTTTTATAACAGCTTTCAAAACATGTCATTGTGAGGGAGAGTCAAAATACATCGTTCTCCAAACACCCTGCCCCATCCTTCCTGACATTCTCACTAACTGGCATCTTTTTACTGATACTCTTCTTATCTGCTCTTGTAAGGAAGGAGCTTCTGTTTTCAACCAAACCTGAGACCAGTGCCTTGGGGTTTGTGCCCCTTTGGTGTCTACCCCATTCTTTCATAGCATCTGGTCCACTGTTCATTTCCTCTACTCAGCACAGTTTGATTCTTCTCTGCTCCAGACAACCCTCTCCACCTGTGAAACCTGGCCAGCCCTTGCACCTCTGTCCCCTCCTCCTCCATCATCTGATGGGTTTGTGCTCACGGCCACCTCCTGCTCTCCTTGTTTGCCTGCTGCATCTGTCCATGCACGTAGGAAAAATGTGTTTTGCCAGGGGCATGGATAGTTCTTTTAAAACATGTTCAACACCCAGTCTAGTGGGAGTCCAATCTCCAAGTATTGCAAAGCTGGCAGAAAAATAACCAAACCCCCTTATTATGCTGCAGGCTTGGGAAAATCTGCTGCTGTCTTAGGCAGCAGCTGGGAAATTGAAGCTGACGGCACTTCCCAGCCTTGTGTTGGAGAGCCGGGCTCCAACTGCTGGGGTGAATGAAAGCCAGCCTGGGTGAGGGGCAGGAGAGGCTGGGTGTGCAGTGAGGGGCAGGAGAGGCTGGGTGGGCAGTGAGGGGCAGGAGAGGCTGGGTGGGCAGTGAGGGGCAGGGCAGGCTGGNGAGGGGCAGGAGAGGCTGGGTGGGCGGTGAGGGGCAGGAGAGGCTGGGTGCCTGGCTGCCCCCATGGACAGAGCAGCCTGGACCTGATCAGGGCCATGAACAACCATGGACCAGGGCCATGAACACCAGTCTGAGACATGTAGGAGAATAACTGACTCTGGAGATTTTAGTGCCAAAACTCCTAGTATTTACATTTTTTTTTCCTTAAAGACCCCGTTATCGGAGTCCTGTCATTGCATGGGAATATCACTGCTATTATAACAATTTTAACACATGTACTAATATAAATATTAACTGCTGATTTAATAACTGACCTTCAAAGATTTATGCTTCTGATAAAATTCACCCAATGAGCACCTGGGAAATTCAGCTTCTGAAGGTTGAAATAAACCAGCTATTTTAAAAACCTTTTTTTTGCTCTTTTCCTAGGTGGGTATGTGGGCAAAGATTCTTCTTTTTTTTTTTTTTGAACAAGCAGGCAATCACATTAACCTCACAGACCTAGTGCATCTACAGCCCAGCAGCCTGGACTCTGCTCCAATTACAGCAAAAGCTGATGCGTGACAGAATGTGTGTGTGTGATGTTGTCAGAGCTGGAGCATGACTTGAGTTTTCATATTTTAAGAGGACTCTGTCATGCTGGCAATTTTTTTGTAAATAAGCATTTGAGTTGTAAATTGAAAACACTTGGATCGTTAAATCAGTGAGAAAATAAAACAAGGGACCGGCTTTTCTGTGCTCCATTAGGGCCATTTCTAATGCCTCTTATTAATTCATGGCATGTCACTGTAGATAGGTGACTGCCCCTGAATATTAACCATGCTGGGGTCTAACAGCCCTGTCTGTGGACGCTGGAGTTGTTGTTAAAGATGATTTTCCTTTCTGTTTTCTGGCAGGGCAGCCAGGTGGAACACAGTGCTTTCCTGTCCCACTAACTGAAGAGGCTCTAGCAGTGCTCAGCACCCTGGGGGGAAGCAGAATGCCATGAGCTTGGCCCCTTGGGGGAAGGGGAGCTGTGCAGTGCTGTGCATGACAGATTAGCCACACAACTCATTACTGGCAACTGGAGTTGCATGCATAATCTGCTAGACATGGTACTAGAGATGTGCCCCTTAGGGTTTTATTGGCTCTGATGTGCAGCAGCACAACACAGAGCCTTTGTTACACTCCCATCTCAGCTTCTGTACTTACAAAACCTCAGCTTCTTAAAAAGGCTGCTTTCCATGCAGCTCTTCCACTTCAGTGTTTCAACATACATGGCTTTTGATAGGAATGACAGGAATGGTCAAGCCTGTCTGGCATTCAAATCTCAAACTCTGAAACAAAGCACAGTGTGATCTTTTTTTCTTATTTTTTTAAAGGCCAATTGCATTTCATCTTCTTGGGAGATTGCTGCTCTTCAAACGAAATTCACCCTGGAGATTAATAGGCCCAGCTAACATGGTAGAAGGCAGCTGAAGGAACCAGCAGCAGTGCTGGCAGAGCAATTCCCCCTCCTCTAGCACAATCTCTTCGTGCCCCTTCCCCTCCCAGCCTCCTCACCAGAGAGTGCTGCTTTGTCAGCCCCTCTGTGCAATTGAGTATAATGGAAAAACCAAAATAATCATTCCTTCTGCAGGCAGTGTACATGCTTTTCCAACGGCATAACAGCTTTTACTTACATTATGAAAGAGCTGCTTCACCCTCTGGAGTTAAATTATAGATTATCCTTTCCTTGAAGCAGCTATCTTACAGTTTAACTCTTTCACGACTAATGTTATTTTTCAGTCCTCTCTTAGCAGTTGTGGATGAAGGATTTCCCACTGTGGCACGAGCCCTGCACGCTGTTTAGGGTGGTGGCAGCACATTGCACACTGCTTTTCATCCATGTACACCTTGTACTTTTCCATTTTTACAGAGGCTTTGAAGATATCACTTGAAGTGCTTAAAAAATTAAAGCAAGCCCAAGCCACACTTTATTTATGATACACGTGTCAGGCTTACGTTTGAGACAGCTGAAGTTTACCAAACTGATCACAGGTTTGGATTGGGATTCCTCAGGTTTCTTCCTGGATGCTATCCCTGACTTCAGTCACTCTCACTGTTCTCAAAACAGCACATTTTGAGACTGGTTTCTGCCTTACCCTCTGCAAAAAAAACATGGTAATCTCCATTTTTGAAAACATGGGCTTGTTAAAATGAAGTCAGTCTAGGAAGAAATAGACTTTTTTGCATTTTCTTCCCATGTTACCTCTAGGTATACATACATGGACACCGAGATTTAAAATTCTCAACCCTTTTTGAAATTTGAATTTCCTTGTTCACTATTTTTACTCATTCAACCCCTTCTGAAACCAAACAGTAATTTTATTTGGCTGCACAGTCCCTAGAGAAAGTAGAAGAATTTATCTGCCAATATCCAAACAGAAAACATTTGACTGACAGACTGTGAAGTATAAAAATATTCAAATAAAACCTTATGCAAAGTTACTCATGGAACTGCAGTTTGAACACAGGTGATGAGCACACAAGCTTGGCACTGTAAGGAGAATCTCTAACATCCAACCTCTACCACTCAGCAGTGGAGTGCATTAATTTTTTGTTTTGTTTTGTTACCTTCATGCAAAAGCAAAGTGGTTTTCCCAACTGAGAGACTTTTGTAGGAAGAGCACTTTTGGATCTCCTCAACAGCAACATCGTCCCATGGGTAGACACAAAGAGTTTGGGTTTTTTCCACAGTCATTAGACTGGGGTTAGACTTTGTAGGGCAGTGTGGAGATGCTTGAAAAATAAAATGCCCTGTAGGATGTTGATTGCTTGTAACGAGAAATGAGATCATCCCAAAACAAAAAATGCTCTGTGGAAAGCGAAGTTACAGTTCCTCTAGCAGGGCCTGATGCAGGTGTGCTCTCCAGCTTGGAGCTGTGGACACACCATCCACAGAATTCCCAGCGTTTATTTGGATCCAGACGTGTGAAGCCCTGGACATGCAGCACCAGGAATGCAAGTCAGAGAACTATTTCAGTAGTGGACTCTTTCCCAGCCACTTTCCTGGTGACTGAGGCACACAAACCACCTGTGAGACAAGGGCAGCTTTACCTTCTCATGAGTTCATGACATCATCTGTGTGACAATTACATTTTCCTGAACATTTTGGTTGACAAATGCATCTTGGTGGCCATCTTTCACTTTAGCATCTCACTTTGAGCACCCAAGGCAGTGGTCTTTTAGGAAGGACAAAATACTCTGCAGAACAGACCTGTTCAAGGATAGTGTAAGGAAGGCAGAGGAAGAGCATATAAATACTGCTGTCCTCTATGTAAATTTGCCCAGCTGTTTATGCTAAATGTTCTCTTACTCCATTTTTCCTGACCTCATTTCCTCCCCTGCTTTCTAATTGCAGAAAATAAAACAGTACAAGTCCTTGCTTTCATTACATGCAACACCTGCTGCCTGTTCTGAAACAGATGTCTACAGCATCGTTAGGCAATAATTTCTTTAGCCTTTTTCAGTAGGACTCATTTCAAACGTCTTTGTGCTAAATCCTCCTCCTTCAGCTTCCTCTGTATTTCTCACCCTTTCCAACATTCAGGGTTCCAACAAAAACTCTTCTCTAGATCAGTTTGCTTTTGTTATGTTTGTACTGGATCACTGTACTCACAGGATGACAGAGACCATAACTGCTTTGATTCAGGAATTAAGTTCAAGAGATTTTACTTGGGGAAAAACGACAAGGTGAGAACAGAAAACAATGAGAGAGATTAGTCAGCAGTGTAGGCAGTGGTTCAGAACACCAGCTGGCTTGTTACAGCTCAGAGGTTTTTTTGTGGACAATATAGCAAAGGAGAATTTTACATGAACACAAGGACAGCCCCTATGCGCTCAGTGCAAACGACCAATATTGTCAGCAAGAGAAGAACCCCGCCCCAAGAACCCTTTTTGTTTCTGTACCACCTTTGTACCTTGCCTAGAAGAGCACGTGTTACAATCAGCCTACAGGACTTGCAGGACTCCATTGTTGGGGAAGATGTTTGAGGGAATAATTCCTCTCTCCTATTTCCAAATATCACTGTAGTATTTGGCTGAAGTCTCCACTCCCGGGAGGAACCATGAACTTTCCAGGCCAGTAACAGACTTGGCACATACTGCATTTAATCACATTGGTTGCTATGCAGTGACATACATTTGCTCTTTATCTTACCTTGTTTCCAGCAGAATGTGAAGGTGGCAGAGAGCTCCAGTTCTAGCTGGTAGGGAAGGAGTGTGCATTCTTCCAGTGAATAAGAAAAAAACAAGCTAAAACAAGAGCTGTAGGACATGTTGTGCCAGGTTAATTGGCACTGCAGCGTTCAGTAGTTCAACACTTACTGAAAATCGTTCCTTTAGGTTATTTCTTTCACTGGCAAATTCCTGGTTATGTTATTCTCAGGCAATCTTGTTAATCTGGGCTAGTTTCAACTTGTAAATTACTGTGACTAGATTAGTATAGCCTCCATTGCACATTGAAAGATATTAGTGGGAATGGGCTGGTGGCATCATTAACTATCAGTTGCTTAACTTTGTACCCCAATGCACCTTTATCAGATTTTAATGGATTTGCAGTTTGCCATCATGACTGTCTTAGGGTAATCTCTGTGAGGAAACTTTTGCAAAAACTGTCCAATCATTTCTCAAAAGAGCACTTGCAGAACAAGTACTTCTTGTAGCAGCTTAAGTTACAGGTACAGGTTCCTTGGGACTGACCCGTGTGTGGTTTCTCTGGTATTGTCTGACTTTCTTCCTTCTCTTTGATGGAGGCACTGATTTGGGCTTCCCTCTTCTGTCAGTGCATCCATTCCCTAAAAATGTGCCAGACTGTAACAATTCAGGGTCCTTCACACGTCTTAACTAAGCCAAAATCACTTGGGGTGCTGGGACAGAGGCTGACAAATGCCCAGACACATGAATAATCACATCAGAATAGAGTCACATTTCTCAGAAAAAAACAGGCTAAAAGGAGACACACTAACTGGGAGACACACAAGCTAGAAGTCCACATCAACTTCACAGATCATGTCTGCAATGAGATCTGCAAGGACATGAAAGTGGCTGGGAGAGGCAGATTGCTTCTATCAGGGGCGTGACTTCTGCTTGTTCAAGTTTGGGCAAGAGAGGACTCCTTTATTTTTTAGTTATATTTATTTTGTACTTGGATACCTCCAAAAAAAAAACCACCATTAGAATATTTAGGGTGCTACTGAATCCTTGGGAAGGAGGGATGGAAAGAGCATTCTTTTTCTGAAATTGCAGTTCTTTCCTGCTGCAAACTACATCGGGAAGAAAGTTGCCTCTTGTGGTGCCTAGACAAGGAGCAAAGGACAGCCTGCTGGAATCAGAACAGGCTGTGAACAGTGCCAGGTCAGTTAGGCAAGGGGATTATTCTGAAAGTTTCAATTGCCAGATGTTGACAAGGATATTTGAGTTAGGAAAGATAAAGGGAACCAAATAGAGGAAGGGGGTTCGACAGGATCTGTGACTGTGAATGAAATGAAGGGCCAGAGAAACGAGTCAGAGGGGAGAGTGGAGTTCAGGAATAGATGAAAGAAATTAGGGGGAAAGTCTCTGTGCCTGGCAGGATACATTGCTGGGAATGAAACCCAAGATCCCTGGCTCAGCATTTCCCTGCTGCCCACAAGGATCCACAAATATGTTGCTGTAATGCTAGGACTCCTGGAGGATGGTAACCAATTATTATAACTATTCTTTTATCTTTGTGGCTGAACTCTTTTTTTTTTGCTCTAGCCTGGAGGGTTGGGGCAGGAGGACTGGAGACTGTGCTGAAAGACAGCAATAAAGAACATAGCGCTGCACTGACAGGAAGTTTCAAAATTCAGGGTGCCCATGGGATCTGAACTTGCTCCCTTCCCATTTAGAGGTAAGTATAAAGATACAAATCTTTGCTAGGCACATCTTTTCCCCACAGGATCAACTTACTCTCAAAGTAAACCAAACTGCATTTCTTTGACAAACAGATTTCCAGTACTTTGTCTCGTAATTCTCTGTGTGGCTCCATGCCTCGCTGGCTGCTCATTGATGAATTCTCACTTTGAATAATAAATTAGCAACTCTTATTTATGGTGTTCATCACTGGAATACACAAGTATACACAGATCCTAACAGTAACAGCTTTTGGTCTTGTAGCTGGTATTTAACTTTGTCATTTATTATTTTGAAAGTAAAGCTTCATTTCCCAGGCAGGCTGTGTAAAATGCATGCCCTTATGGGTCCAAATTTGCAATCCAAACATTTCAGAACAAGAATACGCAGGACTCATTTATCTGGATTTCTTTTTTGATTAAATCATCTAAGAAGTCATAAGAGGAAATAGGATTCCAGGAAAAAATATGATACAAATAAAAACAGGGAGACCATCATTGCCTCATAGGCCTTGGAGAGCAAGATGACAAGACAAGCAAAGCAATATGCATGGAAAGAGAGGCAGAAAAATATAAAGCTATTAGTACTGATACAAGAGCAACTTTTTCTAAGTCCCACTTCAGCATCTATCCCTTCACTCTCTCCCACACAGCCATAGAGTTCTTCTGTAATAGCTCCTATAGAGCTTTTAATGACTAGGATTACAAAAAAATTGAGGCTTATGCCTAACACGGGGAGCTGTATTATCATCCCCAGTTTACAAATGGGGGAAACTGAGGCATGAAGCAACCTCATCTCTCACGTAAGCAGAGGGCAGGGACTGAAGGTAAAGCTGTTGCTTTGTTTCCTCACCAGAAAGGCAATCACTGTGCATTTTGCTAGAATAGAATATTGAGATTCTTAGGTAATTTTTATTCTCAGGTGCTGAATTTCTGTGGAAATTTACCTTTTTAAGGTAACACAGAAATGCCAACTACTTTTAAAAATTCCATTTTCCTTACCCACCTTTTACTGCCGTAACTGTTGCTATGGAAACTGGAACTGGCCATGAAGCAGTTCTACAACATGAATTCTCACTTGTCAATTTTACATTAAAGTGCCACCTTCTAAGTCCTTTAATAAACCAGTAATAATTGTGTTGCCTAACGAGTTTTCAAATTAAAAAAAAACAAGAAAGCATGCTTTCACTGACTGCTCTGCACAATATTTTGTAGGTGTGGTCTAAGAATTTTAACAGTGTGCATGATATGACTCTGTTGGTCAAGGATATGATCTTTAAACAGAGAGACAGTTTATTTGCAGTAAAAGCCCTAGTGTGTGTAGTTAGACTTACATAAAGGTGACTTATACCAACATGGGTATGTCTAGACTGCTGTCACAGAAGCACACTGTAGAGATACTGAAGGAACGGGTAAATCAGCCTACAGTGAGCTCTGTGCTCCCACAGCTCCTCGGGGTCCTGCTGTGCATGTTGCATTCCCTGTAGGTACAAGAGGGAATGCTCTCAACCAGAGGAAGTGTTAACCTGGGCTGGGTGGCTACTGTGGAAAAAATAAAGCATGCAAGCTTAAGACACAACTATTCTGTACAGACACTCAGAATTAGAATCTGTGTAGCTTAAATGTAGGCTCCTCCATTAACTTTAGCTTGACCTTCCACTCTTGTAAAAGCTGTAGGCTCCCTTGTGTTTATTCATCTTACTTCCCTGAGACAACTCATCTGAGAAAAATCCCTTTTTCCTGTCCTTTGGCAACAAACACCATCAGAACACACCCTCCATCACAAGAGTTGAGCACTCCCAGCAAGGATCAACTTAAACCTTCCAGGGACAGGTTCTTTCCAGAAAAACTAACCTGTGTTTCCTGAGATAAGTTCCTTCCACCTCATCTCCAAGGCTTTGCAGTTGTTCAGTGCTTTTGAACTGCAACAGGGGCAGGACTGATGCAGATACAAGTCTTTCTACCTCCAAGCATAGAAAATCAGTGGACAGGGATTTTAGGCAAACTTTACACAAAAAACACATCTAAAACACAGGTAGTGCAGCCTTAGAGTTGGAGACAACAGAATTTGTACGTGTAACTATTCAAGCTGAAAAGCCCAAAGATGTAATCCTATTTTGGTATGAATTTATTTTACAGTGATCCTAAAGAGCAACATGATCTCCAAACTCTCTTTTCCTCCCAGAACTCATCCAGCCCACACACTCAGCTGTCATCCTCAGGAGAACCAGGGTCTTTCTTCTAACTTAAGAGAGGAGATCACCTTTCCCACTGAGCTAGCACTGTTCCTTTAACCCTTTCACAGCAAAATGAGCTTCTGCTAATACAGAACATTTCAAGAAAATGGCCAAGCCAATCTCTTAAATTAGATGTCATGCTCTTCCACAAGGTCTGAAACACCTCATACTTTCCTTTAAAATATCCTCAAACTCATGCCAAATAAGTGACTTAACCATATGTACTGCTTGATGTGGGCAATTCCTGAAGTGAATTTGAATTTAGGAATCAATATTCCAAGCTACTTCTTCCATAGATAGCCTTGTTTTTAAGCCTTGTTTAACGTCCAACTCATTAATCAGAGCAGGAATTTAAGAAGCAAATCTCCCCAATGGCCAACCAGATCTTCTCATAGGCATAAATTAAAGTTTCAATTCCCCTCAGTAGCACTTCACTCAGAATCTGCCTTCTTTCCCTGATTTACAGAGCTATTCAGGGCATGGGGAGAGAGAGGGGAACAAACACTCTACAACTCTTCCTTAATCCTCTTCTATTTCCTTCTGCACAGGTACATCCCTTCAGCACCTGTTCAGGGCCCATATTAAGATCTGACCAGAAGGTACCTGACCCAGAGCAGAGCAGCAATGTGAGCAGTAGGGAAATCTGCAAGGAAACCAGCTCTTGAGTCCTGCAGCAAGCAGGGAATACACAGCAAAAGAATGATTCATACACAGCTCTCTACTATGAACAAACTTACCACCTCTTTAAGGCCAGAGTTTTCCATGGGCCTCTGAATGCAAATGCCAAATATTTTGTCATGCCTTTCTCTTAGCCTATATCTCACTGCAGCCAGGGCTTGGAGTGAGGCAGATAATATAACAAACCAGAGAGCTGGCACACGTGGGGCTACTCACTGGCTTTCCTCAGGCATATGGTTTATTTTTCCCTGCTATGTCAATCCTTATAGGGCCTTACCACTACAGCTGCCTCCTGGGAATCTGCTATTTCAACTTTTACAGAGAAGGTGCAGAGGAAAGAAGGATAACTTCAATCTTTCGTACTCTTTTGAAGTTAAAGGTCTCACCTCCACACCATAAATTAAACAGATTAATTAAACAGACAAGCCCCTGCAGCAGCAAGCCCTCTCTAAGGATAAATATTGAATAACTTTGCTGTTTAACTCCTGCATATAACAGAGTTGTAATTATTCCAGATCAAACATCTTGCATGGTAACCTTCTTTAGGCCAGTGTTGTTTCATCTCTGTCTTGTATTCTTCTGCAAGCACAGATATGGGCAGTATTTTACTACAAAAGTGACAAAGAACAAAAGACACAAAAAGCAACAGGCAGAGGAGATTACAGTGGGTCTCAATGGCTTCTGTATTTTCTTTTCCAAAGAATCTAATTTATGTTTTATCATTTGTGATGCAGGAAGCAACCAAAACAGCAAAACAGTAGCTGATTTTGAGATTTCTGGTCTGAACAATAACAGGCATCAATAGCATAGGTGGGAATGCAGAGGAATGCAGCCATGCTTGACAACCAGTGGGCAAGGCTGCAGGATAGGGAAGGGATGCAGGACCCCGTTCCTGAATATTACTTTACAGAGAAAGGTGAGGATTGCTTTAGTAGTGGAAGAGCTGTCCAGGTTGAGGAATACATATTTACAGACAAAGGTGCACCAGCATTGCCAGGAAGGACAGGCAAATCCTTCTGTTGGTGTGTCCTTTCTCTGGGTGTTATGAAGTTCACATAAAAAGAAGGATCCACAGCTATTACCATATGAAAGCTCACAAGATCAGTCTTTAAGCCAGAAAAATATCTCCTGAGATGACCACTGCTGTAAACAGTGATCTTTACCAATGACTTTTCTTTAGGCCCACTGGATGCAGATGTGAGGATGGCCAATGTCTCATCCTACTCCAAGGACAGAGCACAGTTTCTTTTCCATTTCCCCTGACAGATTAGAATGTCCAGATTCAGTTTGATACAACTTTCACTAGGAATAGCAAGGAAGTCAGCAAGAATATTAAAACAAGTGTTTGAACAACTTCTTTTAAGCTGGACAAAAACAGCACTTTGAGAATCAAAAGCCTCTTTTTATCCACTATCTAGATCAGACCAGCTAATAACAGCTTCTCACAGTCTCTCAAGCTCTCCTTCTTATCTTTTCTCTTTAAAATACCATAAAATATCCTTCCATAGTGCTGACAACATCACTGTTACTCTCCAGTAGTTCCAAGACACGGTGCATCACCACTTCAGCCAGAGAGGGGTTGTAGCTCTGCCGAACACAGCTCAGGATGTGAAAGAAATGGCAGCCTTTTTCAGCATCTGCAGAAAAAAGGAAAATGCAGCCAGGCATGGAAGAAAGATTTCAGTCTAACTGTCTCTTTTGAACTATCATAATACAGATCAATCATGAAAAAACCCAGAGCCCTAGATAGTAAAGCAGATATGTGTGTATTCAGAAGAAAGAGATCCTGTCTGTGCCTACAGTTCTCCAATTATCAGCTGTTCCCAGTGACTTTTCTGGGAAGTGTCAGGGCTGTAACAGTAGAAATGAGGGTGAAAGATAACTCTGCCAACTCTTAACATACAAAGCTCATTCAGTACAACTTGATGAGGAGGTTAATAATGCAAGGGTTCCTCCACTGCCCACCTGTGCAGGCTATCCAGTTTTTGCAACTTCAGAAGGAACCAAATGAAAGGAATTTTACTGAGACCCAACTTCACAAGCCTCTAGCACAGCAGGGAGGTGCGTGACCAGGGCCTGTAATCGCTGGCCCAACGCTGGCATCTTGTGGGAAAACTGCTGCACTGCAGCTGAATTCACCTCACATGGCTATCCCATCCCTGCCCTTCAGACTACTCAGACAATTACAGGAGCAGAGTCATGGAACACCAGTATCGGATTTTATCTCCTTTTAAGTTGAATTAGCCCTACAATGTACAAAAGGACAGAAGTTTAAAATAACCTCCTTTGCTAGGGGCAAGCACTGAGGTCCTTCATGGCTGCACGGCTATTCTGTGCCAGGTGGAGCATTGTTTGAAGCTGTCCCAGTCATCATTCCCTCCAACAGAGCCTGTGACCCACTAATCATCAGTGCTGCAAGTTCCCAGTCCCCCAAGTGCTGAAGTCCACAACACATTTCTTCTCAGCAGCTGACAATGGAAAACAAACATAAATCAGATATATCAGCACAAATTATTTTCCTTCTCCGTAGCTCATGTGATGCAAGGCAAGTTTGATAAGGGTACTGAGAAACTGCCATGGGCTAGGGAGAGCCCTATATTTTGTTGTTGCCTTTGGTTTTTTAGTTAATTCTCTACTCTCGAATCTGCTGAGCTCCAGAGCTGCCTTAGAACCTGCTGAGAAAAGTCACTGGCAGATAGCGGTAAATAAACAGTTCAGCCTAATTCTGATTAGGCTGTGAATCAGGCAGACATACTTCCTCAGAAGTATCCAGCATGATAAAAATATCTTTGTGGCTGATAGCCAAAAATGCGTCCACCACCCTGCAGAGAACTGAACAATGCCTCTACCTGGTCATAGTGACTGCTATTGCAAACAAAATGGGTAGCTGCACTTTGCATTTGTCATAGGTTTGTCATAAGAAGGTCAAATTGCCCATCCCTGATCTAGAGTAACTTAAATCTCCATTAATTACATTAATGACTCAGGTGTTACCTAAGAGTACAATGTTTACTTTTCCCCTAGATGCTGGTAGAAAATGGCACTTTGGGATAGCTGCAGGTGTGCACAATGATTAAGTAACCCCAGAACACTCCTGTCCCTCTTTCACTGACATCCTGGGTTCTTACTTTTGTCCAGCAGCTGAGGGAAGCCAGGCTGTGATTAACTGTCCAGCCTAACAACCAGCATCAGAGGGGACAGAGTTACAGAACAGCTACCATTTGCCCACTGCAGACATCTCACACAGGGTATGTTCTGACATTATTAAATTTAACTTCAAGTGGTTCTGGTTTTTGTCCTCTCTACCATTAGCCTGATCTAAGTCTAAAAACAGATCAAATTTATAAAACAAACAAAGAAACAAACAAAACAAAAACCAAATCCATTTTGCAGTTCAGTCTGGAGTCAAAATGTGCTGGCTGGCTATATTAAGTTTCTAGGTGGACCCACAGTGGTCTCTCATAAGTGCATTTAAGATCAGGAATTATGAGTGGAGCCAAGGACTAGGACTGTCATGTAGGAACATTACAGATCGGGGCTTGTGAAGCTCTGAGTAGGCATACAAGACTTTTTAAAAATTTGTATAATAGTTTGAGACAGCTGGGTTGGGCCTGGGAGTGTGTCACAACTACAGCAATGGGGCAAGGCGTTGCCTGGAAAACTGGCAGAGAAGTAACTCATTGGAGAGAAGAGTTTGATTTATCATAAATCACCCTTCTTGTCATGGAAGATTACTATTACTCCTGGAGGAAAACGGGTAGGAATTTCTTGCAGCAAACAAGCCAAAGCCCTGGAGGTGAATGTCCATGTCCTCGTTTTGTCCCTGGGACTCGCTCCCGCCGGTAGAGGGGGGCCGGCAGCCGCGCTGAGCTCCGCGCTCTTGCATCATCCACGGACAGCAAACACCCGCCGTGCCCTGCTGGTTTCGATTGAAGCTTCTTGGCTTTGCTTCTACTGCCCATGATCAGGACATTGAAATGGTCCTTCTGGAAACCAGCAAAGGGACACTGACCTGGAAATTGTCCTCTTTACAGCAGGAAACTAAGCAGGGGGAAAGCTTCAAGGACAACAAGAGGGTTTATAAAACAGTTGCTAATTTTAAACTGCTTATTATGGAAAGCATGGCTTTGAGTACTCAGGACTCTTCAAAGTCTTTTCTGTGACTGATCTACAAATTACCCTCTGCTGTTGACTTTTCCTGACCAAAAGAACTTCCCAGCTTCTCATGGATCAGAGAGTACTTCACCAGTGTGACTGCACAAGAAGGGAACAAAGAGGAGGCAGTCACTCAGTGCCTCTGTCAACTGTATATTCTGGCCTTGATAGGTGGCACAGTTATATAAAAAAAAAACAGGCTAGCAGGAGAATTAGCTGATGTATAAAATGAGCAAAGGAATGATTTGTCTCTTAAGAGAAATGATCTTTGTATTTGTTAAACGGATAAAAGACAATCAATGTGATACAGTAATTTGTTGCACTGAAACAGCCTCAGGCAAACAAGCCCATATTAACCTGCATGCCCAGTAGTAACCTCTTCTCCCAAGACTTTGTCTACAATTGCACCACTTCTTAAGAGAGACAGTTAAAACTCAAACTTGATTTTGCCTCACTTAGCCTTTTTTTCACTGCAGGATAGCCATCATACTCCAGGTCCTACAAGTGCTATTGTAGTTATGATAGTATAGGGATATGAGCAATTTAAGATTTCATGCCTTATGTTCCAGTCAGTCATTTATCCTGTACTAAAGCACGTTCTATCCCACAAATAGCTGCACTCCAGCAGCAAGTGATCCCTGGTGACACATTCTATCCCATGAACTGAAAGGCACTCTGTAGCAATGTACCTGTGTAATTAGCACACATTCAGGTCAAGCACAAGTTATCACTCTGGCAATAAGACACAATAGTTAGAGGGACAGGGATAACTCAGAAGCCACCTGAGGCACATTATCTGAAAAGAAGTAGACTTTGTTCAACTGAAATCCTTAACTACAAAGAAAAACCACCTAGCTCTACCTGAGAAATCTCCAGAGAATATCCTACTGACTTAAGCAAGTTTTATTATTGACTTAAAGGAGGCAGGGATTTCACCTTTCTGCACGGTCACTTTTGTGTCAACTCCCCTGTAGAAACTGAACCAGCAAGATTTGCTACTTCTCCACAGTGCAAAGCAAGAACTTCTAGGTGGTGACCTGACTTCATTACATTTGGTTCCTCCCAAAATCCAAGTATTCTCAAAAGATATAGATCTGAGATAATGGCAGCATATTTCAGATCAGAGAGGTTTGCTTCCTGCTGGGCACACCTGCTCTTTCTCTCCATGCTCACAGGAAGCTGCTCCTGCACTCCCACTTTCAGCTATACTGATTAGCTACACCAGCAACAGCTTCAGTTCAACGGTGAGGACAAGCAGCATATCCAATCCAGCAGCAGGAGGAGATATTGTCATCAGTGTATCAGCACCAGCTCATCTGAGCTTGATCACTCTGCTACTTACGCCTGGGTTTTCGACAGTCTTCTTTAATCACATCAAGGGTCACTTTAAACAGCTCTTTATCATGGTCAGTCACCTGAAGAAAAAAGAAGGAACTGGCTTTGCTGTTGAAAAACAATCCAATGTTGTGGTGTGTTCTAAGCTAACACTGTCATAACTACACTCTGCATTCTCTGCTACCTCCAAGACTAATAATGAGTGTCAAATCTTCAGGCATTATTTTTACTACTATTAGCAACATCCATGAGTTAGATGAAGTACATGATACAACTAAGTTTGACCCAAAGGAGGATGACTGACTCAGCAGAACAGCAAGCCTGAACCCACTTCAATAAGGAGAACTGTCTCAGGGTTCAGGTTTCAGTGAGCTCAGCTGGATCAGAGCAGTTTGGCAGCCCAGTGAACACTGACAGAACTTGGAACAACTCAGTGGGTGATACAGAGGTACAACCAACAGTGAAGTAAGCTGCAGGAAAGCCTTTGAGTAAACTGAGAGCACTTGGATGTCCAGCTTCTCTTTCTGAAACATTTCTATTTCTGCAATATTTTTACTGTTTTTACTGATTATGAAAGTCATACCATTGTTGTTTGTAACCACAGCTCAGTTCCTTACATAGTATAAGTCCTTGGCGCTACTAGGTTTCTGGAAAACCACTCCTTTTTCTTGTAGCATCTTTATTGCTTCCTTAAAAACACTGTGAATCCTTTTGGAACTGGAGTTACTTTTAGACTTCACCTGGATGGGAAGAAAGGAATGAAGCAGATGGTGAGAAATCTCAGCTCAACCAAAGTTACCAGCAAAAGCTCCAGATGCTTTCAAGAAGATGACTTCAGGACCTCTTAATTGTGAATTTTGTTACACATTTTTCTTCATTTAATCATTCACAAATCATATCTGTTATGTATGAAATAACCAGTATCTCTGAGCTTTAAACCAACAAAAACACCAGAACTCGTACTATTCTTAATGAGTCACAATCTCTAAACTGCCTTCTTTGTGATTAGCAGCTATTTGATGATGTACCAAGAACTCTGTTTTTGGAATACACTTGTGATGCTTGCAGATTATTTGACTTTTTTTGTTAATCAAGCTTTGTTCACTTTCAGAGTTTTCCTGGCAATAAGGGTAGGAAGGCAGGAAAATCAGTATTTTGTAAGGTGATATTCAGGAGGAATCCAAATACTGAGGACTGGACTCACATCTCCCGATTTCAGGGGAAGGAGAAAACTGACAAAACCAGTATTTGTTTCTTGCCCCCTTTGTTTCCAAATTTTTACAAACATTCTGGTCATGCTTTCAGGAGCTCCTCCACAGCCTAATGAAGTGAAAGGATAAACAGCATGCAAGAAATTAAGACAGATATATGAAATATGGAAACAAAGGATTCCGTTTTGAGGGTAGGTGGGAAATTAGTTTCTTGTGAAAGGAGAACAATGTGCCTGGAAGTCCATAACTGAGGTTATTTAGAACGCAGGGTTCTGTGTTTGGGACACATCTAACAGAGTAGGAAAGAAGGAAGGGGAGGGAAAAAAAACCCAGGGAAAAGCAGGGCTTGTTTGGAAGCACAGCAAAGAGAGTGGAATGAAAGCTGGGGAAGTAGAAGGAAATAATTAGTTGTGGAAGGGGAAAGTATGGGTAGATAAGAGCAAGGCTATGATTTACCATCTCCATCTGTCCTAGTGTCCTTCAACCTCCCATTTATCTACACAGACTGCTTCAGTTCCCCAATTGCTGTTTTCTCATCTGTTGGGAGCACACTGTGCTCCCTGTGGTTTTCTTTGAGAAGGGACCTAAACTGCTTCCCACAAACCAACATGTGATAACTAGAACCACACCAGAGCAACCAGAGCAAGATTTGCCAAGCCATTCCTTCAGCTATCACCATAAATGCTCCTGCCCTGTTCTGAACAAATATATCAGACTTCACATATCCTAGTTCACTCACCAGAAGCAGCTCAGAAGCCTTGGGAGCAAAGCAGGCAACCACCAAGAACTAGAGTTTAAATGAATATGCAAAACGGACATCACAGGAGCAAAGGAAAAATATCTTTTCACAAAACATTCATTCAATTTGCAGTTCTCAAGTGACACTCCAACAGCCTGGAAGCTGATATACCTAACTTGGAATAGTTCAGGGATCCAAAAGGGATGCTGGTGTTAGCATGCATCACAAGTTACTCCATCCTGTTCCCCCAGCTAACCCTCAGGATTTCAGCAGGCCATAATCACATCTCTCTCTCTGTCCTACAACAGCTAACTCTCTTTTTCCTCTCAAATCACCAGTAAAAAATAATGGCCTAATACTTCAAGATAATTAACACAGAACAATGGCTCTTAGTTCAGTTTTCTCTGGTTCAGACTGAATGATTCAGTGCCTGAACCTTGTCTGTCCTCCTGTCCACCACAGCCATCAATCTGGATAACAACAGACTCTACTTCTAATTACAAACTTGGCCATACATCTGGACACCATTCCAGTCACAGCATTAATACCACTATGGTATTTCTCTTTATTGTGCCTCTTCTGATGAACTGTAGAAACAAACATAAAATGCAGCAGGAAGGATTAAGTGAAGAGTGAGTATGTGCTCACAGAAAAGCACATTCTCATAGCCATATGTAAAATGAAGAGACTTTGCCTCTCACTCAAACACAGTAATAAATCCTCAAGAATTAAAGAAATTGCTAGCAAAGCAACCAACTCAAGACTCTGATCAATTTTTAATGTGAAAGCAAACATTTGGGGAGGAAAAAAAGATAAAAATATTTCCAAAGAAGCGCACTAATTATTCAGTTTGGCTTACCACTGAAATCCTGTCAGAGAAGGGAGATAATTAAAAACAGACTCTGTGTGAACTGACACACAGCTCAGCCTGGATGGATACTGAAACAGAATCACGAAGAATGCAAGGCAAGGCATTGACAGAGTGAAAGCAGCGAGGCCTTATTATATGCAAGCAGCTGCTACATATCAGCACTCTCTCATATGTGCTGCAAAGTCCATGGAAAAGGGCTCCATGGCAGAAGGACTGTTTCTGAAAAGCAAATTAGGGCTCCTGCCCACTTTAGTAATATCATGTAATATATTAATGTAATTATATTATATATTACTGCTGTTAAATGCTACCATAAAATGACAGGAAAATTTTGGGGTTTTTTCCTAGTGTGCTCTAGAACAGGCTTCCTCCTCTCCCTTCCCCTGTGTGAAGTAGCAATTAAGTTTCTCTGTTAACACAGTCTGAAATTGCTTACTCTGCTCTTTTGGTCCACCCAAAGTAACTCCAGCATCTCATCCTGCAAATTCACAGGTCAATAGTGCTTCTCCCCAGTACCTCCCACAATGTTCACACCTTCTTTTGCAAAGTGCCTCCCTTGGGAATGGCCTTAGTTTCAGATTCTCTGAAGCAGTAACAGCAGGGTCTTCCCCCTCTCTTCCAAATCAGGTCCTTTTCAAATAAATTAAGCTGTACACCCAAACACAGGAGCATTCAAGAATCAGTGATCTCTTTTGCAAAACACATTGTGTGTGTGTGTGTGTCGGTGTGTGTGTGTAACCTAACATAGAAGCAGTTATTAAATAATAATATTAGTATCACTACCCTCACTCCCAAGACCAGTCAAGGGCTCTGTAGCAAAGCCAACAGAAGAATCTATGCATCCAGAATTAAGATGGTACTTTAATCAATATATTCCATCTGATAGGCCTCACACAGTTTAGTGGGCTGGTGCTGTGCAACCAGTTATTCTCAGATCTTTAAAATAAGCCAAATTCTCTGTACAATCAATGATAGGTCAAAGAAATGAAGTGGTACAGGAATTAGTGAGTCTGTTCAAAACAGTGGAAGTATGTAACCTTTGACTCATTCTGAATCACACCCTGATGGTGTTAAAGTTTCCTGGTATGACCACACATGTGATTCTACTCATGGAATCACCTTTGCAGTTTCTCGTGTAATGTTTAATCCTGGGTTTAGGCAGGTGACAATTTTAGTAATAGTGATCCTGGACATGTCAGTCCTGAAGTCCTATAATAAGTTTGCAATATACATATTTAAAGCAGAGGTGAAGCTTCCTCGAGAGGCAGAAAGACAAGCACATTCCATCAAGAACTTATAATGAGCTGTGTTACACCTGCAGTACAGTGTACAGGGTAGACACAGACAGTGTGAACAACACTGTAAAACTTCCTGCTTTAACTACCTCTTGTTGGTGACCTTGAGATAATATTCAAATCAAGAGAAGTACAAACAGCACACTCCGGAAAGCACAACTCAAGTTACGTGTCCAAGGCAGTGACATTCACAAACTGGAATGGTAGCACTAAAATAGCACACACTATAGCACATGTGGCAGAAGGGCAGAAATATGGTTAATCAAGACTGGCTGGTTTAAAGCATTTAATTCAGTTGAGAAATGGGACGGATCCACTTAACATGTAGCTTTCTTTAAAAAAGGAACGAAAGGCTTGTCCATTTGCCAGACATAATTGCCCAAGTCCAGCAAGTACACTCTGGAGGTTGTCTAAGCACAAAATTACTTTTTCTTGTTTTTCTTGTAGTCTTCCTTCTGGTACCCACCCCTCCAGTCTCAAAAATCACTTGTTTTAAGGGATAGGGAAAAGGCCACAGCTTAGGGATAGATGGGGCACTGGTTATGCAAATTAAAGCTCCACTGGCTTTGAAACTCATAAAAGATTTGTTAATTTTTAACTATTTTATAAAGTAGTTAAATTCTCTTCCTCATCATCTGTAGACTATAAAATGAAATTTTCTCTAGTATATGTCTGAGAAAAGGAAATTATTTCAGTTCTGCCTTCTGCATCTGCTAGAGGGAAATTTATTCTGGAGAGGCAGAAGACTGCACTGCCAGGGAGGCATCAGGACTGGAAAGAGGTAGGACATGTGTGGGATGTGGACAGGGCTCAGCTACACAGTAATGCTAGAAAGGAACACAGAGGTGCTGCCTACCTCAAATTGTCCCAGCTACCTCCTTCCATCTTCACCCTCTGCTCCACTCCACTGCAGTGACTCCACAGCAGCTCATCACCTCCCTGGAGAAAATATTCCATGGGGAGATACCCTCCCACTATGATGAACACTGAGCAAGTACTTTAAAAGTTGGGAAAGAGATGAAGGGGGAGCACCAGCTCATCTAGGATCACAGGGAAAGGAAGAGAAAGGAAACAAATAGTTTGACAGCAACTGTGCTCTAGAACACTGGAATCAGGATAAAAAGATAGCTATATGTCCAAATGACTCATCCTTTTACATCCAGGAAAAGTGCAAGAAGTGAACAAATGTGCATATTGTGGCATGGCCTAATTAGCTGGGTTTGCTCATGTAGCTCTTGCCCTGCCAAAGAAGGCCCGAAATAACATCGTTCCACATCAGCAGCACCATTTATCCTCTTGGTTTGAGGGCAGTGCACAACAAAAGACTGCTGAAGAGAAAAGAAAGGAAGAGGGACAGAAATCAGATCTATTACACTTACTTTTGTGGATAGAACTGGGTACTTGACCCTTTGCCAATTATGAAAAGTGACACCTTCTAGAGAGGGAGTAGAAGAACAAGGAAATGCATTTCCTGAGCATTACCAGGCACTCCTCTTAAGGCATTCATGCCTCTTGACAGCTACAGGTCCAGCAAGAACAGATAACCTTCTTTGCAAGAAATTAATAGTAAAGGACAATAGGGAGAACTGCAATTTCTAAATAAGCATCTGTGTGCCCAAATTCCTGGGAGATATACTCACACCCTGGCATCAGGGTCAGGAGCAACTATTAATTATTATGATCGCTCTTCATGACTGCTAACAACACTGATGCTACATTGTTTTTCTTGGTTGGGGGTTTTTGAGTTGGTTTTTTTTTCGGCTGGTTGGTGTTTGGTTTGGGTAGAGCTTTCTTGGGTTTTTTTTTCAGTCTTTCTATGTTTGTTCTGCACCAGTTCCTACTTTGAATGGCTTTTTCAATTATTTATCTTGGTCTTTCTATAAATGCTGAAACTTTAAAGTTTCCAGTATTGGACACAGTGGCCACTACTTCCTTTAATGTAAAGTGTTTGGGAACTTTTAATACTGTTCCAGCTAGTTTAGAAAGTACCAGGTGCCATGTTGGATAATTTACTATCAAACTTTTCTGTCTGAAATGAGAATAGCTCCTGTTAGAGTTAATATCCATGTTTGTTTTAAAGCAAACTAGAAAAACAACAACAAAAAAACCCCAACTCAGCTATCAAGAACAGCTATTAGCAACAGTTCAACAAGGCCAACAAGAAAAGAGCTACTTTTCATTATTATTTGACCTCGTCTGCAAGGGACTGGTTTTTGTGTTGTTTTGTTTGGGTTTCTTAAGAATTAAACAAACATTAGAAGTCAACATAACATAGCACTTTACATTACAGTGCACATCAAAATCAGGCAGTGAAAATGACTGCCAGGGATTTATTTCTCTACAGAAAACCAAAAAGTAAACAAGTGAATCACAACAGCTTAAGTTTCAATTGTCATTGCTTTCATGATAAACGATGTAACTGTCAGTTTTGCAGAAGTTTTTCACTTCATACCAGTTGAGAATCTGGTTTGTAATTTATCCAACTAATAGAGAGTAATATAAAGCCATTTTACAAAACGGGTTTTCTTCTGTTTCCCATTCTGCAGCTGATCAAGAGGTTACTAACTCATTGGAAATTTTCTTAATAGCTTGGTTACATGCAACTGCCTGCAAATGGATTTCAATTTAATCCCACCTTCTCATCCTTTCATAACTAGGGACTTCCAACGTGAGAAACGTAGCAGGGAGCACTGGTCACCCACTCATCCTAACCACCCCTTGAAAGCTGCATCTCTAATAATATCCTGAGCTTCAAATGAGAAACAAAGATTTTGTGCTCCCTTCTGCTGATCAGATTCATGATCTCAAACATCTGTCCCAAAGAACTCAAGCACCTTGAAGGGATCTCTTTTTCTGACACTGCTGCTATTTACAAATCTAAATAAGGTAGTGGCTGTTGCAGGCTGTAGGATTGCTCAGCCCTAACACAAGATTACCCCTAATAACAGAATATTCTTACGTGACTTTTTCAGCCCAGTTTTATATGTCTAAAGTAACAACATTTCCTCAAGCTCTGTAAATAATTCATGCATAAAGCTAGTGGTTCTTGAATCCTCTGCAGACACCAGTCTCTTATCTGTTTATGCTTTAAAAAAGGACATGGTATTTTTTCCCCCACTAAAATCTTGAAACAGGTGCATTCACTCACCTCCTGACAGCTGGGGCTGGGTAGATGCACACCAGCCAGAGACACCAGAGAATCAACTGTCTCCAGCTCCTGCTGGTAAAAGGTCTGAATCTTGTTTTCTAACAGAAAGCCTTGCACTTTCTCATGCAGCATATGGATCGAGAAGTTCTGACCCTCCAGGCCACTACAAGGATACACAGAACATGTCAAAAGGCAAGAAATGGGTTTTAGAACCATTACATAAAGTCAGTCCACTAGACTGGTTTCAAAGGTCAAAAGATGTTTTACTGTCCTTAAATAATTTGAATATAAATCCATAAATAAAAAAGAACATTTTTATATGCATAAATATTCAACTGTTCTTCTTCAATCATCTGCTGTTATGGTTTTGTGAATTTAAGATCTGCAGTATCTGAAACCACACTACATGCACCAGGCCTCCCAATAAGCATCCAGCTACCCTGAAACTGAGTACAGAAGGGGCTGCTTGACTCAGTTTATTGAGGTTATGTATTTGTGATTTGACAATGACAAGGGCAGGACAGCATTTCAGTGGAATAGCTCCTTAACCTTACACATAAAACAACATCAGGCAAGGATGCTTCTCCATCCTCTCTGCTGACCTCAGCCCCAAACCTTGCTCAAACCCCCATCTTTTTTCACTAGATGCAAGAGGTCTGTACACAGTATTTTACTTTCTTCCTAATATTCACTTTAGTTCAGCATTATATTTCTTTCCTCAGATTATGGACAGGTATCTCATCTGTATGGATCACCAATTATTTGGGAGAAAAGCAGACTGCTACTATATATTAATGCAGTCTAAATCATAGTCAGGCCCTGTTCTATTCTTTTTCCACAGTTATTACAACAACAAGTAAACAATCATAATCCCACACTTTGCCCCAGGAGCAGTCTGGATACTGCATTTACCTCTGTATTTCCTCTGGGCCCTTGAAAGGTTTATCATAAACTTCTCTATAGAGACAGGGGAGCTCCAGCATTCTTGAAATCTGGACATCACACACAGGATCATCCACTTTATCTGGAGAGGCAACAAGAACACATAGACTTGGTCAGGACTGCAATACAATTTTTTTTAAGCAAGCAAACCTGAGGCAGCACTACAGAGCCTCACATTAAAATGGCAAATTTTGTTCACTGTGGTTTTTATAAAAACAAAACCACAAAGGCCAATCCTTCTTTTACAGTTTACAAGGAGGTGAAATGGCCTGTTGTGGTGCATTACAGATTATGCTTTTGTCTGACAACTTATTTAACCAGAATTTATGATCTCTATTTTACCTTTCAGCACTCTTTACCCATTAAATGAAGTTCACACATAGTAAGGAGCTTTATTTGGGTCAAAATGAAAGCAATTTAGAGGCTACTTGAATTGCACGGCTCTCTTTGGTATTATTACCAACCCATGCAAGGGATGTATATACTCATAAATCTTCTGTCTGGAATGGAGGGCTGAACTCCCTTGCAAATTTCAGCTAGAGCTGAAAAATCGAGACCTTTTATCTTACTTACACAGGGTTTTTGAAAGACAAGCTTTTGTCCACTAAAGAAATAATTTCAGTATTATCTCTTGAAGATCTCACTGGGGAAAACCAACTCTTACACAACAGCACAGACACGGAACTGAGAAGAAGTTATGTAACTGGAAGCTCGCAGAGCATAAGCAGTGGGCTGCAGAGCTCTGCTGCCCAAAGAGCTGCCAGACACAGAGGCAGCATCTGCATGCAGATCTGTGCCTGAGGAACACTTCTCCCTCATCCTGCAGAGCCAGGGAGCTTAGGGGAAGCCAGGCTTCAGTGGGACACTGCCCATGGAATGGATTGTACAGGCTGTGACAAACAGCAGCCACTTCTCCAAAGCCCTCAGTGCCCTTGGTGAAGTGGGACACAGAAGGTCACCAGCTCCCTTCCCACAGGCTTTGGCTGCTCTACTTCAACACAGAGAAATCTGAAGAGCAAATCACTCTTGCAGACACCCAACCACAGTATCTGCACAGTATTCTTGTATGTATGCTGATCAGCTTTTACAGTTTATCCAGGAATGCCTCATTTACAGGCAATCCAATCTCACACATTACATAGTGTGTCTCCTAACCTTATGCTGCTACAATTGAAATAAAGATACACAGATGAAAATCCTTAGAAAAATGAGATGCCAGAAAATAAAGTGAAAAATATCCAATTAATTACATACAGCTCAGGTATTTTCACAGATTCAGACATCTTAGTTACATATGTCACAGCTTCATAACACTCACAAAAACATGAAGCCAGAATTTCTCTTTGTTGCCTATAGGTTCGGATGTGACCTCTGACCCTGACAACATCCCCAATCTCCAGCTTGGTTTTCTGCCTCACTGTTTCTTGGAGTTTCTTCATCTGTTCAAACACATTGAGACTGCTGAGTGTGCTTGGATGACCTGCAAGAAGTGAGGGAAAGGCACTCAGGCATTAAAGTCAATGCATTAATTGTCCTTTTGCATTCATCCACCTAAGCACCACAGGAGTCATATTACTAACAAAGTGTAAAGTCCCAGGCATCATGTGTCCTGGATAGCAAAGCTTTTGGGTGACAAAGTTAGTTTACAGGATTATATTTATTTAAATAGTTCACTTGGGGAAAACATAAAAGGGAGGAGATACTGATTTACCACTGAAAATGTCATAGATGGGTTGCAAAATTGAAACATGAATTTGAAATGTTTTTTGTCATTTCTTGATTTTGTCATGCTAAGATGGATGAGAAGGGAAAAGAAAAGTCAGTTGAACTTTTTATATAAAGGAAGAATGAGTCATCTGAGGTGGAGCCAAAGCATTCATGTGATGCAATTTGATGTCTACACTGAGGTGAATGCAACTTGACAGAACTTCACGTTTACATAACACAACTTTGTAGGGCAGTAAATCCTTCATAACTTAAAACCTGATTAATGCCCCAAGTATCCCTGATCACAATAACAAAAGGCTGGAAGAAACTTTCCTGTGCCTCCTAAGAGCTTTCTTTAGCAGGTACAAATAAATTAATTTCCATTATTAGCATAGTGTCCAGCCAAGCAGTACTGATGTATGTGTAAAGTAAGAATACAAGGCTGAAAAGCAATCTTTGTCCTCATTCTATTTCAAGCAGTATTTCATGCAATTCTTTTTAATGCATCTAAGTTCCTCATTTAAGTTCCTCAAAACTGATTTGATTCTGTGTCTTCACCTCTCCAAAGTGAGAGCTGTCTTCTACATTCCAGTTGGGACCGTTTGTACCACCTGTCATATGATTGTTAAAAATAAGTATGAATTATCTGTCTGTACAAATGGGCTTGTTCCACAGACATCAGAGATTTTAACTTTTACATCAAGCTTTCCTTTCTCCATTCTATTAATATGTATCCCTAACACTGCAGATGACATGAGTAAGATTTATTTCAGTAGGATTTGATCAGCTCCATATTAGGGCTGTCAATCCACTACAAGGGCTTTCAAGAAGATCCAAAGTAGAAAGAATTATGTACTTTGATCTACAAGAAACAGTGGGAGAAAAAGCAAAGAGACAGCCAGACACTAGTGAGTTGTTCTGTTAGTGAGTGCAGTAATACATTCATTTCAAGTGCACAATAACTGCACATTTAGGACTTGCCCAAATTGTAAAACACTGCTGGCATCCTCCCACTGTGTTTGAAGCTACTTTCAAGTTAATTGCTGACTGTATGAGCAAGAGAATATGAATACAAACAAAGTGTGGACAAATCCTGAAACCACTGTCACAGGGGCAGGTCTATGGACTGCCTTTGGAAACAGAAGTTGTGGCTCATTTCCAGCCCAGTTCCTTACTAGATGAAGTCACAGAAAGAACTTTAAGAGGCAAATTCTCTGAACAATGTCACAGCATAGAACTGAAATATCATATTATTCAAATAAGGAAAAGGCAGGGACAGGACATAATGTAATGGTTTTATTGGCATCACCATTGAATACAACACAAAAACTAATAGGAAATTCCTGAAGTGGCCCAGGCTGTATGATGTGGTGGTTTAAAATTTAAAAAAAAAATTGAACAGTTGAAGTTGCTCTTCTGCAAATTTGATCAATTAGTAAATTATGTAAGACAGACATAAGTAAAGACATACAGTCAAAAGAGAACTTATTTATTTGATAAATTACCTGATAAGGGTGTTTCTGCTACCATGGGATTTTTCCAGCAGACACAATTTATAACTCCAGTACTATCATCCACTGCAAAAAAATTGCAAAAATTACAGAATAGGAAAGCAGGTAGTCATATTCAAGAAGTAAAGGTACATAAATATGTAGGGAGATAACTTTCAAGGATAACTCATTTCAACCAGTTTGAAAGGGAAAGTGGGTGTCCAAACCCTACTTACATATCTGAAATAATTTCCACAATAGTTTCTGACATGGAAGTAGCTCAGCACCAGATGTGCTTATGTGCATAGTCAGCACAGTAACAGGTATATTCTCAAAGAAAGATCAAGCACTATTTTAAATGATGAGGCTCCAGTACATATACTGGATACTAAGGGGCTTCAATCTCATTGGCAAGGTCAGGAGAAGAATCAGTGGTGAAAGATGAAGTCAGACAAATTAAAACAGGAAACCAGGCACGAACCACAGAAGCATTACTGTCACAGTGAGGAAACAGCACTTCAACATTTGGGGATACAATCACGTGAATAAACCCGGACTGCAGCTACCTGCAGCTGCATTGGTTTCTGTGCCAATATTGTGCTCAAAGTCTGCCGGCCTTTCCTGTATAAGATGATGTCCAGGGAGCAGAAAGGCAGCTCCTCTAGGCAGGAAGGACAGAAGACAGCACATGCTTGTGGTTCTGCTCTAAGCCAGGAATTCCCAAGTTAAAGTGTAGGTGCTGGTGGCATGCATGCCACTTCCGCTGTGGAAAGGCTCAGCACCTTCTCCCGAGCACGGAGCTGTTTTTCCTGTTTTGCCAGTATCCAATGAAAATAAGCTTTACAATTTCTGCTCCAGGCACTGCATTGTCCATGACAGCAGGAAAAGATAAAACTCAAAGGAAACTAAAAACTGTCAGATGACTCAATTTTCTATATATCAAGGGACTGTATATAGATGGCCTGTGCAACAAAGACTCTAAATAGAAAGGCACTAAATGTCTGTCAAGGATCATCCAGCCAATGCTCCAAGCACCTTGCTTCCTGAATATAACATCTCCAAGACTGAGATTCCACTCCTCACAAATGGAAACCTGCAATTTTCTTCTGCTCCTTAAACCAGATCCATGACTAAAAAAGTAACAGCAGTGTTTACCAGGAAGGTCCTGATTGGTACCTGCAGTCATTTCCTCTGGGAACTATAGCATCAAAGCAAAATGCCTTTGCCTTGTCTCACGTGTTTTAAAACAATCTCCCTGTTTGGGGGGTCTAATTTCAAATCATTGTCTTGCCTTCCTGTTTCCAAGCAGTTTAGCTGCCCATTTGTATTAGCAAAACCTTAAAAGATGTAGGCAATTCCAAATTCCATCACAAAAGTATGCTCCTCTCTGCTATCTCTGTTTTGAGCTGCTATGTCTGCAACTATTTCAGCAGCTTTAATTTTGTACCAGAGCACAGATAACGATCTGCTGGTAGGATTTCCTCTCCTTGGTACAGACAGACAGCAACTATTTTAGTAAGAGTCAGAACCCTCATAAACCATGCCAAGCCATCCATGCAAGCCAGCAGTGGCAACGAGAAGCAGGGCAGATGACATTTCACTCTTGCATTCCCACAGTTTCTAGATGTTCCAGCTTGCACCAACTGAGACAGACAGGCTTCCTAAGAAGGGCTTGGAAACAAACCAGAGTGAAGGATTAGGAGGCCAGACTCCTCCTCCTCACTGTAACAGCTGAAAACAGAGCCCCAGAGAGACTGATCTGTACTTGACCACACAAGGAATCTGGTGGCAGAGCAAGGTTCTGCAACAAAGTTTTGCAATTTCATAGGTGAAAGCTTTGAGCAAAAAATCAAGTAACTCCTTAAGTACAGATGAATGAGAACTCTTGCAATTGTATTCTAATTAGACAAGAGATTGTTAATCTATTTTAAATGCACTCAAGGGGTCTGCAAACTTTTGAAAACTTCCTGTGCTCCCTGTGCCACCCTTCCTCATCTCTTTGGGTTTAAACTTTTGTTTATTTGGGTTTTTTTGTGGGTTTACTTTTTGTTTGTTTGGGGTTTTTTGCATGATTTTTGTTTGTTTGGTTTTGGTTTCTTTGATTCTTGCTTGATTATTTAAGGAGTAGCTCAAAGCTCCCTGTTAAACGAGATAATTGTGCAATTTTTTATTTCTGTATGACAAAAAGGGTATGGCTCTTGTCAGGCCTGCATGAACCTACTGAGATGCTGGTGATTTTTTTTTTAATTTGATTTTAAGGCAACTGCCTCTCAGCCTTTCAAATCAGTTTTGGAGTACAAAGAAAACTACATGTGATGTTTGCTTTTGTTAAAAAGGAAAGGGAAAAAAAGAGGTCAGAAAGGTGCAGTAGGTAAAATATGAGCTTGATCAAAGCTATGTTTTAATTAGATATCTTTCTCCTAACTTATCCTAATAATAGCAATAAACAATCAAATCAAAGTGTCAAAATTAGGTTTTACACAGCATGTAATTTTTATTTTTTAAGCCAGAAAAGAGTCAATTAACTCTTTTTTACAATTATGATTTTGTCACCAGTTCTGGCTGTAGAGTTTTCAGCAGAGGACCTAAGATTCTTTAAAGTGAGTGGTGTGTATTCTGAAGCAGACAGATAGGAAATGGAGGGGGGGTGGATCATGGCAGTGACACAAAGACATTTCAGTTCCCTATCAGAGGGAAAGTACAAAAGGGGAATTGCTTTGGAAGTCACTTTTAAGCAGATGGAAAGTGAGCAAGTCCTGAGCAGTGTGTGGCACTCCAACTGATGCAACCCCCATGACTCACCAGAGTCTGTTGAACTGAGAGATGCAAGAAGTTACAAGCAGGAAACTGTCTAAGAAGTTACAATTTTGCGCTGCCTGAAAGGGAGGGCAGGCTGGGGAGGGGCACCCTGGCAGGTAACCTGAAAACTCAAACCAGGAACTGCTGGAACAAAGAGTGGAGTTGGATGTGAAAGGACAGCAGGAAGCCAGGCTCACTGTGAGCTGCACTTGAAGGTCGGCTGATCTAAGGCCTTAATTCCACTACTCTGCAGTTTCTTTTTATTTCTATTCCTCAACTTTCTGCCCCAGTCAAACATTTTCAACAGGTTTAATTGTTAAACTGATGCTGAGAGCAGCACAGAAAACCCTTACCCATAGAATTGGTTTTGTCTTGGTCATTTTGATTCTGTCTGTTCTCATGAAGCATTAAATGCATTTGCAGTCAATGCCACTCTGCATTTGATGCTGCAGAGTTAACCTGTGACCTGGTTAAGCCATCAGCTGTATCTTCACAGTACTCCCAAGGGTCAGGGAACTGCAGCTGACTCAATTTTACAAACAAGGGAATTGGGACAGGGAGGTGCTCCGTGACTTACCTCCACCAGATGAAAACCCATGGCAGAGGAAAACACTGGCCATAAGGGCTTCAGTAGGATCTGTGCATTTGGCTCCCCCTTCCTACTGTGAGATGACCTCCCCCCACCTTTTGAATATTGCCACATCACCACTGCTCCACTCTGCTTTTTCTCCAGATGTGAAAGACAGCTGAACAAAATAACAATCAGATGTTTCCACATTAATAAAACTGAATACTGGGAAAAGCAATATAGAGGAGACAACTCCCAGCTGGTGTTGGCAAGGACTGGTACTATGATGCTTGAGTTAATTTGTTAAGACTCTTGTGCATCTAAATATAAACAAGCTCCTGACTGCTATCAGAAGTTAGCTCCAAGATATGACAAGACATACAAAAAGTCAGAAGGGATTTCTAAGGTTCAAATATGGAAGAGGTGATTTCCCATTTGTGGGCACCGTTAAATCCATTTGCGTCTGACCAAAGGGGATGCAATTATAGGAGAGGAAGGTGGTAGAGTCCAGTGACAAAGCAACAACCAAAATTAAGATTTGCTACGTGACCCCAAATGCATCAATTACTCTGTTAATTATTTAATTCTCTATTTTTGAAGTGAAGATAAACAGCAGCTTCCCTACATTTGCCAAGTAATCTCAGCTGTAGATATACATTAGATTAGGATAAGAGCACATTTGTTTCAAGAATAGACAATGACCAAATAAGGAAATCTTTCAGTTCTAACAGTAATTAAGATAAAAGGCTGATAAATGTAAGAAAGAAAGAAATTTTCCTTACCTCCATAATTATAAAAGGCATCTCGCTCCTTTGTTTGAACCACCATCCCAACAACATCCACCTGCCTTATGGGATGTCCATTATAGAAGAATACACCTAGACACAAAACATGCTTGATTAGTGTAACTGTTTCTTTCAACACCCTACCTTACATAGCCACATTTGTCAGTAAAAAGCCATACTTTCTTACGTATTTAATATATCTTAAACTATACAGTGCCTACACAGGAAAAATCCCCTGAATCACCGAAGACTAGGAACACTAAAAGGAGAAAGTATCAGCTGTACTTAGGATACCAAAAGCTTGCTTTTGTCGAGTGTCAGAACCTTATTAACCTTTTGTTTTCTTGCACGTTTGGATCTGAAAAACAGTTTGTTTGCTGCAAGCATTAGGGGGTTTTTGTTTGTTTGTTTTGTTGTTTCATTTGGGTTTTTGTTTTGCTTTGCTTTGTTGTTTGGTTTGGGGATTTTTTTTATATCTTCAGGAGGCTTCAGAATAAATAATAGAACACAAAGGAAGCAGTTTGAGCTTCTCACAATGCAGCTGTTCCTGATTAAGGCAGAGCCTCCGAAAGGAAAACTAACATAATTCTGTCTTTCATTTCTAGAAGAACAGGAGCTGTGGGGGTAGGGGGAGAGCAACAGCCCTCTCAGACTGCAGAGTACACTACTGCAGTCATTGTGGACTGCATCCTGAACTTCAGTTTCTGAATACACACGTTCTAAAAACATCCCTTCAAAGCTATTTTTGTGCATCTATAAAGATAACTTGAATAACACTTAGAAACATGTCCAGGAAACAGTGAGAAATCAGAGCCCAGTGGACTCTGACAGCACTGAGGTTGCCTCACTGTAATCCCTTTCAAGAGAGTGACAAATGTTGTTAACAAACACTAATGTAAACATCATACACTGAGGCTTCACAGTCCAACAGCAGGAGGGAAATAGGGCAATAAGCTCCAAATATACCCTGGGCTGGCTAGTTTTCAGTGAATGTGTTTTCTTCAGTTTTCAAATACTGCTGCTTTACTGAAATAAGCCATCTGGGATGTTCAATAACTGTCTTCTGAAAACTAGATAACTCGAGGGACTCAGAAAGAACATTTGGCTCCATACACTGTGGCAAGTGTTATTCTTACAAAGGGAAACACGGCAGCAAGGGAGTCAGGAAAATGTTCTGTATAAAAAAAAACCCAAATCCAAAATCCAAAAATAACTTGTCCTACATAGCTAGCAGCCTTAAATGAGCCTGGAATTAACTTTCTTCACGCAAGACAGAGAGAAAACACAAAAGTTTCAGAAGAAATTAGAGGTGATCAGCCAAGCAGCTCATAAGCAGAAGTTCTGCTCATAAAAATCCACTGCAATGTTTTGAGGATGCATCTATGGCTATCATCTCAGATCTGGCAGTACTAATCGTGCAGTCTCTGGTCAGGTCTGGCACAGAGAATGTTTAGCAGGTCTGTCCACTTGCTTCTCATTCCATTTACCAGGGCACAAATAAGCACTACTATAGAAAGCCCCAGTGGATATGCTCCCAGTGTATCTAGTCATTCACTGAATCTTACAACATTTCTGTAAAAGGTCTGGGCTGGTTTCAGGTAAGTCTGTAAAGCAGAGTCCAAGCTCCTGATTATGCAAACAAGCAACATGTTATTATGTTAGTTTCCCAGTTAGTAAGCTGAGTTTTGGCAGATGACAGAGACCAAATCAAACTGGTTCTCTCTATCCCCATAAATTCACATAGAACTCCACCCTTACTCTCAGAGAAACTACTTGAATTAATGTGAAGAATGAAATTATATTTAACCTATTAAAAGTTGTTGGATTTGATGACTTCAAGGTGTAAATTACTCCTCCTGCCAATTTATTTGGTCAAATTAAGTCCATATTGGTAGCAATAAAAATATACTAATATTTGAAACTATGGACAAACACATTCAGTGAGGCTCCTAACACCCCAGAAAACAGCACACAAAGCAAAATGCCATTGCCACAACAGCCACAGCAGTGCTACAGGGGCTAGAGACACAGAGCTGTCTAGGGCAAGTGCTGGTCATGTCTGTACCAGCACCACTGTGCTGTTTGCCATTCCTTTAATTATTATTACTCCCTTTTATGCCATTTGTAGCTTCCCTTGCTTGTTGATAAATTGTCATAACGCAGTGGTGCATGGTAACTCTGAGAAAAGCTCGTTTTCATTATGTGATTATGTGTTACAACTGAGTTTGACACCCACTCTCATTGCAAGGCTGCTAAGACAACACAATTGCTGTTTTTATCTGGGAGGTTTTCCAGCCTTCTTGTCACCATTTATAGCAGCAGAGTAATTGGCCAGGTTTACTGCTTCCCTCTGTGTTGTTTTAAAGGATTAGTCACTGTGGCATCAAATCCTAATGCTTAAAAGTGGAAAGAAAAAACTCATTAGGTCATTCAGTCCATTTCCTCAGGGCCAATACAAGACCATTTTGTACAGTAAATTCCTGGCAATCTGTACAGTCAGGATATAAACAATCCCAGTGAAGGGCATCCCACCTTTTTCCTGGGAAGGCTGTGCCATGGTCTAACAGATGTCATTCTAGGGATGTTTTTCCTGACATTCAGTCTATGTTTCTTTCCATTCTTCCTAGTTACAACTTTTTGTTTGGCACTCATTCATTCTTAATTACCATTACTTAATGACTGATTTATAGCTAATCATATACTTAGCTTCAGCTGGTCTTTAAAAGCCCATTAAAGGCAGGAAGCATTGACAACAAACACCTACATTCTTCCTTCCCAAAAGGTATTAATTTTAGTGTTTTTGTTGTGCTATCATTTGTTGCCAACAAATAAGATACACTGAAAAATGTCTGGTTTGGTATATACTCAGCACCAAGAGAATGAACAAAATTCAGGATGTTGGTTCTAGGAAATTTCATTTTATTTGAAGTTCGGTTTAGAAAATGATCCAGGATTGCAAGCAAGCTTAAATGTGCGGAGTAACAGATGCACAGGAAGTGGAGAAAGCTCAAATGTACCAACTGTAAAGATTGATATCTTGACATGACAGATACCACCTCCTTAGAATCATCTTAGAAAAAAAACAAAGGTTATAACAAAACTGAAAAAGTTCCTGAAGCAGAAGCCAACTCAGTTAAGTAAAAGAACAGGAAGAAATGTAAGAAGGGAAAACAGGTAATTTGGAGGTAAAAAAGAGCAGGACTATACTTTCTAGGGCTGTTCCTGCTATCATGAAATGTTTGTTGGTGTTTATAAGGTTAGTTATTCTGAATGCATTTTCACATGTGTATGTGCTAATGTTCAAGCCCAAACTACAATCTAAATCTGCTGGCATTGAATTGTGTTGTATGTTTTTTTGAAAACTATTAAAATAACTGTAACTGAGGAAGAACAGTTTTTACCAGATGCATTTCTTACACCAGTACTATTAGAAGACATTTATAAGACAGTTTAAAAGGGCCTCTAAATAAAACTTACTGTAGGACAAACATCAACAACCCTCTGTAGCCTAATTATTGCAATGGATTTAAGACAAAAGTCTCCCACCATGTTAAACAACAAAGACTGACAGACAGACAGATAGATAGACAGACAGATATACTGGTATTTGTGGTTTGTGAAGTCCTTACGTATATAAAAACGGTTGCAAGAAGAGAAAAAAAACCACCAGTCCTTCATTTGTCCAATCCCTTGATAAAAAGCACAACATAAATCAATTATAATACTGTGGCCTTCATAATCAGCACATAAAAATACATACCAGGCACCTGTTTGGATTCTCTCATTTCTAGAATATCTTTAATATAGAGTCTTGCAAATGCAGAAAATACAGGATCTATCCCCCAGTGCAGAGAAGGTGTCTCCTCTTCATACTTCTCAGACTCAGACTTCATCCAAAACCTGTGAACACAGAAGGACCTGTAATTGTTTTCTACATAGGTGAAGAGCTGTTAACATATGACCGAGCTAAATGAAGAAGCAGCTCATGAGTTTACACCGAGTAACACAGCAGAGCTGAGGATGAGACACTGGAGTTTATCTAATATAATGTTATATTTATCTATCAATATTTCATGTGTTGCCACATGAAATATTCAAAGTATCAATACTCATGATTTGTTTGAAGTACTGAGAATCCAGCAACAGCATTTCCCCCAGTAACTTCAAATGAAATAGAATTTCAGGGATTTTTCCTTTCCAAATCCATAAACAGAGAACTAAAGTCAACATTTGTTTAAAAGAGCAGGAGTGTGGGATCCAAAGTGGTTATTTTCTGTACAGATGATTATTATTCCCTCCATCATTCTCTTTCCCTCCCCTGACATATCCTTCTCATTGTTCATCCTCTGATTTATTGTGGAGTTGAGGGAGGATGACTTGATTGAAAAAAAAAAGCAGCCATCCCTTCTTTATTTTGGGCATGTTGCTCCCCTAACTTTGAAATTGCTACTTTCCCCTTTTACCCTTTGAAATTTCACAGTTCAATGCCTGCCACCTTCTGCCATTACAGATCCAATTCTCTGCTTATCACAGTGTTGATATCAAAAACCCAAGCACTTGATTCAGGAAGATCCTCAAAAAGATCTGGCAGCTGAAAATACTTTCTATCAGCTTCTCCTGTATGGACAGTTACACTGTCCCTGTAAGGCTTTTAGGTCATGTTCCAGCGGGTGTCAGCCCCTTGCAGCTCTAAGTCCAAGGTGCTAATTAGACTGATTTTGAATCATGTGCAATAAGGCTGAGGTTTGGCAGCTCCAGTCTCCTGAGAGGAAGGAGCTCCCAGGGATCTCTGCAGTCTGGGAGAAGCACCTGTAGCTACTGACGGAGAGACAACACACCATGAACATCACGGTAGCACCTTGCCTCACTGAGAAACTACAGAGCTTGGATTCTGCATGGTTTCTGTTTGAATGCTTAAACTTTAATTTGAGGCAAGGGGAAAGAAAAAGGGTGCAGCACAACATGCCAGAGTGTTGCTGACATCTACTCTATATTGTGTACAGAACTGCAGTTGACAATTAGATTTCTGTCCAACTTTTATTTTGTTTTACTTAATTTAAAAAAGTCACTGTTATTTACCCTTCCTTAGACTGGTCATTTCTTTGGTGAGATGTTGAAAATATTTGATTTAGTCAGTTCCAGCAGTAACTTCACCATTGAGTAACAAACTGAAATAGTTTTATTTACACCTGGATTCATGTCTCACTCCCCACTACAGAGCACTCTTCCCAACCTTTCCTTTTTGCACCTGCAAGATCTACTCAAAAATGTCACACCATTCTTTTCTCACTCAAGTCTCCCTATGAGCACCCTTTTTCTGCTGCTGAATTGCGACACTGCTCAATAGAAATTTAGAAATAAGGCTGTTAAGTGTATGATCTTAACACAAGCTGCTATTCCTCCATATGGTGGTTCTTTGGATACTTGCTACAGTCTATGTCAAATTTAGACCATAAAGTTTCTCAAGGGAACAAATGGTTTGAACCTGTATTTTACTGGCCTGCTCATTTTCTTAACAAAATTAATTTCCTCATCTCTTTTTTGATTGCAGTCTCTAGTACAAAGTCATATTCCTTTCTGCTTCATGCCCCCAATTTACTCTGCATGGTTACAAAGCCTGTCACAGCTCAGCACCTGTTTTTCCTCCTAGACAGGCAGCAGACTGAGATAACCAGCCAAAAAGAGACAATCAGGTAACAAGTCTGTCTAACCTATTGTGTTCTGGGTGAACAGACACTCCTTGGGGCAAAAAGCAGAAGTCACCCCTGCACATGTGTGCATCTGAGGGGAAATCAATGAAGCAGCTCTACTGGAGATTAAAAATATCTGTATTTTGGCATTTTATAGCCACTCATCAAGCCTGAAACGCCCACATGTTAATAGATCAAGTCCAAATCACACTTTTAGCTTAAATGAAGCATCTCCCCAAGTTTTTTTTACTGCTTCCCTGTTCTGAAGGGAGATTTCTGCAGCAAAAATTCTATCTCAGAAACTACTGGGAGTGAAATCTCAAATTCTGGAGCTTCCTTCTCACTCCCAGGCCTTGTTACAGCTCTTCACTGGAGATATTTACACCCATCATAGGTCCTTATGTAAAGACCACTCTGCTTGGTTCAAGCCTGCTACAGACACACAGTGCTATATCTTACAGATCTGGCAAAGATTCTTTGACAAAAACTAAATCATGCCTCCAGCACTTTGAAGGCATCACAAGATTCCTTGAAGTCCACAGGGCAAATCTGCTGAAGTCCTGCATTACAGACATTCCATCCACAGCAGGCTGGGACAGTGAAACCGTACCCCAGCCACCCACTCACTCTCAGCAATGTCTGACAGGCACATGAGGCCATTCCCCACAGAAGTCAAAGCCTTCCCTGGCCTCTTCATGGTCCCAAGAGCCCTCCCAATCCCTGACACCACCCAAAACCAAGCCTATTTTCTTCCTCCCCTCCCAAGTGGCCACTTGGTAGCTACATTTGAACAGAGGCCTATTTGAAGCCAAAAGCTTGTGGTCAGTTTGAATGACAAGATATTTACTGCCTCCTGGATGGACTGCTTGCCTCCGCACACTGCCAGTACCGTCCACTCTTCTCAGCAGTTGTCTGTCTGCTCCTATAGCAAAGCAAGATGTAAACTATTTCCAAAGTATCTATTCAGTGAGGTTTCTCAATCTGTTTTAGGCAGATTGAGAGTATTAAAAAACATAATTCCTACAAGGCTGACAAAACTCTTCCAATCATTTATCTTAGGCTATATAACAGTATCTTCCCGTAACTTTTTCTTAAGTTGGCACAGGAAGCCTCTCCATCCCAGGGTTAATTAATGAGTCATCCTGGCAAAAGTGGAACTTTCCATTATGCTGGAAGTGTTTTCAGCTCTTAACTGGTACCATTGGTGATATCCTATCAACAAGGAAGATAAGAGCTGCCCTGTACAATGAAGATCCAAGGGGCAAATAGGAGCATTGTGGAGATGCACAACATTATAATCAGTGAGAACCAGACAGCAAACAATAGACAATTCTCAATAGATACTATATGGACAAATGTTTAAGGATTAAACTGGTTTTTGCTGGGAGATGGTGATCAGGCTTAGCAATATAAACAACACAGAGTCCTAACAAAAGGTCATTCCTTTCTGCATTTTAAGTGCAGTGTAATGACTTCAGGGTTGCTGTAGTGCAAGGAATTCAATCCTGATACAGGAGAAAAAAGGCAAGAGAAGCATCCAGTCCTCAAGTTTATTAGATAGAAGATATCTGTATTCTATTTTTAACTCCAAAAAAAGGCTATAAAGGCATAATGAACACCAAAAATAGAATTAAATTCTTCTTGGGAAAACAACTCTGTTTGAAGGGCAAAAATCTAAAGTTTACATAGTAGGTATCTAAATATAAATAAACAGGAAGCCTGAATTTGAGATTATTCTAACATATTAAAATAAGGCTGTCTCTTCCACCTACTGCTCTCAATGTTAGCTCTCCTGACTCTACTGAGAAGTCAACCAAGTCCATAATCCCCAGAGGGATCTTGTGAGCTCAGCAAGGTATTATCCTAGAAAGGAAAGCAAGGAAAATTGGCACTCTTCCCAACCATGCCACTCCCCCAAACCCATTTTCTTTCTTCCCTCCTAAGCAGCCTACCTGACAGCCTTGTTTCAACAGCTTCCTATTTAACACCCTATTGATTTATTCAATAGAATCAGCCCTGGTCAATAAATTTCTTGGCTCATATTCTTGTGCCCACCACGTACCTTTCCCAAAAAAGGTAAATGTTCTTCTTCCAATCCCAGTGCAACTGAAACCTCAAAGAAGAGTATCTGTTTTAATGCTTCTTGTCTTTTCTCCAAATTTGATTAACAACCAAAGCTCTTGGAGAAAATTGCTTTAGTTTGAGATTAATCATTTTGAGCCAAGAAAATGTGTCTTGCCAGTGGCTGTCTGTAACTGCTCTGCAAGTGCTGGCACACTGCTGCAAAAACTCTTTCTCAAGTTAGCTGTGAATCAGAAACAGAGAATTTATGCACTAATAGAGGCAACTTAAACGTCCTACCATCACTCCAGAGGCTGCCACTACTATACTAGCACAGACAATTTACACTGGAAGCAGCTCCTAAACTGTTGGAGTTGCCAACCCAGTGCATTAAAACAACTTAAAGACACCACTGGTGTACTTGAATAAATCAAGCCAGAAACTGTGGCTGTCAAAAACTGCTTCATAGGTCAGCCATTCCTGCCACAGACAAAGCAACTTGTGGAAAGAGGAGAAGAGTCAACAGCTGGGTTTTGTAACACCCTCTGTCCTCTGAATTGAAATCATCTGTGTCTGAGTCAACACCCTATGTGACAAATGACTATTATTCAAGCAGAGGCAATTCCAGCATGGTACAGTCAAAACCACCATATTTCAGGAAATGTTTTTAATTAACCACAGCCACATACAACATTTTAAATTAAAACCAAATAAACCCGTTGTGTTATTATACAAGTAAATCTTACTGAACCAGGAAGTAAAGCTTTTAGTTACAGTTAATATGGAACAAAGATTCTAGACATGAAACTCACCCATAGATTTTTAAAAAATACATAATTAAAAGAAAGTTTCCAACACCAGTAACAAGAAGAACACTGTCACTGAGATCAAAACACATTACTGAAGGGCAAAAAAAAGGCTCCTGGAAAACAGCTGTTGGAAAATTATCAAACAGTGAGGCAAGGTCAGTTTGGATCCACCTCCTACCCGGTTATTCTGTTACAATTCAAGATGGGGCAAGCACTTTCATTCTTTCATAATAAACCATTTTCTGCTTCTGTCGTGTTAAATCCTGTCAGTTTTGATGCTACATGCTGCATGTCTTGTAGTTCTTATATGTAAGTACAATTCCGATTTTAAAACAGTTTCAAAACAAAATTAAGAAACCTAGAAGTCTTCTGAACTTCCAAAAGTTTAGCACTTCCTGAAATGTTACTTGTACAAAGGTTTAACATTTGTCTAAGCTGTTCAGATAAAAATTTATCAAAAGAAAGAATTACAGATTTTTTCTTAAAGATACTCCTTGAAAATTTAAACATCATATATATTTTAATTACATTAATTTCTATTACAAAACACTTCCCTGGTGAGTGAAGTGCGAGACAAGAGGCCCATCACTGCAACCTTTAGCCGGTGGGGAATCTATCAACAACCCAGACTTGCCCACAATGCCCATAAGGCAGGATATAGGTAGGGGCAAAAAAGTCTTGTTTTGTCAATAAACTGACATGGCTGTTGTGTAACAGTCTTCCAGTGGAGCTGGTGTCTCCAGGTCATAACTTGTAATGTGTTTCCCTCCCTCTGATTTCACCTTTCCACAGCACTGCCTGGAAAACCTTTTGGACAGGTGCATGTGGCTGCAGGAGACCAAACAAACTGGCTCCTCCAACATTCAGAGTCTTGGAAGAAAGCTGGACAAAGCTTAAGAGTCCTAGATTGCCTCCTTTTGGCATTGAAACTTGTTTTATATGCAAGCTAAACCTTGTAACAAGGTTCTGGCAGTCAATTGTCCAAAAGCATGATTCTGAAAGACTAACAGGGAAGGGTGTAACAAAATAAACAGCCGAAGTAGCTCTTTCTGATCCTTGTCCTGTGCATTAGATATAATTTCCCATGGATCAAGAAATCAGCCAACCACTCAGCAGACCAGTAAACTAGCTCTGTGTATGTATTTCTCATGACTACTTGTAAGCTTACCAGAAATAAGGTAGCAGACTCACTAGGGATATTCAGAAAGCTTCACTTCCTGTGTGTATTTTAAAGCTATTGGATAATCACACTGAAGTACCTTCCTCAACTAATTCCTTAACCCGTCTCAATCGAGGGCAAGAGGAAGCCTATGAGGATGATTAACTCTCTCTGAAAGCTCTTAATCACCCACAGTGCTGCCAGAATGAGCTGAGCTGCTGAAAAGACATTCTTTCACTGGGAGAGAAGATTCTCATTTATTAGTGCAAATTACAAACAAACAAAAGTAAAAATTAATTACTTCTTATAAATAGCAAGTTTCTTGCTTTGAAGAACAGCAGTATGAAAGCTTTGACAGCAAGAGGATTCCAAACAAGCTGTTGGAAAAGGAATTTTTTTTGACAGGTACTTATAATCGGGAGGTGATGCTGCCCCTCTGCTCAGCCTGGTGAGGCCACATCTGGAGTGCTGTGTCCAGTTCTGGGCTCCTCAGTACAAGAGAGACACAGAGCTCCTGGAGTGGGTCCAGCAGATGATTAAGGGACAGGAGCATCTCTCATATGAGGAAGGGCTGAGAGAGCTGGGCCTTGGTCAGCCTGAAGAAGAGACACATAAAGGGACGGACTAGGCTCTTTTCCATGCTGCTGGATAGTAGGACAAGAGGCAATGGGGAGAAATTGATGCACTTGAACATGAGGAAGTTCCACCTGAACATGAGGAAGAACTTCTGTGCTGTGTGGGTGAACATGCACTGGTACAGGTTGCCCAGAGAGGCCGTGGAGTCTCCCTCACTGGAGACATTCCAGAACCATCTGGACAGAATCCACAGTAATGTGGTCTAGGGGGACCCGCTTCAGTAGAAGGTTGGACCCTTCCAACCTTATCCATTCTGTGATTCACTGGTACAACACTAAGGAATTAACTAACAGAGAAAAGAGAATAAAACCTAATTCACCCTGGCTTAAGGCAACACAGTTAGCTTTCCTACTCTGTTTTAGCAGTGTAACATAGATTTAGTGTCACTTCCTGAATGAACATTTTCAAATTTCAGAAATTTCCATAGAAGTGACAAGCATTGGTTTATAGCTTTCTGAGGCTACTGTACCTGTGAACTCCACAAGTTTGACTCAATTTCTAGAGGCAGGTATTCCTGCCCATTTCCCTCCCTCCCTCCCCTTTAAATTCGTTTACGCATCTGGTCTAAATTAGAACAGCCTCTGGAATAAGTCAGAATTTATATGAACATTCATAACACCACAGAGCACTACATTACAACATGAGACTTCAAAATAATTAACCTATGATTTGGTCTAGGCACACGGTTGTGGTTTGAAGTTTCTAAAATATTCCTGGCACATACCAAAGCTTTAGATTATGACAGACCCACAGAATGTTCTGAGATCAATTTGCATTTTATTTTGCTGTGGAAGTGAACCTTTTGACTACACCAGAACACTGTGAGACTGTGCTTGAAACATGATGTCAAATAGCCCTGTTGTTGATACATACAAAGTAACTCAAATTAGAATAATTTTGAAATCTCAGATCCATCTAGGGCCATCATAAACTTTGTGAGAATAACTAAAGGCTGAGATTTCTCATTTGGAGCGCTTTTGGAAGATCAAGACCTAATTGTTACTCTTCTTTGAAAGATTAATAAAGTTAGCTTGGCACTGATCTTTGATTCTAGTCCAGCTGCATTTGTTGTTTGTTTTTTTTTTTTAATGTTATTCCAGATAGGTTTTTTTCACCTTCAAATAAAGTCTCATAGCACTTCCTGTTTGAAGGCCCTTCTTGTAGAGAAATGTTTAAACATCCCGAAAGTCAAATTTGTACAAAATGTAAGATTTGTTGGGGGGAAGCATTGAGCCTATTTATTATTACAGCATTATCTGTTTTACTGGGAGAAGTTTGAAGAACAAAGTAAGAACTTTGAACATGAGAACAAAGCTTTTGTTATGCTTTTCTAATGCTCCTCACACAGGTCCTCTGAGCCATCATCCAGGAAAAGTATCAAAAGGGTGGGTGTTTTGTATCAAAAATGGTACAATTCCCAGCCTGCTACTCTCTGTAGTTCTTTTGCAACTGGGCCTTCTTTCTGAGGATCAGGACTTAATACCTAAAATCAAGCACAGGATTTCTTAGTCATACCCAGGCTGCTCTGAACTGGGCTTTAAACAGAAAAGTTTTAGAAATACCAAAGGTGTACAGATATTTCTCAGTTCCTTAAGACAAGTTGTACTGCACAGTCCTTTACACAGTATTCTGTGAATAATCTGAAGAGTAATTTCTTCTCAGCTAAGGAAAGCTCAAAATCATTTATCTTCAGCTGCTAAACTATTAGAACCTGCTAAAAATCCAGAGATTGTCCTTTATTAACCTTTGGTTAAGTAATTTTTGCAATTCTCTGAGGGTGTTCTGAAAAAATGAATAATTTAATTCTTCTTAATGCTTCATCTGAGGTCTGTCCAAACCTCATCACTGAAAGCTGGCACAGGCCTGATGCAGAACAACCCCAAACTGTTCAGGAATACCTGTCCTGCAACACGAGCATCTTCAGTAACTCCCTTCCCTGTGGAGAAAAGGCAGCTGGGGTTGTTTGTTAGTAATGATTTTTGCCCATCTTTACAAACTTTTTCCAAATCCAACTGAAAGGCACTAAATGGACAGAACATTATTTAGATTCTTGAAAGAAAATACCTCCCTGATGATTGTGGCTCTAACTTCTTCCATGAATCACTGTCATAACTAACATGATAAAGTCATTACTATTTCCGACTTCTTGGTATGCAAAGAAACCAACAGTCTTTTATAAACTAATTTAAGTGTCTTCTTAATTCCATTTGAATTTGAATAAATGGCATTTCCTACCTCATGCTCTGAAAGGAAGTCACTCCTGTATACTCTATCCAGCAAGATACATTAGTGCCCAGTCAGAAGCCACAGGAATTATTTTTCATATAGGTAATTTTATTTTCTGCTACAATTCAGTCCATGTAATGTAATGGGCTTTTTTGACTTAATCCATAAATAGCACTTGGTGTACTATAAAACATAATTTGTGGATTAACTATTAAAGATTCCTTCTGTAAAAAAAAATAAACATTTCAGGGCACTTGAGACAAAAAGTGCATCACATCACAATACTCTGTTTTGTCATAAGCAAGTGCTAGTGCCCAAAGTTTGCACAGACTATTGTTGGACACACAATAGCTGCTGTTTGCCTTAACAATTGACATATTATTGCAGCTCCACTCATTGCTTCTGTACCAAGATGAGATCCTACAGAAAACCAAATTCTACTTTACAACACAGTCAACTATTTTTTTGCCTCATTTTCTAAGTAAAAAGAGAAGAACATCACACACACAGAAATTACAAAAATAACATTATGCAATGAAAAACTTTGCTGTCTTTTTCAGTAAAATAATTTAATATTTTAAACTCGAGCTTTACATTAATAAACAGTTGGTATCTCACATTCTATGTTATTTCCCCTTTTTGCTAGTAGACATATCCCCAGTATTATCCCACTGCAATGTCTCTTTTTGGGATATTACTAGACATTTCATACTCTTTAGTGTTATCTTTTTGTCAGATTTTCCTTTATTGTGTGTGTAGGAAATGTTCCCTACTTTACAGAATGGTATATTTGTAATAGCAATTGTACAAGGCATAATAAACTTCCTGGTTATGCTTACCACATAACCAAGATTGGGTCCGATGGCTGGCCAGCCAGCCATAAAAAGAAAGCAGATTAAAAAATTATTCATTTTCATATTACAGAACAAGTCACTTGGTCCCAAGATTCCAGAGCTGATCAGGATCACAAGAGAACACAAAGTCCATTCTGGAAAAAAAAAAGTTCCTGGGAAACAGTGAAAGAAAATCAGGATTTACAGAAAGAAAAGCAGCAATACAGGTGGGGCTTTTGTTCAGACATTTTTTATGCCAGTATTGACTGAGAGCAATACTGAGATGCAAAGCTAACTTTATCCCTTAATAAATTTCTAATCCTAGCTACTATGTGAACTAATGCAAATTTGAAAGCCACAAACAAAAAGAGCAAATCAGCTCGTGACTGCTACGCAAGAGGAAAAGGTCTAATTACCATCTGGAGGAAAGGTAAACATGGTGCAGCATTTGCAAGACATGCTTTCATGTGACTTTACTAATGCTTCTAATATCCATTAGATGGAGGGGGCTCCATAAGTTTTAAATCATTTGCTTTGTGTTCATGTACAGTTTTGATCAAATACGTCTTGTTTCAAATGAAATATAACTTCTAATTATTAAAATGGTTAGAAGGAATACAGCAGTATGGCTAAGAGGAGTAGTAGTAGTATTTAAAGGATATTATTATTTTAAAAAATGTGTTCTAGATGGACTTACTCCTGTGTGGTTCAGTGAAATATTGTTAGTCATCATAATATGGAGAACTTTTATTGGACTAATTACTGTATTAAAAAAAAGCAACTATCCACCAGTGCAGCTCATTATTTTAATATTAACTGAAAATTCCTATAAAAGGAGCTTTTCCAGTTAAATACAAACCAAAAAGGGTGCAGCCTTCTTGAAAAGCTTTATCATGAGGATCTGAAGTTCTTAATTGCATTAGTCAGTTAATCAAAGAGAATCAGCTATGTAAGTTTCAAGTTGTTGACACTTCCCATTAAATCTGAGGTTTGCTTCTCACTCCCCTACAAAGATATATGACTATTTCTGAATATCAGCTTGAAGAGGGTTTTCTTGCAGATCAACTGGAAGCAATAAGAAAAAACATTTCTTTTTTGCTATAGCTTCAATAAAGTCAACATGTTAAAACTTGAATGCTTTTGACGTGCCATTTTTCCAAGAAATATTCTTGTACTTTTTGTTGAAATATCTGAATCTTATTCAAATGTCAATATTTATATTATTGCTTTTCTTCTGCCATTTAATTTCAGGCAAAGCCTATTCAATAAAACATCACAGGTATACTTGGAAATATTCAGGTAATTTGGCAATTTTTATATTTGCTCTGTCATCATTCCCAGAAGTGTTGCTAACATCAGGAGAAATGCACTTCAACAGTTCTGCAGGCAGTGGTTGTCTCCACAGGTAGGAAGAACTCCCATCATATGTTACCAGGAAAGCTCACCTCACACAGTTAAGTGCTGTGATAAAGAGAAATATCTAAAATGGGGAAGATGAATTGCCCTGTAAAGATACATTTCCCCACTGTCTGCCGAAAAAAATTGGCAAATTTAGATGAAACACACAGACTTTTCTGAAGCCAAAGTTAGATCAATCCTATTCCCAAATATTTTAACATTCAATGGTTTTTTTTACTGTAAACATCAAGTAATACCCTTTTATGTTGAAGTTTCCAAATGCCACACGTTTCTATGGCAATTCTTAGATTAACTGGTCTTGCAGTAAGGCATTAAAAAAACCCAAACCATGTAATAAACGGTAGTACACCCAGGTTATTGATAAGAGCCTGAGCATTGATTCTGACTAATGAGACATGGGCAAGCTCTTGAGTGTCCAACCTCTGGTATTATAATTTTTTCTTGTTTATATTATATGTGACTGAACTATTCTTGTTACTCATACCATAAAGGCTCATAAAATAATGAGTACAAAACTAAGTCTCTTTTTTGTCCTGCATAACAGAAAGAGAAGTCCCTAAGACACAGGTGTATCAAAGGTACATTTATTAGAAAGGCTTTAGGAGTGCTGTGTATGTAGCACACACAGGACAACCAAGAGATCAGGCCCAGCCAACACAGCTTTGGGGAAGGCAGGTCCTGCTTGACCAACCTGATCTCCTTTTATGACCAGATGATCCATGTAATAAATGAGGGAAAAGCTGTGGATGTTGTCCACCTGGACCTCAGAAAAGTCTTTGCTACAGTCTCCCCCAGCATTCTCCTGGAAAGCTGGCAGCCCATGGCCTGGACAGGGGCTCTCTTTGCTGGCTACAGAACTGCTTGGATGGCTGGGCCCCGAGTGTCGGGGTGAATGGTGCCACACACAGCTGTCACACGGTCACAGGGGCTGTCCCAGTCCTGGTCAATATCTTTATCAATGATCTGGATGGGGGATTGAGTGCACCCTCAGGAGGACATTCACAAACAATACCAAGCTGGGCAGGAGTGTTGATCTGCTGGAGGCCAGGGAGGCTCTGCAGAGGGATCTGGGTAGGTTGGGTCATTGAGCTGAGGCCAGTGGTGTGAGGGGAAGTGCCAGGTCCTGCACTTGGGTCACAACAGCCCCATGCAGGGCTACAGGCCAGGACAGAATGGCTGGAAAGCAGTTCAGAGAAAAAGAATCCAGGGTACTGGTCAACAGCAGCTGATCATGAGCCAGGAGTTGCCCAGGTGGCCAAGAAGGGCAGTGGCATCCTGGTCTTTATCAGAAACACTGTGGCTAGCAGTGGACAGTGATCATCCCCCTGCATTGGGTTACCCAGAGTGATCTAGAAGCTACATTGGTGCTTAGAACTGAAATGAGTCCAATACAGCACAAAACATTAACTTTGTGAACAGATCAGAGGAGAAATGGCAGAGCCTGTGGAAAAATGCCACCATAAAACTGGAAAATATCAATAAAAACACGGGGTACTTTGATTAAAGAAAACATAAAGGACAGTGCTGAGTGCCAAAGGTGACAGACAGATTAAGACGGATGAAACTAGAATTACGCTTCAGATTTAACCACGAACAAGCCACTTGTGACCTTACAGCAGTTCAATGAGCTCAATCACCAGAAAGAATTTCGGAGATCAGTGAAAGTGGTGGACAGAAAGTCAAGACAATATAAAAATATACCATTAAATATTTTGAAAAAACTGAAGACAGAATGTAGGGCTGCAGTGAAAGGGCACTATATGCTTTGAAGAACACATTTCAAATTAAAATCCTGAAGTGTTTACTTTTAATTAAGAGAAATTGGAGCAGTTTAAAAAGAAAAGAACTTAAAGAGGGAGTTCAGAACAGTGGCAAGTGTAAGTGTTTGAGTCAATGAGACAAGATGGTGATATAAAGCAGCAGAAAGTATAAAGGAGACTTCTAATTCACAAAGAGATGAAAAAGATTGTCATAAAGAGTTTACAGCTATTTTAAGCCAGTATATTTGATGCACAATCAAGATCGTTCTTTAAAATCTTCCTCTGACATTTAAAGGAAGCAATGAATTTTCAAAAAGCATTGCTTTAAATTCCTAAAGGAGAAATTTTAATATAATTCACTTTTACCTTTTTACCCTTACCATCTGGAAACACTTACAGTTGCTAAAAACTCCTGCTATCAGGAACAAAAAAACCACACACACCAACTTCAGGCTTCATACAGCCTCCTCCAAACCAGGCAGTCACAGCAAATTGGGAAGGATTTGCTATTAGCACTTAACCTTCACCTTACAGAGTTTATTTTTAGGATTGAGTGGCAAGCTGTAACTCCAGAGTGAAAGAATAAGGGAAAAAATGAGACGGAGTCACAGTTTTCCTTTTCATCTATCCTGGTTTTATCTTGAATTACTTGTTCAAGACTAAGAAAGAAAAAGTTAAAAGCAAAACCTTATCACAAGATTAACTGCTCCTTTATTGTGCCAGACTTTCATCTCATATTTTCAATGTTACATGAATTATAAAGCTCCCTGGAACAGGAAGACTCTCTTTATACAAGCCTAAAGCAACACACAGGCAGTACCTGCTGACATGCAATCATTGGTGGGATGGCACGAACGTCCTGCTCTGAGTGAGCCTCTTCTGTCACACACACATTCACAGCAGTGACCCACGAGAGAGATGCCGTGAACTGTGCACAGTCCCACGTTCATCACCAGAGCTGAGAGGCAGAACCAGGCCCTGCTATCCCAGCCCAGAACTGACAGCTCAACTACACCTGTTCACATATAACTTATGAAATTTTCTTTTAGTGTTGCATTTCTTTCCAGTTATTATAAACTATAACATTCACACATAAACACCCCCCCCCTCCGCCAACCCCACACCATTGCTCTTAACCCTGAGGCTAAAGAAAAGATAATCCTGCCTAAATACAAGGAATTCATGCTATGGCTTTGGTTGCCTTTTTCCCCCTCATCCTCTACCAACCACTCAGTTTAAATAAACCCACAGAAATTAGTCCCAAAGCACTTTTTATCCAAGAGAAAGCAAGTTAAAATGAAAATTAAAAATATTAACGAAAATTATTATTTAAGCCACCATTGTATTTTAACATCCAAATCAAAGCTATCATCCCACCTGAAGGGGCAAAAGAAAAATTATAGAGAGGAAAAAGAAATTGAACTTTAAAAATTAAGATATGAGAAGCTAAATTGCTGCTGGTAACACTCAATTATTATATTTAATTCAAACTGAATGAATGAAACTTATGAATATGAAATTAATAGATGAAGCCAGCCAGCCAGATCACAGAAGCAAAAACAGCTCCTTTGGATTGCAGTTGTTTCTTGGTTTTGCGCTCACACACATCAACAGTCTTGGTTTTAACACCCTCAAGTTTTACCTTTCGTGGCCAAGCTGTCAGTACAAGGAACCCACAAAGCCCAACATCATTTTTGAAAAACAAACGCTGATGATTACAACAAATCAGTTCAGCAAGAGTACTTGAAAGGCTCTCTGTTCACGGGGTGGGACTACCCTTGAAACTGATTTTATACAGTTTAAAGAAACTGACTCATGACAGAACACTGTTGTTCGATTCATAAATCCTTTGTGTCAGGGCCATCTCAATGCCTCGTTATTATTACTGAATTTACACACGGACTACCCTCCTTATACAGCAAACTACTGTCACGCTAATAAAATAGTCTGAGCAATGATGCACACCAGAGGCTTGAACTTTAGAAGCTCATCACACAGCTTAAGTTAATGGCAATTGCAGGCACTCAGGTTCACACGAGGGCACGGCATTACACGATTCTCCCTGGGTGTTTGTCTCACTGTTCCGATGTCTCTGCTGCTGCTGCTGGGTGGGCTTCCAGCCTGTCACAGCCCAAACTCTGTCCCCACGTCTGCAAATTGCGCTAACCCAGGCCACGGGAACGCCTTTTGCTTTCACCTGAGGGAACACCTCGCATTTGGTGGTAGGTACACAACACAACTATTAAAATACAATTATACTTCAGGGTGAGGAAGGAATCACTTGTGGGAAGAGAAGGCTGTGAGATAAGGAAATTCAAGCCTGTCCGAGTGATTAAATAAGATACCGAAGATACCAAACGGGCAGCACAAGAACATCACACCCTGCTATGACAGAAGATAAACCAGTAGCAGATTTAGGGACAGCACTGGACTGCAAACAAAAGGAAAAGTCTTTCAACGTCGTCTTTTGCTATCAACACTTTCCTCAGAGCGCCACGTCCGAGCCCAAGCCCCCCAGGAGGCACCACCTGCCCACACAGCGCTCCTGACACACAGAGGGAGCCCCTCACGGCCCTCCGGCTCCCGCGGTGGGACCGGGGACTCCGGGCACGCAGCCGGCACTGAGGGGAAGCTGTCCCCTGCCTGGGGAACATCATCCACGCCACAGGGCTGGGGACACGTTCCCTGCAGGGGAGAGCGGAGCGGCACGGAGAGAGGCGCGGGATGTTCTCCGGGATCAGAAGATAAAGGGCCCGTCCGCCACACGCCCCTCCCGTAACGGCGCAGAGCGGACTAAAGACAAGCAGGGCAGAGGAAGGGATGAGCACTCGCTCCCCACGCCCCGCTCCGAGGCACGGGGGGGGAATCCCCTCCATCTTGAGCCCCACGGAGGGGGCGGAGGTGCCGCCGGTGCCGCCCCGCAGGAAGCGGAGCCGCCCGGGCCCCGCTCCGCGACAGGGCGAGGGAGCGAACGAGGGGGAGAGAGAGGCCGGCAGCGAAGCGTCGTTTTCCGGCGCTGTGCCACCCCGGGACGCGGCTCCGTGAGGATACCGGCCGGGAGCCGAGAGCGGCGCAGCCTCCGCCCCTCCCTGCGAGGCGGGACGTGACCGCTCCCCGCTGCCCGGCGCGGCAGCTGCCCCCTCCCAGCGGAGCCGTGACCCCTCCTCCGGCTCCCCGTCCCGAGGAGAGAGCCCGGCACTTGTTGCTGCCGCGATGGTGACCGGCCCGGCCGAGTAGGGACCGCCGAACCCGTCGGGGAGAGCAGCGCCGAACCCGGCCCCGCACGGGGCATCGCGGGCTGTCGTCTCCCCGCAGCGCCCGGCGGTGACGGCGCTTCCCGGGCCACGCCAAGACTTTGGTCTCCGCGTGGGAATCGCGCCCGGCATCACCGCCCGCGCCAGCTGGTCCCGGCGGGCACAGGGGGCACCGCCGCCCGCCCCAGCCCTCGGCGGCAGCCAAAATGTCCTTCTTCAACTTTCGCAAGATCTTCAAGCTGGGCGGCGAGAAGAAGAAGAAACAATACGAGCACGTCAAGAGGGATTTGAACCCTGAGGAGTTCTGGGAAATCATAGGAGAGCTGGGCGATGGAGCTTTCGGTAAAGTGTTCAAGGTAAGGGTGGGCAGCGCGGGTCGCTTGTGTTGCTCATAGCTGAGAAATGACTCGGAGCGGTGCTTGTGCCTCCAGCGCTGCCCCGGGCTCCTGTCTGCCGGCTCCCTCACCTCGGGATCGCTGCTGGCAGCGCCGAGCTCCGCAGAACTTGGCCGGGGCGCTGAGCGCTGCGGGGGGACGCGGCCAGAGGCTGAGCGGGGGATCCCGGCGCCTCTTGGCCGAGGAGCCTCGTGAAACTAAAGATAGAAAACACCTATTAGGTCATTGTCCCGCCTTCTGCTCCACCCTGCCCGCTGCTGGATTGCTCACTTCTGTGTTTTGGGTTTTTTTGGGACTCGTGTACAGTATGGCCCCTAACCTTACAAAGACTGTATTTTTTTAGTTCATACTTTCCCCCCCTCCCCCCGTGCGGAAGGAAGCCCATAAACAGTAAAATTGACTTCTGTGCTTCATGTGCAGTGTACAGAGCCGGGCTGGCGTCGCTTAATGGGCATTCTCCCATCTTGTTCCATGTGGAGTTGAACTAAATAGCTGTATTCTCTTGGCTTTCCCTTTGTGGCAGAATTCATGTGTTGGATCTCCTAACTTCTCTCAGTTGTTTGCTCTTCAGCTCTCTAAGTGTACTGGTAGAAGTAGGGCTTTAAAGGATGCTTATCTAGAATTTATCAAGCCAAGTAGACTACAATGACATAGATACAACCCTGTTAGTGTTTGACAAGACTTCAGCTTTCAGACAAATCTTCAGCTACGGTGCCTCTTTCTAAAAGGGTCTAGGGATAGCGTGGAAAAAACATCCTGGTGGATAAGCATGAGAGAATTGGGAACTGACATGAATTGAAGCTCTGGAGCAGGTTCTAGAGACTGGGAAAAATAGTATGGGAGGATGGCATTTACAGCGTTTCTGAGAACTATTTTGGTCAAGAAACATTTATATTTAGTAATATATTTATATTACTGCATTTAAGAGTTTATGAAGTCTGGGTACTCATGAAACTTGTGCTATTTTTGGTAGAAATTATTTTAGGTTCTGTTGTACTGTGGTGGTATCACCTGTTTGTAAATTTGAGCGGAAGTGCCACAGCCAGTTCAGAATGTTAGGTGGGGTCATTTCACCCAAGGAATTTGTGTCAATGTTCTATATTAAGAACATGTAGATTATTTAGATGCTGGTGTAATACACAGTCTAGATGAAAGTTCTCATGTCATTTTTGAAGATCAGAGTTTTGGGTTTTTTTGTTAAAATGGCTGGGAATATGTCTGAAGTTGCTCTGTTATAAAGCCTGCTCACCACAAAAACATAACGTCTCTAAAGGTGCTTGCAGAGTATTAAACTTTTAATTTGAGCTTCACAGTGGAGTTTTGATTCCCATGTTCTGCATATATGCATCAGATACAATACTAAATGTGTTTTCCTCTTCCTTCACGTGCATTTCCGCTCCCATCCTCAAACCTCACTTCGTGTTTACCTGAAGTGAGATAAACAGATCTCACTGTCTGTATTAGCAATAGTAGTTGGGCAAGGTGTCTGAGCAAGGCAGCTGGTAAATTTTGCATTTCAGTGTACTCTGTACGCAATCAGGAGAATGTTTTCCACCTGGATGTAACTCTTCTCTTCCAGATTTACTTCTGACTGAAATGACAGAGTTCACTGTTGAAATTACACGTGTGGTTACTCTGGTCAACTTTTTGAAGTTGGCCCTTATGAGAATTATTCCAGGCAGTATTCCTGGAAAAAAAAGAAGTAGGTTACTACATGTGTTCATCAGCATTCTTTGTGTTTTCATCAAGTTTGAGGAGGAGGCTTACACACAGATACAAACTTTACTTGTGTTCCTGCATCTGAGCATGCTTCCCAAGGAACTGTATGGAAAGCAGGAAAGGTGTGTCAGTTTGTTCTTTCATGGATATACGCCTCTAATGAGAAGCTGCAGGAATAGACATTCAATTCCTTCTCAAATTTTGAATACAAAACTATAAGCTAGAACAAAGCTCTCCAGAAAGCTTGAAGACTTTCGGTAATGGAAGTGTGGGGGTTGGGATTTTCATTTTGTGTAGTGGATTTTATTTGCCAACCCCCCATCACCCTAGTGTCAGTTACATTTGCCAAAAGTACATTTGCCTTTGTTTAAGATCTTAGGATCTGTGTGTGACAGCGTTTTGGCAGATGTATGTTAAAATGGAATTGCAGTATAACTAAGTCTTTGTATACTTTGAATTTCTAAAAAGTAGGTTAGATTGGTTACATGCTATGATTTCCCATAGAGGAGTAATTGGTTTAGTTGTGTAACTGATCTTCTGAACAAAGTGTCAAATATTTAAATAAAAACTCAAAAACAACTCTAAATTATTCTGACAGCACTGGGAAGCCTTGCTGATTAAATTATTTACTTTAAAATGCTGTCCAGTGATAATTAATTTTGTATGCAGAAGCCTTAAGGGCATTGAAAACTTGTGATTCATTCCCCTTCTTTGCAATCAAATACAAGGATCTTGTTTATTTTTTTTAATACCTTAGCCAAATTTCTAGAAGAGCTTATTTCCTTTGAAGCTGTTTGTTGCAGTGTTCTAAGGCTTTTTGAGTTCTGACAATTCGTACATTTGTATTCACGGGGTTCTAAGTAATGTTTAGAAATACTCTGAGTGTTTCAACTGCTGTTACAAGTCTCTTGTGATCAGAGGAGCTCTGTAATTGCAGATTATTGATGGCAAAGGTTTATGGCCGTGTAGGACTTTTTATGCTGGCCCTTTTCAGGCTCTTCAAAGAGGCCACTTTTAGACTGTTTTCTTATTGCTCTTGGCTAATGAACAATGGTGTAGTTTTCTGTCCTTTTACAATTTATAGATCCTTGCAGTACTTCAGTGTCAGGTGATGGCCCTTGTAGACAATTTCGAGTTTCCTGATGATAGAATTTTTTAAATCTCTTTTATGTGCTTTTCATGGATTATTTAGAATTACTGAGTGGACTTCTAGAGTTCTGACAGACACTGGAGACATGTAGTATTAGCACTGGAGGTTGATTTCAACTTTGAAATTTGCCAGTCAGACACAAAAAAACCTCTAAGAACAAAAGAGGGACAGTTTGAAACTGCTCTTGATTTGATCAAAATAAGTGCCCTGAAAAAACGTGGGCTCTCATTGTAATTATAATGTTTGCTTTAGAAAGTAGTTACATTATTGTATCATGTTGCTGTATTATGTGTTCTAGTACCCTATTGTGTCAAATCTCAGTTCTGTGCACATTGTAAACATTGCTTTAAGGTAAATCGGTGTGTTAATGACTTTCATCAGCTTTAAACTACTTTCTAGGTTTCCAGAAGTAAATGTTCAGATGGTGTGAAAACAGACCTTTCAAATGCCTGATGTGATCTGTGGCTCTTTCTTGCTACAGTTAAACATCATTAATGAAAATGCAGACATGTTCCTCAGTCAAGCTTTTGAATTAAATAAAATCTTGGGGCTATATTTCAATAAAATTTGCCACCCTCTTTTGGCAGTAAGGACATTGTACACTAACATAGAAGACTTACATTGCAGAAAGGCATTTTCATAGCATCTAGTTGTCATCTCTGAGCCCTTCACTAGAGGATACTCCTCCAAGAAATTAATGTACTTCTGGCCATGATTATGATTATTATGGGTACCATCTGTACAGATACACTAATTTTAAGTCTTCTGTGGTAACATACTCTATAGAGGTAAAACATATGTGCCAGTATACAATATAAGACAGATTATCTCTATGTGATATGTGTATATAGATATAGTATATAGTGTATATATATTTTAATTATTATTAGGGAATCCTTTGGACTTGTCTGGCTTTGAATTTTGTTCATGCTTCTTTGTTTGAACTGGAGTGTTCTGCCCATTTATAGTATTCATTACCCTTAATCTAAGATGTTGGAAGCATTGTGTATACAGTATTCTCATAGGAGTTTAGGAAATGAAATATTTGTATTTCATAAGAAGTTACTAGCACAAGTTTTCCAACTCTGAGCGATTAACTGGTGCTTGGTTAAAAAAAATCTGTTTTTTCTTTAGAATCAGAGAAGAAATTTTGTGCAAGCGGATAACCATAATCATGGTGAACAGCATTACCCAATTGCATTATCTTCTGGAAATTATAAATACATTAAGTGTTCATATTTACTTCTATTGGCAGTAGTGGCCAGTACCAGCTCATCTCTGACTGGTCATTGTGGACTTTTGACAACAGTGTTTCTTCAAGTCTAATAATCCAGTGGTGTTGCTTTATCTTTTGTATCTGTATTTGAAACCATCATATCTATGGTGTACCTGTATGACTTACAGGACAGTTTGGTTTTGCCTTAATGTCTTCTACAGCAGGTAGAAACAAATAGAATTTTAAAGTAGTGATTTAATATAACTGGACTAGTTATATAATTTAATGATTATGTGTTCTTAACTCTGTTTAAGATTAAAATATGAACTGGCTGCTGGTAGCTGCTTAGAAGTACTTTTTTGTGTACCACTAACATAACTTATTTTCTAATCCTAGAAAATGCATTGATTAGTCTGATCTACAAACAAAATAAGGACAGAGCAAGGAGAATTTATACTTTCTAGTTTCTTTGGTCTTACAGAACATTGTTCTAAATTCCTACAGTTGGGTATTTCAACTTGAAGTTATGTTGTTGATGATAGTAATGTACCATGCTGCTTGCTAGGCTGGTTATCTTTTACATCTGTAACCTAGGACTCTCAGGAACAGATTTTGACTACTTACTTAATATCTAAGCTTGAAGCACAGATAGGCTTTGTTTTTTCTACTCTTTATCTTTTTGCTCATGTGGTGCCATTAGTTTCACTAATCCTTTAGAAGAATTTGGCAGAGCTGTTGAAACTTTTCAAACATTCCTATATGAATGATACAGTTCCCTGTGGAAGGACGTTGCGTGAATTTGTCTGAAGTCTTGTATGTTCGGTACTAGTTGGAAGATAAATTCATGTTTGAAAGTCTCCAGTCAAACATGGTGTTTCACAAACAAATTTCACGTGTGACTCTGCCATGAGCCCAGACCTGGAAAGAAATAGCAGGTGAAAATGTCCTAAATTGAAGTTCAATACAGAAGAATCGATCAGTGGTGCACAACTCTTGGCAATTTTGATTAAAATTGTTTGCTATACCAAATATGTTTTCTTCTAATTTATTTTCATTCATAATTGACTATATAAGTTGACCTCTTATTAAACTGGAGCAGTAAAATAGTGCAGTTGCCCTCAGGAGATCTGAATTAATAATATTCTCTTAAGTGCTATGTTTTTAGTTCAGCCATTGAGGCATTAGTAGATAGAGGAGATCTGAGAGTTGATTTACTCTCAAGAGAGTAATGTATAAGGTGCCAATATTAAATTTTAAGTATTTAGACTAAGTAAAATAGAACTGAAACTTTAGGTAAAGCTTGCTATGAACAGTAATGTCTGTAAGAGTATCCTGAGTATTGTAGGGCTGCTATGAATGATGAAAAAAGATGCATGACAGTTCATAGAAGGCAAATGATTGCAATCTTGCTGATCAGCTTGGTGACTTGCCCTACAATGTTATCTTCATTTTCACACTATTGCAGTTTTAGCCTGATTTGAAGATACCAGATAAGGAAAGGCAGTATCGCTGTTTTAAACTCTGGGAAATCTCTCAAGGGGAAAGCTTTACAGAGTTCTTTACACCTATTGTCACTCCAGCTAAGTTTTCTGAGGAAATGGTAGTGCCAGAAAGTCATCTGTAAACTGTAAACTGAGATAACTTTCTTGACCTAAATGGCTACTTGTTATTTACTTCTCCTTTTTGTCTGTAGCAATGAAATATTAAAAAGGAGCGTAGCACATGTGTCTCTCACTTTTTGGACATACCTGCATCACTTGGCTTAAAATCACCATCACAATACTTAACTTATGAGTAATACATTGTCTGTCTGTTGCATTTGGAATTTAAACTGCAGACAGGTTTGTGGAGGATAATTATAGAATGCTTATGATCAGTTCTTGGTAAGGCAGTCATCTTTTCTAAGGTGTGAGCATAGTTATGTAAACTGTTTAAAACTCTAAGTAAATAGGAAATAATTGTTTGATTTTATTCATGTTTATTAAGTTCCCTTTTGTTTCTTTTCATGTCATCTGATATATCATATTTCTTGGCTAACTGTTTGTGTAACTGTTTGGACTGTGATTTCTTGTCTGGAGGGTAAAACTTCAGATTTCAGGCATAAGCTAAATGTGACTGTTTCAAGTCAAGTAGATTGCAGAATGAAGCTTTGTTAAGCTCTTCTAACTTGGTGAAATAATTCTTCTATCTTAAGTCACATGCAGTCCATTTAATTAAATAATTCTGCTATGGGTTTTTGGGGGATTTTGTTGGTTTTTGGGGTTTGTTAATGGTTTTGTAGACAATATGGTTAAACCTTTAATCGTTGGCAGGGTCCTCCATAACTACAATCTTTCAGGTAGTAACACAGGCAGAGCAATAGTTGAAAGGTTTCTTTTGGTGATGACTAAAATTCCAGTTTTGACCACCCTGTATATAATATATTAGAAATAATTTGTTTGGTTTGTATTTGCAAATGCCCTAATCCCAATCCCCAGTTTGGGATTTCTTTTTATTTTATTTTGTCGTTGTTTAAATTGAATGCACTTAAGAATTCCATGTTTCATGGGCCATGACCCACATTTTGGGAATCTGCTAAGATTATAAACATAATTTTCCTTCAATGACAGTTGCGTCTGTGTTCAAGAGGAGTCTGTAATTAAACTCTCTGATTTGAGATTTTAAATACATTCCTTGAGACCCTGGTGGCTGATGTGTCATTTAAAAATACTTTTTCAGTTTTTACTTCTTTGTGCTCCCCCCAATAACCTTTAATTATATTCAGATTATACAGAGTTGACAAATTCATAGTGTCTCACCTCTTTTGCCTATTGTCTTATTTTACAGTAGCTGCCAAATTACTCCACTACAATGCTTGTGCTGTCTTTTCTTTTGATACTGTTCAGACTGTTCCAGTTTTCTATGTTTAGTGATGGAAAAGCCATGAAATTTGCAGTTAGAAAACAAAGCAGACGGAATTAATAGCACAGAAGGCAGATTGTTTTAATAGCACAGAGTAAAAAAAGAGTGATGTTTTATAATTTTTCTCTAAAACCATATAAAATACCCCCTCTAATTCATTTTTAATGACTTTACAACTTGATTACAGTATGGAATGCTTGAAAGAAATTTATTTCTCAGATACATCTCAAATATGATATGTAGAAACATAGTTTCTCCACTCACAAATGGGAAGGAATTTTTTTTAGAGAGAAAGAAGACGCAGTACTTGTAGAATATGTTTGAAGGATGTCAGGCAATAAAAATTGTCTAAGTAATATTCAATAAAAGCTACCTCAAACCACTTTGTAATGGTATTCATACCTCAACAAAAAATGAAGACTTTACTGCAACTGTTAATTTTCCACTGGCATTTCAGATTTTCTGTTGCATATGCTCTACATTCATGACACAAACCAACTGAAGTATATGCAGCAGAAGATTTAAAGCAAAAAAGCAAAAAAAATTGCAATAAATTAGTAATGTAAGATTCTTTTAATATTTAATTCACCTGCTTAAACTACCATATTTGGTTTTAGGAACATATAGTGTTTCTTGAAGGAGTTCTCAATGTATGTAAAATCAAGTTACACTAATAAAGTTATAGATTAGTCCTTGGTGGGTTTTTTTTTTTTCTATTTTGGATTAAGACTGGATTTTTCAGTGTTTTATGGGATTGCATGTGTGTTTATAGAGAGGTTTATGTAAGGCAGCTAAGCATGGACGGTGATTTGGAAGCTAAGAGAGAGACACAAAGTATTTCCCCTCTACCTTGCTGTGTTTATATTTTTTAGCCATTTTCTAATTAGGTAATTGCCTATAGCCTAGAGCAAGAAATTGCTCAAACCTAGACTCATGCTTGAATCAAGTCCCACATAAAATGTAGCTTTAACAATATTCTGACTACCTGAGGCATGCTATTCTGTGATATGATTTTTAAATTTTACTTATTTTCTGTGGAGAAGAACATGAAGAAGTGTAAAAGTAAGACCGTACTGCAACAGTCAGATCAATTTATTGATTGCTGTTTAAAATTTGCCAAATCTCTTCTTACTACAGAGGACTGACTGTTACCTTCAAGTGTCCATCCTGGAAATTTGTCTGTTGTTTCAGAAAATTGGAAAATTAAGGATGCCATCATGAATAAAGAAACTTCATTATTTTCAGGAAGAGTTTTTCTGAAGTTGCAATAATGCAGTTATTCAAAATGAGTGGGTGAACAGAAAGTGAAGTTTTTTTGGGGAGGAACTATTACCCTAGAACTGAAATTGTGCCTAGATCACAGTTGGTTTACTTGGTATGGAAGCAATGGTGAATCCCCATCCAAAGGCAGAATTGAGTTTTAATCCATCTAACTTGGTGATGAGCTGGGAGAAGACTGTCCCTTTGCTTTCTTCATATCTCTTTGAATGGCATTTTAGATCTGAGACTTCCTTGCTTAAGGGGGACTTTAGGAACTGGGTTTTGTCTCTAGAAATGTTTAGTCATAGCTGTGATTCAGAAAGTGTTCTCAGGAAAGTTACTGTAACTTTGTCAATGATGCTGTAATAACTTGGCAAGACTTTACGCAGGATTTTACTCTTTCTTTATCTCCTAGGTAATGGTTCTCCTGAAACAGATTTATGCTATAAAAACAAAGGTTTTCTCTAACACATCTAGATTGCGCATTGTAGAAGAAAACTTTTCACTTGTATTTCTAAACAGTATTTTACCAGGAAGAGAGTTAATACTTCTGTAATCAAAAGGTAGTAAAACCTTAACGGAGAAATGTTAATTGAGTGCCTCAGCAAAAATTAGAACGTTGCAGTAAAACCTCATCTCCTTCACAACCATTGTCTCAATCAGGATTTATTCAATGCATATGCTGCCTTTTTTTATTTAGTAAAGTTCAGTCATGTTCCTGCCCCACCTTCAGCTTTTCCTGTTTGAAATGAAGAGGCCCAACCTTTTAAGTCTGCTTTTTATAAGACAGCTGCTTGACTCTTTAATAATTTTGATTGTCCTTCTCATTCTCTTACTTGCATATCTTCTGTGGATGCCACAAGTCTTTCAGTTCACCATTCAGGCAAACAGTTCTGGTTTTTATTGCTGGATAGTCAGGGGTCAGAAGCACAGGTCTGTGCAGCTACAGCAAACTGTGAGCTGTGATCATCATGGGCAAATACGGTCAGAATAGTTTGAACAGGAATTATCCCCAAAACAAACTCAAATCATCCCAGTAATGTGGAGAAATGGATATTCTCAGAGTTAAGCTAAGCTTTTTTACTATTTCACTCTTTCCAACTAGTTTTTGCTATTAGTGGTGATGTACTAACCAGGTTTTTAAGTAACCTGTCTGCTATTTTTCATCTCTGGGGTTGGAAGCGTGAAAGCTTAAAAATCACCATTTAAACAATACTGACAAGTGTTTCCTATGGACAGGGATAGCTGGGGTACCTGACAATGTCTCCTTTGCTCCTGGCTGTAGCAAGAATTACAAACTGTCTCCTGTTGGCAAACATAGGTGTTCTGGCTAGCTTAAGAACCCAGTAAGCTGGTTGTTGATTTTGCATGTTGCATTTGAATAAAAACAAAAAACCCACATGTTGCCCTTAGCACTTAAAAGTGAAATATAAAACGGAGCTCATGTGCAGACTTGTTTCCTCTACTATTTGTGGTGTCCGTTTCAATGTTTATTGGTGTGGTGTAAATTTGTGGCCTTCAGTGGCCCGACATAGGACCTCACTTTTGAGCCAGTGCAATATAAAGAGGATTGTTCTGAATCTCTGAAAAGCATTAAAACAATGTGGGACTGTGATATTTAATAAGTGGAACAGCCAACAACACACTGCTGTCTGAAGTCGTGCATTTTACTAAGTACAGGAGTGACATTCAAATGATGAGTGTCAGGGTCTTACCGTGACCCTTCTCCACAACAGGTTCTGATGCTGCAGGCAGGGTTCTGGCACTGTATTGTCCTTCCCACATCCTTCCTTGTGACAGGCCTGGTGCTTGCCAAGCCCGTGTTGATCTGGTTCAAGGAACTAAGCCATGCAAAAGCTGATTGTCCATGTAATCTCCTTGGCTGCCCAGACCAGCTCACGAGAGGGCCAGACAAGTGACGCTGCCAGTGTAAGGGCAAATTGACAGGACAGCATCAGCATTGGTTTCAATAGCTGCAAAAGGGTGGCATATCTGAAGTGTTTAAGGAATATCACATGAATGCTTTTTGTCAGGACAAAAGGAAAAATAGACTTGTCCCTGTTGTAGGAACCATTGGCTGTTAGCAACTATTAATAAAAAGGTACTTGTGGTAAATGCTGGTGGTGTTTTTATCAGCCAGTGGTTCTGTCCCTTAGCACCGCTGATATTCATGCTAAGTGAATTTTGTTATGTAGACATGTCTTTAACTGCAAATTAACTATAAGCCTGTGATCCCAGTTTTTGTTCAGGTGGTGATTCTCTTTTCTACTTCAGAAAAGGTAACTACTTGAAAAGATTGAAAATTTTGTAAGACTTCTTATTTGACAGTAAATCTACCTTATATGAGGGAAGTACAGAAACTGAATTGAATTTCAGAGTGAGTAGGGTGTTTTGAAGCAAGAAGTGGCTTTGATAATTTTCCAAAAGGAATGGAATTCTTCATTCCCTCTCACTGTACAAATATACAACAAAAGATAGTCCTCTGCTTCAAAAAGTTTTCAGTCTAATAATAAGTTAAAAAAATAAACATGAGAGGGAGGGAGAAGAAGAATAAAGAGATGAAGTGGTTTTCCCTTGACAAGACCTCCTCCTAAGAGCTGTGCAACATCACTTCTTTGGGACATGGACAAAATAAAGCTTCCATAATTCCATGAAAATTAACATTGCCACACTGTTAGGAGGCAGGAACAATGCTTCCTCCTGAACATCTTGTGTGTTTAACTGTTTAATGTTACCATGACTCTCAACAGTTCTGTCAGAGGAAGAACAATGTTCCAATGTTACGTGAAAACCTTGCATTGATAAAAAGCTTGTTAGTTGCAAATGTCTGAGTAAAGCAGTTGGTTTTCCTTTGTATATTTCGTGCACTGAGCTTTGCAAAGACACTAAGAATTTTATCTTGATTTGTTTATCTGGATTTTTTAAACATAATTTTATCAAGTAATGTAATTATTCCCATGGCCATTTGTGTTTATCAGTAACATTCTAGGTAAATTCTGAACAAATTATACTAATCGGTAAAATGTCAAACAGCAAGAGCATAAAACATGAGAATTTGAAAAATATAATCATCAGCAGCATGCTTCTAAATTAAAATTTTCTTTGAAATCTGGTGATAAGCAATAGGATTTGCATTCATAGAGTTTCTCAGAGTAGTCAATTTTCATAATTGGTTAGTTGTTAAAATTCAACAATTAAAAAAACCCCAACAAACCAAACAGTTAATCTGAAAGGCAGCATCAGAAGCAGCATATTCCACTACTGTGCTGAATATGAATGAAGTTCATTTACAGAACCCAGGATGCTATTTTTGTGGTTCTTGAATAGCCAGTTGTCAAGGAATACCAAATGTTTATTGAGATGGCTCTTTCTCATCTCTTGAGATCTCATACTTGCAGCACAAAGGCAGGCAGCTCATCTAAACTGTGAGGCACCTTTTGAAATTACATTTTGTGCTCAAGAGGTGCTGTGTAACTTAAGGGCCAGGATTTACAACACAAGAGAAACTACTGGAAAGTCATGGACTATACAAGCATTAAATAGCATCAGCAGAGTGAATTTTATAATTAATAAAGTCTATTGTGGTAGGACTGACTTGAAAATAACTTGTTTATGTTACAGAGTGCTGAGTGCCACCCCTTAACTCTGTTGATTTCTTTGTTGTAGTTGCTGTCTTTGCAATTGGTTTCTGTTAGATTTCCTTAGAGATGTGTATGTAAGGAACCAATGACTCCCCTCTAGAATTCGAAATTTTATCTTAAAAATATATTATTACCATGAATAGAATATGAATTAGTTTCTGGAACAGTTTTACTTAAAAGTGAGGGATGATGATGTACAGCTTTTTTAGTTACAACTTTCTGAAGCTACTCTACTTCTGTCTTTTACTCCTTCAGAAATAGAGGAAGTTTTATTTTAACAGCCTAGAGTATGCATGAAGCAACAGAAAATATGCTTTGATAGTTTTGCAAGAGCTGTTGCCGTGTGGTATTAGTGTATTGTCACATTTCCTTTCCCTCTGATACAACTGTATCTCTTTGTAAAACACTGAATCTTAAACTGCCTATATAGTTTATATTTTCCCCTTAAAATATATGGAGTATACTGCATTTGTTGTTGTTCATTTTAGGAGGACAAAGAATGAAAAGGGGTGATGATGCTTCATCTTGTTTAATTTAATCTTTCCCCTCTGGCTATTTAGCTGTGCTTATTGTGAAATTTGAATATGGCTCACATTGCAGTATCAAATTATACAGAACCTTTTCTCAAATTGCCCATATATTTGAGCTAGTAAGATGTTTACACTTTAAATGACAGTTAAGTTGTTACAGGCCATCATCTTCTGCAATAAATACATAAAATAAATTGTCTTAGTGCAGTGCAGGTCTTTTAATGCCTTCCTTCTGCTATATGAAGTGAAGAGTTTTAAAAATATTCTTTACTTTTTTGACAGCAAGTTTTTTGAAGTTAATGACTATGCCACATTGCATTTCTGTGACTATGTAGTTTCCTTAGTAACATGTCAGAGGGCCTTTATTGAAGGGCTCTTAAAGTCCAAAGAAATTGTCATTTTTCTTCCTGTATTATTTTGTTGACTTGTTGATGTCCAGTTAGGAAGGACAGAATTTTCCATGCTCAAGTCAGATACACTGTTTTTTTCTTGTTTTGTTATAATGAATGGCTGTGCTGGGTCAGCAAACAGCTGTAGCCATCTTGCATCTGATCTGGCTAAAAAGCTCTGGGCAAAGCAAATCCCAATTTTGTTTTGTAACTTAACTCCAAGGAACTGTGGGTTGACTGAGCCACTCTATAAAAAAAACCAAAAAAACAACGGAGTGTACTAGATTGATACTTGTACATCTGTGGATGTACACTAGTCTGCACAGTGAGAGTAAACAAAATGACTTTGTGCTACATGAAGCCAGAAGACTCAGTGGTGTCTCTGTCTGCAGAAGGCTCCAGAGTGAGCTTTTACAGCTCCAAATGTCTCCCTGGGAAGAGAGGTTAGCAGGAGTAACACTGGCTCTGAGCTCCACTGAAATAAAGCTCATTGCAAATGTCAAATGATTAGAAGCAAGATTATAACAGAAACCTCCCAGGTGAAGGAATCAGAAATTTCTTAAGTCCTAAGTTCAGACAAATCATAAAATTATCAAAAGCAAATAATAAAATTCTCAACCTGGCAGCGGGATAATTTTCTGAAAAAAAAACAGTCTGCACACAGCTTCAACTCTGACTTGTTTGTCTTAATTCTAGTGAACAGCTAAAGTTAGTAATTATGGTTAGATAAAAAATTATTTCTTGATAACATTGTTTCCTGGAATCATTCTTAATTACATCATTTGGAATAAAGGTGTGTTTGTTGCTGGAATAGACTGAATTTTAAGCTGTAGTTACTAAAATAAATTAGTAAGCATTAAGCATTATGTGGGGTTTTTTTTCCTAATGACACAAAACCAAATAAATAACTGTAGGATGTTTGTAATCCAAGATGAAGATCCACTGTGTTACTGTCTTTCTAGGAGGTTTTAAGTTAGTTTGGGACTGACATTGTTTGCTGCTGGATAAAACTGAGAACTTCTGCCAGCAACTGTTAGTGTCCTCTGCAGGGGAAAGATACTGGCAAAGCAGCTTAGCACTGCGGGGATAAATCTCAATTTGTCACACTTCCCCCTTTGCAAGTTTAGGAGTTGATTGTAATGCAGTATTGTGTGTTTTAATGCTGCTTTAGCGGGTAGGATGTACAGTTACTATAACTGAATTCAGGGAGAAACACCACTCCTTTGCACATACACCTCTGACACTACCTAATGCTTTAGTTATAAATGTTTTCCCAATATTGTCAGCTAGTTTTCCCTGTTGCTTTTATGAAAGTCATCATGCAGCAAGAGAAGAGAAAATATGTGTTACTATGGGACAGCATAGCTGTTTTGTTCTTGCCAGTATTTAGCAATTTTTTTCTTTTTTACTCTGTATTTTAAATGTATTTGCTTAAATAAGAATTATGCTGGAATCTGATATCCTCTCCTCTGCTAAGTTTATTATAAAGGATTGTTTCAGTTATTTTGCATGTATTTGCCAGTTCAGCCTATGCACTTTTCAAAGATGAATATAAGTATTGCTTGTAAGCTCAGTGGCACAAAGCATGTGCAATCAGGGTGGGCACTGTGCTTAGTTAGTACACAAAATACCACAGAATTAATGAGAATGCTTAGCGGGAAACATGAGGTTAAACATGAAAATTACATTTCATACCACTCCCAGAAATAACTTGTGGAATCCTCAGAAACCAACTGTGGAGGAAGCAGAAGAACCACAGCAAGTACGAAGTACAAGGATAATGTTAAAAGAGTGAAGTTGTCATGGAAACAGCTCCCAAACGAGCATAGCCACAAAGGCAGCACCAGACCACAGGATCATAAAGATGCTTCAGCAGTCGGGGTTGAGCCCTGGCCTCCACTTCCATAGAAATAGCATTTGCTTGTAGGAAATAGAGGCACTTTTATCTGTATTTCTATTTCAGTTTGTTTTTTATTTTCCCCTGGCATTAAACAGGGAAACTGAATTTAATTAACTACTTTTAAAGTAGAAGAAACTGTATAATAGAGTAGTTGTGATGCATTGTGCAGGCTGGGAAAATGTTTGGCTGATCAGCTGTAGTTCAAGGGTGTATCATCTTCTTTGGGAGATACTGTCCTTTCATTATCTTTTGAATAGATCTTCTGTAACAGCCATTTTAACAAGTTTCAGCAGGTATAACTGAAGTTAGCTGGTTTTTAATTCTTTGGGCCGACCACATCTATAATTAAATGAAAATTTGAAATTATCTCCTTTTAAAAAATTTATTGCTACTGCATTTTCAAACATCGTGCAGTGAAGACTCTTGCGAAAAACAACTTCTTTGAAATGACTGGCTCATCTTAATTTTCAGAAATCTGTGGAGCTTGCTGTCTTCTTCATTTGCTGAACTTGTGATTTATTGTTAAAATTCTGTTTTAATATAGCAAAAGTAGCTATTTGCTCTTGAATTCAAACTGATACTTTTAATTACATTTTTTAACATTTAGTGTTAGAATTAATGCTTCCTTTTATCTGACTAAGGTAGACTTCTTTTCTAAAATTCACTGATAAGGAGTACCTTTCCATGTTTTTGAAAAGAAGTTTGAACACTTGATACTGATCAATCATGCAGGATTTTTTTAGTTTCAAAATGTACAGGACAATGTTAAATGTGGTATAGGAAACTTACACAAAACAAAGTCCACTGTAGTTGTTTCATTAGGCCACACTACTTATTTTTTTTTTATTTGATAAAGCTTCTAAAATTTAAATTAAGAGCAATTTTTCCCCCTTAATTTATGTTTTAAGAAAGATTGAAATCTCTGCTTTGCAGTAGCTCAGAGAAACAGCTCCTGCCTTTGTATTGTACAAGGCCAGCTTTTCAGTACTGATTACCCAGGCACCATCAGAAAACTTATATAGAGCTAGATCTGACAATCCCAAGTTTACACAAAAGTGGAGCTGTTTATGTAGGAAAAACATCTTTTGCTGAATAGAGATGTGTGTATTTTTCCCCTTTTGTCAACTTTGATGATCCATGATTATGACTATATGGTTTTGTTGAGAAGAATGAGTCAGAAAGGAAAAGCTGCTTAATTGATTTGTTTTGCTGCCTGCAAAACATGCAGTGGGGTTATGTAACATCTCACAAGAGATCAGGCATCAGGAGGAAAGGTGATGAACAATTTTCTACCTCATATCTCAGCTTTGTTCCTGGCTGGCTGAACGGGAAGTTAAGGATGTTCTTAACTTTTTTTCAGTTGTAAATACTGTTTAATTTTTAAAGCTGCATTGCAGAGGAGATGCACAGTTGGGAAGGAAATGCTGGCAAATAGGAAACTGAAACAGCTCCTCACAAGCAAGGCTGAAACTTCATATTGGTCATCAGAAGATGAAAGGCTATGTGTTATCTCTGAGCTGTAATCTTATTACTCTGGAACGGTGGCTCTGTTCTCCCTGCTGTCCAGGGCTGGGAATATGCAACTTCTTGGCCTAGTGCCCAGATAGTAAACCTGCCTTTTAATATTCTGCTGTCAGTCTCTTCACAAAGCTTCTGCCTCTAGAACTTACAATGAGTTATATGATACTCTGCAAAAATCCAGCATTGTTAGGGAGGAGTCACTAATTTAATGTACTTGTAGGTCCTGGTTTTATGTGGAATAGTTCTTCTTTCTTGAGACATTTTCAGATTTCTACAACACTTCTGTGCATTACATGAACATTGCCATTCCAGTATAAGGGATGTAGGTTCAGAGAAATTTATTTGCAAGTTGTAATTTTTAAGATAATTTATTCTATACAAGCCTGCAATCCATCTTTATCAAAGTGTTTCACTTAGAAGTAAGTGTATTTGTGCATTGGCAGCTGACGAGACTGTGCCATCCATTGCAAGAACCATGCTGTAATACACCTCTGGTTATTTCATTGTGCATGCTCTCTCCTTAAGTTAAAATGTTTTCTCTAGTAACCTTCAATACATAATCCAAATAGGAATTTTACTGAAAGGATTGCAATATTTGTTTGTTGTTGCATGTAATAGTTAATAATATCCATGTCATCTTGCATTAGTCAGATCTTGAGAGAATGAGTTATTCCAATTCGGTTTTCATCCATTATGCATGTATCTTTTGAAAAGATCAAATTTGGTTAATGAATCCTTCTACCCCTTTCTTCCTTGTCTGCACATAACCATTGAAAATGCCAGTTCACATTTCTTAGCATAGGACTGAGGTTTAAGTCACTTAAGCATAGAAGCAGAATCAAATGTATTGAAGCAGAGCATTTGGAACAAATTGAATTGGCAGTTGCGAGCTAAAATATAGGAAGAAACTGCTGGACTACAGCTACTGAGAAGTTCTGCCCTTTCAAAATACGTCCTGTAACATAAATGGCAGGTTGACTTTAAATTTTGGTGTACCCAAACGTAGAATTTCCATGTGCAAATCAAGACTGTGTCTACACAATCATTTTTGCTCCAGCTCTGACCTTTGGAGAACGTTATGTGGAAGAAGAAAGACTTCAGCCAAAGTTTAGAGAAAACAAACATGCCCACACAAAGTTGCAAGTGCTTTTTGTTCCTCCTAATCCAGAGAGGTTTTTTTTTCACTGTACAGTACAGTGATTCATAAATCTTGTGCATGAACAGTAAAATCCTTTCCTACACAGTTCAAAAGATCATGTTACTTACAGTAAGTCAAATAGATGGGTATTTTTTACGGAGTGCATTGTGGGGTGGAGATGACTAATGGCTTATTGAGAAAGAACTTTAAAAGATACATTTTTTTTCAAGTGTAACTTGATGTATACGTCAAGTGTTTCATCAGTCCTCAGAAATACCCAGTGGAAATATGCTAATTTTAAAGCTTTTTTCTTTTAAGAGCTGGAAAGAAAGTCTGGATCTAGAGCTACAAAATTTTACTATTTTAAGTCAGAACAAAGACAAACACTTGTTTTGTTTATAATTGTTAAGATGCTCATAAAGATAATCACACTGTCTCTATAATAATTCATGGTTTGTAATGAGGTGTTTTAATAGAGCTGCCACAAGGAAGAAATCATAGAAACTTACTCAAAGTAGATTTCTAGTTACTTCAAGCAAAAGGATCTGGGAAAAATCAAAATACAAGGTGTTCTGTCAGTAGAAAAAAATGATATGTGCTGCAAATACAGCAAACTCCCGAGCATGTAATTATTCACACTGACTTAGCAATGCCTTTGCTACTGAAAGGTGAAACTGAATCTGAAAGCAGTAGCATCTGTTACCTGATGTAGATGGTTCTATTTAAACAAAATATTATTGCCATTATATAGTTTGTAAGCAAGTTTGTGTAAAAATGAATTTCAGCTTTATTTTTATAAGTATCCTTTAGGGTGCAGTTAAGAGTATGTGGTCATGCATGCTTCCAAAAAGTACATTTGCAGTTAAAATTTGAGTTCTTTAGAAAGGTGCTTTAAAAACCATTTTTCTGCCCATGTAAAGCTACCTAGTCTAATTCTGTTGTGGTCAGACATCTGTTTCACTTTCTGTGTTTAATTTACAGTGCAGATCTAGAATAGAAAGATTGGTCTTTCATTCTTGCTACAAAGCATGAAACCAAAACAAAAGTTGTTTGCGTTACTAAGCAGACCTTTTCCTTTTTATTATTAGAATGTGTGTTGGAAAACTTCTCAGTATTTGGTTTTCAAATGATGTTATACAGATTCCTTATCTTTGTTGTTAAACATGGGAGGGCAAATATTGAGGTTGGGATGATTTAGTTGTTTCTTGTTTTGGAAAGAATATTGAGATAAAAAGAAATGTAATGGAAAACCTTTACCCTCAACATGAGATGAATCAGCTGGGACTATGCTTTATAAGTGTGTTTTGCTGTTACTGCTGTTTTACTGAATGTTAATATAAATGTTTATCTTCAAATATTTTATTATCTTCTGCCACATTGAGAGAATTATTTATAACTGTGCAAGTAATAATATTTAGACCTTTGAAATTATTCTTAAGAATTCTTACTTGCTGTCTGAACCAGCTTTTGTCTGATACTGGTATAAAGTCATTAGGTGACAAATCTCAGGTTTTGGGGGTTTTGCTGTGTCCTGTGCTGGGATCATCTGAAATAGTTTGGGGGCCATGCACAATCCACAGCAGCAGAGAGACAGGATGAACCACCTTGTGAGGCTTCACATCAGAAGTTGGAAATGCCCCTGTAAATCCTTGTCTTCTGCTACTTTGGAGAGAGCCTGTTGTCCCTCCTTGCCATTTAATTTCATTTGAATGTCAGAAACTCACTGGAGTAAATGTAGGACTTTTCCTCATGGTCTTCACATACAATGGGTGAAGTAGACTTCAGTCCTGCATTTTACTTGCTCAGAGATAACCACTGGAAATGTCACTACTTGACAAAGTAGTGTTTTTATGATGGCTTGAGAAAAATACACTTTCTTGTTTGAAGCTTGCTGCAGCTTGGAATTGAGCATACATATGTTAAACAAGAATCATTGGAGAGCATATATAATTTTTTATGATTAGGTTTCAGCAGTATTCTCTTAATAAGTAGCATTTCCTGGTTTCTGAAATGTTTTGCTATTTAAATAAGTCTCCCGAATTGTCTGTAATTTCTTATGTTTAAAAAAGCCAGAGAATATTTAAATGCACAGCAGAAATGCCTTGTCTTTTCCTTGGCTACCCAAACCCTTGTTTTCCCTTTGCTAGTTGTACTTGGTTCTGTGGTTGTCCATGTCCCTGCAGCAGCAGCAGGTCCCTGGGTGCGGGTGAGCAGTGATGAAGATGAGGCTGCAGTGATGAAGGTTAGGCGAGGCTGCAGCGTTCAGTGCCCCACCTTCCATGAGTCCAGTCTGTGCGAGCCCTCCCGGGCTGCTGAAGCAAAGGGAGCACCATGCCCAGACAAACTGATGATGGCTTGGCAGCTCCTTGGGCTGGGAGCTTGCACACAGCCCCTGGCTGCAGAGGAGCAGCCTGCTGGTTCCTGGGGTAGCATCTGCTTCTCTCTGTGGCTTTGCGAGCAGCGGTGCTGCCACAACGTGGGGAGAGTCAGAAGGGCAGAAACAGAGGGGAGAGGCTGCTTCGTACTTCTTGCCACGTGTCAAATAGGTGGTGTTCGAAAAGCAGCACTAAACTTCATCTTAGTAAGGCAGCAATTAGCCTGAGCTATTGACTGCATGATGATGGTTTAAGGAATGTGATGGGAATTAGGTATTTTTACATTCTTGTCTTTCATTGTTGCTTGACCTTGAGAAAAGTATTAAACCCTTTTTCTACTAGATTTTATCTCCTCTTTAATATGCAGGTGTCCTCTTTTTGTAGAGGAGGAAACTAGAGGCAGGAAAATTGTACAGAAGTGTCAAGACAGGGAATTGGTTGGTTTGTGGGGCTTTTTTGCTGGTGCCAGTTTTCTGGTGAAATTCATGCATGTTTGCTGTGACTTTTCTTTTACAGGCTCAGAACAAAGAAACGAAAGTTCTGGCTGCTGCGAAGGTGATAGATACTAAATCAGAAGAAGAACTTGAAGATTACATGGTAGAGATTGATATTTTAGCATCCTGTGATCATCCTAATATTGTCAAGCTCCTAGATGCTTTCTACTATGAAAACAATCTGTGGGTACGTATTTTTCCTTTTCTAGATGTTTTTGCTCATTTCAAAAGGTCATTGAAATTACACTTTTTTTGTTATCAAAATATCATTTGTTGGATTTCATCTGGGTTGTCACTGTTGGGATAACTACTCAGTTTCAAAACTAATTTTTAAATTGTGAGTATGAATTAGGAAATTGTCACTGTAGAATTGTGCTACAGTGAGTCATTTGGTCAGGGGTTTGAATTTAAAATGTGGAAATTAGCAGTTAATTTTTTGTACTGAGAGAGTTCTCAACTGGTGCTTATTTGTAACAGCAGGACTCAGATTTCAATTACATTAGCACAATTTAGAGTAAGATTCAGAATCCACACCTGAAAAAAAAATAGTGTGCTGAAAAGGTCAGCCTGTGAAGTATGTAGTTAAGATGTCAGCGAGTTTATGGGCACTCCCAGGAAGGACAGTTTACCAGGACTTGAACCATAATTAATTTACTTAAACCCTGGGTATTTGTACCTTGACGTGCAGTGAGCGTACACGGGACTGCACGTCCCTACTGTGCCACATCCTGTGTGTTTGCTTGGGGAGCTTTAGCTGTGACAAAACAGTTTGTACTTTCAGGTCATCCAATGCAATATTTATAGGTGCTTTTGGAATGGTACAAAGAATACATGGTTGGGGTTTTTTAAGAGTTTATACTTCAAGAAGATACCTAAAAGAAGATTTCCTGGGAGTCTTACTCATAAGCTTTATCCTTAGAGCAAATGGTGGAGGTGTAATACCATGTTTCCTGATGCACATTTATTTTGTTAAGCTGAAAACTTGGTGATCTCAGTGCAGAGTAAAATATTGTATAAAACAGTGGGATAGTGAAGAAATTTCTATGCATAAAGGTCAACATGAGAGCAAGTATGCATAGAGGCACAATATGAAACTGAGTGGGTAGGCTTCACTGGCAGAATAAAGATAGAAGTAAACACTTTGAAAATAAAATTGGGACTGCATAGTTACAGTGAAATGCAGGGGCTTGAAAGCCACAAGGATAATGATGTGGTAAATAAACAGAGTTTAGTGGAGGGAAAAGAGAGAGGAATGATAGTTGGTCATTAAATACACTTATGCTTTCCAAATTTAGAAACACGATTTCTCTAGCAAAGAGACCTTTGTCAGACCAAACTACAAATTTCAGAGAAATAAATTCTTTAGGTACAATTTCCCTCACTTAGCTATTTGGCACACAGAAGCATGTAAATGGAATAATGTTTACAGGATTTACAAAGAATTGCATTATAAAATACATTTGTTGGTACCATTGTTGTGGGGATTAAGTGCAATAATAATTTGAGGTATATGTGACATACGTGGTGTATATCTAAGAGTTGTGGTACAAGGTATACTTTGAGGTTTCCTCTTTTATAGGCAATTACTCTCTGATTTTGAAATTACTCTACAGAAAACAAGAATAAGATACTATTTCCAAGAATATTGACTGTTGAGATTCTGACAAGAAATACTTCTTAGCTGTCAGATGGAAGATGATCATTTAATATTTGAAGTTCAAATTAAAGAAAAAAAACACATAAGGAAGAGTGGGGTAACAATTTGGAAGACATTTCCTCTTTCTTGCCCCCCCTCATTCCCTTTGTCTCCCCTCTTTCTCCTTTGTATGTATTCTTTCTGTCCTTCATAGCAGCATAGTTTGTGCTCAAAAATAATTGCAGTATATTTTTCTTTCAAATGGAAACTCAGAATTGGAGATGGACTTGTTCTGGTACTATTAAATTCTGGGATAAAGGTCTTGAAGAATTGTAGGCATGAATGAAAATGAAGGAAAATTAATGTAAACATCTGAATTTAGTAATTTTCTGTAGCTTTTAAGAGTATTTTTCTGTATTTTCATCTCATCTGAAACAATATAGGAGATAGCATCAGCTACTGGAAAATCATTTAGCTCTTGGATTTTTCAGTCAGAGAGATTATAGTATAGAAGTAGAGCTTAATAACCGAGAAATGAGTTTGCAGGGATTATGTAAATCACATTACAAGGAGGAGGTTTAAGCTGACTGTGTCATTATGTTTTATAAGTTTTATTATGCTATTTTATACTTAGATTAAAACTTTTGTCTGAGAGTCTTGAGGCACTTTGCAAATAATTTGCTTGAGCAGCACAGCCCTACTTTCAGCTGGGTAACAGTACAAATATTTTGCAGGTTAGTAAAATAATTTGTTGAGGCCAAATAGTCTGAAACTCTGATTTCCCAATAATGTTCTGTTAACCAATGATTCAGTTCAGTGGAACTATTTAATTTCTAATTTCTGTATTTTTTATTTGTTTATATACAGATCCTGATTGAATTTTGTGCAGGAGGAGCAGTAGATGCAGTAATGTTGGGTAAATAAGTTGTTGCAACTAATAAGCCTAATACCTTAAAATAATAATATATACTGTAAGACTTGTTTCATATGTGTATTGTTTTGATATGCAAATATTTATGTAATTGGTGTGCTACGTGTTTGAAATGTTGGGATTTAAAAATTAGTATTTACACCTGTATCTTTCATTTTGAAAGTGTTTATTTACTTTTCTAAGCACATTTTTGTCTCAGTCCTCTAAGTGAAAGTGAAGAGTTGTTCTCTGCTTATGGAGCTCTCTGTTGTCATAACAGAATCTGTATGAGCCCTTTTCAGCATCTCATTCTTCCCCTTCCAGTGCCACCTTCCAAATTACATTGTGATAATTCTTTATATTGCATCTCCATTAAAGTTAGGAGTTTTTCTTGTGCTTATTCTTCAAATTAGGTGAACGTTAATACCAGTAAGTAAAAGATCTGGGCTTTAGCATCTCTGTGTATCACACAAAAGAACCAGTCTCTGAACTATGTAGCTTTTTCACAGCACAGATATGTAGGTATACATAATTCATAATGAGAAGGGGGTTGGGTTCAAGGAATGAAATCTTTACTGGAAGGTGCAATATCCTAAGATAGATTTTTTTCCTGACATGTGATGCTTAGAATCTGTCAGATTCATTAGTTTTCCCATATATTACTATAGTGTTTGCTATGAACATATAACATAAAATGCAAAAATGTCGTAATTATTTCTGTGTCTCTCTTGTAGAGCTTGAAAGGCCGTTAACAGAGCCGCAGATCAAAGTGGTGTGCAGGCAGACACTGGAAGCACTGAACTACTTGCATGAGAATAAGATCATCCACAGAGATCTAAAAGCTGGCAATATTCTTTTCACATTAGATGGAGACATTAAACTAGGTAAGCATGTTGCAAATAAAACTCTTTCCTGGAACTTGGCATGGTCTTTTAATTGTATTTTCCTTAGCCTGTAGTTTGTTAGAGTTCCATATTTACCTATTGAAATACCAATCTAACAATGAGAAGTTTTTCAGAAGCGGTTTGGTACTCTCAAGGAAAAAAAAAAGCTTGAGCAAATATCCTGACCATACTTGTCACATCTTTCATACTTTAAAATTAGCACAAGAAGTTGTCATAGGTCATACTGTTCCTTAGTATAAAGTTGCTGATTATACTTAACTTTACTGTGATAACATCAGAACTTCCTTGGAAGTTGTTAGCTTGGAAAGGGAACATTCTTCACAATCACCAAAAAGCAGTACCCTGTACTGTTGTCTCTTCCTTTACTGAGAGAGAGAAGTAATAATCTTCATTACCCAGCTGTATTTTTCCTTGCCTTTTTCAATTGTTCGTTGCACTGAAATTAAGGCAGAACAGTCTGGAGCAAAATTAGTACAAGCTTACTATTGTTGATTTCTGGGTTTTTTTAATCTCAGTTTAAGCAGTCATCCACATTTTCAGTCTGATGAGGATTCCTCCATGCAGAACTGACAAAGGGCTGCTGGTAGTGAATAGCATCCCTTCATTCAGCCAGGAAAGGGCAGGAATTATCTGGATCCACTTTGTTTCAGGGGCAAATGTGTATAAGCTGTCAGCGTTTACAGTGGCTCTGCTCATGGCATAGTTCCATGACATCCCTGCCTGTGCTCAGGTTTCAAAGCCTTCCCTCTGCATGGTGTGTGATCAGTTGTATTTCTTTGGATGCACAGAGGGCAAAGGTAAGGAGAATCAGAATATTGCCGTGGGGAACTGAGGCTCTAAATTCACAGCCTAGATACAGACATTCCTTTTAAATGTGTGTCCAAGATATGTCCAAATTGAGAAATGTATCTCCTGCTTAACTCGTACTGATCAGTCTCAGCAAGGTACTGTGTACCTTCTCTGTTAAGAAACTGAGAATATATAAGAACCTGCTTTGATGTATTGATCAGTTCAGTGTGATTGTGTTTTTCCATGGATCCCTTTTGTACAAGATTATTGCTTGTACACACAATCCTTGCATCTGGCTTTCTTTTAGTCTGCAGAGTATATGTAACTTTACTGCTGTAGCTTTTCTTTGAAGCCTGAACATTTAGTGATGCACTTGGGATCATAGGCCTGATTTTTAAATGTAATAGAACCACTGTCTTAGTTTCTTGGCACTGCTGTAAAAGAAACCACAGATCATAGCAGGAGTCTCATGGTCAGAGACTGATTTGTTTCAGTTCATTTCCTCACATGACCTAGCTTCTCCTCATACAGACTTGGAACTATTTTAAGGTTTTGTCAGGCTTAGCTGGTACACAGCACCTTGCAGGCTGTCAGGATACTACTTAACAGTTCAGACCACAGGGAGATTTCTTCCACACGTGCATTTGGTGATACATTCAGATTTGCTAGTTAAGATTTCTAAAAAAAGATTTGATTTCATTATGAAAAATGTACAGCATCTTTTGAAGGAGCATTTTACTCCTTTTAAACTACTTGTATTTGGATTCTGTTATACAAAGAAATGGGTAATTCCTTGTTTTACAGATCTGTGAATGGCAAGTAAATTTCTTTCACTGCATGTTATTTTTATATGGATATGAGTTTTATTATTTCAATACCTGTCACCCCTCAAAATTTCAGTTTTTTGCATTTGAACCAATAGCTTTTAGTCCTGTTTTTTTTTCACAGAGCAAAATTAGACTTCTCAAGTATTGAGCCCATCAAGTAATTTTGTACAGATTAAAGATGCCAACAATGGCTATTTGTCCCTTTGCTCTAATCTCTAGATCTTCATTAACAAAATTACGTCTGTTATAACCATATAATACTTATTTAAATGTCATCTCTTCTAAGTGAGAGATGTGCTTTAAGTAGTGCTTTATAGACAAGTAATTGCAAAGAGATAAAGTTGGGGTTTTGGGTAGATATTACATGAAAGGTGCATATGCAAACTTTCAGATACTTATTATAAAGTGAAAAATCATGTGGAAAGAAACCTGTAAAATGAAGGGGGAATGTAGCTGCATGAAAATTTGAGTCCTGAAATTAAAAATTGAATGAGTTGTTGAATTAATGAGATGGTTGATGCCATCTTTGATGAATACAGACTTCATAGGCTAACGAAGTTAATTTTTAATTAAAATAATTTAATGTACTTTTTCCTACAGTAAATACATATCTTGCTGTTGTCCCACACAGCCCAACAGTAGCATTATGGTTTGGGGTTTTTTTTAGAACTGTAGAATAGGTTTCATTCAAGATCTTTATTATAAATGCTGTAAAACCTTGGCTCTTGGCTATCAGAACACAAATATTTTCATCTCACTTGGAAGTTTTAATACTGCAGAATGTTTGCTCTGGAACATAGACCATTTAAAAAGATAATTTTAAAGTAAAAAGAATATAGTATGTTTTCCACCACCCTCTTAATAGTATTTTACTGTTTGCTTTAAGCGGACTTTGGAGTATCAGCTAAAAACACTAGAACAATACAAAGAAGAGACTCTTTTATTGGTACACCGTATTGGTAAGTGCACTCTTTTGCTGACTTTTTCGTTTGAACTAGTATCTTAATGTTACTTGTAATTTGATATTACAAGCTTGATAAATACTGTGTAAATATCCTGATGGTAGAATGTGCCTCTAGCAATGCTTCAGTGATTGTCTGTGTTTAGAGCTGTTCTCAGAACAGATCAAAAAGCATTTTCTCATCTGGAACTTCATTGCTCTCTTTGCAGGATGGCTCCAGAAGTCGTAATGTGTGAGACTTCTAAAGACAGACCTTACGATTACAAGGCTGATATCTGGTCTCTTGGCATTACTTTGATAGAAATGGCTCAAATAGAGCCACCTCATCATGAATTAAATCCCATGCGAGTGCTGCTGAAAATCGCAAAATCTGATCCGCCAACATTGGCACAGCCCTCAAAATGGTTTGTATTTTATTCACAGTTTTCCCACCCCAATCTAAGGCATGCCAAGTCATCTGTTTGCCAAACTTGATGAGCACAGGCCTGTTGAACTTTATGGTGTAGCTTTATGCATTAAGGCAGGTCCATACAATCCCAATATATGTTTGTATGTGTGTGTATACATATATAGGTATTCTTACTCAACTGGAGCTTTTTTTTATTATAGTTCTGTATAGAAGCTTTTATACAGAAATATTTTACAGGTTTTTCCTTTAATTGTATGTGAAATAGCTTTTTTACAACTGTAGTAACAGACCTGAAGGCCATCTAAAATAGATTGGGTGAAAGGAAATGAAAGCATTTTTATACTAAGAAAGCATTTTTAAAAGCCATTATTTATTTAGTCAATTTAATATCTTCACATGATTCAGTTAGTGATATAGCAGATGAGGTGTATTAGTCCAGAGCAAAAAGTAAATTCTTTTGATAATGGACAAACCTTTTAAAGATTGTATTTGTGCTGTATTGGTCTTGGCATTCCTGTACTCTCTTTGTGTTTTCCTCAATCAATAGCAGGACTTGGAGCTGTAGTGTAGATTCATGTGAAGCTAAAGAATATTTCAGTTTATATACTGTTCTGATGTTCAGACAGAACAACCATTGCCTGTTCGCTTGTTGTGTAGGTCATCAGATTTTAAAGATTTTCTGAAGAAATGTTTGGAAAAGAATGTAGATGCAAGGTGGAGTGCAACTCAGCTTCTACAGGTAGGAAGAGTTAATCGCTTCATATTTTTTTAAAAGCAGAGTGATTGTAGTAACTACTTAAATATTTTCCAATTAGGTGTTTGACCAAAATCTGTTTTTAAAATTGATCCTTATTTGGTAAAATTTGATTAAATGATACCAAGTGCAGATCAGGTTATTAGTTTAACATATTTTGCTGTAATATAATTAATTACTTTGTGTAAGTAATTCTACTTTGATACTTAAAATGGATGAAGGAGTTGTTTACGTCTGTGACCAGTTGCTGACAGGTGTTTTAAAAGCTTTAGTGCTCAGCCCTCCTCTGTAATGCTGTCACTGCAGAACAGCTGAACAGGAATAGATGTGACCAGGTACCTTTGATTGTGTTTAACGTCAGCACCCATTTGCTTTATCCACAATCTGTCTGGAACATTCTGAATAGATTTAAGCAGCAGGGCCAAGCACAGAAAGAAGATTCAGGCGGTAGGAGAAGAACCAGGTACCTGTTTGCTCTTAAAGAAAAAGGTAGAATTCTAGTTCCTGTTAGGAAAAGTTGAAAGGACAAAGCACATTTTTTTCTAGAAAGAATATTTTTTAGATAAAGCTTGTCAAGAAATAATTTATCTGTGGAACTGAGATGAAACTTAAATCCAAGAAAAATAACCTTTTTAAAAATCTTTCTACTTCTATTCTTTGGATTGTGAAAAAGGTCAGTATAAATGAATCATTTGTATTTTTAGCAAGTTTGTTAGACTACTTATACAATATAGTTGAATACAAATGATTTGATTTTAAGACTTCTGCAGAAAAAACACAGTAGAGCAGTTATGATTAATATTAATTGTGAATTTTCAAATGTGATGCAACCAAAGAGACCCTTCTCTGAAGTTATATTTCTTTCAAGTTATGATTTTCCCACTGAATACTATGAAGTCACCACTTAATATTGTGCTTATTTCTTTTTCTTTTCACAAGCATCCATTTGTTACTGTTACTTCAAATAAACCAATAAGAGAACTGATTGCAGAAGCTAAGGCTGAAGTTACAGAAGAAGTTGAAGATGGTAAAGACGAGGATGAAGAAGAAGAAACAGAAAATTCTCTGGTCAGTTTAAAATTTACTTTTTTTAATATGCAATTGCCAATTTCCCATGGAGAATTCGGTTTCAGATGTATTAGCCCAACCTTGACATCAAATCTTCTAGGAATGACATCATAAACATACTCTACCCTTATTACAAAATAGGTAGCCAGCAATTCCAAAATTAGCATGTTTGAACTCCTTAAAAACTACTAATAAATAATAATTAATAAAGACTAACGTCTGAATTATTTTACATGTATGTGATATTTTAAAAATGGGTTACTGATTTTTATGTAACTGGTTTTAAGTCATAATGACTGGGTGAATGAGTAATTGTGTGTTTGTATTCCATAAAATGTTTAAAAGAAAGCTATTTGACTATTGTGCTGTAAACTAAGTTTGAGATTTTACAGCGTGGCTATCAAAGCAAAGGAAAAAACCCCATATTTGATAATGAATGTAGTTCTAAAGATGCTTTAAGAATCTTGGAGCATGGTTGTGGTTGCTCAGAGGGAAAGCCGCGATGCCCAGGGATGGGGTGCAGGTTGCAGAGTGCCCAGGCCGTGTGCTCTCTGTGCCACCAGAGCTGCTGTTCCTGCACTGCTGGAGGAGCCGAGTGCTGGGGCAGTGCCTCCATTCCCTCCTGGCCCATCAGCACGCTCCTCACGTCCCCTGGCTGCCCCGAAGCTCCACAGGTGCATTCCCAGCAGCTCCCCTCCTGTGGATCATCCACCTCCTGCTGCTCATGAGCTGCTAAGCCATCGACCCAGGAGGGCTGGGGTGAAGTCCACTCTGGGACTCACTCAAGTATCTCACAAGCAGCTTTGTAGGAAAGTGTCAGGTAGAGACCTTCACGTTATTTACTTGGGGTAGTTTTAAACACTTCTGGGAGATCAATGCTAAACTTCTAGAACAATTACATAAAGGGATATTTGAAATGCAATTTTGACTTAAAAGGAACTGTTTTCTGTATGCTTGGGAAATCTTTAAGGTAGGAAATGCACAATCAAACCTGTGCTTGCTGCAACAGCTAGCCCAAGATGTTCCCTATGGCAAATCAGAAGCCTGATCCGCAAATTACAGGGTTCTAGCAGTAAATACAGACTGACATATCACAATCACTTTGAAGAGTGAAAGGGCAATTGCGGTTAAAATGGTGCTTTATTACTATATTCTTTTGGATGTCTCTATGGAATCTGATAACATTCATTCATATTCTGGCAGCGGCAGTTTCTGCAGTGAGGTAACTGTTTCTGTTCCAGTTCTGTATTGCCACTTAATCAGATCTGCTGGAGGTTCTCACCATTTTAATGGGGTTTCAATGTGATTAAAACCAGATGAAAAATTTTCAGGCATTTTTAGCAAAGAACACAAAGTGAAGCAGAAGTTCTTCATATTGCATTTTATCAGTGCTGCACTAACTAAAGCTACAGTTTCTTTGTTGCCCAGCTGGCACAAAGTTGTGTCTTTCAAATCCAACTATAGCCGAGACTGTTGAGGAGCTGAACTGATGTAAAAAAAGAAATGTGAAAAGAAAATGACCCTTGAAGAGTGACTGATGACCATGATCCCTTTCCCTTGATCACAGTGAAACCTTGTTCAGAGCCTGTGTGCAGTTCATGCACTTGTTCTGAGATAGTCCAGAAGCAAGGACTTTGAGGTTATCAAATTCATATAACTGCATGTGAATACAATATTGATCTCTGTTGAGGTATTCTTCCATAAAACTGTGCTTTGATTAAGTTACAAAATGACTGAATGTTTTCCTTGCTTTAATTTTTTAGCAGTTACCTGCAGAGAAACGTGCATCCTCTGACCTTAGTATTGCCAGCTCTGAAGAGGATAAACTTTCACAGAATGCCTCTGTCCTGGAATCTCTCTCTGAGAAAACAGAAAGCAATGCCATTGAGGACAAAACAACTGGAGATGAATCTGAGGACATTAAATTTAGGCAAACAGCTGATAACATACATGATAGTCCTGTTAGTGATGTGAAAGTGCAGAATGGTTCTGTGCCAACTGGTGAAGATGAGCAAGGCAAAATGGTGCCAGCAGAAAAGAATACTGAAAGCCTGGAAAAAACGCATGAGGTTACAGAACCCCAGAAAGAACTTGATGTGGAAATAAAGAATGAACCTAAGGTAAAACTAGAGGAAGAAAATTCCTTGGCAAATGAACAGACAGAAGATGATAAACTGAAAGTAGTACCTGTAACTGAAAATAGGGTAGAAACTGAAGAAGGCATTTCTAAGGAAACTGGTGAAAAAGAAGAGGAGAAGAGAACGGATCTCTTGGACGGTGAGGAAGAAAAGGCCCCTGCAGAATACAGAGATACAGAGCAAAAGGAAGAGAAAGGTGAAGTTCAGAAAGAGGTAGTAATAGACACCACTACAGAAACTCTGCCTAATGCTACAGTTAAAGTGTCTGATGAAGAAAAGGAACTAATAAAGCACGGAATTGACAACATTAAGGAGATAGGTGCTATTGCTGAAACACCCATCAGTGATGGGGATAAAATACCTGAGCTGGAGGATAAGCCAGTGGAAAGTCAGGCTAAGCAGGTCCATGAGATAATCAGCTCTGAAGAAACTCTATCAGAAAGCCAAGATAAAGTGATTGAAGTAGACAAGAAACTGGCAGAAAGTGAAAATGAGGGTATCAGTAATACAAACAACACAGAGGAAACAAAGATCAAAGACTCTGGAAAAGACGTCATAGACCAGAAGGCATTAGAGAACAAACCTGAGGTTATTCCTGATAAACTGACTGGTATGGACCAAAATTCAGGAGAGCGTGGGCCTGAGAATGTGCAGGAAAACAACATCCCGGTAGACAAAGAACATCCGGATGAAATAATGAAGAATAAGCTTCAAGATGCTGTCAGTGAACAAGCTGATGACTCTGAAGTCACTCCAGTCCCCAGTATTAGTATTAGCACTGAAGAAAATGAGAAGGTCAAAGCAGATAATCAAGGCAATACTGAGACTTTACAGCAACTGGAATCGGAGAATTTGAAGGAAAATGATGCAGATTCAGGCACTGGTTCTACAGCTGATAACAGCAGCATTGATTTGAACTTGTCCATTTCTAGTTTCCTTAGTAAAAACAAAGAGACAGGATCAATTTCTTTACAGGTAAGTGTAAGCATATGTTTTTTAATATAAAATCTCATGTGAGGGTAACCCTGAAATTATCTCCAAGTGTTACCTTTGCTACAAAGAAAAGTATTGAGGGATAAACCAGTATGGCACATTTATACAGAGCTTTGTAAAAACTGAAGTATTCTAAATTGCACAGTACAACAATGTCTGGATTTTGTGCAGTTATGCTAATTAGTTTCTTACTGTGTTGCATAATAGTATAACCCATAACAGGAAGTGTAACAATATTTAACATGAAGATTTGTGAACGGTTGTAGGTCAGAGCTGATACTCGGAAGACAAGCTAATGCACAGAATTCCTGTTTAATGGGAAAAATCTCTTGGAACATCTAATCTTACACTGAATTCTTGTCACTTCCATCTTCTGTCTCTCTGTTTGGATTTAGGAGACCCAAGGCAGATATTCTGCTGGAATTGTTTATTCCAATCAGTGTTCTCCTGTGGCTGTACTGTGTCCATGCAGTTATGCCACTGTGAATGAGCTTACTCAGAGGAGGCAATTCCAGCCTATGAACTTTATTCGTAATCTTTGTATTAATACGAATGTAGCCATGTTAGGGTAGTAACTGTGTAATGTGGGCTTGATTGGAGGAAAAATAAACCTAGAAAGACAACCAAAAAAAAAATCATAGGTTGGCATAGCAGTGCTGAACCATGGGGGTGTTTGCAGTCGCCCTGACACAATGGAAATGATGCAGTTTCAGCTACGGTCCCTCTCTTCTTGTAATGAAACAACAGCAGCTCTGACAACTGAGAATTCTCCAGTTGTCAGCAAGATCATTCTATGATTTTTGGCTAATATATATCAATAAAAAATTAAACTCACTTGTTTATGTCCAAAGCAGTAGGAAGTAGGTGCGTAAATTGAATTAAGTACCTGTTGGGGACTGGGGAAATCATGGTCAAAAGCAAACAGTAAACTCAGCTGTCTTCAGCTCTTGAAAATAAAAAAGCATCAGTTCTCTTCAGAGTTTATCTAGCTGAATTTTTTTCCTTCTGGTACTTTGGATAATCAATAATTGCAGTTTTCCCTTCCTTACTAGAAAGTTTTAGTGTATTGGAATTTTTCAGATTCTCACTTGATTAGTGAGGGACCTGATAAGTGAGAAGGACTCTTGGTTACTATATAGTAAACATTCCCAGAAATATTTTATATAATTCAATAATAAGAAAAAGGGAAAAAATAATATAACCTAAATAAGTACATAATAACTTACCAATGCTTAATTTAGGAAACTAGAAGGCAGAAGAAAACATTAAAGAAAACTCGGAAGTTTGTTGTTGATGGAGTAGAAGTGAGTGTAACCACATCAAAAATAGTTACTGAAAATGACTCAAAAAGTGAAGAAATGCGATTTCTACGGTAAGTGTTTCTCTAAATAAAATTTCAAGAGGTTAGCAGCTGATTTTTTTTTCTTTGAATAAAACAAGGGCTTTAATGATCTTATTTCAGTTTTATTTGGGGATTAATTTACATTCTTTTAGTAGAAGTGAATATAAAGTGTTTACTATTAAGACAATCAGTTCAAAATTAGTTTTACGGGGCCAAAGTTGTCAGTGGTCCTTTTTGCCTTTTGTCATTTTCTTTTCCCATCAGTATTAAGTGTTCTTTGTCCTTATTAGACGTCAAGAGCTCAGAGAGCTGAGACTTCTCCAGAAAGAGGAGCAGAGAGCCCAGCAGCAGCTCAGCAATAAGCTTTTGCAGCAGCGAGAGCAGATGTACAGACGCTTTGAACAGGAAATGACAGTGAGTTTCTGCGTTTTGGTGCCCTTAAAACACAACATTGTGATGGAGGAGGCAGAGTAGTGCTAACAGCAGTAGGTGTTTCCTCCCATGATGGCTCTAGCTTAGCCTTCATTCTAAATGAAAGGCAGTATTTTCCATTGTGGGGTGCCCAGCTTGTGCTGGGGTTTGCCTGCCACAACAGTCCATCACTGCCATTCCCTGCTGTGCTGCAGCACTTCACTTAACAGCACTTAGCTTTCTACACAAAGGTACCAAATTATTTTGACAGAGTAAGAAGCGCCAGTATGATCAAGAGATAGAGAACCTGGAAAAGCAGCAGAAGCAGACGATCGAGCGCCTGGAGCAGGAGCACACAAACCGCTTACGGGATGAAGCAAAGCGCATCAAGGCAGAGCAGGAGAAGGAGTTGTCCAAATTCCAGAATGTGCTGAAAAACAAAAAAAAAGAGGTAAGAGATGATGATAATATGGAAAATAAGGAGTATGGGCATAGCAAACAGTTGAGATTAGGTCTCCCAGAAGCCTTGTCATGCCCGTGCTGTACTGAGGTTTGGAAGTGTCACTACCAGTCAGAATTGTTTCTGCTGTTTACTGCCTAAAGTGAAATACAAACAGCTGACAGGAAGCTTGAGGTATTGGCTTAATCTAGAAAACATCACTAAGTTAGAAGATTGTATGTTTTATAGAATATTTAATAAAATACTTTCTCTCAAGTACTAAATTAGGAAAAAGTGTTTACATAAAGATTATGAAAAATACTTAAGATTTCTACTTTAAACAAACACAGCTGTAGTTACTAAGTAAATACTTATCAAATTAGAATTTTGAATACAATAATTTCAGATACGCAACAGTTTTGTTAATTCGTTAGATTTTTTTATTGAATGTGTCATATAATTGTTTAGATTTCTTTTTATGAAGTGACAGCAGTAATATAGATGTGGTTTGTTAGGTCAAAAAGGAAAGCCAGGAGAGAGAAGTCTGTACAACCTAAAATCTTTTACCGTTAATTTCGTAACTGTCATACAGTTTAGGCAAGAAGAATGACACTGACAACTTGTGCAATTAGTTTACATGCATTGGATTAAGAAAAGGTGATATGTTTCTATATGGATTTTGCATCTTAAAAGCGGTTTTATTTCATTTTTGGTTCAATTGTGTAGTGCCCATTTGTCTATAAATGGCTCTAGTGTTTGCTCTAATAGTTACTAGACTCAGAGGGTTCTTTAGAAAGCTGAACTGTCTGTGCTTTTGCATAGAATGATCCTGTAGCAGAAAAGTGCATTAAAAAATAAGTTGTATTCAGTTTGAACCGTATGCTCATATATAAATAACAATTTTTCTTCTTTTGCGGTACCTCTTGCATTTTGAGTCTCGCTCTGTTCACTGGTGATTGGGTCCTACGTGGGAAATGGGGAGAATTTTACGTATTGCTCTGAGCTAAAAGCAGTTCTTTCATGGACACAGGAATAGCATGTGGTGATTTGGACTCTGTTTTCTGATGATGCTTCCACTATTAAACAAACAGGCATTTGTCTCTGGGTGCATAGTTTTGTGTTTAAAGCTTAAAAAGGCGATGTACAGTTTGAAGGAAAATGCAGCTGCTGCTCTAAAACTGTCTGTGTTATATTGGAGTGTACAGTGCTACATTTTTGTAGTTCTGAAAAACAAAACTCATCAGCAAATTAACAGATTAATAGTCAGTTGATTTAGCCAGGTTATATTTAGAATCTTTCTGCTAATCTAGTCTAATTCACCGTGAACTGAAACACGTTCCATCCCAGCATACGTGTCATGCAAAGTTTCTTGAAAACATTTTTATTTATTTGTGGGTTTTGCTTTAAATTCCTCAGAACCAAACACTTACAACCAAATAATGTTTTGTTTGCTTGTATGATTATTTTGAAGACATAAGCTGTGTAGATGTCATTTATAGTCGGAGACACTAATAATGGCATCTTGTAAATTCAGGTTAGACTGTCAGAAATAGCTGGTTTTCAATGGAAGTTATTTTAAGCTTCCAATCATTTTTCACAGCTTTATGTGAGGTAACATACTCTGTTGTCCTTTTGCCATAGTGATTCAAGAAAATGCCACTTTTGCAGGTGGTGGTTTTCTTAACTATTGACTCTTCTGGCGGCTGCATGGAAGCTCAAGCAAGGCACTGCCATTTCTGAGAGCACTGGGCAGCATTTGCATGCAAAAAGCGCTGGCACATCCCTCCTCTCTGCACTGCTGGCATGGATAAAGCACCTATTGTTCCTTCTCTTTTCATTAAGCTCTTTTCACTAAACTAACATCCCTGCCACTGAAATAATGCACGCTTCCCACTACCTCTAGTGCTTGACCTGCATGTCCCTATCTTCACAGTAATGCTTGCTGTGGAAACAAAGTGTTCTTTTTGCCACCTTCTGCATGCTTATATATACTGTAGGTTTTATGTGAAGTGGAGAAAGCACCAAAAGAGCTGAGAAAAGAGCTCATGAAACGCAAGAAAGAGGAGCTTGCACAAAGCCAGCATGCTCAGGTAACAACAGCAGCTTCAAGCTACTAAAATACAAAAGGCAGCAGTGTTCACACAGCTTGATGATTTCACTGCTTGTTGTTGTTGAGTGAATATGGAACTTAACTCAAACTAACCCTACAAACTGCTCTTTTTCTTCAAGTACTCCCATGTCACATCTTAGACTTAACTGGGTAGAAATGTAGGAGGAGCTGTTGCCAGGTTTGTACTGTCAAGTGTAGTGTTTTGTGTGCTCTATTGAAAGAGAATGGTATTTTTCTACAGCAATTTCATTTATAGTGCTTTTACGAATGGTAAGTACTCCATGGGTCCTTCAAATTTTAAAGGTTATGGTCAGGAGGAAGTTTTGAACTACACAAGTGCAGAGGACGAAAATGTATATCATATGTAAGCATGAGAGATCTTGTTTATAGGAGCAGAACAGATTAGGTAAAATGTTATTTAAATGTCAAAGTGTAGGTGTATGGAAACTTTACAAAACATCATCTGTGATTTCATGCCTTCAGACTTGCTGCTTTTCTATGACCCAACTAGAAGGAGCACTAGTATTTAGAAAAATAATTGCTTTGTAATGGCCACAGCTTGTACAGAGTGAGTTTTTGAACCACAGTAGAGCAGTTTTGGATTGAGTAACTTAAAGATTAAATGTTTATGCGAGTGACCTAGTAGAAAATAATAGCAACTTTATTTGATTATGTGTTTAGCTTAAGAGGGTATTTCCCAGGATAGAAGGTGATTGAGTTGCAGCATTTTCCCCATACCAAAGATACCTGTCTCTAAACATTTTAAGGAAGCAAAAATCTAATTTTTCATAGTGTTTGTAGTGACGTGGTTAATTTCCTTTGCTGGTTTCAGTTTGTTGAAGAGAGGTGAAAGTTTTAAATATGAAATATCCTTACTTGGAATGATAAGTACTAAAAAAGGTGCAGCTATTTAGCTTTAGAATATCTAGAACTTCCATCAGCATCTGCTTGTGTGATTAACCTTGACATTTTAAATGTTTATTACTAACATACAGTGGATCTCATTTCTTCCTTTTTTTAAGACTAGAAATACATTTCACTATATTATGACACAGAATTACATTGTGTCCACAGGGTGTTGCTCAGGTTATGATTCAGTCTTTTCAGTTGTCTTCATGTACACTTTTCAACGCACAAATGCAGGATGTAAGTCTTAAAATGCAACACAATGAAAGTTTATCTTCCTAATTTTCCAGATGTGTGTTTTCTCTTCTCCTTCTGCTCATATGTGCTGATCAATGTCACTGCTGTCTCCAAACTGGTTAGCACCAATTTAGGTAATTGTGCACTATCCATAGTCAAAAGATCCAAAAGACAGTAGTTATTCAGTCTGAGCAAGACACTGAGGGTTCACAAGCAACATGGTATTTGTTCAGCACATGTGAGAAACATTGTGTGATTTGTATGCTGTGTGTGCAGTGAAATCATGTACTTTAAAGATGTTTGAGTTTATTTTAAGATACTTATTGAGTATAACCAAGTGGTACTTTGAAAGAGGTTGACTGCCTTGCACTGTCTGCCTTTTAACCATCCAACCATGTTCTTCTGTAAAGTTGGTGACATTTATTTTATGTGATGCTTGAATAGATGTGGGAAGTGGAAAGGCCAGTGTGTTTCCTGAGATTGCCTGGTTTATCTTACAGCACCAGCAGGTATAAAACTTCATAAGAGTTACTCTGTAGAGAGAGCCACAATGATATTTAAATGATTAAATGTGTAAAACTCAAGCATAATCACTATTTGACCATGACCACACTAGAACACCTTTCTTCCACTCCCTCCAAGTCAAAAATCTTCCAGCAAATTAAACACTGTATTAATTTTAATAAACTTGTAGTCTTTTTATCCTTTTCATCATCTAAAGGGAAAAAACAGTATTTTTTTGTCAGTCCATAAATTTGATTAGGTGTGTCTGACTTAATTTACAGACATCACCTTCCAGTTCTTTTTGTACCCTCAGGTCTGTCATTGTCAGCTTATTTCACCTCTGGTTTTGTGTTACCTGTCTCAGTGTAACTCTGCTGTCCACTAAGAGACATGAAAGCCTCATCTATTAATAACTTTCTGTGAAGATGAAAACCGGGATTCTTCTGGTCATAATGAAAAGTACTTTTTATGAACATTTAATTCCTTTTATTATGGACTTCAGCAGCCCACCTTGGCTCTGACAAGACCCTGCCATTGTCCTTTCTTTTGACCTTGATATTCTGATAGAAGCATCTGATTCAATTTCTTGTTCTTAAGGAAGGTGTGTGTGTGTGTGTGCATGCTTGCATGCTCATAGCTGTGGTTTTTAATAGTTGCAAAGAAGAAAGGCAGCAGTAGGTCTTGGGGCACAGGAGGGGGACTGTTAATGCTGCCTGCTTTTCATGATGGGATGCAACAGTGATACACCTGGATAATGGGAAGATGCAGGTGATAAATCCCTTTGTGAGGAGCCAGCTCACCTCGGGTGTGACCAGGCCCTGCAGAGCCATGGGGTGTCTACACAGTGGTCCTGCAGGACTCCCAGCCTCAACAGCCCTGCCCTAAGGACAAGATAAACCACACAGATCTGAAACCCAACTATGTAAATAAATAGGCTTTAACTAATCACCCAAAGCAGAATAACCATACATACCTTTGTTTTATTATATACATTAATAATTAACCCTTGAAAGAATGAGATAAACTTTAGATTGAGTATTGTCTTTGCTAGCTCTGAACCTGCTCTGAACCTTGTTCTGAGGAGAGACAAGAGATGGAATGAGTTGCAGATGGCTGGCTAGTTTGTTGCCTTTGGCCTTACTTCTGAAGGTTTTATTTAAACATTAATATGCTCTTATCTACTCTGTACATAGAAGATACAAAAGATGGGTAATTTGATAGCCAAGGCATGCTAGCTCAGACTTTCATAGATGTATTTGTTTTCATATACAGCTAATGCTGAGAGAACTGGGAATTTCATTAACATGTAATGTGGTTAGAAGAACCCAATTTAATTTACTTCTATTGGTTTGTACCAGGAGCAGGAGTTTGTGCAGAAGCAGCAACAAGAACTGGATGCATCTCTGAAGAAAATAATTCAGCAGCAGAAGACAGAATTGGCCACTATTGAACGAGATTGTCTCAACAACAAACAGCAGCTCATGAGAGGTATCCAGCACCAGGCTCTCTTTGAAACGCACTGGTGTTTTAGTAAAACAGTGTTCTGTCTTCACTTTCTGAGGTCAAAAACCTTCATGACTAATCTAGAACTGTAATAAAAACATTTCCTATGAAACAGCAATGTTTTTTAAATGCACTTGTAGGCCACTTCTGAACATACACCAGGAGGCTGGGAAGTGTAGGATGGGATTGCAATTCCTGAACCAACCTTCCTCTCTTTTCCAGCTCGTGAAGCTGCATTCTGGGAGCTGGAGGAGAGGCACCTACAGGAGAAACACCAGCTCCTCAAGCAGCAGCTCAAGGATCAGTACTTCATGCAGAGGCACCAGCTGCTTAAGAGACATGAAAAAGTTAGTGTGACTTCGACACTTTCTCTTGTGTATTGTTATTATAATATCCATTTTTTTAATCCAGTAGTCTTAGGATCTCTCCTTGGGCTGTTTGTTTGCACAGGCAAGACCCACACAGGTATTTTGAAGCTGTTATGTGTTCCATTGAAATTTAAAAAAATCTTACTCATTTTACTTGCATACTTTAATAGTATATAGAAGTATAAATAATGATATTTTCCCCTTTTGATTCTTTAAAAAAAACCAAAAAACCACAAACTACAACATCAGTCTTTTACTTCAAAAATACCAAATTCTGCTTATCCACCAAGACTAATTTTGATTTGTGTTTGAACAAATATGCTCAGAAGTAAATCATCCTGGAATTAAATGAGGAGAATGAACAAGACTAGCTTCTGGGCAAGTAGCTGACAACTGTCTCTTTATAGCTTAATCCTTATTTTCCACAGGGCATTTTGGTTTTTATAGATTACATGAAAGCAAATAGTTCAATTTCTGAAAATGTAAACCAGTAGGGAGGTGTTAGAGGATCCCCTTGGTGATCAGAGCATGAGCAGCCTCCACTGAAGGCTTGCTCTGTCCACTCGGGTTTATTCCATGTGGGCTGTTGCTTTCCTCAGCTTTTGCAGCAAACTGCCCCTCCACAGCTGCAGCTCAGGAGTTCAGTTACACAAAAGGGAGTTTCTACTTTTGAATAACAGGGTTTGTAAAAGGCAGTGCAGGAGTTGAGCAAGCGCTGGTAAAATATATGTGTATTTATGTACATTTATTAGAGAATTTTCTCTGGGTTGGGCATGATCCAGAGCTCTCTGGAAGAAGCCCCTGCTCCCCACTTTTATTCCTGGGGCTGGGAGTGGTTTCTGCTGAGAGACACTGACTCACAGGGGACTTACTGATGGCAAGAGATGCACCCTGTATAACATCATAGTTACTGGTTAACATTTCAGGAAACAGAACAAATGCAGAGGTATAATCAACGCCTTATAGAGGAGTTAAAGAACAAGCAAACTCAGGAAAGAGCCCGACTGCCTAAAATCCAGAGGAGTGAAGCAAAGACTCGGATGGCCATGTTTAAGAAAAGTTTAAGAATCAATTCATTAGCCTCTCCAGACCAAGATCGTGAAAAAATTAAGCAGGTAATTAATAAATCAATATTTAGTTTTAATAGTATAAATGCTGAATGTGATGTAAATGTGAGGATGGAATAGAGTGCACTCTCACAAGTTCTCAGATGGTACCAAACTGGGTTGATGCAAGGGATGGGGTCAGAGGAAATCATCCTTCCCTGTTGCTCTGGTGAGACCCTTCTGAAGTGCTGGGTCCAGTCCTGGGCTCCCCAATACAAGTCAGACATGGATTTATTGGAGTGAGTCATGCAAAGGGCTTTGAAGATGGCTGAGAGACTCGTGTGTCCTGTTACATGAGGAGCCAGCAGGGGTACTTGGGATGCTGCAGCCTGGAGGAGAATAGGCCCAGGAGAGTCTTATCCATGGGTGTAAGTACCCAACAGAGGAAGCAAAGAAGGTGGAGCCAGACTTTTCCCAGTGGTGTCCTGTGACAGGGTGAGAGGCAGCAGCCACAACTGAAATACAGAAAATCCAACTTCAACATGAGAAAACATTTTTTTAGTGTGAAGATGGTCAAACACTGTCCAGAGAGCTTGTAGAGATGCTCAGAACACAACAGGACACAGTCCTGTGCAGCCGCCTCCTGGTGACCCTGCTTTGAGTAGAGATGTTCATCTTTGCAGGTCCCTTCCAACCACTACTGTTTTGTGATTCTGTGAAATATTTTTAAGGATACTTGATTTTTGTGAGCTTTTGAACTAAAGCTCTAGGTATTCACTCATTCTTTAAAAGAGAATGCTGTGCAGAGGTTGAGAGGGGTTTGCTTTCTATGATGCACCACAGTCCCAAATTATGGTTTCATATGGTGAGCACTGGAAGGATAAAAAACGTGGAAAATATGGTCTCCTGTAGCTGTTCATCACCAGCCTTGACTGATGCTTGCAGCTGCACTGCTGTGTCATAGCTTCAGAGGGATGTAATTTCAGGAGTCTGGAATTGAAATGTACTGCATTTTAAGGAAAAATCAGAGTGCAGACAGGGAATGGAATTAAAACTGTAGGGCACTCCCTTTGTAAGAATTTAAAAAAGAACAAATAGAGAAAATTATCGCTTAAGTCTTCTAGAACTGTTCTCAGTATGTATTAATTGTGTTAGATGCAGTTCTTTGACTCATGCAAACTATTTTAATCAGAGGCACAATATAAATAATCTTATTTTTAATTTTAGTTTGCTGTTCAAGAAGAAAAGAGGCAGAAGAATGAGAGACTGGCGCAGCATCAGAAACACGAAAACCAAATGCGAGACCTTCAGTTGCAGTGTGAAGCAAACATCAGGGAACTGCATCAGTTACAGGTTAAAAATAGATTATATTAAATGACCATTCAGTGAGAAAACTTAATACCAGATGCAGGCAAAGCAGAAACACCTATTCCTTAATTTTTACTGTGTAGAGTTTTTTCAGCTTTGTTTTTAAAGGCCTGCAGTGCACTGGTTAGCCAGATTCATATGCTTCCATCAATTAATGAGGAGTCATTTTAAATGCAAGAGGAACATGAACCAGAAGCAGATGATCACTTCTGGAATGTCTGTCAAGTTCCCAGGGCTATTTTCTGTAGGCAGCATTTCCTTTTAGCCTGATTTTGCTGGAATGTCAGTTATCAGAACAGAGGTAGGCAGCACCAGGCATTACCCAGGAGAAGTTTGCAGCAGTACAGGAATGAGGAGGTTTTTACCAAGTGCTACCACTTGCACATGAGCTTCTGGAAGGTACTTAGAAGGAATTCTCTTCTTGTGATAAGGAGCTCTGATTTGTCTCTTTTGGTATGCATTCTGTAAAAGTTTCTGCTGGATACCAGAGGCCAGGTCTCCTTTTCTGTTAAATCAGCTTTTCCCAGTTTCAGGGACACAAGGCAGTTTTAAAGCATTAAATGATCACTTGCTGATAACCTTTCCTTAGAGAAATCATGCAATGACCAATGAAGGTCATTTTACTCTATTCACTTTCTTATATGCTGCAAAAAGAGTCTCTGGCTGTGCCACTAATATGCCCCAGTAAATCCCCAAGTACCGTGGGAGCCTTGTGAGAGTTTCAGCTCCAGTAAAACTGAGCAGATTAGGGCTGCTCTGGGCTTCACAAGGAAAACTGACCCCTTGCTGCACTCGGGTCTAGCCAAGTGCTTGTTGTTTGTGTTGCTGTGATTCTGTACTCTGCATCAGACCCATTTGGGACTGGGACCCTAGAAAAACAACCATTGCCAGCTGCTCTTAAAAACACACAGAGACTTGAAACCAAATAATTAATTTTTTTCTTGCCATTGCTTCAAAAGTCCTCTGAAAGTGAGGCAGATGCCTGAGTACCTTACTGAGAGGAATGTGAAGCTCTGAGGTGTGGTTTGATCCTTTTCATAGGGTGATTCTGAGGCTGCTTCTGCAACCACGTTTATCTCTAAGCTCCATTTGTTTGTCTCAGCTCTTGGCACCATGAGTTGAAATATTTCCAAAAAACAGCTTCCTTTCTAATGTAATTGATTTTAATAAATTATACAGACTACCTTTAAAAAGCAAAGCAGAAATGCTCTATGACCTTGAAAAGCATCATTAGGCAGTGAAACACAGTTCTGAGTAACACTCTCAGCAGCTGCCTTAATGATGCTCAGCAGAGTATTTGGATTTACGAGTGTTTCTTATCTCAACTGGCTCTGATGGAAAGATCAGCCTCGTAACATACTTTTATCTTCTAATTATTCACGTCACTATTTACACAGAATAAGCTAATTAGAAAGAATTAGGACAACATATGTCACTGTACAAATGTTGAGTTGCCTAATCTGAATTAGTTTTACATAAGGATTATCTTGTTTTAAGAATGAAAAATGCCATCTACTGGTTGAGCATGAGACTCAGAAGCTAAAAGAGCTGGATGAAGAGCACAGTCAAGAACTGAAGGAATGGAGAGAGAAATTGAGACCGAGAAAAAAGGTAAATGGGAGCAGTTCATGAATCAGGAAATTACTAAGGGTTTGATCTAGAAAATACAGACAGTACAAAAGTACTGCAGAGGAGGAGAGTCAAGTTGCTGTACAAAGCTGTTGCAGTTCACTATATAATAAAAGATGTTAAAAAATTGCAAAAGCTGAGCAAAGGGCAGATGCACCAAAACAGGCTGGGTGTTACCAGCCTCTTTGCAGGGCTCCTGCCTGCAGCACGTGTTTGCAGGTTTGCATGGAAAACTCAGCTGGAGGTAAATCTGGGGTTAGGAATTTATTTCAGAAGCCAGTAGGTTACTACAAAAATTGAGTGATATATAGCAGATATATAACTGATGGTAGAGGTGGGTTTTAGGGGATTATTTTATTTTAAAAGGGAAAGTACTAGAGTTTCACACAGTTCAGAGATAGATCAGACAAAATGTCTCCACAATAATGGGTTTCTTGTACTTTGCCGTGTTAATCCTGTGACAATCTGATTTTGGTTTTAGATGCTGGAAGAAGAATTTGCCAGAAAACTGCAGGAACAGGAAGTTTTCTTTAAAATGACTGGAGAATCCGAATGCCTTAATCCTTCAACACAAAGCCGGATTTCCAAATTCTACCCAATCCCCAGCCTTCACTCCACGGGGTCGTAACTCTGGGAACTGCTGTATGTTTTTTCATGTTTGGAATTCTCCCTCCTTGTGGTCTAACCCGACTTAGCCACGGCGTATGAACATCGCGGACCTCGCGTGTCTTGTTTTCAGTGGAGACAATCAGTGTCAGGAGTGGTTTCTTCACTTCCCTGAACAGAAGAAACAAACCAAGTGTTGGTGTACAATGGTATTGTTACGTCCTTCAGATGTTTCAAGACTGAGTGGGCTTTTTATCCCAGTCTCTAAAAGTATGGTTTTGACTTTAAGCCTGAAATATTAATTATGCTCTTTGTCATCACAAAAAAAATGGTTTCTTATCTGAACATTTAAATGGTGTAATATTAGTTCTGCTACTGTGTTTTAAAGCATCAAATTTCTCCAAGAGAGAATTCCGCAATTGAAACTACCATGAGAGGTTTAAAATTTCATAATGTTGAGCAGTATCTTCATGGCAAGGACTGAAACTAATTACTAAGAACATGCCAGTAATCAGAAAAACAAACCCTTATTTTTAAATACAATTGGCGAAAGCCTTTGCAACTTCTTTCAAAAGAAACCTCTGGCATAAATTAAACTGAGCTGATCTCCATGACATGTTTTGTCCATTAGTTCCATAATGAAATGGGGTGCTAGTTTAATTAATACAGTGCCTGAAACACTTAGATATGCTGATCCTGGCAACAGGATACTGTTTTGTCATTAAAAAACACAAAACTCCTTAGCGTTGTTGTTACTGTACAAAATAAGATTTCTTGCTGCTACTGCCATTTTTGTTGTAAATCCTCACCCTAAAATATTTTGCACTAAAATATGTAAAGGTGAAAGAAATGCTAACTTTAAAATGCACAGTTTATTATTTTCCTTAGCTATTACATACAGGTGGTTAGTTCTACAAATTGAAAACTGTAGAATGTATTTTTTAGAAAGCGGTGTGCAAAATGCACATGGTTTCTCTAACTGTACCTGGAATGGGTAGAGCCATTGTTCTGTTCTTACCAAAGCCTGTTCATTTAAACTCCATCACAGAAGTGGAGGTGGATGGTCATATTTATAAATAACCATGGCTAAAGTCTGATTTCACTAGAACTGTTAGATTCCATTTTTTTTTAAATTTCAGTCATTTTATTTTAAGGAAAGATTTAAGTTAAATATATATACAAACTCCTTTATGAAGCTGGGTGTTTTGCTTTTGTGTTGCCACCTACTAACATAGGCAGGTTTTATTTTTTGAGTTCATAGATGTACCATAAGTTATTTGCCTGACTGATCTGCAGTGGGAAATCTGAACTGTGTCTCCTATAGTGGGGTAGGGAAATACAGCTGTATTAGGTCACGTTTGCTGCACTCCTTTTGGTGGATAGAGGTTGAGTCATATCAAGACAGTGTTACAAGCTGTACTTGGTATGCTGGAGCTCCATTTGTAAAATAGTATTTGCTTTCTGTCTTTTGAGGCCTGATTTTCTCTGATCTCTTTGGGCATCAACTGCACTCATTTTGTTTTGCTTGCTTGCTTTGACCGTGTGACTGGTGCCCATTCCATGGCGTTCATTTCATGGGAACAGTGTTGCTGCATGGCAGTGAACTCAGAAATTAACATAGGACTTTAATCAGCTGTGGTTGAAACCTTGGGTGCTGAAATCCTTGGGACGTTGAAACTTCTCAATGAAGACACTTAATTTACAGCACAGTAAAAAAATGAAATTGGAAAATGCATGTTTTAATTTAAATTTTGTAACTTTTTGATAGCATAATTACTTTAATAGCTAGCCTTAATTTCTGGCATTTTATTATTATAAATGTGTATTGTGTACTGTTGTAAATTCACACTCCATATCTCTAGAATGTTCTTCGTTGCTAAATGCAAAATTTTTTGAATTGTTTGTTTAGTAAGGAGAAAAAAGTCTTTGAAGACCTTTTGCTTTTTAAGCTCCACCTTCATAAACTGAATGTTACTAAGATAACATTAAATAATCTTCATCTCTATTGAACAGAATTTGTTTGCAATTTCGTATGAAGCAGGCTCAGTGCTGTACTTGGGGAGTAGACAGGGCAGGCAGATTTCCTCTTCTGGATTATGTCTACGTTCATCCCCATTAAATCCTCACAGGGAAATGTTAATAATCTCTTTACGTTTTTGGTAGTTTCAGTGATAACTTGCTAATATATGTATTGACATTCTGTTTACCTCTGTCTGAATCTCTTACATCTTTTATTTGAAGATCCTTTTCACACAGGCCCTGCAATCTGATCTCATTGTAAATTGCACAAATAACTGTAACTGAGCTCTGGGATGAAGGGGGAGGGATCGGATGTGGTGTTGGAAGCTTTGCTCAGGTCTCCAGGTGGGGAGCCCTGCAGAGCACTTGGAGCCTTGTGAACTGGGCTGAGAATTGATACCAAGCGTGAAACAGCAACTAGCATGGGTACTTAACACATCTAAACTGATAAAATTGGGTTTAAGTGTTGCATAACGTGAGAGAGGTGTTACAATATTGTATCAGGGTCAGAAATTCAATTTAAATTAATTTAGTCTCACATAAGCCTAAAAGACATCTCCTGAGATGAGAAATCCAATCTTGGTACTATCTCATGTCACCTCCCTCAAATGAATGTTATCAGCTCCATCTCCAGGGTGGTGAGGTGTGTTTTCTGCAGCCAAAACAATGTACTTACAAATTCTTACTGCTTGGCAGATCTCATTGTCCCCACACACTCTTCCAAAGCTGACCGCAAATCTGTATTGGCTCACCTGTGTGTTTTACTACATTGTACATTCTGTCCACAGGAAAACAAGCAAAGGCAATAAATCCCTGGATTGCAGTGCTCTGTGTGGGTTGTCCTCCTGTGTTTACAACTGATCCTCATGGGGCCTCAGCCTCACACCATGTGCTTCCTGAGCTCTGAAAGTGCATTCTGGCACTGCTTAAGGCATCCAGGGAGATCTGGGGCTAAAGGTCTTCTGGTGCTCCTGCTGCCCCTGTTTTTAGGAGATTCTGCAGCTCCCATGATTGGGGCTGGCTGAGGAGGGCTTACCAACCCAGGAGAAAATGGGCTGTGGCAGCCCTTGATCTTCTGAAGTTCCAGGGGAACTTTGCTGCTTATTTTACAAAGAAGAAATACTCCAGCATTTGATCCTCTCTGATTCCCATAAAACAAATTTTCCTTCTCCATGCACTCTGGTGTTTGTGGTATACACACGAGAACTATATACAGCATGTAAAGATACAATACTGAAGTTGTTATTATTATGATTGATTATGTAGGTCCTGATTTATAAACACCTTCTCACCCAAAATCTTTATTTGAACTGGCACTTGAATTCAAATTCCCTGGTGGCAGGGCTGCGCTGTCCTGACCAGCAGCATTCACTCCGAGTGATTTTTCACATCACATTAAAAACTGATGTTCAGTCTGAGCTGCATCCTTTTTTCCAGGTAATCTTTTAAGCTAATATTCATTTAAAATTTCATTCATGGGTACTCAGTATCTAATCAATCACACCGTTAAAGAAATTATTCTTCTGTCCCAGAGGACTTTATGATAACTCCATTCTACTGAATTCGTTTTCCTAAAAATTGGAAATTTAGCACCTTAACCAAGAGAGATCTCAGCCAAAGCAGCAGTGAAATTGCTTTTGTCACACCATGTCTTTTGTGACAGCAGTATCACACAGGAAGTTTAAGTTGATTCTCCAACTGAAATAGGATCTGCCTTGCAAGTATTTCAAGCTTGCTTTGGTATAGGAAAGATTCAAATAAGGTGTTTTAAATTCAGGCACTCGAGTCCACTTTTAGGCAGCCTGATTTTCAGAGTTGCTGTGCAGCTGCAGCTGCCAGGACCTCAAATACATCCTTGCTGAAAACTGAAATGTACAGATAAGCTCAGTGCTAGTTGCTTCCACTGATCTACTGCTTCTTGGTTCATCTGCAGCAGGGAAGAGAGGCAAGTTTGAGGACAGTGACTCTCTGGTGGCTGGAGGAAAGGGCAGGGGGGGAGTGTTTAGGACCATCGCTGTGTAGGTAAGTTCTCTGCTTTCTATGCTAGCATTTACACTCTGGTCATTTTATGTCCAAATCCGTACTTCTAGGTCTCTGAAACTTCCTTGCATCGATGTGTCCATGCAAATTTCCTACTCGCAGACTACTTCTTCCATCTTCACAGCAGCTGAAGTAGGATCAGAGAGAATTAACCTTCCTCATTCACAGGCAAGGCAAGGCCAGGATGTCCCATCATCTCTCAGTCTTGTGAAAGATGAGAACAAATAAAGGGAAGCAGAAGACAAAGGAAATTATGGTGTTTTACAGAACTTTTACTTGTTCTACATCCCCTTTCTCCAGCTCAGTCCTGCTATGTTTCTGTAGCTCCTTTGCACATCTGGTGTTTGGGCAGTCAGTGGTGCCAGAGGAAAACCCCTTAAGGACGAAAATGTGCAAGCCCAACCCATGAGAAAGGGCTCATGTGCTTCCCCTATACTAAAAGCAGAAGGGAGTGGCTGAGCCCAGGGTTACCCTGATTTAACAAAGTCTTCCACAATTACAATTAGGTGGTAAAGCCTCTTTGGTAATGAGAATCAGTCCTAAAATGGTGGAAAGAACAGAAACCAGAAAGGGACATTGAGTGGCATTTAATGTTGAACTGTCACCCCATTTTCTGTCAGGAAGCCAAGCAGAGCCAGGAGCATCCTGTGACAAAACACGCGCCTGAGGCCTTGCCAGCCTCATGTTCTCCCAGCAGTTTGTTGAATGTTTTGTGTTAACTGCAAACCAAGTTATTTTTGCCTTACAGAAAAGCAACCAAAAATCATGAGATGGATCAATAATTGGCCAAGGGTCTCTGTACAGCTCGTGGAAGTGAACTTGCAGTAGCAGCCATACAACAGTTTTGGGTTTTTTTCTGTCTTGTTTTTCGAAGTAATTTGATTTCATGGCTTTCTGTAGAATATTGTAATAATTCTGCTGTAAATACAATAAAATCACAGTTTGCTGAGATCGCCTCAGTTTTGTTGATGGAAAACTTGCATGAAATACAAGTGATTTATACAAGCATTTGAGTGAAGGGGATGATTCACAATGTTTAAAATAACTGAGTATAAAAAGTATTTAATGTGCCACTGTACAATTTACCATTGTACCTCAGACCCATCTCAGGTGCCTCACCCTGCCCCATAACAACCTGCACGCACATAACGGCCATTCTGAGTAGTTCAGGGATGGGGTTAAAAACACACTTTAATTGGACTTTTTACATTAAAGATTATTTTTCACCAGTGTTTAAAAAACCAGAAACAAATACAAAAATATTTTTGAAAGATAAACAAATTACATTTAAAAGTGCTTTGGTTCGGCCTTGGCCCCGGTGCTTGTCCTGTCTCGCTGTGCTGCTCTAAACGGGCTCCACTTGGGGTTGGCAGAGCTTGTGGAAAGGGAATCCCAGGGCAGTGCAAGCTTTATCTCAGGTTTTCTCACAGGGCCTTGAGGGCTATATCTGATCCCTGACAAACCATGCATTTAGTGGGGATGGGATTGTTTTCTTTTTTCTGCATAGTTGGCTAGTTGTTAAAAAACCCAGATTTTGACATAGCTGGGAGTAGTACAAGAAGCCTGGACTAGGTGAGACAGGAAGCCCTTGTCAGCCCAAGGACATCAGCCTGGAAGCTCAGGCATGAAGCCAAACATCAGGAACAGGAGCAAACACCCACACTAGGGCCATGCTGGACACACACAGGAGACATCCAGATCAGAACTATCAACTCTAAGGAGTCAGCTGAGCAGTGAGGATGTTTTAGCATTAAGGCAGTGAAGATTCAGGCTAATTCTCTACTGGCTGCTGGGAATGCTGCCCTGTGCAGAACTGAGCTACCTCTTTCCTTAAACACCAACATTTCTTCTTCTTCTTCTTGTGCCAACATACAGCTGTTCACCTGGGGATGAGAAAAGTCAAAAGGAGGATTAGTTGAAAAGTTCATGTAAAAAGACAGAAGATCCAAAACAAAAAACTGGGGCTGTGTTTTCCAGCTATTCCCAGGGATGGGCTGGTCCCATTCCCTGACAGTGAAACCCTGCTGTCCTGGCAGGTTTCTTACCTTTTTCTCCTTTCTCTCCTTTTGGTCCCCTGTGCCCCTGTCGTCCTGGTGGGCCCATCGGCCCAGGGTCACCTGAAGGAACGAGAAGACCACGTTTACCCTTGAGCACAGGGACAGGCCAGGGGAAGGGAAATCAGGTCAGGATAATGTTTTGGCTGAAATCCTGAAGGTGCCACCTTCACTGTGAGAGAGTGGGACCTCGAGCAGCGCTGTGACCTCTGTGATCACAGTGCTGCTCCCTGGGCATCACAAGGCTGAAGACGGAAAGGATGGCAAGCCTTACCTTTGGGTCCACGATAGCCCCTCTCCCCTTTTTCACCGGGTGGCCCCTGGATGGTACCATATGCTGGAGAGGGAAATGGAGGAGGGAGTGAATGAGTGGGACAAACCACTGCCCACTCAGAGAAGCTATGAGTCACACTGGAAGAACATGTCTCTTGGTTAGATGGGATTAGACTGACAGCAAGGTTTTCAAAAAGGGTTTTGGTCCCAACAAAGTCCCAAGGACAGGCTGTGATGTGATTTCATCAGCACTGCTCTGTCACTCTCTCTAGATGTCCTGGCTGTCACTACAGCTGAAGCTGGCCCATGCTTTGGGGGAGAAGCTGAGAGTAGAGTGAGCAGCTGGCTCATGTTTCTCTATGCATGCCAGCCCAGCCATGTTAAAATGTGCTGCAGAGTTGTAAGCACAGAGGCCTTCAAGGTTTGGAATGAGTTTCCTACAAATAGTGGGAAAAACTGATGTCCTTTCTAATGATAAGACTGCAGCTCCTCAGCAAGGAAAGAAGGAGATGGAAAAACCATCCGCCTTCAGCTCTGCACCTTGATTTTTGCAACATGCACAAGTGAAAAGATCAGTCAGTCTGAAAGGTTTGGGACATCTCATATGCATGAGCCAGAAATGCCAATCAAAATGTCACTCACTTCTAAAGAAGTCCATGAGGTCTGCAGTGACATTGCCATAGGATGCAAAGACCTTGCTGATGCCAGGGGGACCAGGAGGGCCTGGGGGACCTGCAGGTCCCTGTGCAGTGTAAGACATCAGGTCCTGGAGAATACCTCGGCCTGTGGAATTAAAGATGTCATTTGAAAGGAGCCCAGGGAGAACTGTGGCTGCATGCTGAGGCAGAAGGTGTAAGAGAGACTTGTAGGCAGCAGGAAGGGGAGGAAGTGAATAGCATGACCAGGCAGAGGGGGTTGGGAGTTGTAGACTGAGAGAGGGAAGGTCAGGATGAACAGGCATTGCACTCACTCTGCAGGCTCTCTGACACACGGAGTGCCAGCTCGTTGTAATCCAGGGAGCCAGTGAAGGAGTTGCTGTAGGATCTGCTTGACCCTGCTGATCTCCTGTGTGATTCCTCCTCTGTCAGCAGCCCATCGAAAGTCCCATCAGTGCCCATGGAGGCATCGTAAGCACCATCGCTGCCCACCGAGGTGTGGTAGGAGGACATGCTGCTCATGGAGCTGCCATACGAGCTGCCCGTGCCCCGTGAGCCCCCGTGGGAGCCCTCAGCACCAAGGGATCCTCCATGCAAGCGCTCAGAAGCGTGTAAGCCTTGGTATGATGAAGACAGAGACCCAGACACAAAGCCACTGTCTCCTTTGGGACCTGGTGGTCCCTGTGGCCCAGGGGGCCCAGGGGGTCCTGAAATGTAGCTTCGGACTTCATCACCTGCAAAATACAAGGAGGGAACTTCAGGGACACTGGGCTTGGCAAAGGTCCCACCTGAATAAAGACTGGAATGTGAAGTTCTGTCCCACCAACCATCACTGTGGCCCTTATCCAGTGCCATTGCTCAGGCAGCAGGCACATGTCAACCTTGAACTCTACAGATGGTAAGACACCCTCTTCCTTCCCAAAGATTTTGCAGAAGCGTGCACTCTTCAGGCCAATTTGAGCACCTCTGCCAAAAGAGCCATTCTGTGACCAGTTTGCCCAGATGACTTGCCAGGATGAGCTCAGACCACTGGTGCTTCACAGCTGGCTCAGTGCTGCCTTCCAACCCCTCCATTATCCATGGCTCTGTGGGCAGGTGTTTGCCAAAGAAAATGCTTTTCCTATGGCAAAACTCTGCTGGTGACTTTACTAGAGACTCACTGCTCAGCACAGGCCAATTGTAACTACTCAGTGCCTGTCCCTGTTGTCTCACAACACAGACTTTGGCTGGCAGTTGGACTGAGAGGAGAAAAGCCTATGGGTGCAGCACACTCCTGTAGATCTGGCTGTAGAGGGAAGGTGTTGCTGTAGACTCAGCTCCAGGAGGGAAGGCTCCTACAGGAATGTCTCAGCTGTGGCAGAGCCAGTCACCTACATGAGGTAAAGCATGGCTTGGGATATGTGCAGGGAGGATGGATGGTGTCCCCTTACTCTTCAGGTACTGGATCAGCTCACTCCTGAACTCATCGCTGTGGGTGATGTCAGCATAGGACAGGAGGCCAGTTCCAGAGAAACCTGGTGGTCCCGGAGGGCCAGGAGGGCCAGGTGGGCCTCGGGCTCCAGAAAAGGAAGTGTATCCAACATCTTGAGAGAGAGAAAGAATTATTCTCCATCAATGAGAGGATAAGGAAATTGCACATGTCTGGGGATCTTGAAAGTTTAAAGGTTCCAACCCCAACTTCCATCCCTTTACAGATGACATTGACAAAATTTTTTCCTCACAGTGACTTTGTTCCCAGTGGGTAGCCACATCCCTGCTAGGCTAAACCTCAGCCTCAGTCTCCCCAGTATCTACAAACACACCCTCCCTGCCAGCTGTGAAAAACACAAGTGCTTTACTTTGAAGGTAGGCAGAGACGTCCTCCAGAGAGGTGCCTGGTGTCCCAGGGATCCCTGGAGGTCCTGGGGGGCCTGCAGGACCAGGGGGCCCAACAATACCACTGAATTCAGAGTCTGTAAGACACAAGGGAAGAAAAGAAGTCACCCAAACAACCACAAACCTGAAGAATGTTCCTTGACAATACAGCTTATGCTAGATACAGCCAAGTAGGTGCTTTTTCTCTCCAGTACCTTCTGATGCAGCCTTCTTGGTGCACCTCACTTCCTTGCATTTAGATGTCACATTGGAAAGTCAGGTGATTCCAAAGAGAGTAAAGTCCCTATTTTTTAAATATACTTCTAAAGAGTGGCATAAGAAATGATGCCTTTATGCTGCAGAGTTTGGATATGACAAAGGGCTCCTTCATGCCCATCTCCAAGACAGCCCCACTGCTGTTGCTCATCACAGGAGTATGGTGATACAGCTGCAGCCCCCTGTGGCGTGTGCAGGTGCCAACAGAGGCCTGCAGTGCTGCTAAGGACAAACAGCCTTCAGAGGGCTATTTGTGATGATGGGCAAAAAGGGAAATTCTGTGACTAAGGCTGTAAGAAAGATCCTGGGGGCATGCAGAGCCCCATGGCAGGGGAGTGAAGAAGTTGGCTTACTTCGCAGGTACGCTGTCAGGTCACTGTAAGATATACCAGGTGACCCTGGAGGCCCAGGTGGTCCAGGGAGCCCAATGCTCATACCAGAACCTGCGAAATCAAACAGATCCACGTTATCAGATCAGGCTGTTACAGTGTGAGCAGACAGGCTGCAGGGCTTGCTCATGGGCAATGCAGGAGGGGCTCCTGCAGAGTGGAGTGTTCCCATCAGCGGGCTATGCTGGGAGCAAGAGCTCAATACTTGTTCCGGGCTTGTGAGTTTGCCCTGACAGTCCAAAGGACACGTACAGACAGGCAGGCAGCAGGCCTCTACTCCTGGCAAAAGCTCTGCGTCTGTGACACGGTGGGGGAACCCCTGGACTTGCAGCTCAGCTGCGACCCACAGGCTGATGCATGTGCTGCTCTCCCTGTGTCTGCAGCTCTGGGGCAACTCTCTGCACTTCGTCATCTGTTTTAATGAAATTTCCCTGCTGACAAAATGCAGCTGTCCTGCCTGAGCCATTGGGGTGCTGCTATTAAACTGCAGTTTCCTGCTGGAAATTCCCTCCATCTCAGGAGCAGTCCACTAGTGAGATCTGGGCTCAAAGAGCAGTTCAGAGAAACTGACCATAGACCAGGCTGTGTTTTTAAGCTGTTAAGTTGCAGCTACCAGGATCAGGCACTTTAGCACTGCTACGGGGGCTGCTCAGACTCCTCTCTGTCCAACAGTTCTTATAAGCCAAATCACCCCTTTACAGATGGGAAAATGAGTCAGAGACATGGAATTTGTTTCAACTAACATAAAACTTCTACGAGTTTGTTGCCTGAGCTGCCTTGACACAAAGTGGTCACACACCAACTCTTTCACAGAGAGATATATCCTGATCACAGAGAAAAGGGTTAGAAAGGCACTTAAAGGTATTGATGGGACTTCTGCGATGGCTAAAATGAAATTATGTTCCTAAGCTCAATTTTTAACAAAGAAAGGATTCATTACTAGTCTGTGGATGGTATCTTAGCTACAGGGTATCTTTGTTCTCTTCCAAGTCTCTCACAGTCCCTGTGAGGCGGTCTCTGTACATAGGGATTCACACAGTCAGCACTGGAACAGTGCTACAGAAACTAGAACAATTTCTACTGACTGACAGCATGAGCCTTGTGCTGGGCTCCCAAAGAAACAGAGGGAAACACATACTAATAAAACCATTACTTGACAAGTAGCTGATAAACCTCTGGGTCAGCTCATCATAATCCAGTGACAGAGACATTCCATCTCCCCCTGGCCCAGGAGGTCCTGGTGGGCCCCGAGGTCCAATGAGATACTGACGAATTTCTTCTCCTAGAAATGAAAAAATGCATCTTTTAAGGCTGTCCAGCTGCTGCACAGACACTGAGTGTTAGGAGTTTCTAGCCTGTGAGCTGAACCCCCACCACCAGGGAAACCATCAAAACCTAGGGATGCAAAACTCCTTTCCTCCCTCTTTTCTGAGTGAATTGTCCTGTATACACTGCCAGAAACATTTGTGACAAGGCTGGGAACCTCCTACAATAAGGGTGTGAGGAGGATGAGAATTTGGATTGCTAAAGGGACCTTCTTGTGCTCTGTTTTTCCAGAACATCCTGGAAAACTTCTTGGGTAAAGGGAACGAAAAGCAGCTCAGCTGGGAAGGACCATACTGAGCTTTGTGGCACTCCAGTAGCCATTTGGAGCACAGTGCTGTCCAGCACCATCAATACCTTCAGGGACAGCCAAACAACATCCTGGAGATTTACCTGTCAGCCCACAGTAACAGTGTGTGGAGAAAAGAATACAGAGTTGGGGATCCCTCTCACCTTGAGAACAACAACATAGCAAGGCTATGGGGAGAACACTGAGAGTGGGGGAGCTGGAAAGTACAGCACTCTGAAGCAGCTAGAGGTAACTCCAGTTGCACACTGGAGACTGGAAGGGAAAAGCAGATCTCCAGGATGATGGGATGCTTTACCCTCAATCCCATGTTTCCCTTAAGGGTCACTTACTTTGCAGCAGGTCCAGAAGTTCTTGGTACAACATGGATGTAGTTGATACTGAGCTAGAAAATGACTCATAGTGACCTGAAGAGCCTGTGGGAATTAAAAGGTTTTCATGAGCCAGGATGAGACAGAAGGTGAGGACGGAACAAAGGAAAGATGAATTAATTAACTGGTAGAAGGGGCTTCTCATGCCCCCAGCTATGAAACAGTTGCTATCTCACACATTCTGGTCATCTCCACAGCTGTGAGCTCTGTGCATTTCTGGTTGAGATTCCAGGCTACTTTCTAAAGCTCTGGGAATTCCATCTGCTTTGGGAGGGCCCCAAGCACACAAGACAACTCTAGAATACTTGAGACTACATATACTAAATAAAGCCACCTCTGTTTGGGTCTTTGGGGTATCAAAGGGTCTAACAGCAAATGTTTAATATGAGACTTTTTAAAAAGTACAACTGCTCGTTAAGCTACCCATTAAAATAGGACAAAGCTCAGAGGACACCTCAGCTGTGTGGAGTCCTGGGCCTGGACTGCTGAAGATGAGTAACTAGGTTGGGGTGCTGCTATTTAAAGACTTGTTTCTCCTCTGGTTCTCACCTCCTAGGTGCTGCACAAGCTCAGCTAGGGGCATGACCTGTACAGCGTTTAACAACGTGGTGCTTACTTGTCATATAGCTCATGACACGGGTAGCCAGCTCTGCATAATCCAAGGTCACCCCATCTGCAGTGGTGATAAGTCCAGGTGGGCCTGGAGGGCCTGGTGGGCCTTGGGCACCAGTCAAATACTGTCTGACGTTGTCACCTACATAGAAGATATGCCCACATCACTAAGAGGGAAGACTGACCATATGCACAATTACCAAACCCTCTTCCCCTGACAAAGAGCACAACAGAAGGACAGTTCTGCAGAGGCCACAGTGCACAAGAGCAATTCACAATATTCAGCAGAAATAAGCCCAGAGTAGCAGGGCTGTTTTTTCTAAAAGAAGAGGGACAAGGCCCAAGGGAGCAAAAGAGAGATAGGCAGGCAACTGTCGACCCATAGCAAAAATCTCAATATACTTACTCTTCAGGTAGTCAATGACATACTGCTGAAGCTCTTGAGATGAACCTCCACTTGGGCCAGGGGGACCAGGTGGCCCAGGAAGTCCTGGGGGTCCCTGAATTTGTCTGGATCCACCTACAGAAAGCATAGTAAGGAGAAGGAGTGGTTTTGGCACAGTTGCAATAGACCAAGTGACAGTAAAGTGTACTTGTATTAAGCTTTCCCACAAGCCTGGAAAGACCTTTGGAAATGGACTGTGGAGGGGCTTCCCCCACATCTTTAAACGTACTCTGAGCATGGGCTTTTTGGCAGTATAATGTCTCCAATTAATTCAGCATCTTATAATGCAGCCTGGGCAGGGCTGAGTCCAGAGACATTCCTGGCTTTGTACAGCCAGACCTGGTGGGTTTGAGCACTAGAGTGCAGTGCTGTGCAGAATACAGATTGAGATGACAGAGCTCAAGCTCCTTAGTCTAACATCACTGCCCTGCTGCGCCCAATCCCAGTCAGCCTGGGCAGCACCAGTTCAAGAACCCATCCACATAGAGGCAAAACTCTGGCTTAAAGGATTCCCAGTAAGCTGGAAAAAGAAAACTGTCAATTCTTAAATTTTCTGATTTAAGGCAAGCTGTGCAAAAAGAGGTTTTGAGCACAAATCCCACCAGCATTAGGTTGGCACTCACACTGGTAAAAGTCAAAGGAGCTTTTTCAAAGTCCCCACTAGGATATCAACATTACTTGTTAATACCAGAGCAATGATGGTTTGGCTTCTTACCTCGAGATGCTCCTGGGATGCCAGGTGCACCTGGGACACCCGCATCACCTGGAAAAGAGTGAGGGAGACAGACACTTGTAATGTGTGTGACTGCATATTGCATACTTAGTCATGTGAAACAGCTGAGCTACATGTTGGCAGAGAAGCAACTACTGAGCCCTTGCAATGACTGTCCTGCAATGCCAGTTTATTGGGAAAGAGCAAAAGGAAGAGGCCATGGCAGCTTTCCTGAACCTTCTGTGACCTGGTCAAGTGCCTTGTGCTCACAGCAATTCTATTGCTGTGGTCCTGCTCTGCCTGAAAAAGGGGTGAGTACAGCTGCAGTTCACAAAGGATCAGGTTGTTCCATTCTTTAGTCTCAACCATGCTTGGATGTGTGAGGCCACCCCCAAAGAAAGAAAGAAAGAAGATTTTTAACTTCACCTTTTGGTCCAGGCGGGCCTGGTGGGCCTGGGGGTCCCTGCATGGTGACTCTTTCACCTGCCAGTTGCAGAAAGAGAGTCAGAGATTCACAGGAATAAAGTATGTGGACAAAATCCTGCCCCCACTAAAATTAGGTTAGAATGAATAGAGCAGGATTTTGGCCCCTGATTTCAGCCTAGGGATGATGAATTCAAAGGAGGAAAGGGGGCACAGACTGACCGTGGGATGAGAATGCTGAAAGGCCAGGATCACCTGGTTCTCCTGCATGAGACACAGAAATGCAGGAGCAGTCATATACCCAGGCAAGCTACCCAGGAGAAACACACTGGTATCTCCTGGAAGCCTCCTTACCTGTGAGTCCCCGTGGACCTCGTTCACCTGTGAACAGGGGAGCAGAGGAACAGTGTTAAGATTTGCTTTATTCTCATCAGCAACATCCCAGCCCACACTGCAGCATATCATCTTGGCCTTCAATTTGTAGGGAAGAAAATGGTCAAAGGGAACAAATCCACATTTCCCTGACATCTGAGAGCTGAGCTACACTTCACAAGGCCACCTCCTTGCACTGACTTAGTCCACAGTGCATTCTGCAAAAAGGCTGTCCCCTTCAATGGCAAATCTGAAGCTCTGAATGTTCTTGAGTATAATGGGCTTGCAAAGTTGGGATCTGAATACAGCGACTGCATTGACACTAGCACTGCAGGCTAATAAATTTCTTTGACAAAGACTGACTTGTTTTATAGCAGACAGGAGTCCTACTCAGTGACAACTGCACTAGCTTTCTTACAGACAGGGACAGGAGGACTTTCTGCTCCTAAGCCCTTCCTTCTTTTCAGTCTGAGGTTCTGAGATCCCTCTAGCAATTTGGTGAGGCAGCATGATGTACCCACCTGGGTCTCCCTTGGGGCCTGGTGGTCCTGGTGGACCTGGTGGGCCTGTGAAGAATGCTTCTGCAATTCAAACAAAGAGATTTCTTCATGACATCCAGCAGAACATGACACAAGGTTTCTCTGGCTCCAGTCCTAGTCACGTGTGTGCTCTCTGGAACTCCAACAGGACAGTCCCAGGACCAGGTGAGGGAATGAGTGGCAAGAACCTACCTGAGGTGGGCATGGATGATCCTGGTCTCCCTGGTGGGCCTGGAGGTCCTGGCAATCCTTCTCCTAGGCAAAAGGGACACAGAAAGGCTTCAGGAAGGATGAGCCTCAGCAATGCAAGTAAATGAACGTAAGAGCTGCTACATCTCCAGCAACGGCCTTAGCTTGAGTATTTCCCAGTATAGGCTCTTAGCACCATTTTCTTCACATCTATCCCTGATAGTTACTTTTCACTATCATTTGCCACTGCAGCAGAAAAGGACAGAGAAACTCCTTTCTTTGTGGCACTGGGCACTTATCCCATCACATACCAAACCTGCTCCCTTTTCTTACTGAGCAGGGAGCAAGCAATGGGGTTCTGCTCCTGTCACATATCCTCCCACACCTTCCCTGTTCTGGCTGTGAAAAGGAAATCTGTGTTACAGGATGGGGCATGGGGATATGTTCCTCATGATATGAACCTCCCCATCTGTATACAGTTGAAAGTTAAGTTACTGGACAAGTAAGAAGTATATGTGGAATTGATTGCAGTTACTTCCTTTAGCAGCTTGAAAACTGTCTTCCTAAAAAGTATGGTTTTTACTAATTAATACTCTGGCTAGAACCCTCTGCCAAAGCAGATGTTCTTTGCTGGGCAGCATCTTGCTGCAGTGAAATTGTGTTGGTAGGAACCCACTATGTGATATTCTGCTTCCAGCCCTAGGCCTTGGAAAAAACCTTCCACTTTTCAGTCTGGTTTCAGAGGAACAAGCTCTTACCTGGGGGACCACGAGGTCCAGGGGGTCCCTGCACAGATTCACCTGATGACAAAATAAACACGAGTATTAGGGAATATTTACTCAGCAAACTGCATGGCCAGGAACGTGCCATGTTGTGTGAGCATCCCCTGCTCAGGAACTGGGCTCTACATGTTACACACCTGGTGGTCCAGGGGGACCTGGTGGTCCTGCTCGCCCTTGTAAGTCTCCCAGCACTGTGTAAAAGAAAAACACAAACAAGGGAAAATTGTTGCTATGGAACTACTGCTGCTATGGAAACTGCCAATATATTACTGTTAGAAGCTCTTACAATCAAAGGTGGACCAAGATGGGACCTGGGTGACCTAAGCCCAAGATGAAGCAGAGAAGGGAGAGAAGAGACATGTTTGGTTAGGACATGAAGCAAAATACACTACTGAGCAGGATATTGGAAACAGGGAGGAGACTAATGGTTGTTGAGAGAAAGAGCAAAGTACTCAAATGCTAGAGAAGGAGGAAAAGAACATTATAGGAGAGGAAAGATTCTTTAAAAGAGGCAAGTTTTGGGAGGAGAATGTAACACACACATTATTTAACAAGTAGCTGCACTGTGCTATCTTGATTGTACTGTGAGATGTACCCTCACCTCCAAGCTGAGGCACAAACTCAAAGTTCAGTGATGCTGTGATCTAAGACTCCTGAATGCAGAATTGGACAGTACTGAAGCATGATCTGAATCTACATGGCCCCATTCAGGCAAGGATCATTAATAATTTTATGCCCTCTTCTATCTTGCTGCAAACTTGTAGAGGTCCCAGATCCTAGGAATACTGACTCTAAGTGCATTACACATCTAGTGTTGCATAGAGCAAGTGCTTTTCTTGGGATGTTCCTAAACCCATTGTGTTCTGCTCCACTTATTTTCATCCTAAAATTTTAGAACTTTTACAAAATGTTTATTTTTTTTAATCCTAAAATCTATTTGCTATCCTGTGAATTCATCCTTGAATTTGAAGAGAGATTATTTCTGTTGCTTAGATTAACATGCCTTTTCAAACTGGTTCTCCTTTACAGATGGCTTCATGTTCCAAGCAGAGGAGTGGAAAGGCAGGGCCACTTACTTTGAGATGCTAATGATGAGACTTCTGTTCTGATGGTTTCTATCACAGCTTCACCTGGGGATCCTTTCTCACCCCGTGGACCTTTTTCCAGGAAAAAAAAAAAGCAACAGAGAAAGGGAGTTATGTAACTGAGAGAGGGTGACATTTTGTACCTACTCCGACAAGAGGTTTGGACTTTTCTTATGAGAACTGGGAGCATGAACTCAGTCCCCAGATCTGAGGGACACTGCATTCAAATGTGGAAATTACTGCCCAGCTTGCTCTAATAGAATCACAGAAAACCAGCTAAGAAAGGTTCTTAGGGGTCAGCTCTGTTCAGGCCCTTCCAAAGAGATGTCTGCCCAATTGGCAGTGCTTTCACAGTGACATTAATCCCAATTTGGCTCTAGTTTGTTCTCCTGCCTCTCAAAATGGCAGAAGGTATCCAGCTGAGCTTTATTCCCTATCACAGAAAGGAAACTGCACTTGAGAAGTCCCTTAGAAATACCGGTCCTCAGGAAAAATAGCATAAGAATAAAAAGACATTTGCAGCATCCACATTACACTGGCTCTTATCACCCTCTTACCACCCTCCTTCCCCCGGGAAAACAAAAAAAATTATAAAAATTCTTTCCAAGATTAATTAAGCCAAATAATGCAACAAAAAGAACTGAAAGGAAGAAATCTGCAAACAAAAGGGAGAGGGAATGTGCCAAGGGCTTAGAGAATTAGAAACAAAGGAAAACTAATGAATTCCTTTATCTTAAGAGGCATAATCAAAGCTGAAGGAAAATGGTACCTTGCTGTCCAGGGAGACCAGCTGGTCCAACAGGACCTAGTTTCAAAGGAAAAAAACCCCAAAATTCATTAGCTTTTACTGGCTGTATTTTACAATAGCAGAAGAGCATCAATAGGACTTTTATAAGAACTGAGACTATCAAATAATGTATTCTTCCACACAACTAAATGGAATTTCTATGGGGTATGAATTCATCAATGCCCCATGTATTACTTGAATTTCCATCCCCTGGCAATTAAAACGTTTGGTGCCTCATGGACTAGGGAAATACCCAGAATGCCACTGACCACAACAGAAAAGGAATGCAATAGGCCTAACCCTCCTCTCACATTCTCTACTACAAACTGAGACTGTCTCTTCCAAACCAGTTCCAGGCACAGAAGTGCCATGAGAACCAGGGCTCAGAAACTCTGCTGCCTGACACCAGCATGCTGGAGGGCAGTATCTAACTGGGACAGAGCAGTCTGAGGCCCGAGCTCATACACAGCTAGAGTGTGTGTGTGTGTGAGAAAGATTTACAGATGCTTGTCTGGGAGTTCTGCTGCCTTGAGCTCAAAGCTGAGACTGGAAAATAAGCACTTCCTAGTATCAGCAACAGTGCTGGCAAAGGGACTAAACACAAGCCTGCCTTCCTGAGCAGCAAAAGAGCTTGATTCTACTCACTGGATTTGACCTATCACTACTTTGTACTCATCAACACTCACCTGGAACACCTGGGGGACCAGTGGGGCCAGGTGGGCCTGGGGGACCTGGTGGGCCTGGCAGAGTAATTGTTGATGAACCCTCTGAAAAACAAACACACAGATTTGCACACAGACACTGACATCCACACATCCATGGAAAGCAAAACAATCTGTGCTTGAGGAATCCCACATCTATGGCATATATATTCTCCCAACAGAGGGAACCCCAGCACAGGTCTGACACACAGTCAAGATGAATTCAGAGGGCCTAGAGAAAAATCCAGAGAAAATCCTCCTAAATCAGAAGTGTGACCCCTCACAGCACTACATACCTGCACTTAAGACTTTTCCTGGAGCTCCAGGTTCTCCTAGGAAAACAAAGGTACAGAAGTTAAGCTTTTTTTTAGGGGTGTGAGTAAGAGCTAAGCTCAATAACATTGTATTATTAAGCATGTAGTTTCTGTTCTCTCTGCCCTTGATCTCTTGTGTGAGAAGTCACAGCACTAGAAGGTCAGGGGGGAAGCAAGAGAGCTGTGCTAATCCAGAGAAACCCTCTGATCAGCTTTCCAAGCACATCTGCCAACACAGGCAATAGCCTGGATTTATCCGAGGCAGGCACACAGCTTCCACTGCAGTCACTAGGCATCTTACTCCTGCTCAGGGCAGAACCGGGCTCCAAAGGTTTGCTCAGAGGACAGCTGTCATGCCAAGTCCCTCAGCAGATGCCCTTACTGCCCTACATGTATGCTCAGGGAAGCTTTGGCTACCGTGCTTCTCAAACCTTCCCTTCCCAGAGCCACTAGATGCCACTGTTGATCCAGGGACTGGTCAGTGGCACAGCTAATCCTTGCTGAAATTAAATCCTTAGAGAGAAAATGAGCATTAGGGAAGAAAACAAAACTCACCTTTAGCCCCTGGTCGGCCTGGGTTGCCTGGAAGTCCTGATATGAGGCAGACAAACAATTTAAAATGGTTAGTGCAAATATTGTTTGCTGTATGTTTTTCAGGTACCCCAGCTGAGTTTCACTTGTGGGTTTATAGAAGGAGCTTCCTACTCAAGACCCCAGCTTCCAGCCTTTATAAGCAGGTCCCTGAGGACTTTATAAGCAAGTGGAAGAACAGAGTGGGCTGGCAGCATCCCTGTGCTTCCCTGGTCCCACTGCTCCCTGGATGATGACACTGCTTCAGATTTACCTGCAGCTTCTTCTAGGTACTGCTACATGATGCATTCCCTGATGAAGAGCCCCCCCAACCACCTCTGCTTACAGATATCATGTCCTCTGTTTCTATTGCTACATCCTCTCCTTTCTGTTTCTGCTGCTGATTAGAAAGACTTTTCAGTGATGCACAGGGAAGTGAAATGTTATGCTTTGGGGAAAGGCAAAATTTCAAGGCTCATAAGCTCATTGCTCAAAAATTACACATCTTGCACAAAACCTGTCTCAAAAGCCAAAGGAGATGCAGAAACCTTGGGATATCATTTTGGAAGCCCTGGGCACCACAGAGGGAAAATTACAAGGGGTTTTTAGCTCATATCAAAGTGTGTCATTGACAAACTGGAATATGGTGGAAAAGCCTACCTGGTGGTCCCTGGGGTCCTGTAAGACCTGTCAGAAAAAGGCAAAAAACTCTTAAAATATCTAAAAAATTTCATGTGGGAAAAGGATAGATAGGGAGAAAAAGGTTACATTCATGTGAAATTTTATCACACAATTCACAAGTAGAGGAACCTGGCCTAGCAACTGGTATGTAATACAGCTCATAGCAGCTCTTGTTTGCACTGTGGGCAATTTTGGGATCATAAAGGGTCTAGATTCTCTGTGTATTTTCCTTTCACCACCACCTTAAGAATATAGGGATCCTCTGCCAGACTTAAATTCAAATCAAGACTGGAAATTGACAAATACATCTGTGTTCCTGACTGAGCAAAAAGCATTTCTGTTCTCTGTATGCTTTTACCTGGCTCTCCAGCATCTCCAATGGGTCCTGGAGGGCCTCTGCCACCTGGCATTCCCATAAGACCTGGTTCACCTAGGGATATAATCACCATTAACAAGACAGAAGTCACTGATGTACAATTCAAGCTTCGCTGTCCTGAAGCATTTTCTACCTATTGTATTCTCACAGCCAACTGGCCATGTCCAGCATCAGTGTCTGGGAGGGGGCACATCAATGACAGAAGAGCTTGGTAGAGAGGTAACTCTGTCACAAGTTTACAGCCTACTCCATTATATGTCTCAGTTCCATGCTTATATGGTGACTCTACAGTTTTGAGACAGCAAGATCCCAGAACATGAATCTGCTGCAATCTTTCTCCCACAGCTTTTACAAATCAACCTCCTGCCAAATCAGAAAGTACCCACACTTCTACCTCAAAGTAAATCCTTACCTTTTTCACCTGGCTGCCCATTACGACCAGCTTGTCCTGTCCAAAGAAAGAGATTGTCAGGGACTCCTGAAACAGTACCACAGCTGTCCTGTCCTCCTCCTAAGTGGGGCATAGCCCTAAACCTAAGAGTGGCTTTTCATTACATTGCATCTGAAAGAAACCTTGGCTGCAGTTACTGAAGATCCAGGAAGCATTCATTCAAAATTTAACTGTAGGATATTTTTTCTGAGTGTACAGACTGATCACAGGTGTCTAAAGGAAAGACCTAGGATTACAACCAGTATGATTCCACTTACATGTTGTTTCCTTGTTCTCACAGAAACACAATCTTAGTGGCAATGACATTGTCTCACATATAAATACAGCTGCTTTATGGTACCCACCTGCAGGTCCTTTAGCCCCTGGCTCTCCTGGGGGTCCAGGTATTCCTCTTGAGCCTTGTTCACCTGTAGCAAAATAGTATGCAAATGAATCAAACAAGTATTGGACAATTCTGTCAGCAGTATTTGCTGCTTTGCAACTGAAAACCAGCATTGACAGGATGTTCAGGCCTTATGATTCATGACTGTCTCTGGGCATCAGAAATGCTCCAGTGATGTGAATACAGGGCACGTGAGAGAGAATTTTCTTAAAGCTAAATATGAAGATTGTTACCAAGATTACTGGAATCAAGAATGGGATCTGCTTGTTTATAATTTGGGTGCAAAAATAAAACTATAACCAGTAACATCATTATAATGTTTCAGAAAGCTAACTGGGATTGGCTGGGCTATACTTTTATTATGTTGGCTGTTACTCCAGTATTTCAATCCACTGACCTGTCATTCCACGAGAACCCTTCTCACCCTGATCACCTGTAGTACAAAAAAGGGAAGCATTCTGTGAGATGGCTTTGTTGTAAAATGTTTCCATCAGAGAAAAAAAAAGTCTGCTTTCTGACAAGAGCACAGAAGAAAAAGCCAAAGATGGATAGGTGTAAAACCCATGGACAAAATCCGTATCTAAAGGAATCTAAAGAAAATAACCACAAAAGATACCTAATTGGTCAGCATACCTTTGGGTCCAGGGGGTCCACTGGCTCCTTTTTCACCTGAAAGATGTATGGATGAATGAACAATAGTAATAACAAGTCATAAAGGATAGGCATTTAATGTACCAAGAAAAATCATAAGGAAACTACAGATTCTCTGTTACCAGACAAATTCAAACTGGAAATTTTTTTCCTTTAACACAACTCCAGCCATCCAACTGCTTTTCCTTGCTTAGATTGCTCTATTATCTCTATGTCTCCTGTATTTCTCAATATTTGCTTGCAATCACTGGCTAAGTTTTTTTTGCCTCCCCTTTCCTCAGTCTTATGCTTTTCTTTGCCCACAGAATGAAAATCTGACATGGTCAGACCACGTCTGCTACTCAGAGCAGTGCTAAAAAAGCAACTCAGCTAGTGCTGCTGTGATTGCCAGGGGGAGAAGAAAGTTACCTTTAGCACCTGGGAGTCCTGCTTCACCTCTAAATCCTTGTAGGCCAGGAGGACCTGCAGAAAAATGAGAGGGGCAGTTTCATTCACCCCACTCACCACAATGCATCAGTGATGCAGAAAAACTATGAGAAGCTGTCACTCTGTTTTTGTTCTCCCCAGTCTCTAGATGCCACAGAAAAGGAATGCAGCACTCACCTGGAGGACCCTGTGGGCCTGGAGAACCCATCAGACCTGTAAGGAACATCGATTTTCTTTTAGTAACACCACAGTTAGAAAATGAACAAATTGCTTTCAGTTTACCCAACAGCATCCACAACCCAGCAGGTGTTTAGTGGATTGGAATTGCCCCAGCCACTAGAAGAATTTGCATTATTGGCATCCTCAAAACCAGGACAAGAAATTTACAGAACTTATTCCTTGTGACATTAAGGAAGTGTTTTCCATTTAAATAAAGAGACTCAAGCCATCTGTCTTGGCTGAGATGCTGGGATGTGTGCTTCAGACATTAATTCACTTTCCTGGTTACTGCAGAACAACACAAGTGAAACAGGACAGCTGGGGTGCTCATTTACTCCTAACCTCTCTCCATCTTCACATTTACCTTTTAGGCCAACAGAACCTGGGGGTCCAGGTGGCCCTGGAGGACCTGGCTCACCAAGAGCACCTGCAAAATAAGAACATGAACAGACATGGTAGAATACAGCTGTGATCCCATTTTTACAGTATCCCATCTACTGTTATTCTTTCTCTGACAAGTATCATGAATAATCTGCTCATCAGTTCAAAACACCCAAATAGGAATGCATTGTCCAGGAAAAAAAATATGAGCTCACTGGGCTTTAGCAAGACAAATCCCCCAGCTTTGATGATTTGGATAACAGGGAAGAAGATAAGCTTGATAGTAAAGTGATTTTGGTTCTGTAAAACTCAAATTTGACTGTAAGACCTGAGAAACCAAAGCAATCCTTGTTTACCCAATTTAAGTCTGGCAAAAAAAAAATCCTTTAGTCCATATTAATCTGTGCTGGGAAATGGCAGATATGAAATCTGGATTTGAATAGTGAAATCAAATTCTATCACTAAGGTGTTTCATTAATCAGGGCCAAACTCTAGCTTTTATCCATCTCTGTTTTATCCAACAAGACACCTGGTTCCTACCTCTGTCTCCTTTTTCTCCAAATCCAGGTGGTCCCGGCTCCCCTCGAGGCCCTGGTAGCCCTTCTCGACCTCTTTGTCCCATAGGACCTTCCATGCCAGGCTCACCTACAGGAAACAAATGCCTTGTAAAACCAGGTATCTGTGGGAGAGAGGCCTTGGGCAAAAGGATCCATGGCCACCTGCACTGAGGAAGGCAATGATCACACCAGCCAGGTGTCTGTGTTCCTATGCCATGTATCAGTCAGCTGTGAAAGACTCACAGCACTGATAGAGATGCTCACCCATGCTGCCCTTCTGTCCTTTTGGTCCTTCTGGTCCTGCATGCCCAATTGGACCAGGAATGCCTGGAAAGAAAACACAGTAAACGTTCAGAGTTCTTGACTGTGTACCATAAAATAATAACATGCAAGTCAGGGGAACCTGAAGCCTGGAGAGATTAATTATATGGGGTGAAGAATATATTATTCATAAAGTGGGTACTTGATCTCTTTAGAAGAACATAATACATATAAAAGCACAAGGAAGCTGAACCAAGTATTTATGCAGCTGTAGTACTCTCAGTGGTAGACTGGGATCTCCATAACCCCAAATTCAGCATGTTAAACTAAGAGGAAGCTTGGCCAAAGCTTCGCTAGTAACCAAATCTCTCAGCTATGTCTGTTGCTCAGCACCAAGGTATTAATCAAGTGACTTAGTCAATGCTAAATGTAGACTCTTTAGAGAACCACCTTGAGCTAAGTTCATGGTGCAAAATTTGTTCTTGCCCACACTAATGTCACTAAATGTCCTCCCTCAAAGAAGAATTGAACTATATCCCACCTGGGACACCAGGAAGTCCTCGGTCACCTGTAGACAGAAACAGAGACACTCAGTGGGGAATAAGTCTTCCCTTTTTGTCACTTTAGCTAACCCTCACCCTCATAAAAAGAAGCTTAAGTTCCTAGAATATTTACAAATTCTAGTGTCTCCAGCAATTGTCTCCCTTGTACTTATGCAAAGAATCCAATTATTGACACCATGTAAAACCCTCTGTGCACTGAAGCACTCTGTGATTAAACCAGGTAGAGTCTGGTTTCAGGAATGACTTTCATCCAGGTGAAAGGAGCTTCTAGACTCGAAGTGAGATCCGTTATCTCTTCTACTATGAACTCTAAAATTTTCTTTGACCAGAAAACCGAGAAAAAAAACCTCAGCCTTCACAACAGTATCTGAACTAACAGATAACTGGCATTAGCTTCTCCAAATTCTGGAGTAACAAAAAACCACTTGCTACCCAGGCCCTATGACAGGTTGCCAATCTACCTGAGAAAGCATGTTAACTCCACACTCACCTTTGGGACCTTGCATTCCCATGTCACCTGAGAAAAGTGGAAAAAAAAGTTGAATCAAGAGAGCCTACAATTACTCATTCAGTTTGTCTTCTAGTTGCTTCCCCCCTTTCAATGAAACATGAAGGAGTTATGGTCAAACAGGACACTTCACACTTGAATGGTACAGGATCAGACCCAACCTGGCCTTTCACACTGGGACAATGCAAGACTGGGCCTCCTATTGTTCTGTGTGGGATCAGGGCTGTACAGTTTCCATGGCAAACCAGCAGGAGCGGGACAGTGATCATCCCCCTGCACTCAGCACTGGTGAGGCTGTACCTCTAGTGTTGTGTCCAGTTCTGGCCCCTCACTACAAGAAGCTCTTGAGGTGCTGGAGTGAATCCAGAGATGGGCAACAGAGCTGGTGAAGGGTCTGGAGCACCAGCCCTGTGAGGAATGGCTGAGGGAGCTGGGGGTATTTAGCCTGGAAGAGAGGAGACTAAGGGGTGACCTTGCCCTCTACAACTGCCTGAAAGGAGGGTAGTGAGCTGGGGGTCAGCCACTTCTCCCAAGTAACAATCAATAGGACAAGAAGAAATGGCCTCAAGCTGCACCAGGGAGGTTTAATTTGGATATTAGGAAAAATTTCTTCACTAAAAGGGTTATAGGGGATTGGAACAGGCTTCCCAGGAAAGAGGTTAAGTCACTGTCCCTGCAAGTATTGAAAAAACATGCAGATGTGGCCCTTAGGGAGGTGGTTTAGTGATGGACATGGCAGTATTATGTTTATGGTTGGACTCCATGATCTTCAAGGTCTTTTCCAACCTAAGCAATTCTGATTCTTTTTGTTGAAGTATAAACTGTCTTGATCTTTCTCACTGCTAATTGCCCCTTGAAGCAACAACCATCCCAAAACTGAGCATTGCCAGAGCCAAGGAACTGGACAGAGGAAGAGAAGGACTATATGACTGTACCTTTCTCACCACGTTCTCCTCTCTCCCCCCGGAAGTAGCCTGCAACAAGAAGTGAAGGGGCTGTTAGAGTGCATTATACAACAGAGTAACTACTCATCTCAAGAACAAGGATCCATCTATTTGGATTTGAGGCTACAGGTAGCACAGTATGACTTTGTGAGTTTCCTCAGAAAATTCGTTTTCACAAATACATGAAATTTCTAAAGATGGGAGAAAGTTGGCTCCTCTGTTGTAAATCTCTTTCCATCATGTTCTAAACAGAAGTAAATCGCCTTTCTCTTGCTAACAAAAGTAGCATGAGAAATAAGGTATGGGTACATTTTTTTTACTCTGCTCACCTCGTTCTATTTCCTTATTCAGTCTGCTCTTCACCATCAACCAGACTGACTCTTCATTTTCATATGGGAAGGTCGAGGAGGGTGAGTTACCATGAAGAAAGTCTACTCTTGAAACATCCTTTTCTAATTTTGAATTCCCTTGGTTAATTGCCAGGATACCACCATTGATTTTTTCCAGGTCTTCCACACGAGATTTCAGCTTTCTCACTTCTTCAGCTGGAAGGTTAAAGGAAAATGCTAGGGAACATGCTGCCAGGTATGCATGCCTGAAATACCTTGTGCTGTCACAGGGACATGCAAACACTGTGTCATGTAGCTACGGCCACTGAGTTTTGCAGAATTCTTTGTATCTTTTTTTCCCAGTAGGGTTATCTGGAGTTTAAATGACAACTTTGGAATCTGTCAGTCTCAGGGCAGTAGACCTCCGATCTCAGGAGCTTTCCTATCCTACTCACCCCAAGACTATATAACTCCTCAACAAAGACTGTATTCCTTATCAATTATTTGTGTCCATTTGTAATATCTTAGTGGCAAGTCACCATCAAGCTGAATATTTCCCTTGGTTCTCTGGCTTGGTATCTCCAGTGCTTGGGCTTGTTCCCAGCTTAAACCCTCTGTCCTTTTATACAATTCAGTATTTTTTTCCTCAGGTATTTCTTACCCAGAGCAATGAGTCCAAAAAGCAATCCAAGGAGAAACAACCAGGCTAGAAGCAAACCCAGGAGCCATTTCCACCAGCTACAGCAGGAACTACAGGGACACCAGGATGGTGCTGATCCAATTGCACCCCCTGCATCACCACTTCGTATTTCTGGAAGAGGGAAGGAGCAGTCTCCTGGTTAATGAAGAGTTCCTTGACTTCAGAGTTAAGAATCTCTTACAATAAGGACACCAAGGTCTGATCCATTATACAAAGGGCTATCGAAAAACTCTTTGCACCACTCTGTGGTGAGTGTAATTCTAGTCCCTGTGAAAGCTGGGGACAGTACTTCCAAAGGGAATTCCAACAGGGGATAAAAACACTCAGTGCATTTTAAAATAACAGCTGGAAAACATTATCCCATAGGGATAATTTTTTTGTAAAGATCTGAGCCATAAATGACAGCAATAACCAGCACGGTTTGTCTGAGCCTTCTCTTCTGCATAAGTCTGTCCCAGTAGCTGGACTGTCAGCTATCTGATTTTCTCTAGTAACAAAAAAGTACCCCAACTGTCCATGCATCTACAATTAAATCACTGATACCAATTTCTCTGGTAGCCTCCTAAACATTCCCTCCCCCTGATTCACTGCACAGAGATCACTCACGTCCCTCAAGAACGACTGCTTTTTTGTATATTATGCTTTGGTGCTTCTTCCAATAGAACTCTGAGTTGCATCACTTACCTGCATAAGTTTCTTTGTCCCTTTTTGGCATGGATTTCAGCCCACCTGTTTTAACAACAGCAAAAGAGGTTTCACCAGTCTTTCTCTTCATGATAAAATTTAGAGTGTGGGCTTGAAAGGGAAAAGTAGCAATGGAGGCAAAAGGAGAATTGCATTGTGTTGCATTTCCACAGGAACAAACTCTTACCATTTGCATCTGATTTTAGGCCAGTATCTGTAGCATAAGAGGAGGAAAATCCCTGCTTCTCTTTCTTCAAGGTGTCTTCTGCAAAAGATCCTGAACAGGAACCGAATATAATTAAAAACATTACACCAGAAGTTAAACCAGGCCTGCCTTCTTTCACTGGTAAAAGGCATATTATTCTTAGGAAGACACAATAGTTCTGCCTGTTTAAACCAGATCTAGATTTTTTTCTCTCAAAGCTCCTGAGCTTCTTGAAATATCCCAAGGCACACTCTGGAGCTTCAAATGCAAAAGCCAGACCCAGACTTCAACTGGAATGGTTAAAAGCTGCCTGCCTGCCTGCCAGAGGCTCTTGTATGATGTACAAGTCAAGTGTAGTGTCCTGAACGTTGAACTTCCCTTATGAACAGTCTCCTCTGCCCTCAGAATAACCACATATCCTGAAAAAGGAACGTTACCTCCAGTAAGCCCAGTGTTAGAGGCACTAAAGACTTTGCCAGTGTCCTTTGACATGACCAAGAGCTCCATCTCCTTTGCTGGTGCCTTCTCCTTCTCCAGCAGTAAGAACTTGCAGTCCTTGCGCAGAATGTCATCTGCCTGGGAGCTCAAAACAGTTCCTCCTGGAATATTTGTAAGAGATGGTAAAGAGGAGATGAGTGTGGGCCATTGAGTCCATAACTACAAGCCACATCACTTTTGTTCATAAAAACAGGTGGTCAACAAAAACATTGTGATTGGGGTTACCACTACATTAAGCACCCTGCAAGAGACCCGCTGGTCACTAAAGGTAACAGGATAGTTGTGCATGTCATGAGGTTTCTTTGGAAATGTGCATTTCACTAGCAGGGAGCACCTGCTGCCAGAAATGGAGAACATCTGGAATTCATTCACATGTAGAAGTGATTTGCTCAATGAGCTTTTTGCTCCTCAAACACACTTCCTGTAGAGTTAGAGAAACTCAGCCTGACAGAGACATTCAGGGGTCAGCAGAGCCAGCACAGCTCAAGCTGAGGAGCCCATCAAGCACTGCCAAGTTACTCTGTTAAGTACAAAGCACTCCACATCCTGGGAGCCAGGCAGGGTTCGGAGACATGCAGTTTACTGAGGTTTGGCACAGGTCAAACAAGGGTCAAAACTATCACTGTGGCCACTTTAGTGCCACTAGACATTATGAAATATGTCTGGAATGGTGTATGAATGTGAATTTGCACGCTAATTGACACAATATTGAAAATCAAGGTAAACAGTTTTATCCCCTTACGCTAGTAGAACCTGGAGTAAACCTTTATTAGAAATGTTATCATAACTTCTGTGGTCTTTACATCTATTTTTAAGCCTCGTCTTTGGGAGTCCTTGGATTAGAAGGCAAACTTGTCTTTCTTTACACACACAGAAAAAAAAGTGTAATTTATAACTCCCAGAGTTGCAGGAAAGAGGTGGAAAGGATGAATCATAACTGTTCAAGGACAAAGGGCTTCTCTCATTAAAAAAACATAATCTGATCATGTATAAGTCAATTTCTTAATTTTTGAGTGGTTGAAGCTGGTACTACTGAAAAATTATTTTTAAGTGCAACCTTGCAAATGTTTGGACTTCAAATGAAGTACAATTTCACATGTGTGCTCTTCTATCCAGCTCCCTGCCTGCTGAGCAGAAATAGCTCAGAATTAAACAATCCAAATAAAGTCAGAGATCTGAACCAGACCAGTTCATTTCCCCATTCTTAGATTCTGACTCTTTTTCTTTTCAGAAAGGTACTTAAGGAGACTTGGCTAGTGACAAGTTATGCACCTGAATGTAACTCAGCTATGCTGAATCTCTAACTTGTTTTTATGATATGCTTTGTACAAGGCCATGCCTGAACACCTGTGAATGACACACTCACCTGTTGAGGCAGACACACCAGTACTTGCCATGGTGCTGCTCTGAGAAGTGTTCTTCATCCCATATGCTGCAAAGGAGAAATTCAACAATGACAGAGATGAAGAATAACAAGGGATCTACACACACCAAAGCATTTCAAAAATCTTTTCTCATTCAGCATTCCTAGGACAACTCAAACAACCAAGGGTTTCCCCAGCAGGCAAATCTCTAGTGCATCAGCATTGGGAGCTGTTGCTGCACATGCAAAGCAGAGGAAATGTTCCTCAATACCCCTTCATATCATACTGTGCCACACAAGAAGATGGTGATCAGGAAGCCTCTGGCAAGATGAACTTTCTAGTCACTACAGAAAAGGTGGCAGAAGGAAGCACACATTGGTGACCCTCACCCTCTTCCTAGGCTTACTTTGTTGCTGACCTGCAGAGGCTGCTGTAGCATTCTGGGCTGCAGATGAAGAGCTTGGAGACAGGTTGTTTTGAACTCCAAACACTGCAAAGAACAACATTGCAATGAGGGTTATAAGAGTCCTGTAGTACAAGGGGTATTCTGGCTAAAACCCAAACAAAACCTGTGATACAATAATAATGATCTCTCCAAACAAATTTCACCATCTACCTGGAGGCATCACGGGCCTAAGCATTCTGTAGAAAGATCTTGCTCACAAAATGTTTTGTAACTTAGTTCACTTTGCTGTATTGTTATTGTTGGCTCAGGACAATAATGGTGACCATTTTAAAACATTATCTCGAGTTACATTGTGGGGCCACTCTCATGGCTACATGAACATTTCTGCAGCTGAGGCAGTTGGGAAAAAGCTGCTGACACTCAGATTAGGAATAGGAGAGAAACTGGTATTTCACTGTATTTGTCTGCCAGAAACGTGGTGCTGTCAAAGTGTGAAGGGAAGAAGAATCTGACCTGTAGAGGAAGAGCTCAGGCCCGCATTCAGAGTATGATTGCTGGGAGCCAGGTTATTTGGAACACCAAAAACTGCAAAAAGAGGAAGTGAAATGTTATTACTTCTTTCAAATCAGAAATCCAACACCCAAAGGTCAGTGGCACAGTCCCAGAAATTAAGAGTCAACTTGGAAATACAACTAATGATAATGCACAATAATTGCACAGAGGAAAAATCTTGACAATTTTGACATCAAACCCTTTCACTGAACTGACAAAGAGGAAAAAGTACTGCCTCAAACAAGATGAGATTATATGACAATGAGAGAAAGTAAAGCTTTTAACAGTATGCCATCATAAAGCTTCCTGTGTTTTTTCCCTGTAACTGGGAAATGCAGAATCCCTGGCACTTAAAAATGGGCCTCGCCAAGTGTAAGAATACACAAAACTTACTTATAACATTTTTAGTATGTGAGCCATTCTTATAATGGGCCAGGATAATCCAATATTAGAGTCTAAACTATTTTTATAGGGAATGTGAGCTTTATCTCATTGATAAAGATGTCATCAAAGTTTAGCGACAGTCAGAGTCAGGACAATAGATCCTCACAAAGAAGGATTTTCAGATACAGTCAGTGTAGAAGCAGAGAGCACTGAATTACAGAAAACCCAGAGAAAATACAAGCATATCCCTTGCTGTTCCAATTATTCTATCATTTTAGTTCATGCTCTGCAAAAAAAGGCATAGCTTTTAACCCAGTTTCAGGATAGTTCCATCCTTCAAACCTGGGCAATCCAGGGAGCATACCTGATCCTGTCGAGTGAGACATGGCATTGATCAAGGAAGAGCTGTTATGGTATCCACCAAGGGAAGACCCAGCAGGCAGAGTGGAGGACCACATGTATGAAGGGAGGGCAGTATTCAGTATGGTTGTGTCATATGTCCCCGACACTGTAAAAAACCAAACAGAAGTGGTTTTCAATGACACCAGGCTTGTGGCTTAGCATGCACTGCAGGTTTGTAGGGCAAAGTAGTTTCAATTACCCTTGTGGAGTCAACACAATGACTCCAGGTTAACATGGCATAACTGACCTCAAATGTAAGCTGATTACAGCCCACAAAAATTTTAAGTAAAGGAGTAAAGATTGACCTGATAGCATGATCATTCACAAAACACTTTGAAGAGATTTCATTGCTCATAGATGTTACGCTACCAGAATAAACCCCTCCAGTCTGTCATTCCATTAATAAATCACCCTGGGCCATGGGATGTATGGCTTTTGCTTCCCACATATGTCTCTGATAGGTTCACTAGTGTATTGGACTAAAGTTCTCAGTTTCAGACAGGATTGGAGCTCTGAGTAAGATAAAAGCTATTCTTTGTTCTTAGATACTGGTGGAAGATAATGGAGTGAATGTCAATACCACTTCCTCAAGCCCTGTGGTGAGATGTATAAATAACTAAAGAAGGTTGTAGTATTTTAAGTACCACTTCAATTATAGAATCACAGAATCACAGAATGGTTTGGGTTTAAAGGGACTTCAAAGACCATCTAGTTCCAATCTCCTGCCATGGAAAGGGACACCTTCCACTAGACCAAGTTGCTGAAAGTCTCATCTATCCTGGCCTGGAACACTTCCAGGGATGGGGGATCCACAACTTCTCTGGGCAACCTGTGCCAGTGCCTCACCACTCTCAAAATAAAGAAGTTCTTCCTAACATCTGATCTAAGCCTGCTTTTTTTCAGTTTGAAGCCATTCCCCCTTGTCCAGTCATACAGTTCCTGATGAGTTATTATCACACGGCATGGCTAATAAATCACTCACTGAAATGTCGTCTTCAGTCCTATCTCTGTCTCACTTGGAGATAAGAGATCAAATCACTCTCAGACACATTTACTTAGAGCTCTTATCTCTGCCAGAAGTACCTCTGAATTGAAGCTGGTGGCAGAAAGAAGGGACTTATTTTTATGGAAATTAGACTGGTCACTAGAAAGACACCCAAGACGACTCTTGTTATGGCAACACCTGGACCATCTTTCAGCATTCTGACCCTTTTTCTGTACAGGGACACTCTGTATTATCACCTGGATGCTCTTAGTAACTGAGTACTTTTGGAATGACTGCAACATGGCTAAAGGCCAAGTACCTGACTGAGAGCTCTCAGTGACCATCTTTGTCTCCACCACAGCCTTTTTCGGTATCGGGAGTGTGCTGGATGGTGAGCGAGTAGGGCTGCAGCTGGCAGATCGACTTCCTTTCAGCAAACGTTTCACATCATCCAGCTCTGTCCCTAGAAGGAAAAGCAAGTGTCAAGAGTCACCCAAAAGCCAGTGTTTCATTGATCTGTTACTGTTACAGAAGTTGTTACTTTCTGAAAGTGACACTTAATGGCAAAGCTCCAGAGAATGTTTCTGGGACTTAGTGCCATTTTACATCTTTGCAAGAGCACCACCTAACCCACAGCATGCCTCCTTGTCCAGAAGGGGGACACAAATTAATGTTCTTAAAAGGAAAAGACATAACCCTAGCAGCAACACCCTCTATCTTATCCCTGATACCCCTGGAATAAAAGCCATGGCACTTACATCTGCCAGAGGGAGATGCGCTCTGCAGTCGGACTCGTATTTCACTCTCTGGGAAGATAAAAAGCAGATCATGAATATGGAGAGAGATTCATTTGTGCCCTGGGCTGGGAATGAATCTTTAGGCTGAAGTGAATTCCTTCTTTCTTGCTGTTTATGTTCCACCTTGCTGTCTTGCTGCTTAACCTGAGCAGTACTCATGGCCCATGTGAATGGGTTGCAAATTGGCTTGAGTGCATTTTGGTTTGGGGTCACATTTTGTTACTTTAAATTCCAGGGAATTATATTTTACTCATTGATTGCCTCTGTTGAAGCCAACAGAGTTGCTACTGTCAGATATATAGAAGATCTAATTATGCAGTCCTCAATCACACTGATGTTCCACTCATCACAAATATTTTTATTGTCCTTCTGAACAAAAAAATTATCTTCTGAACAAAAAAATTAGAGACCCAAAAGAAGTTTTCTAAATACACAAATTCCCTACTACTTCTTGGGTAAAACTGACATCTCTACAATGGGCTGTATGATTCTCTCACTACATGCTGACTTCTCTTTAGGCTCACTGAATGTAACCAGTCCAGTTTTCAGCCAACATTCTCACCAGGTACCCAATGCTATTACTTGACTTTTACTGGACCTTTACTGTCCAACACAAGAAACTACAAAGTTAATGTAATTTGGCTGGGGTAAGCCTTTAAACTTGCTTCCCACAAGCAAAGTGGCCAGTCAGGACATGTGATACATGCTCCTCAAGATGAAATCTGACAGTGCATGCACTAGAAAAGAAATACTATCTTGGCATTCATGTGGAGAAGATGATGGATTGGAATTATTTTCTGAAGTAATATGAGAAGCTGGACCTGATTCTCTGGTGTCTACTTTATTATGCATGGCCTAGTTCTGCTGGGAACTCAGGTATGTAGTGTGCTAGAGGAGAATGAGACGATCTGAGGCAGAATAATTGGGAATGTGACACTCTTCAGGAGGATTGTGCAAGACCATGCTCTGATTTATACCCACTGCTAAAATTAACTTGAATAAAGTGACATTATAGTTTCCTCTTCAAGCAACTGGAAATAGACAGTACACTCTTAGAGACCAAGATAATCCTTCTTTCCCCAACACCGTTAATAAATTATTAGAAGGGCTGAATGATTTAAGCAATGCACAGATTTACAGTGAACTGGCTACACAGACCACAGTAAGTCCACAATTTCCTCACCATCTCTTTACTACCAGCATGAGATTATTTCAGGGTATGGCTTTATGATTTGCAAGACAGATCACAGGAGGAGAAGCATGAATGCAATTACTGTAAATATGTCAGAGGTGGGTCCCAGAGCATGGATGGACTGAGGCAATGGTAGTGAACAGATAAGATGGAAGACTCTGTCCTATGCCCTGAGACATCCAGGTTACCAAGCAGATCCTCCTTTCCACCACAGTCCGAACTACCACGGCCTTCACTAAGTTCAATTTTTACACCAGGCTTGTTTAAACAACTGCTTACAGATTCATGGTTCACTTCTGAAGTGGTGTAGGTCCATGTACCTCATCTGATTTCTCTACATCTGGTGGTTCCAGCTAAAGAATAGGTCTATTTAACACACCTGAATTATGCTGAACTGAAAAAGGAGGCTTCTCAAAGAATAGCGTCACTCACCTCGACTTTGGCTTCTCCCTCTCGTAGAGGCAGACACTGTGAACAGCAATGAGAGAAAAGCCATATTAGTCTTTACTGCCTGTAACACCTCTGAAAATCAGCACACCAAACTTGCTCAGAGTGCTTATATCCAGACAGTAACTCTTCTTGGAGCACAGCTGGGAAAATTAAACCATTAAGAGTTTTTACCAGGCCCCCTTTAGACCACAAGGTATCTTAAATAATCACCAGCACCTTTAGCCCTTCTGGACCAGATGTTGTTTCTTTGTGTACAGAGAAATGTTGCTCATAGATGGTGATGTCCCATTTCAAATGGCCAAAAGAAAGTTAAGAGGCCTTTTTACCCCACTGACCAATGCTGGATACTGTGACACCCTATCTCCCCTGTGAGTTAAAACGTGACCTGATCATAATGTTTCACTGTCTTCACTAAGTAAAATCAGCAGCTCAGAGTTTGGACAAGGCAAGCTCATACCATACCTGCTGACAATATTCAGTGCAAATATATCACTTGACAGCCACTTCATCTTTCCATATACACTCGCTGAAGTCTAGAAATTAACTACTGGAAAAGTATATCCAGCAATGACTAAAAATCCTAAGAGTCTGGACTTCCTTGCTTGTAGCTGCTCTCTTAGCTATTCTGGAAGGGTGAAGGGAATGCTATGAAGTATCCCATGTCTGTCTTCTCCTGTCCATGTCCTATATCATGCAGGGAGCATCACAAAAGCAACTGAGAGTAGCAGATATACAGTATGCACCCTCTGTTTAAATATGATCGGCTAGAGACCTGTCAGCTGTTAATGTAAATCCCAAACAACTCCTCTGAAGGAGCTGCATGACTGCCCAATACAGAGGGAACAGGACACAGCAATGTGCAAAAAGCCATTATGGTCATCAACTCACATGACCTTGCCATAATGTTCAGAGGAACAGCTCTAAAAAGGACATACCAGAATCTTTTCTGGGAAACTCAGGAGAAGAGTTGGCACTGGAGCTTCCTGTAAAGAACAGAAAGGTGTTCATTAATGCTTTGCACAAGATCATTAAAAGCTTCCAAAACATGTCTTCCTGGCAACTGTCTAATCTCAGTGGGCAGCAAACATTTCCATTTAAAAAAAAGAGCTCTTTGGATTTCACATGAAAGAGCTGCTGATGTCTTTTCAACAAATACATGACACAACTCTTTTTAGGAGCATTACTCTTTATAGCATTACTCTTAGGATAAACAGGACTTAATCATTAAATTGTGTCCCTGATGGCTTATTTCCTAGGAAAACCACAGTGGGACTCTTGTACTGTTGGGGACAATTAATGTGACCACAGAGTGCACTGCACATTGCCTCCCTCCCTTCTATGGCAAGTTCGGTGATACCTTCATAAGTTGCATGGCGGTTGACATAAGTTTTTCTTTCAAATGTTGAGCCAGGTGATTTTGTGAGAGTAGAGCTGGGAGACTGGGCTTGTCTGTAGCTGGAGGTTGATGATGCTGAATTCAATCTACCACTTCCACCTATATTAAAACAAAAAGCCCTCAGCAAATGGAAGAGAAGCCCTTGCTGTACACTCTGGATGCCCTGGGTGCTTTATGTTACTGTCTTCTGAGCTGGACAAATTTGCATTATTGTTTCACAACTAGAGATAGACAAGAACAATATTTGGGTCTAACTCTGGCTGTCCTCAGCATTCAGTGCAGAGAGGAATACTGGTTATCGTTGTGGTTTCAAAACCAATCTTGTCAATGATATATATGAAACCAGGTTCTGGCCTAGGGCAATAGTGAGCCATCTACCCTGAGCAGGAACAAATCTAGCTCTGGATGATGCTGAGTTTTGGTTAGGATACAGATTCACTTGTAAACTCAAGTGTTACATGACACAGGCTACAAAAACTGGGAGATTGTTAAACCAAACTTGAAGTGTTGAAGGATGCAGTTTTTGAGATAATGGAAAGCAAAGATGAGTCCACATTCCCACAAAGCAGCTATCCTCACTCTCCATTTTCTGGAGAAGTGATTGAGATGTGCATCAGGCACAAGACAGCCTGAAGGTTATTAGCAGCTGTCATAAGTAGTCAGAGGAAACAATTTCCCTTTTAATTCACTTCAATGCTGTGGAGAAGGAACAGAGCAGCCATAACTCATGTGTTCATACTCTTGAACAAAATCTAATGCTGGAGTATGATCAGGGTGCAGGAAAAAGGGAGCTCTGTGATAAACTACAACCTATCTATGCTGATCAGCAGGATCAAACTGGATATTGTTTACCCATCCCAACAAAAAGAGCGTGTCCTTTTGATCTGAACAGTGTTTTTGTGCCAACTTCCCCTCTAAAAAGACCTGTTTCATTCTGTAACTTTTCAATTTAATTCAGCAGAAAGGACTACCGTGACAAGTAGGCCTCTGTTAAGAGGCATTCTGCGAGGAAGTGGGAAAGAAGAGACTGCAGAATGCCCTGTGAAACTGTAAGAACTCAGTATCTCTGAAGTTCAGGTTCTTTTCCTCCACATACTGAAAAGAAATCAATGGAAGATGACAATCCTGCATGGTCCTCTGAGTTTGCAGGACTGAGTTCAGTTCTCACACTGGTGCCAATCCAGACAATTAGACCGACATCTGCACTGGAGTTACTTCACATGTGCCCTGAGGCAAAGTGATTCCACACTCTGGCCTTTAACTGGCATGCAGGTGTCTGGCAGATCTCTTTGGTATGGCTAACTGTCCCCTTGAGCTTCCAAGTGCGCTTCACTCCCTTTGGTTTGTCAGCTCCCTTGGAGCACAGAGAATGTTTTCCATAAGGAGAGTTATACAGTCAGTCCCTCTGGGGACAGAGAAGTGTGCCAGGTACCTGGCTAGGAAGTTTAGTCTTTGGAAGCCTTTGCTGTGACAATCTGACAGCTGGGGAAAGAATGCTGTTAGAGAAGAAGCCTGGTTTTATGGAGTAGGCAGCACACACTGATTTAGCAAGTCCAGAAAATCTGGCAAAGTGTTCAAAGTGCTAAAGCCATGGACACAAAAACATAAGAAAACATTTTCTAGGAAATTCTTTAATAATATTCTACCCTCAGCAAGATCAACAAAAAGATTAATTAAAACTGTCTTTAGAACAAAAATGGTCAGAAAGGCTGATTTGGAAAAACTGAAAGAAGGGGAATTCAGTTTCTGAATGACTTCTTAAAAACAGTAGGAATGACATTTTTTGCTGTTATTCTCCTGAAATTAGGTTTTCCCTGTGGAAAATGGAACTTTTGCCATTTACTCACTCATTCTCAAACCTAGCTTTAGGGAAGGAGTACCTTTGCTTTGTGTATGTATTTGCCACTTCTACTTTCATAAACCCTGATTTCCTTACCCCTGGCTCACTCTACTTCCCTGCCTTGAATCTCTCCTCAGCCCATTTCTGCTGCCTTTGCTCTCTGTTTCCTACTGGGCAATGCTTTATTCCTTACTTGAGGTCATGTAGCTGCTTCCATGGGTGTACGACCGCTTTTCCACTCCACTCCCTCCAGATGATGTTTTGAGCCCACTGCTGCTCCCTCCTTCTGAAAGAGATGAGCATAAAATGAGACATTCTTTCCAGGCAGGAGACAAGAAGAGCAAGGACACTGCAAGAGAAGGCAGAAGGAATCCAAAGTTGTCCACATACTCAATTATAAGTGCAGCTTCATATTTGGTGAGAGATCAGAGGTGCAGAGGAGTGTCTTGGCAGAGCAGACAACCATTCACAGTTCACACCCAGCAGGTTTGTAGTCGAGTTTTGTTTCATACACAGACTGAAGAATACTCCATCATATCTATGTCATCTATATCATATATACCATATCTATATCATATATATTATCATCATAGATCAGATGATAGTGCAATTCCTTGCCAACTCAGCTGCAGCAAGCTAATCAAGGATATGGTGGGATAAAGAGTGTGGAGGATTCTTCCCTATTTGGAGCTTGTACTTCTCTACAGAGGTAGAAATGACCTGTGACTTCTGATATTACTCAAAAAGATTCACTCGCCAGCTGGGTAAGATGGCAGGGAAATAATACACTGCAGCCCCATGCAGTGGAAGCTGCAGACCCATCACTTTTGATCCTTGCTCCCAACAGACAATCACCACTGGAGACCCTAACTCTGGACTTAAATCTTTGCAGAGCCTGGTCTTCTAGTCTTAGTAGAGTATGCGGCTTTGTTCCTGACCATAGCCAGACAGGTCCCCAAATACTACTCCTCTCCAGTAACAAGTATTTTGGGGGAAAGGCATTTCTGAAAATTGCTTTCCTTTGGGTGCAGATCTCTATGCACTGAGACCTGCTGCACCCAGGGTTTTACGGAAATAATGGAAATAATGCAGACAAATAGCATGGAGAGGCACAGAACACCAAGCAGAAGCAATGCAATGACTGAGAATTACTTACTGGGTGGCAAGGTCGTCAGTCTTGTGGTTACAGTCTCTGTAATAACTGAGGGAAGAAAAGGATGCAGAGGTGATGGCATGTTAATACAGCCAAACTTAACCAATGCTCTCCCTATTCTCCATGCAAAACCATGACTTGCTCAAAGAAGATTGACTCATTTAAATAGAAGTCCCTTAAGACCACACTGCCTGGGGCTGTAGCTGCAGGCTCATTATCACAGTGCTGTGTTTCCTTGCAGGTCTTTCTAGCTCTGAATAAGAACATCACTGCCATGAAAGACTTTTTTCTTCACAGGATCCCTGTAAAATTTCTGGACACTTCTGAACCACAGCCACTGCGGTAAGAGCAAAGCCCATGGTCAGACTCCTTAGCAGCTCTCTATTAGTTAATTTTCACAAGTTCAGTAGAAGATTAACCTCTGTTTTACACAAAGCCCCTTGACTATTCTAGGCCACCCAGGGTATTGATATCAGAGGCAGAAGCAGAATCCCAATGTCTGCACTACTGGTTAGAAATGCTGTCACAGGGCAATCATCTGGTTAAACAATCAGGTCATGATACACATCTCCAAATGTCAGGTCTTGGCCCATTCTATTCCTTATTCTGACTTCCACACAGAGACCAGGGCCAGGAGCAGAATTGAGTTCTGGACCTCTGGTCAGCATTTATTCCCTTACAGAAATGGCCATTCACTTCTGGGATTTTTGGGGTGTGATATAAAAATTAAAAACCTCCTTACGTCTTTCAGTAACTTCTGATCCATCTTGCCTTGTTTTCTTTGTTACAGAATCCATATCATTGCCACCTGCAAGGAAAACAGAGGGACTGCACTCAGAGGTCTGTGAAGAGAAAGAAATGACAATAACTCCCCACAAGGCCCACCTCTTTGCTCCCTTTGGATGGGGACTAGACTGCCTGGAAGATGTCTGTGCCAGGGATTTTATAGCACCCTTCCAGAGCTGTATGATTAATACCGATGGACTGGCACTTACAACACTGGATGCTGCACAAGGCAGCAGAGCTGAAACACCAGGAGGGGCTGTAAAGCCAACAGGTGAGATGGAGGCAGTTGAAGCAAATCCACTCAGTGATGGAGTTTATACCTGGATTTCTAACCAGACTACACTACATTATGGTCTCCAGGTGTTCCCCCATAAAGGTTTGATGAAAACCACTGGATCCAAACACTACTCCCACATATCTGTTCTGGGCAGGACTCAACAGTACAGGATTAACTGTGCAGGCAAAGCTGCAGGAGTAAGCTACCTGCAACCTGCCAGTACTGCCAGAAAAACCTCAGCAGATACACTGCTGCTCTGCTGACAGTAATAGTGCATTCTCAGGGTACACTGATGCTAAAGCCACAGCACTGACTTTAGCAAAGCAGAAAAAAAACTGGAGGTACCTTTGAACTAGTTTTTTTTTGGCAGCAAGGAACTTAAAGTAGGAAGTGCTTTATCTTGCTTTACAGGTAGAGCAGAACAGTTTGGAGACCCTGTCTGTGGCTTTGGAATCTCACCTAATTTAATGCCAGCTCAGGCCAGTCTACACAGTGTGGGAATTGATGCTGCCAATGCTGTGCACACTCTTCTTCATTACTTGGATCCCTCTCTAGTCAAAATTATAATCTCTAGCAGAGGTATGACTGTCTGCCAAGGCACGAATACCACAAAAAACATGATTGTGGAAAAGAGACATCCAGAAAACACTTCTGTCAGAAGGAACCACACAATTGCTCCCTCCTAGTCTTGCTAAGATAACATTTCATCTTGTGCAGCCACAGACAATGAGAAGGAAGAGATTTTAATTTACACACAAGCTCACCATAGGCCAAAACTCTTCACTGGATTTGAACTTAAAACTGAAGGCCCAGCTGTAGCAAAATCAACACATTTAAGATGCTGAGTCTAAAAAAAAAATTGGGCAAAATTCCTTCCAAGTCTTAAAGCCCGGCTTGATGCTGAACACCATACCATGTCCCCCAGTTCTGTTAAATTTGAGTTTGATCCTCATGATTCCTCTTACTCTTCTGTAAACTGCAGCCCCCTTGATGTTACACTTGTACTGCCCAGGCATAAATACTGACACAAGGCAAGATGCAGCAGAGAATCCTCAGGAATATCCAACATTCTGATTCAATTCTGTCTTTAACCAGCTCCTGCTATTCCCAGAGCTGGACAGGAACAATCTGAGTGGAGAAGCCAAGCCACTTTAGCTCCCCATGGCAGACTCATCTGCAGTTTGCAGAGAACCCCACAGTGCCCACAGCCCTCACTCTGCACTGCTGACCTTGAGCTTGTCTAAACAGCCCTGTAAGTGGGGCTCCTGACGCCTCATCCAAGTCCTTACACAACCTGGTGGCAGCAGGATGCTGCTCAGCCCTTACAATGCTTGCTGACACCAGGGATTTCCAAGGGATTTTCCAGGGTGTTGATTCCAACACATATGGAAGACTGGAGCTATATGCATTAGGAGAGTTCCTCCACCAGCAGGGTAACAGTCCCCTGCATCAGAAGGGTTTCTGGTCATTCACTCCAAGGAAAGGCATTATCTCTGCTACTCTTCCTTACTGCATCAACAGTAGAAGCATCTTTTAAGCTCTCTCCCTAAAAACAGATGGTGGAAGCTGTTGTCTAGATGTCAGCACTGTTGGCTTTGTCAGTATTTTTGGCAAGGAGCACAGTTTTTTATTTGGAAATTGCTTTCCTACTGCTTTGTAGCCCCAGAACTCCACTTTCTCTCTGCTATGGGGAGGTGGTGCTGGTTAAGGATGCTGGAAGAGGACAGCACCAGCATGAAGTGAATGCATCTCCTGCATCTTTGCCTTCCCTTGAGAAAGGGAAGTATCTTGCTGTTATATCAATTAGGAAAAACAATAATATGTTAAAGCCCATCTTTGGAGCCGTGCATGCCACAGCCCAGCCCCAGAACACAGTGCCTTTGTATGCATGCTTGGCACATGGGTGCCAGCGGGCTGACTGCGCTGCATTTCCATTACCTGCCAGGCCTGACTCATCTCCCCAGCTCCTCCCTGCAGTCACAAAGCCATAGCTCTGGGCTATGTCAGTGGCACAGCAACAGCGATGTTGAATCAGAGAAGTCACTGCAATCATCTCAGAGCAACAAGCAGCAACTTGTGAAGAGGGGTCACTCAAACAGTGCAGGAAGGCAAGACAGCAATATTATGGCCTCTTTTACATAAGCTCAGGGGCTGTAGTGTGCTTGTGGCACCCACAGAAACAGAGAACTAGAAGCTGTCATTGACACTAGGAACCAGAAGAGGTGTGGCACTGCCACACTTGTGCAGGCTGCTTCTTCTCTGTACAGCACTGAAAGCAGGATATTAATAACTGCCCAGCACTGCAAGACATGCTCAGATTCATGCCTTCCACAAAAGCCTGACAATGCAGAGTACCTCTTCATCCTCTGTTTCACTTCACTGCAGTGCAGCACACTGGCAAGGACACTAAGCCATTCTGAGATGGGTTATTCAAACCCCTCATATTATTTTAGAATCTAGGTATTGTATGCAATGATAATAAAGTTTATTGCAGACATTTTTCAAAGGGGAGTGGAATAGCCACAAAACTGTCCTCTGGTGGAAAAATAAAAAGCGAGCACGTTTCAGATACTTCTATCTCTCCACAATGCTCTCCCAGTTTTCATCTCACAATGCTGTTACACTCACATAACATCCTTTTAGCACTCTCCTCTCTTCAGAGGTTTCTGCTGTGAGACACTCCATTAGGAAAAAGAGGAACCTGCAAGTGCTGAGATTAGTAACATTTACTGTCAGCAGAACCTTTTGATCTTGAATACTCTGACACCCAGCAGATGCCTCCAAATGCTACCACTGACTATGCCTTCCATTATATCACATGTGTTTTAGGGTGCCCCTTCCTCTTAACCAAGCCTTTCAGCTGCCACCAGTCTGGAACTAAAAGAACTGGTTAAAAATGATCCCTTATCTCTTTTACCCCACAGACTAGGAATTTGATCTTCTCATTCTGCTCTAAAAGCTGTTACTTTCAAGTCATTTTATCAAAATCAACACAGCCAGAACTGAATAAATCAAATCACACTTCCAAATCTGCTCAGTTTGTAGGCTGAAACGATGCAAATGCCAGGGAAGCAGGTTAGATGCCCAGATAAAGCTTGGACATGCTGTAGGAACCAAATTCTGCCCTGCCCACAACCTGTCCTGGCTTCTTTGACACCAATACATGCTCATATCTCAGAGCACAAGAAACAGCACTGCCCAGACTTCACTCTGCTCTGCCAGACACCTTCCTTTCAAAAATATGTCCTCGCTGTCCCTACTTAACTGTGCTACTCAAAAAGAAATAGGCCATTCTGACCTGAACAAACTTCCTTGCTCTGGCACAGAAAAGGAGACTCAATCTGGTATTAATGAAAAAAGTGTTTGCAGAATGGGAAAGATCTGCTGTCACCATTGTCACAAATGAAGCAACTTGTCACGGAAAAGTAACTTCCCTAAAATCACTCAAGTCAGTCCAAAGACAAAAAGGCAAATCTTTTACTTTATGCCACTATGTTCAAATTATTGTAGAAAGGATTCAAACTGATTCTCAAATCATACTTTTCTGACTTTTTGTGACCAAAACGCCTCATAATCTTCTATGACAAAAATACAGCACAAAGTACATGATCAATGAGTCACTGCTGATAACAAACTCACTTCTTTGAGACAAAGCAAAGTTTGTCCATAGCAACACAAACTTTCACTCAGAAGCAGTTCTAGGCATTCTAAGGACTAGAGATTTATTTCTTAATATTACACCCTGCACCCACCATCTGAAGCTCCAATTTACAATCACTACTCGTCCAGCACATTCTACATCTGGTCGGTTTTAGAAACAGCCAACAGATGATCTGCATTTCACCATGCCAGTACCCTTATGGAACACAGAAATTCAGCTAAACTTTCTATTTTGTGGTAGTTTCACAAAACGCATTAAAAATGCACCCGTAACTTGGCTGCATGTTTCATTTCTCCCAGCAGGTAAACTCCTTTCCCTGGATACTCACTTCAAAAGAGTAGTATTCACTGACAAACAGAAACCCAAAATGACCTAACTCTTCTGCAAACTTGTTTTTATATTGTATTCCCCACAGAAAAATGTAACACCTCCTTTATCCTGCCTGAAAAGTCAGCCTTATTCTTAAAGGAATCTAGAAGACAAAAATAAAGGATACCCTTTTCTGTGTTTTTTTTTCTTTTAGTAATGTAACTTACCTGGAGTGCTTTGGTTACTGAAATGAAAATCTTTTTTTCTCCTCAACTGCTTCCCTTCTACCAAAAATTTGCCGCCTACACTTTATATCATGTCCTTCCAAAGGTGTGCGGAACCTGAGTGATCATCCAAAAATGTTCATCTCTTCTTTATTAATCCTGTTTTATTCTCGCCCTTCTTTTGCTTTTCTATTCCCGTGCTCTTATACAAGTCCCAACAAAGGCGTGTCGTGGTTTCCTGCCTCACCCTACCCTTCAAATTATCTGACACTCACTAAAAAAAAGATCTGCCTCCAGGAATCAAAATTTATTGAAAGAAAAAATGCTCCTTCTTATTTGCTCAGGTAGATTAACTATTAAGATCCCAGACAAAGGTATAAAGGCTTATGTCTGGGAACATGAACATGTACAGCAGTACTTACGATACATGACATGAGATCTGTTTGGGCATTTTCTTGCAGGAAATTACACAGCACCTGCTGATGCCACTGCAAAGCTGCCTGCAAGCTAAGCATATTCAGCTGCTGCATGTGGTAATTAAGTCATTAAGAGGTGTAAAACTCAGTCTGAGATCTGGTCAAAGTGCACTTGGCTTTAAGCCTTGACCAAAAAGATAAAAGTGGCTCTGTCTTTCTGAACTTCATGCTCTTTGAACATGACACAAAACTGTCCCTCTTGTCATCAACTGCACCTAAAACCAGCACTTCGTTCATCTTATTTTACATTCACTTTCAGCACAATCCAGTGTGTGCTTCAGACACACAAGCTGTTCAAGGAAACACAGCACTGAATGCACTGGGCTATTCCAGCTCTGTAACACCTATCAGGATGAGGGACACTTATGGAATGGCAGACTGACTTCACTGAAGCAAGAGACAGGACCTCACATTTTCAGACAAAGTTCTCAGGATTGGATAAATTTCCACCCTTCTTTACCTCTGTCTACCTGTTTTCTTTATGTATAAACAAAATGAAGCCATCACAATTTTAATAAAATAAGAAAATTACAGTATTTTAATCCCGATAATGTTGTGACAAAGATCCTGGTTTAATATTTATTAAGGACAAAGTGCTCAAGAAGCATCTCTTCATGAGACGTTTAGCCAATTTCTCACTGGAAAGTTAAAGAAAGTGGAGGTAGGGTATAACAGGAAGGTGATTTAAAAGGAAACTGAAAAGAAATCACATCTTGAGAGCCTCTTGAGAGATGACTTCACATTTAACAGGGACAATATAAGAGAAGAAGATGGAGTTAAGAGTGCTGCCTGCTGAAACACATTGATTATTTCACTGAGGTCCCTACTGAGCAAGGGTCAACATCAAGGACATAATTTAGAGAGGTCCTGAGCTGCTTCACCTTTTACTGAAGTCAGTGATTGCCTCAGATACTCAGAGTCTAATGGCAGAGTGCAAAGAATTGCAGCAGACCCAGCTTCAGGTCATCAGCTGCCACTCCTGCACTAACAGTGGTGTGTGAATTGGTGGTTGGAGCAGGAGAGGCACCCTGACCTCCTCTTGGAGTAGCAATCACCATCCTTTCCCCCATCTGTCCTGCTCAATTTTGCTTGTAGCTGTAGAAGTCTGAGGTAAGAGACACGCTTCTGTTGGGTGCACTTGGGACTGTTCTACCAGATGCAGGGGTTGCTGCTTTTCCTGCTCCCAGCACAAGAAGAAGCTGCAGAGACACTGAGCTTTCAGTCAATGCCTCAGTCTGGCAGTTAGAGATGTCCAATCACAGTTGAAGACAGCACTATTTTCCTGGTGAAAGATGTTTACAGCACCTGATGCTGGCACTGAAAAAGTTGAGAAGATGAAGCAGAACTCTACCCTGCACATTCACTGCTCCTGGAGGTGGGCTGTGCTACAGCACATCTGGATCACTTCTTACTCTGCAAGGGCACTCCAAATATAAAGGTTCTCAAAGCTGAACCAGCTCATTTTGTCAAGGCCATTCTCTAAAAGCTTAAGGTGCGTTTATGGTTTAGAGGCAGACAAGTTATGGTAACTTGTCATCGTCAACTTCAAAGGAAGCTGTGGAGCACAGAATGAGGTGTACATTGGTCTGATAATTCTGTCTTTATTGACACACACATTACACAACTCGTGAATCAGCCAAGGAGCTGATTGGAATTGTGCAGGCCCATACAAGGATGGTTTGCACAAGAAAAAGCCACACCTATTTCTGTATAGCAGCTGTAGTTCCCTCCATGCCTTGGTTTTACACAGGCAGCCAGGCAGCCACTGAACCAACCAGAGCCTCCTGAGTCACACCTTGACTCAGTGCCCTGAGTTCATGGTTTGCACATCACTTGGGAAACTTGCTGTGAGTAACCCTGGGCATTAATAAAAGACTTGTTGGGAACTGATCATCTTTTCTGGGGTGCAGGGAGGTGAGTAATGTCAGGATGCAAAAACACATTGCTAACTCCATCTCTCAGGTTCCAGGATAATTCTGTGATCATCAAGAGTCTTGGCTGTTTGTACTCATTAATACAAAGATTGTACTGCTAAGGACTGCCTTTCCTCTCTCCTTCTGGCTTTATATAGCATTCCACATAGCTACTCAGTGCAAATAATAAATAACAGTATTTATAATAAGCCTTCATATTATGGAGCATTATAAAATGCAGATCCTCAACAGTGCAGGACAAACTGAATTGTACTGGCCCAGAGAGGTGGGACTGTTCTTGTGGAGCACAGCAACTGAGACGAAGTGGCTGAAGACTTGGGCTTGCTGCTCTTATTATCATCATGTAGACAGGAGGAGTGGGTCTTTTCAGCAGCTGTAGAGAACTGTGTACCTCTGCTCAGAGACATGTCTGTACAGATACCAGGGCCCCGGTGCTGCCATGCAATACAACTGCCTAATAGTTACTAGCAAGCAGCCCAGTCCAAGGGCTGGGGATGGACATGTGCATTGTCTTGTGTGTCGGGGACTGCTCCTGATAATGTAAGTTTTGGTGACAGACAGATCCAAACAAAACACATCTGTGACCTCTTAAAGTCTCCCTGCCCTCCATGCTGCTTTTCATACACATTGATGCTTGGGCATATTTTACATCTCAGCATAGGTCAGGCTGTACAGCAGGAGCTGGCTGGCAGAGCCACAAGTTGTCAACCATGTCAGACTCAGCTCTAATGGCACCAAGGCTGGGATGCAAACAGACCTGTGTGCAAAGGTGACCTGCTGTCATCTCTCCCTTGCCCTCTCTCCACACCCCACCCCACCATCCCCATAGAAATTAGGGAGCTACTCCAGCTGTCCAGCACATCACAGCATCTGCCAGGGAACAGGGCTGTGAAGCAGATGAGCCTGATCACTGCCACTCTGAGGGGTTTCACTGTGAGTTTAAATGAAGTAATTTGCATCCATAAGATTCTTCTCTTTTGCAGTGCTAGCATGATGAATAATCCCCTTCACTTTGTCCTCTAGGTAAGAGCTGCCTGCAACACATGGTGCACATGGCAGCACAGCCGTGAGCTGGACTGAGGCTCTTGTTTGGTGCTGGTAGTTATTCCCAGTGAGCCCACTGCCCAATCTGCTTGGTCAAAGGGAATCAGTCCTTGACTATTTTAGACAATGCAAGTTGCATTCACAGAATCAAATTCCCTGTTCGCTGGCTTTTAGAAAACTCCTGCCTGTTTAGAAGTCCATCTATGAACCCTTAAAACTGTTTTAGCACCAGTGCCTTTTAGACAAACTATGTGTGCTAACCTCACATATCAAATGTTTCATGAAGACAGCAAAGGGACACAACCAGTGCCAGATGACTGGGCTGTGGTGCTACCAATATACACAGTGGAGAAAAGTCAAAGCAAGATGTTTACAAAAAACTGGCACCATGGAACAAAAGAACCAAAACACTTAAAAAAATGTCTTTCTGGCAGCACCAAAGAAAATCAGGTATGATTTGTGAACAGCTCATTAGCACATCCATGGTTGAAATGTCAAGAAATTAGTATTTCAAACAAACAATTCTACCAGTTCTACCTGTGCCAGTCCAAAGCCTGCAAGTTTAAACACCCTTACAAAAAGCAACAGAGGGAGAATTGCAGTGCAACACTGCATACAGGACAAAAGCTTGAGACAAAAGCTGGACAAAAGCTCAGCTTATCTTGGAGATCTGCCTCAGAAAATTATGCGTGTTGGCAAATAAGCACAATATCTGTCTGCAGTCTTGACAGACAATTCAAAGCACATAGTGGCAGAAAAAATCCAGATGAAAAATCTCTGGCAGGCTCAGCTACAGTCTGTAGTAACTCACCAGTGCAGAGAGAGATTCTCATTAGCAGGAAGGCAAATGCAGGGGACGGTGCTGGAAGGGTCTCTGAGAGCAGTTTTCTTTTGCTTTCCCCTTTTCCAGCCCTATACATTCCTGCCCTGCAAGTTGTTTTCCCTGCTAAGTTTCAAAGGGCCATTTTTGGATCAGGGATTATTTCACAACCCAGAAGTCTTTAGGAATAGAAGTGCCACTGATGCTGTCACTCAGGTGAGTTTGTGCATAGAAAAGAATATCTCCTGGGCACTGAGAATGAAATTAAACACATGATTGTGCTCAAAGCCCACAGCTCATACTCAGTCCAAGGAACCTGGCCAAGCACTGGGGATCACTGCTGGGGAATAAGTGAAGAGAGCACCAGACCTGTTGCTGCAGGGGCAGTTGAACTGCAACCTTAGTCTGAAACCTACATCAAAATGAAATCAAAACACTCTGATTTTTTTGTGGAGAAGCGAGAGAAGGCCATCCCAGTGGTGCAATATAGTCACTTGCAACATGCAAACACCTGTACAGTGATTTAAACCTGTGATTTTCACACTGTTCTCTGCAACCCTGTGATTACAGTCCATCCTGGGCTGAAGGGGCTCTAAGAAAATGCTTCCTTTAAAATAATGAGATTTTTGAGGGAATTGTCAAGTTTAGGCAGCAAAGTTTCTCAGGGAGAAAAAAATGGGGGTTTGTACAAACATGTTAGAACAGATGTGCTCAGTATATCCTGGGAAGTTCTGGCTATCCCCCATGAATAATAAAGACTGAGGCCACTCAGTAAATTTCCTGAGTCACACTTTGAATGGAAGGCTGCAGAGTTCTACAAGATTTCTGTCCAGAGATGGTCCCTGTCAACATCATCCTTCTCCTTCTTTGCTAGGAAGGTGCTTCCTGTGATTAGGATCTCAAGCATTTCAGGGTGGTGCTCACTTTTCACGGCCAATGTAAACAATAGAATGAAAAGTCCCTGCTGGGCTGCTACGGTGCTCCCTCTAAGGGAACATGCTCCGCTGTAAGCCCTGTTTATTGCCACTGATCATTATGGATTTATCATGGATTGGAATTTATCACAGTACAGACTGGTGTTATAATCAGGGATGGGCATTTCACCTCACACCAGCTTTTTGTTCTCCTGGGTTCATCACAACCATAAATCAATTTCCAAACATATGCTTATCTGAGTATTGCAAAACAGTTTTAAATCAAGACACTGGTTACCATTAGCATAAAGCTGGACTGGGCTTGTTCGTGTTGCATTTGTTTAGATCTGGATTAACAACACACAATAAAAGACCAATCTGGATCTTATTTTGGTTCCAAAGGCAACACAGCACCTGTTATAACTGCTTGTGGTAAGAAGGTGTGTGAAACTGCTTTTATTCCTATTTCTACTGCTATGTATTGGCTGAACTGGTCTTCAGAAAGGCTTGAATCCTTCTTCTTGGCTGCTATCATGCTGCACCTGCTTTTCCTGGGGCACACAGGCTCAATCTGCCATGTGCAGGCTTGCAAAGCCTCAATTTAAATGGCACTCCTTTATTAGAGTATACATTCCAGAGGCATAAAATATTATTATCCGATACACATGACTAGAAGACTGCTAATCTCCTGCAGGACTGCAAGCACAAGACAGGACATGAGACACTTGGTAAAATCGCTCTCCAGAACACACCTCACGTGGTAGCTGGAAGCTTTGGATGTGCTGTCAGTACTGAGGTTGGAGACCCTTCTCTCTCACACTGCAAAAATTACTGAAGTAAAGAATGAGTCAATTCATTGAGACAGTAGCTCTCACTTCTTCAGTTGTCTCTTCTGTGGAAACATTCTCCTACATTATCGAAATCGTATCTCCAACACTTTTCCGCCCCTTCCAGTCTTCAAGAATCCCTCAGTATTCTCCTAAAGACAGAGATATTAACAGTCCTCTTTCTACTTCTTTCACAAATTTTCCTCATCTTCTCTTTTTAGCAAGTAGTAATGGGAATGTATTAATTCCTAGGTTTTGTGGTCATAGGAGGGAATTCTGTTATTTCAATTCACATTGAAACAGTGTCATGTGAGTTTTTTAAATTTAGTACTTCAACTGCGCCTCTATTTCCATAGGGAAATTATAGGTGCCTTCACCAGAACATACTTCTGTCTTGACTTTCAGGGTGAATTGGTTGCTTACAAAAAGACTTCTTTATACGATGTTTGCAGAAAGCATAGTGCTCTTTCTTTTTTCAACTGGTTTGAAAAAGTCTGGAGAGAGTAAATTGTCTCCAGTGTGCTGCCTGCTCCCTGAAGGTTATTCTGGAGATAACACAGATCTTTGCTCTGTTCATGAGGAAGTTGGCACAGACTGAAATTGGAATAATTTTTTTTTCTACACTGGGATTTGTTTTTACAATCTTAGCCAAAAGGTGCAAGGTCTATCTTTCTCAAATTCTGCCATTAAACATGGTTTTTTATAAATAGCAATTATCTATCTCTTTCACAGTGTCTTTCACCTGTATCTTGTTGTGTTAAAATTATAGCATTTGCGGACTTCCTTCTATTTTGACACACAGCACTTCAACAATCTGGACCAAATTTCTCATCTACATCCATCACCCTGGCACAGAATTCCTTACCATACAAATGCTCCCACAGAAACTGAACAGAGCAGATCCACAGAGAACAGTCACAACACAGACTCAATACTCCTTTTCAGAAACTGTTTGGAAAAAAACAGATACCAGGTTTAAAATAAACCAGACCTCACATTTTCTTTTTTGCCTTGACTTTGAGTCAGTTAAGAACAGACATTTGTAAAAGCTGGAAACTGTGGTTGGAGTTACAATGCAGTTAAAGACACACCATTTATCAATAGTTAGAATAAGAGTAAATATTTGAGCAATATTATAGAAGCAAAAAGTCATGGTTTACAGTTCATTAACAAGTGTTTTTCAATCTTTTTTTAAATGACCTCTCACTGTTCTTTCATCTAGAACGTCTTTTAGTTTGCAGCTGTCTTCTCATGTGGGTTTAAAGCAGTTTTCAGCACCATTCATGGTTATTTTGCTTATGCTCCCATTCCCTCAGAATGGGAAACTCTCCAAGTTTCTCACTTTTCATTAGAGATCATGCTTCTGCAAGCAAATCTCCAGCCAGACACACCTTTGCCATACAAACCACAAATGATATGCTAATTGCAACCCAAAACTGAGTGTTCAAGAATAAACAAAGAGAAGATTTGTGACCCAGAAGAGAACAGATGAGTGTAGGCCCTTTCATATTATTTATTTCTGCTTTATAAGAACACAGAGGTAGAATCCCAGAATCACAGAATGGTTTGGGTTGCAAGAGACCAAAGACCATTCAGTTCCAACCCCCTGCCATGGGGAGGGACCCCTTCCACTAGACCAGGTTGCTCAGAACCCCATCCAGCCTGGCCTTGAACACTTCCAGGGACAAGGCATCCACAACTTCTCTGGGCAACCTGTGCCAGTGGTTCACCACCCTCACAGTAAAGAATTTCTTCCTAACATCTGATCTAAGCCTGCCCTCTTTCCGTTTGAAGCCATTCAACTCTTGTCCTGTCACTACCTGCCCTTGTCAAAAGTCCCTCCCTCTCCAGCTCTCTTCTGGTCTCCCTTCAGGTACTGGAATTCAATAATTAAGTCATCTCAAAGCCTTATAATCTTGACTGTGCAGCCTTTGGAATATCTACCCATGACTGCTCATAGTAGTAAAAAGAGTGGCAATAAAAACATAACAACAGTAAGAGTTAATATTATTTTGACAGAAATCATGCAGCTCTTTCATGCGTGGCAGTCTTACAGTTAGCTCATATATAGTTAGAATTCAGACAATCCTAAGTTGCTGCATCTATCACAATTCATGTAATTGAGCTGTCACTCTTTGTTATGATTAAAATGACAATGTTAAGGCGACAACTTAGGACCAGCTCTCCAGTATCCAGAGCTGATGGAGATGTTTTTTTTCTCTTCAGCAAGACTCATTTCTGTGGAGTTAGGCAGGAACATTTCTCCATTTTCCCTGCTGACTTCTTTCACTCATTTCTCTTGATGATCCCAAGCTGACTGAGGGTCACACTGCCTTGGACAAAGGTGTTTTTCCTGGAATAGCTCACTATTTTTGCTAAATGTGAGTATTACAATTTCAGTTGCAATGAGCAAAACAACAAAGATATAAACAAGGAATATTCAGAGAAACATAATGAGCAGCAGATGGCTTTACTGGGAAAGCCTCTACATAATCTGGTTCCCAAACTCCAAGTGGCTCTTTTACTCCTTGCTCTCCCCAGTCAGGGACAGCAGTGGTTCTATCACTCCTTCAGACAATGTCACCTGTAAAAGGATCTCATTTTACAAAGCAGCTTTTCTCTTTACTATTTAAAATTAATAGTAAAAGGACTAAAGACAGCATGATGGCAAGAACACTGCGTTCAGCTGCTCAGCTGGAAGGGCAGAACCCTGGAGAAAAAGGAAGCTTTCCTTTTCAGGACTTCATCACCGACTTCAGACTAGCAGATTATTTTTTCTAAATAGTTTTGAGGAAAACATTTGCAAGTGAACACTCAAAACTTGGATCCAAGCTATTTAAGTTGCCTTTGCTTCCAGTTTCTGGCAGGTTTTCTGACTTGGCTCTGAACGTTTTGACTGTGCCCATCTCTATTTTCATGTCTCTGCTTGAAAAATCCTGTTTCTTATCCAAAGCACAAAAGTATTGCCTTTTCCAAAAGCCAAGTCTGTTGTTTGTCACTTCTCAGCAAGATGACTGGCTGGAAACTTAGTTGTTACTCAAACTTTTCATTTCACAGCCATTCAGCTTCTCATTCATTTGTTTCCATCAGAAGTTTGTCTTGTGAGACCTGTGATAACACGCAGCTTTCTCTTATTAAAATCAAGGCATTCTGGGCTCATCCTCACTCCATATGTTATGTATTTCAGATGTTCCTGCTGGCATGGAGCTTTTTGGGTATTTTTATTGTTATCACAGGGTTGCCAGATGCATGGTATAGTGGCTGCCTTCCTTATCCAGTGCCTGCAAAGGTGCTTTTTGGATTCTACTTTAACAACACCCATGATTAAAGTTGTCAGCTGAAGGCTTTGTAACTACAACACCTAAAGATGTTTTTAGTTTTCCGCATAAATTAAAGAGTTCAGAACAAAATATTTACACCTTCTCTCCCAAATATTAAAATTTGTACTAAGAAATCATTCTGTTAGGCACAGTGGCAATGTAAAACTAATGGATAAAACACAGTATAGGTGGTGATCTGAAGTGAAGTACCTTCACTACAAGTGCTTGTATTTTTTGGGGTTCAGTACACTGAGTTCACTGAATCCATTTCATTTTGAAAGATGAGGCCCAATAAGAACACTGATGCACTGCTCCCACTTCTGTCAGAACAGTATTTGCCTAAGCCTATAAAGAACACTGTGAGAGTCTTATACATTTACTTTGATGTACCTGTGTACTTTTAAGCACATAAAATTACACAACTGTAGAAAATAAGGCTGAAAAGGCCTTCAATTAAGTTTCTTGTCCATCTCTGTCTAAAGCCTATCTCCACGTCAATTATTCTTCATATTTTTCTTTAAAACACTTTTAAAACTTTACATGAGGTTTCAGAGCTTCCTGATGTGATCGGCTCCATATCTTCTACACTTGCTGTTAGAAAATGTCTTGAAGTTCCAAACAAGTATCTTGAGCTGGCAACCACTTCCTCTCTTCCCTTTTCATTGTAACTCATCTCCTTTCTTGCTGTCACCTTTTATGTATTTGAATGGTGTTGTCACATAGCCATTAGTATTTTCAACACCCAACCAACCTTTTCCTGTTCCTGCAGCTTTCCTCAGACACTGAGTTTCCTAGACCTCCAACCACTGGGAATTACCTCCAGCCCTCACAGGGAGCACTTGTGCTTAAAGCTACACACATATTTAAGTACTGTGCTAAGCTGGGGACTTCATTTCTAGTGTCGCCCAAGGCTGTAAAATACATGCTGGTCTGGTTTAATTGCATGACATTTCAGTTAATTACTGCTTTGATGATAAATCTGACAGTTTTGCAAATGTCTTTAAAATCGTAACTGCAGGTAAAAACTACCCTATTTTGCTAATGAAGGACAACCAGTGCCAAACTATTGTGAATCTTATCTACCTGACCAGCAGGCAGTGTTTAACTTACAGTTTCATAAGGTATTTCCTTAACAGTGCAGGCATGAACAGTGTGTACTGGAAACTGGTGTTCTTACTATGTCTACAAGCAAATTCATTTTATTCATTCAATAAACAGCCATGCCCAATACCTAATGCACAGCGAGACACTGAGACACACATATATATCCCCATCCTCACCCATGAAGAGGTTCAATCCCCACCATTTGAGTACCCAAAATGTAGCAGACAGAACAGCATCTGTGGCAGCTGACACATGCCAAGGGTATGCAATCAAGCAAAATGTAAAGGAATCAACAAGCCAATACATGTACATAAAATATTATAATGAAAACTGAGGTAGACAGAGACCAAGCGAGAATAAGACAGAATGGAAACAGAGACTAAGCAACTGCCAGAGTCAAGAGCAATCAGCTCACAGGTGGGAGGGCAGTGAACCATGGCTGGGCTGGTGTTAAGGGGGCTATTAGAATTACATGCTTCTTCTTCTGTTCTGTTTACTTTACTGTAGCTATTTGCAGTGTCAGTGAAATCCTTTAGCTTTTCCTAAAACCAATGCATATTGTTTGCACAACGAAACAATAACAAACTAGCAAAAAAAGACCAGCACCTAGAAGCAATATAAGTCAAGTGTACAATAAAACACATAAACAACTTAGCAATAAGCAAGTGTATGATCCAATACAAGAGAACTGTTTGCTGTGTATTGTGTGAATATTCATAGAATATGCCTCTGTCAAGTATTCAGGAACCATCAGGGACAAATGTAAACAGGATTTAAAAGAATTAGGAAGAATGTACTAAGAGTGTTCCTTCAATGGATTTTTTAATACTTTACTTAGGATCTGCATTTTTTAAAATCAGTGGAAAAACACACTCAACATTTCTTTGTGGAATACATTCTAAAGATGCTCTGAACACACACCCATCTTTTCATGAGAACCTTCCTGATCTGGTAACCACTCCTTGGGATTCCTCCACCTGAGCTGAAGAAGTATAAGTTTAATTACCCACAGCATCAGTTTGAACATGGCTGTGGGACATAAATGTAAAGGGAATCTTGTAGTACAGTTGCATTTATTCTAGCAATGGCTTTAATAGACCAAAACACTGAAGAAGGCTGCATCTCCTACATAGCTGCTTCCCACAAAAAAAGCACTTAAGCATTCAAACTTTTCTCACTTTACTTACCTTTCTTCTACCCAAATTATGCAGATGAACAAAATTCTTACAAATTAGTTTATTTAGTTGTTGATATAAAATAACCAATTCCCATGAAATCAGCTCAGCTAAATACGAAACTGGCTCATGTGGTTTTGCTGTTTAAAAAATAAATGCAGCAATAATTAATAGCTGCAATAGTGTTTGTCATGGTAACCTCAGGCTGTGAGGTTTGATGCTCCACATTTGGATGGTAAATAATTGCAACTTCTCCATCATATCTGTGGGGATGGCTCTTGCACACAGGTTTACTTAGAAAAGCAAATCCTTCTTTGTAAGGAATATATATGAGCCACATCCTTCTAATATTGTTCCTTCTCAGTGGTATTGCTCCCATTCTCATGGTGATATACCCAAGTCTTAAAAGTGCACCACTGAATGACTTCACCTCTCTGGCCTGCTCCTGAGGCTTGGCAATATGCATGGCAATCAATCTTTGGTGGACTAGAATTTATAATAAAAGGAAAACTTATGAATTATTTAGCTTCTTGAAGTACTTTCAGCCTCTCCACTGCCTGGTGGACTCTTCAGAGAGCTGTACCTCAAACTGGTTGTCTGGTGCCAAAATCAGACTGCAGGTTTGACTGTGAAAAGTCTGAAATAATGAGACTGGCAGAGCTGATGGAGATCTGCCTGCAGCATTGAGCAGAAAGGGTAATTTTTTCATTTGCAGTTTTCCTGGCAGTGCTATGTAGGGACTCTGCCAGCATAAGCTTGCAGCATCTCTCTGTGTTGGCTTTTGAGATGTATTTGTACTTTTCACCTGAAAGATGCACCTGTTTAGGTATGTTTACCTGAGAAGCTGGAGATGGCTAAGGAGCGCCATTTATTTGTACTAAATGGAACCTGAAACTCCTTGAGAAGGCAACTGATAAACACCAAGACCTTTCAGTAACAGATACCGGCACAAGCATTCTCTCTGGAGAAGAGATCCTCCTCTTATCATCATTTCTCACCTCTGCCTACTGCCCTTTGTTTTTGGTTTGTTTTTCCTGTTTGTGTTGTTAAACAGATCTTTTGAAAACCAGTGGTTACAGCCAGGCACATTAACTGATAGAGCAAAGCAGAAGTAGCTTTTCATTATAGTGGTATTTGTGAGAAAGCATGTCTCTAGGTTTGAGAGAAAACCTTAGGATTAGGAAGTGTAAAACCAGAGGGACTTTCACAGCTTCTAGGCTTGATTTTAGATAGTTAGAATTCTGCTTTAAGGAAAAAAAGTCTGATCCAGAATTCCTCACTGAGATGGAAAAGAAACATGTCACCAAACAGAGTAAACTGTAGGGAGCAGATGATTATATCCTTGATTAATCTTTGCACCCACATGTCACATGTGATTAAGTAGTGTACACCCATATGTGCACTGTTGATCCTAGAAAGATGAATCCCACACATGACTTCCTATCCAGACATCATGTGGACAGTTTTAAGGCTATTCATGCCCAGTCTCATAGTCTCAAGAACAGGCAGGGTATGCACTACGTAAAACTTACAAGTGATCTATCTGCTGATCTAAAACATGAGGAGCCTTTCAAGAGAAAACTTGCCAGTGCATACCCATGTGTTGAGTTACCAGCATGCATTTAACAGTGATGAAATAGCTTATTCTGGCATATGTTACTCATGAAATGCTTGTAATTAACTCAAGGAAAAAATGCACTAAACTTTAAAACATGAAAACCAGAATAATTGTTTCAGCTGTGAATGAACTTCAAGATTTCTCTTTTCCAGAATATCATGTAATATGATATGGTATGGCTGTCATCAAAGATGTTGATGATAAAGAGCCTGTTCAGTGTCTGTTGATGTGTGTGGTGGAGGTCACTGCAGCCAGGACACATTCGAAGTTACATGGGCTACTGAAAGGAAAGAGTCCCATCAGTTAAAGCAGGTGGCCTTCGCTAGCTTGGTTCACTTAGCATCAGTTCAGTGTTTGTGCACTCTACTCACGACAAATGTTCTTCACCCAAAACACAGTTCTCTTAATGCGCTGAGAGGGAGACTGGTGGCTTTCCCACACACTGTGAAACACTTACACTAATGCAGTCAGCTGCAATTCCAGTATCCTCAGCACCACATGAAATAATTCCATTAGCTGACTCCATATGCCACACTTCTACTAAGTTCCATCAGGATAGCAGAGTTCTGCTTCCCTTCAGTTCAGCAGGAACTTTCTCAATGACTTCAAATGTCACAAGGGCTAAGCTGCCCTTCTGCAGGAAGACAACACAACAGTAAAAAAAACATAACAGTAATCACTTGAACCTACCGAGGTTGTCAGAAAATATTAACACACTCATCAGTAAAGCTTTCTGTATGTCTGTGTAGAGAAACAGACTCAAAACGCAGTTATTTCAGATAGGAATATAGGTAGAAAATTTGCACTGTAATTGGAACAAAATAATACAGGTCATAAACACTGAAAAATAACTAGCATAAACTGCATATTTCACTCAAGAAAAAGGGAGACGTCAAAAAAGCTCCACTGCACATTTTACTTGCTAAAGGAAATGGCACCAAAAACATTTTTGTTGTCTTCCCTTTAGCTGAGTATTTTGGGAGGAGGGGTGATAAAAGAGTATTTACCGAGTTCCCACTGTTTTGGAGTACCTTAAATCTTTTGACTTTTAAGAATTTGCCTCAACCTTTATATTAAGAAGTGACAGTTTCATATCTGTTCACAAATTTTGGTGAATTGCCAGCCTCACAATTCTGAGGCAGCTGTCCTTAGACATGTGATTTGGTTTGCACAAATAATACACAGACATATCCCCCATCTCACAACAATCACGCACACTTGAAATGTTGTATCAGTTATTAACTGTACGGAAACCAGGAGAGAGCTCTAAGCCAGTTCTCAGTCCACTGTACTACTTCTGAACCTGATTTGCAACATAAGGTGGTGGAAGTGCCTGACAACATTGCCACATTGAAAACTCAGCCCTCTAGATATGATTTTATTCTCTGCAGTATCAAGAGATGGAAAACTGCCATGAACACGTTAATATTTCATCCTTAGGAAAAGACTTCTAAATTTTTACTTTATAAGGTTTTCTTTAGCCTCAGGTAAATGACCTAATTAATTTCTAGGGACAAAGTGTGTTTTTAAACATTGCCTGCTGGTGCTGCAGTTTGGTATGGTGTGCTCAGTAGAATGGTTATTTGTTCTAAAACAAAAAAATAACCAGTGGGGCTGCTGAGGTGATGACAGACACTACTCACTCATGTCTGCACTCAGGAGCAACAGGGAAACCCCCAGAGGTTCAGGAGGAAGGAGAAGTCTCCATTGCTGCTTACCTGTGCACTGGATGACTTGTTTGGTTCACCAGTTTAACCCACTGGGTCCCATCAAGGCCTCCAAAATATGGGTAACTGTTCAAACCAGCTCGTCTGCACTTGCAAATATACCACATTCACTTTTTCAGCTTCACCAATTCCAACAGCACAGACAAATGTGAGCAATCCAAGAGTTATGTGCACACAGCATGGAGGAACTCTTGTATCAGGTATGTGAGAAAATGAAACAACACTTCAAGCTCCACTACAATTCAAATACTTTTAACACAAAAATATGCTCAGACCATCAGAGATGGCAAAAGCTGTACCAGGGACTAGTTTGGGCAAAGGCTTAGATTTAAAAGGCTTGAATTTTCTTAAAATGATGATCAATCAGTTTTCCAGCAGAGACAAGAACACTGAAGGTCTGTTTATTGTTTCCTTTGTCTGCTACAGTCTCATAAACACTTCAAACTGTAATCTTTGGCTTGTTATGTCAGACAAAATCCCACAGACACAGAAATATGAGACAATCATATGCCGACCCCTTTTATTAGCACTGTGCCTCACCCACTTGGTTATTCACACATGCGGCAATGAGAGCTACGCTGCCCGTCTTGCCTGGCTCTTACATTATCTTCTGTAACGGCAAATTGCAATGCCCCTCAGCTACAATAAATCCAGGCAGTTTTTCTTTTCAAGGCAGGTACCTTGAAAATTGCAAGCCACAAGATGTAAAGCAGAAAAGGCAAAAAAGATTTACTTTTGCTTTAGCTTATGCTGATGTCATTCTAGAGACTTCACTTTCAGTTACTGGGCATTTGCACCATTATGAGAGCAGAATCCATCTCTCAAGGAGAGGTTTTGTTGTAGTAAACTGGTTTTACTCCAGGAATCTGGTCTATAAAGTCCTTTCCCTGGTATATTTACATGGCTATAAGCAAGTCAGAACATCTTTCTGAGAAGCGAACTGCAGCCAGCAAAAACACAGCCCTAGGCTGATGCAGAAGTGGGTAGGATTTTAAAACTTTCTGCAGCAGTTAGTGGTTAGGCACATAAAAGCACCCCACCCTCCTGCCCCAGGCAAGAGAGAATACGCAGACAGTGCAGAGTGTACTTCATGCATCAGGATACATCACTTGGCTTTAAACAAGATCAACAGATTTCAGAAAAATGCAACAAGGAGGCAATAGATATGTGCCAAAAGACATAGTATGTTGACTAACATCCCAATTACTCTGTGGCCATGTTTAGGGGGAGAAGGCCTGATCGCTGCGCCCAGCAAACTGCTAAAGGGAAGTTTTATGATGCTCCTGACACTCTGGAAGAGAAGAACCCATAAAGCTCAAATTGGAGTTTCTAAACTCAAAGCCAGTATCCTTTACTATTACTTTCCATTTTGGCTTTGCTACTACAGATGATGCCCATAGGGGAATTAAAACATGTCCTTGTCCTGAGAGTGCTCATGTGTCAGCCTCAGTGCTCTTCTGGTACCACAAGATTCTTGAGAGGGTACATGGGTAGTATCTTTCAACTGTGCAGACAAACTGGTGTACACTTGGAAGAAAAAATAATCTAATCACTAAAATATAATCACAGAAATACCAAAGAAAATAAAACTAAGGAGCACATTTTCCTTTTGGCTCCTTGGGGAAACTAATTTCCCTGAAGGGAAGTGGTATGTTCAGCAAATAGAGATCAGTAATTTTATTACCCAGTGCACAATTTCCTACACTTTTTTTCATTTGTTTTGCTTACCCCAAACTATTCTGATCACAAGAGGAATCAAAGAAATCAAACAATAGCATTATAGTGCTTAATAAACACTATATTGCAATGAAGGTGCTACTGTGTGCACATACTGGTGAGAGCTTAACTGAACAGCATGGAAACAGTCTGCAGTGTGCCATAAACATGCCAGTATCAATGACACACAGATAGTCTGTTTTCCTCAAGGGGAACAGATGCGCAGTTTTTGAGAGGAAGGTTTCAGTCTGACTCTGGTTTGCCATAATTAAATTGAAGATAATGTAATATCCATCACTATAGTGCTTCTGCAATAAAAATACTGGGTAGTCACTGGATAGTGCCTGATGGTTCCCAGCTCTGAAAGGAGCCTCCAGCCAAATGTTGGGCAAGTCATGTTTTTGCAGTACTGCATAAACACCAGGCAAATTCACAGGTAAATGGAGCAAACACAGCTAAACACTTAATATCAACCTGAACCGGATCTTTTCCTAGAGTCATTACCCATCAGTGAATACTGATGACAATATTTCCTTTCCTCTACTCTAGATGTAGCACTTTAAACTCATGCACCCAACATGTGGCACCATTGTTCTATATTCCCAGTCCCAAACAATCTTTAATCCCCCTTGGGGTGGGGCACATGGGCGTTGATCTGATTAAGTGCAATGATAATGCACAGGATGACTTTTTCATGTGTTATGTTCCTGTAAAACCTTACTGGAATCTCACCTGGCAAATGATCTAAAATCTCAAACTTTCTGTTTTTCTTGTGCAACTCATCTGTTAACATGCCTGTACAACAGAGAATGAGTAATTTAAAGCAGGGACCATCCTTGAAATTCAAGGAAATACCCTGTGAACTTGGAGACATGCCATTGCAAAGCTCCAGAGTATCTGAGATCCAACCATCTCGATAAATTTGCAGCAGAAGTTCTATTAGCACTTTCGCTGTTGCACTCAGGGAAAAATATTTGTCACAAATTAAAATATTTGAGACATTAAATTAACTGAAGGTTTAAAAAAAACAAACCCAAAACCCAAAAAACAGGGCAGGTTTAAAAAATGCAACCAAACTGCCTCAACACTTGGGGCATCGTGCAACGGGGTTTTTTTGGTAGATGGTTACAAAAGGTAGTACAACACCACATAATGTAAATTCTCACATTTGCTACTGAAAATTTTTTCTATATCAATTTCACTCACGGATAAAATCTTATACAAGAAGTAACCTAAAGGTCTCAAGTTCTCACATTTCCCAACACAACTCATTGTAGATGGGCTTTGAATGCTTTGATACCTTTTACTGAAGAAGAGTAAAAGGTTGCTATCATCCTTGTCAAATACTCTTTGGAGTGTATGAATCTATGAAAACTCATGGTCAAAACCACAGCAATTGCTCACATGTTATCACACCTACAACACTCAGTGTTTACTCACCTCTCAGCTCAAGACTCCCTCTGGTCACAACAGAGATGGGAGTTACACGAGGTGAAGAGAAAATAGAGCATCCTCATCTGTAGTTGTGAGGAGGAACCTGGCAGGAAATTAATGCAATTCTGACACACCAGCTAAGGGCATGATCCAGTGAGAGCATGTGGGTGCTTGTACCCCATGTGCAGCTCTCAGCACAGCTGCGTGAGGCATGGATGCACAGCTCGGGGCCCTTCAGCTATGGGCAGTGCTGGAGGAACCACTGGGACATCATCCCTAAGGGCTGGGAGCTACTACGCTTCCACAGCTCATTTTGCCCGTCCTGACAGTTATAGTTGAAAAACATTTTGTACAAATCAGTTTTGAAAAAAGTAAATCCACGTGGGGAAGCCAGGTGTGCCACTGACAGACAGGAAGATCACTCTTGCTTCAGCAGCGCCTTCGAGCGCCAGGGAACTCTCTAATCCTGAACTGCACAGCGCAGCCACAGCTGGGACTGCTCCTTGTCACAGTCACAATCTCCCTGACTCCTTCTCTAGTCAAATTTTTCATTTTCACTTCTTTCCCAAAACAATGACAGTGCTGCTCAGGTCATACATATACCAGTGCGTCTCTCAGTTACACTTTTTCCCCTTCTATGAGGAGACAGTGCCTGGGATAAAAGCTTTGGCAGCTTGAGGTGAAGAGTTGTGATTCTCTTGGCTGTGACAAAGGGCAAAGCCTATTGTGCTATCCATGGTGGGGAGTGCTCCATGCTCAGGCAGAAACCCCCTCTCTGGCACTTGGGACACTTGCAGGAACACCTGTCTTATCTTCTTCAGCTAGCCCAGAGAAGGTTTAGGTCGGTCACTAAGAAAAATTTCTCTATAGAAATGGTGATTGGGATTGGAACACAATGCCAGGTGAGGTGGTGGAGTCACCACCCCTAAAAGTGTTTTAAGATTGAATGTGGCACTTGGTGCCATGGTGGTGTTGGGTCATAGGCTGGATTCGATGATCTTAAAGGTCTTTTCCTGCCTAACTGATCCTGTGATTCTGTGAGGTGGCACCTGGCCTTGGCCCAGATCCTATCCATGGGCGGCGGGCCCCCGCTGGCCTATGGGACACAGCACCATCTGGCATGCCCAGATGCAACAGCAAAGTCTAGGAGGTTTCCGGGGAAGCCCTGCCCGCGGGATCGGGATCGGGATCGGGATCGGGATCGATCCCCCTCACGCCCCGCGCCCTCCCCACACCGCCTCTCCCTGCGCGCAGGCGCGAGCAGCTCGCGCCAGCCGGGCACGCGCGGCGCGCAGGCGCGGGCCCGCCTGAGCCCCGGCAGCGGGAGGTTGAAGCGAGTGAGGGGAGCGCGGCGGTCCCGCCTGGTTCTTTCCTCCTTCACCTGGGTCCTGGGGATTTGTGCTCCCCCAGGGGCCTCCCCTCACTCCTCAGCCCTGCGAGTCGGTGCTGTGGCTGCGTTTTTGGGGTGCAGCACCTCAGAACGAGCTCCACGGCTCTGTGGTCTTGTTTATGGACTGCCCAGCCTTCTTCCTGCTTCTCTGCGGGTGAAAAACAAGGCAAAAGCTGTATCGAGTGTTAATAGAGCCCTTTGTTGTTGAAAGAGTAAAAGGAGTGAGTTACATAACGTAGCTATAAGCAGGAAAACTGAGGACGTAGTCACAGACGTACCCAAAGTGCAAAAGTCAAGTAAGTACTGAAAAGCAAAATTGTCTTTTCCCATTCTAACTCAAGTTTTCTTTACTTGCTGGACAGAATTGTTTGTGTGGTCAACAGCATCACTCCTTGAAAATGTCAAGGATTCTTAGCCTAAGATGCAGGGAAAGGATTTTAAGAGTGCAGGAGATCTGTGTGAATCTGCTGCCAAGTAACAGCATAAGCAAACCAGTGGAAAAAGTATTTGTTATACTCACGGTCATTTGAAAACGAATCTGCATTCGAAAGTAAAGGCAGAGAATCGTAGGATTGTTTGGGTTTTTTAAAGCTATCTCTTAGGCTTGAAATTGTTTTGCTCCTTGGAAACACGTAGTATATATTTGTGACATACAGTATACATAAGCATGATGTAGCTTTTTCTAGGCTCTTGCTTACACCAAGAAATAGCAGTATTAAACTTCCATTATAATTAAAGGATGCTGTGGGCTTCCTGTTTAATTGATAGATTGCTAAAATACTCAATTAACTATTTACTAAGGTCTGGGGTTTTTTAATGGAGTGCCGTATGTTCAGTTTTGCATAGCTGGGAGGGAATGTTTACTTCTAAGATAAATGAAGACCTCCATCCTTTGGTATCAAGCCAGGAAGACCAGGGTTGCTGGGCTGTTAAGGCTTTGGCATACTGAAACTTAGGCAGTTGTCATCTCTGAAGAGGAAGCCCCTTGTGCCAGTCCTGTGTTGCCTAGTTTTGGTTTGCAGGATTTTATTCTTGAGAGGCTTCTATTTCAAAACTCCTAATTGCAATTTGCAGGTGAGTGGAGGTGTAGCTGTCGATTTTCCAGCTGCATTCTGGTCATTAGCAGGTGGTTCACAATTGCTAAACGAAGTTAAACATTGCCAAATCGATTTGAAGTTGGTTAGTTCTGGGAGGTGTGATTTAACCGTTTTAATTAAAGTGCCTTTCTGAGTGAGCTTGGGATGCTTCCTGTTAATCAAAACTTCCACCTGTGTAATTACTTTTTTAAGCAGCATCCCCAGAAGGATCAAATGAGACTGGATTCTTTTCACAGACCTGGATACTCAATTATTTTATTCTATATAAAAAGATTAATTGTTTATACGTGTGGGCAACAAAAGTCTTCCTGGCTCCACAGAGCTTTAGAAGCGAGGGGGAAAATAATATATAAAATGGATAGTAAAATACTTTGTGGCAGTTAGTAGTGTCATGCATCCTCTTAAAGAAAAGCTGTTCACAAAGCAAGATGCTACTTAGCACATGAAACAGTTGCGTAACTTATGCAGATGTGTTTTTTGAACATGCCAATTAGAAAATAAGCCTTAGAATTTCATATTAGAGCTTTTTACTCATTTCTGCAGCCAAATGGCTTATTATAATCAGGTGAAAATAACACCATAATTCATTCTGTCATTTAACAGAGGCTGCTATTCATCTCGAGATGGAAGAGTCAGTGCTGGATAAATTGCCATCTTTGTGCAGTACTCCAAAGGATTCTGGGGCAGCACCTGCACGGGGAACTAGTTCAGGGAAACAGGTATGAAAACTTATTACTTTTCCAATAATGTGATTCTTCATAGTATCAAAAATGCTTGTGAAATCAAGGAGTCAGAAGTCACTGATATACTGCTTGCTGTAAAGGTAGAGATAGGTACCTTATACCTATAAGGTACCTACCACGAGGCTGTGCAAGTAAGGAATGTGCCTGGTATACTTGGCTCTGAAAAGGCAGATATTTGCTGTGAATACAAAGTGATGGAGCAACACTACCCAAATGCCATACTAATAAATTTAAATACTATATAGGGTGTGTGGTGGATTTTTTTCCTTGATTGTTTTAACCTGTCATCTTCAGTTTTCTCAAATCCTAGTCTTCTCGTTTGCCGTGCGTGTAGGATGACTTTCTGTGACTTCTGCCTGCAGTGGAACAAAGTACAATGCTTTCAGTTTGTATATTCTCCACAGTGCTGAGCTCTGCTTTGGTCTTCTCCTGGCATGTGAAATGGTGATACTGTCACACCCGGCATTCAGATCTGTGCAGGACAGGCGTGATTTGAAAGTATTCCGTAACTAATCCCTCACTCCTGTATTTTAGTGCATTTCTATAAAGAAAAATGTTAGATACAAATGATAAAAAAATATTTGGAAGAAAAAATCCTTTTTACATGTTTGTGAAGTATCTTGAAACATGAACAATTCAATATTATACAGGTATGTCTAATATGCTCTAGAGTACAGATGTTTTGTACTAGTTCTAATACAGATGTATACATGTGATAGGATGGAACAGCAGGAAAAATAACCCTTACCTCCATCAAACTAGAGGGGAAATTGATAGAATAAAATTAGCCTCGTTGAAATATGCCATATTTCTTTTACACATAGACTAGATGAGTAAGTTTGCCTCAGCAGAATACAGGATTTGGTCCAAGAAAATTATATTACATACTTTATGTAAAGAACAATGATGGGTAAACAGTTGTTTGAGATTTGATAAAAATCTAAGATTATTCTGACCACCTGCTTTTTTTTTGGTTTATTTTATTTTTTAGCAAATGAGTGCAGCTCTGAGGGAACGATTAAGGAAAACAAGACGTTCATTTAATGCCAGGTTTACAGTGGCAAAGCGGCTCAAAATAGACACTGAAGAAAAAGACTCTGCTGGTGCTGACACAGGATGCTTGCCAGAGACGAGTACTGACTGTTCCAGATTACAAGATGGTTCTGAAAACCTGGAAGGAAATGGCATTGGACACACATGTTTCAAAAGTCCCTTACAGGGGCGTGATCCCTGTGGATCAGCAGAGAATTCGGGTGTGCTACAGGCTGATCTTGGTCAGCAGCAGTCCCTGGAAGAAAAAGTAAAGCTGGTGAAACAAGTGCAAGAGAAGGAGGAGCTGCTTCGTAGGCTCAAACTGGTGAAGATGTATCGCTCCAAGGTGAGGCAATATTTACTCACTGGTGTTTTAGGGTGGTGTTTGTGTATTGTCTCAGTTTAAGGCATTTTTAAAGAATATCTGCAGGGTATCAAAACCTCCTTCTGTCATAAGGATGACTCATTTTTTGTTTTTCCCAATTTTAGAACAACCTGTCTGAGCTCCAGGCTTTGATAGTGAAGTGGAGAAGCAGCACCCAGCTGATGCTGTACGAGCTGCAGTCAGCCTTTTCTGCAGATGGCAAGAAAGTGAGTCTCACTGAGCTCATCGACACTTTTGGGTTAGAAGACCAGTTACTGCACTACAGCAGAGCAGAAGAAGATTTTGTAGATGAATAATCTACAGCTACAGAGCTTTCTTTGCACAGACACAAAAGCAGAAAAGACTGAATAAATTCTGATTGTGTCAGAAGTGTTGGTCAGACAATGGACTTTATGCTTTGGGGTTAGGAGGTTTTCTCAAGAGCTACTTGTAAAGCTGTGTACATACATACAGTAGGCACTGTAAAAGGCAGTACTTACTGGAAAAAATCAAACTGGTGGTGTTTTGAAGAACCTGGTTTAATGACTTGGTCAGTGAATTTTTATTTAATAAAAATAAAATTGTCATACTTTAACAGATAGAAAGCAGCCCATTTTTTGATTTTTCTCTGCGTGGCTACTTGTATTGAAATAACTCAAATTGTCAATTCTGTTCACGTTCAGATGGGAAAGAGTTCAGTTTGCTGTTTGTAGATACACCTCCATTTTACAAATGTCTTCCTGGTGCCAGTCAGCCAATGAAGGCTAATAACAGCATTTTGTGAGTTAAGTAAAGATAACTAATTTTAATGATGTTAATATTCCAGAGCTGAGATAAGATGTTCTCACTAGCTTTAACTCCTACTGTGGGAGATGTGCCATAATGCTGTTGCTTTCAGGTACTGGTCCAGTCAGTCTCTTCAGAGCTGCTGTCTCATAAGCATTCTGCCACAGCCTGAGGTAACAGAAGGGAAGGCAAGAAAATTGAAACCAACTTTCTACTCTCCTACTACATCTGAGAGCCCAAATGTTTTCTCTCTTCAAATAAATAAGAAAAACAAGGCCTTATTTAATGGGATTGCTTCAAACACAGCATCATAAAGCTGAATAAGTCTTTACCATTTCATTTATCCTCCAATAAATGCCTTTTTTAAAAGTTGGGGTTTTTTTAACTTGAAATTGCTTATTTTGTCATCATGGTGACTTCTGTTTTTTATTTTCCCTAAAATCACTGTTTCTCAAGTTTAACAATACATAAATCTTAACTGCTTTACAACTCTCCCTGCTAGGAATCTTGTTTTCTTGTTGGTTATACCCTACCTCTTTTTTTTACAGGTGCTCTATCCTGTTTCCTTAATAAGAGATTAATTTCTTTGCTCAAGAGAAACAAAATCAAAGACCATACAGAACCTTTTAACATTGGTAAAGTTCATTAGACTTAAGCCTGTACCTACAACTTGCCCTTAAGAATACTGACTGATGCTGTCCAGAGAGAATGAATGTAGAACAACCTTTATTGCTAATCCCGTTTTGAGTATTAAAGCAGTGTTTCTCTGCCTTGTTAGGCTTGTACAAAAAAGATGATGGTGTCTGGTGAAGGGGCCAGTTATCTTCTCCAAGAACCTTGGCACATTTGGAACTATGCTGCTTCAAGGGCAAGAAGTCTTTCAATAAGTAAGATGTAATTAAAATCCTTAAAAATCCCAGTTAGAGATGGTAAAGCAAAAAAGGGTATGTACAGGATCACAACTGAAGTAGTTTTTTTCTTACAAATGTACAATTTTAAATTAAGGTATCAAAGCTATTAATGCTCTCACAATGAAATGGGTTTAGATGCCATGTGAATTTATGAAAGGAGAAGAATTGACACATACCATGGAGCAGGGAAATAAAAAGCAGGGAGAATGCCCAAGCAGGTACATCAGGCTCCAGCAGTAGTTAATTTTATCACAGGTTCTTTATTTTTCTTAGCTGTCATGGAGGGAGCTGGCAGGAGAATACACTGCATCTCAGTGTAAAGGGGTGGGAGATGCCAGCAACTATTTCAGGAGGCCAGATGCTTCCAAACTTGGTTTTCCTGTGATTCTGCCTGTGGCAGCAGCCACACTCCTGCTGGCTGTGGGTAATTATACCATGAAAAGGCACAGCTGCTTTTAGACCAGGGCCAGCTCTCACATGGTCAGGGGATGTGTCCCTACATCTGCTCAGAAACCTACACCTGTGCCATCACCAGGGTAAATTACTTCGTCAAATCCACAGACATGAATTTTAGCAGGTGCCAATTCATATATTTACCTTTGAAAGGTTCTACAATTGCATATTGCAATCAATGGGCATACAAATATACCTGTTTTTCTATCAGTCTACAATTTCTTAGATCCTTTGTTTTTTGTAATGAGCTATATGGTTTTTATAATAAATATAGTAGAAATACATTAGAAATAGATCTCATCAACTGAAATATAATGGGGGTAAGACCAGGTGTAAAAAACACAAATCAGACAACCATGCATCTTTCAAATGGAAGTTATTTTTAAAGGAATTACAGAAGAAACAATTTGTGGAAAGAAAAGTTCAGAGAGAAGAATCACCTGTCAAAACTCTTTTCCTTAGATAACACCATGGTATTATTCATCTACCTAGACTGATTTTTAAACAATATAGTCTCTTCTTGGATTGTGACTTTCAGCTTCTGACTGAAGCATTGCAAGCTCTTTTTCCTGTTCCCTTATAAGATGCCGTAGATATTTCTGCTTCACAATCTCTTGGTAACGCTGCCTTGTGATCTTTTTAGAAATATCCCGTGTGTCTGCAGAAAACAAAGTATTAGTGTTAGCTTGTGCTCATAGGGGATTCTATATTTATATGGGACCTGTCCCGGGTTATTCCAAGTTCTGTATAAAATAGGCAAACATTTTAAAAAAGGCTCACAGTTGGGCTTAAGAGCCTTAATAGTACTGAATAAAGCAAAATATTTCAAAAAGGCACTGGGCATGCTTTCTTTATCTTCTAGCAAGTGCCCACTGTTTTGAAAATCTGTAACTGTTTTCCACTGGTGAAAAGATCTCTGTAAGTTTTCCTAATAGTGAATACTGTTCTTAGTTCCACATTACTTCCTCTGTTCTCTTGGAAGGGTGGAAAGAAGCCCACTGAACAGTTCTCAGAAAAAATGAAAGTGTGTTGCCTAATGAAGTTATTAATGACTGTATTATTTTGACTTGAACAGTTTCAGAAATTGAGTTAATTCAGTCAATTAGCTTTGGTTACAAGAGCCACAAGAGTCTCCAGGTAACTCTGCCAGTAACCATGTTAGGTTTTGGGAGGAAGGGCTCTGCTCATTGTGCACATACAGCAACAAATAGGCATTCCTTGCCCCTCAGCTGATGGCGGAGAACAGCACTCTCCAACTTTGGAGTTATTTTCTGCACATTCTTTGCTTGTGCCTTAAAGTGCATCACTGGACTCACCAGCTGCCTGGAAGATTTGCATTCTTTCTGACACAGAGACGAGCATTTCCTTCAGCTGCAGGCTGAGCTCGTAGTTCACTTGCTCTTTTTGACGGATGCTCTTCTTCAGCTCTCTGACTTTTCTCTGATGGTTCCTCACATTCTTCTTGTGCAACTGTCCATTTTGAGATGAATAAAGCAAATATATGAGGTCATACAAAAACTGTACAGATAAACTTATGCTAAAAAGCTATAATTTTAAGCACTGTGTTGTAGCTTGATAAACTTTCATGTATGTTGATGTGACTAGTAGCACATTCTAAGCTTTACTTTGTATAGTGTCTCACACATCATACTTCAGTATGTTTATGGAATTCTAATTTAAGAGGCAGCAAAGGAATAAAGAGGTATGGGTCAGGAAGAGAGATATATTACAGATAAAACTTGAAAGGCAAAGGGAGAAAAGGAAGTCAATGGAATCAGTGAGTTAAAGACATACTCTTGACTGCTGGGAGCTGGTGAAGCTGATGAATGGGCTGTAAAGGGACAAGATAAATACTAAAGCCTGAAGAGGAAAAGGAGGCTGATGCCAACTAGCACAACTTGGAGAAAATCCAGTGAAGTCACTTAAAAACAAGGACAGTCATAATTTGAATGATGAAATACATAAGGTAGCCAGCAAATCAGATTGTTGTGTCTCTTATTTTGAATACAGGGGGGAGGGGTACTTTGAACAAGCTGGTGCTCCTGGAGAGAAACATTAAACAGTGAAGACTGAAAGAATGCTTCATTAGAAATGGAAGAGTGAGTTTTATAGGCAGTGCTGTGTCAGAAGCAATTAGCAGATCTGCATTCAGATGTTCAGGATAGGAAACTATTTAATTCCAGTAACAGAGCAAGTAGATTTCTCTCCATAGGCTTGATCTCTGCAGCAGTCCATGCATGATGACTGCTTCCAAACACAAGGGAACTGCTGCTGTAGACAGCACAGCTCAAGTTGAGGAAACTACTGAAAGCCAGATGGACAAATACATTATCTATATCTGTCTCTATCTCAATTTCTATCTCTGTCTCTATCTGTGTGTGCTGTTATGGGTGTACTCCAACAGTCCTTGGATTAGCATGCCTTTATCAATTGCACTTATTCTTTCAAACACCTCTTGCTAATGAAGAAAAGGAGCTGCATTTAAACTAAGGGTGTGTCTCAGACGTGGTGGTTCCCTTGGATTTACCTTATCCATGACACAAAGACTCTGCTCCATCCCTGCTAAGTGCTGAGTGATGTGGGCATCGTAGTTGTGCACAGTTAGGAACTGAAGAAATGAAACCAGAAAGAAATTATCTTATGCCTGTTCATTCTCAACAATTCCACCCTTCCATAAAGAAAATCATACTATGTGCAACTCAAAAACACTAGAATTCTGCAGTGGTAAAGCTTACTAGTGATCATAAATGGACATTGTAAGGATACTCTTGGATGCTATGTGAGTACTGGACTGTGCAGCTGTTAAAAAGGATCTTATATATAATATATTTATAATGGAAACAAGGGCCAAACAAGTATGCTGAGATTGTCAAAAACCCCAAGCTATACTTTTGCTTATAACGTAATCTAAGCTAACATAACTGGAGGCCTAAGACTGTCTTTAGGCTAGAGAGGAAAATTATTATTTTCTGTCTAGTGGCTTCCTAATAATTTTTACTTCTCTTATTGTTCTATCTGCATAGTAACTGACATTTCAGAGAATTTATAGATCTTTTCCTTGAGCACACTGCTACTAAAATACCTCTTTATCAAATGAAAAATGGTAAACCCCATGTTTTATGGATCTATAACAGGCAGAAGATAGGCTTCTGTAGATGTAGATCCATCCTTCCAGAGTACTGTCCCACCAAAGTGACAGGTAGAATTCTGTGGGCTGTTCTGGTCAGAGGAGGAAAGACCCAGAAGGGGCTGCTTGCCTACAGGATTAAATTTCTTTCACTCACTGCTTCATTAACAGCCCTCATTCCAGATGTTCTCAGGTCCTTGCCCACACACATTTATCTAAGCCCTGTTTCTTTCCATTCCTGTTGTTGGGGCATCTCTTGCCTTGTCTTTCCCACTAACTCTATATTTCTAATCAAAAAGTGATGTAAGTCAATTCCTTCAGGGCATTGAAATTCTGATTACACTGGTAAATGCCTTTACTATGGGCAGTTTAACTTTCTCTGCAGGGCCAGAGTTCTGTTCATCAGTTTAATGAACTGAGCTAATGGTGACACTGGTGATAAATTTGCCACAAGAATTTTTCAATGCGTTGTCACATCACCTCTTTGGAGAGCTGTTCTGTTGATTGGTGTTGGTTATGAAAGCCCTGTGGCTGTGATTCAGAATGAGCATTTGGAGAGCAGCAAAACCAATGAAGATTAAGAAAAACGTATGGTTTTTCTTTTAATCTTTTGATTGAGTTGCAATATCCTTACCTGCTGTCCAACACTTCCCTTTTTCTCTGTGCTCCATAGCTGTCCCCACTGCCTTATCTCCAGCCTACCCATCCTTCAGCATCCCTTACTCCAAACCTTTATGCCACCCACATAATCACCACAAGACTATAAGATTTCCCCACAGTCTTCTACAGCCCGTAACAGCAACACCTTCAGGCTTTCCCTACAACATTTCTTCTTCCTCCTTTCTTCTCCCAGTGGTATCCTTGGCTGTCTCCCACAGCCTTTACCTCTGTTTCCTGACCTGCCAGCAGGGCTTGTTTAAAGCTATGTAGGTGCTGCCATGCTGGCTGCCCCCTCTTGCCTGCCAGGCATGGCAAACAATTCCCTGTTCTGCTGGGCCAGCAAACGGCAGTGAGAGGGTGGGACTCGGTGAGGCTGTGGTAGGAACGCTCAAGTTACGGTGTTTCTGTTCAAATCCAGATGGGGGCACCTCAGACCTTCCACTTAGAAAGGACTCTGCTCGATTGAAAAGATCTGTTCCTTGTGGCTGTAAAATACCGATGCCTTATTCAACGCCAATTTTGAAACACTAAGAGTTAGGGCTAATTTTGCCTTAATTTACACTTGAACATCCCAAAGAATTTTATCACTGCTCAATCTCATGAGTAGAGCTTCCCTTTAAAAGCTGAATCGTTGACCTATTAGGCATCACGTTTCTCTGGTAATAAGACATGAGGTATAAATATAAACTGTCTTTCTTACAGGTATAGGCAGCATAATATTCTGCAGTAATATATATTTATATATCAAAATATAAATTAGAGAAAGCAACTCACTAGCTGGCAATCTTTTGAAATAGGTAATATTACAATATCCCGAGCCTGCTCTTTCAGATCTTGTATCTGCATTTTCATTTTCTTGTATTCCCATTCCAGCTGTATTATCCCTTTAGAGAAGTCCTTAAATTCTACCATGGCAGTAATTTTTTTTTCTCCTTGATCCTAAAAAAATAGATCAAACTTTATTAACACACTTTACAGATTATGGAATAATTGTTTGCAACAAGATGGGCAAGCTTCCAAAGTCATAATTTTAGACAATTTAACATGCTATACTGCAGCCTCTTTCCAGTCTTTGCTCCAGTTCATTCTCTTTTATGCTCTGTGTCACAGCCTTGGATCATAGAAATAGATGAAGAAAATGACAACTAACCTCTCCCTCCATCTATCTCATATAAGAATGGAAAGGCACTTAGTTCTATGAAATACAAGCTCTGTTTAAGGTATTTTGCAGATGTTACTGAAGGCTTTGTGCAGTAGCAGTAAAAGGCAGTTTTTGTACAGCTTGAATGCCTAAAAAAAGAACATTTCATGAGGATATGAAAAACTGTTTTAAGTATCATCACCAATTTCACCTTACATAAAAAACTGTATTAATTTTTAAATTTAATGTGAGCTACTATTCAAATGCTTCTTAACATGACTGTAAGTTTGCCTTGAGGGAATTTTTGGACTGGTGCCCAGGATATTAGCATTTTCTAGTTACAATGTATGTGTAAGTGATGGTGTGTCTAAAGACTGTTGCCATTTCATTGACATGAATTGTATTGATCAAACATCAAGAAAGCAGTCCACACTGCAATCTTTACATCATGAGAAGAGACATTAGAGAATTCTTAATAGCTTCTAGATTACAATTGAGCCTGCTGGTATGTTGCAATGAATTGAAACTAGATGTCAAACTGGAGAAAAAGCAGAGCCCCTGAAGGACAATACATTTGTTTAGAGGGCTTAAATTTCCTCCAGATAATGTAAATTACCGCAAGAGTGCAATTCAGTTCTTCAACAACACTCCTGTTAATGAGAACAGCATCACTGTAGTCTGGGATCTGAATACTTTCCAATTCCACCTGTCCTTGTTTTAGCAAAAACTGGACAATCAAATTCTCCTGAAGCTTCATCTTCTCTTCCTTCAGCCTGAGAAGCCAGAATACAAAAACAGCGTTTAGTGATTTCAACAGGATTATATAAATTCTCCCATGATTCTCAATGTTTATATTTTTTACTGGTAGGTGATATGTTCATGTAGGGCTTACTCTTTGATAGACTCTGTCTTCTGTTTGCTGCTAAACTGACTACAAAATCTATATGTATACATAAAGTTTTCAAGCACTGGATTCAGTTTAACATACTCTTATGGATGTTCTGAGGGAAAATATTATTACTGAAAAGAAATCTTAATATCAATTGAAAAGAAAACAGAAGAGACTTCCAGCCAGGGCCCGTCTTCCTGTATATTTTACTTTGGGATTTGTTCTTGAATGATAACAAATGTGAAAAATATGTTATGTAGATGAAAGAAATGAAATATTGCATTTCCAAGCAGCGATGAAATCTAGATAAAAGTGCTGGAGAACAGAGGTGTATAATTTTGTTTCTAACTTTTGGTTCTGTGTTAGTGGAGTATTAAAGGTCAGCTGAACATAGGAGAAGACATAAAATTACCGAGTGAGTTCTTGGAAAGTGTTCTCTAATTCTGACTTCATCTTCTCATTTTCATCCACTCGTCTCCGGAGAGAGGCCTGCATCTTTTCCAGTGCCAGGGCCTTCCATTTCACCTAGGCAAGCAATATTGTGACATTCCCAACTTTTTCAACTTTGTCAGTATGTCAGGGCAAGCCTCGTCAAGGGCAGAGAAGACAAACTCTTAAGGAGATATCTGTATATATAAATATGTAGCCCAGTATTTTGAGAATCTCAGTACAGCATATGAGACATAAAGATTACAATCCTTATACTCTGCTCAGGAAATTATTTGTTCATATATGCATAGTTTATTCATGTGAAGGGAAATCATATTTGCTTCTCTTCTGGTCAAATTTCATGTATATTTGTCTCTGGATAATTCAGATTTATGGATTCATGCTTTTATAATGAACAAATACATCTCCAGGAACACTTGTTGTTAAGAATTGCTCCTTATATTCTAGAAAAATATTGGAATGCACTGATGCAAGCGTAGAATGCTTATGGGAGAGGATGACTTCAACAGATAATGGGAATCAAATACCTTTTAGGGTTTTTTGGTATGGATAGAGAAAAGGAAAATTGTATTTTTTATTTTTAATGAAACCATATCAAGGTCATAATCATTCTGATCAAATCCATCCATATTAATATGCTTATTTTCCCTCTGAAGAACAACTACAGCTAGAACTAGAGAACAGGTTTCCCTGTTTTTCTGAATTGAATGTAGCCAGAACAATTTTTCAAAGGCCAATGCAGTTTATGTATCCTGCATTGTTATTTCACCAGTAGCTTGACACTACATGAGAACTCCACTAAAGTTTAAGACTCAAAAATATCAAGAAGTATATGGGCAAAATAAAGAATTTTACATACCAGCTCCTCACTCTTCATTTTATTTCGTCTAGCTAAACAAAAACGTCGCCACACAGACTGGTCTAAGCCACTAGGCATGTGCTCAGGACGATCCAACTCATCCATGGCTTTCATTAACAGGGAAAGTGCATCTTGGTAATCCTCTGGTCCCTTCACATAGGGGTTTGCTGTGTCAAGGAGGGTTTCTGGGGTCCTAGTGAACACACACAACACAGACAGGATGTACTTTGTATTTTCTCTTGTACAGAAGGTCACAAAAAACTAAGAACATTTCATACTCTCAATCTCTTGCAAAAAGCAAATAGCTAAGACTACACAAAATAAGAATATTGCCTTGGAACCTGATGATTGTTTAGATTGCATTTAAAATAGATTTTGTGGAGTCAATAAGGAAATGTAAATATTCGAAATAGCAATTGTTAGCGTGAGGGTGATTAGCTATTGTTAACTATCCAATAAAAAGCAGGCAATATAATTTAGACTATTAGAATAAACAGCATTCTCATTCTTGACTAACGAGAAATATTAGTATTTAAACAATGGAATTGGAGGGGATCTTACTCTGGTCGATGTTTGTAAAGTTGAAAAAGTTCCTCAAAAAGATCGTCAGGTGTGTCAGCAAACTGCTTTATAAAACCATGTTCCAGGCTCTGGGGATGGGCAAGAAAACTTTCTTGTTACCACAGTATTATTTAAAAAAAAAAGTATCAACCTGCCCATATCTTAGAAATACAGGATACAGTGTTTTTCCAAGTGCTCCCAAGCATCACGGGAATCTGCACTATTTCATTAATTCTTCTATGCAGACACTGTCCTTTACTGCCTAATTTCATTGATCAGTGAGTTGGCCAGAACTCTTGCTTACAGAGAAGTATATTCTTCTCTTTATCAAGACACAACATTAACTTTTAATTTCTGAAACTCCTTCTGTTTTCAAGAGTCTCACCTTCTCTTCATGTAATGCATCTTTATAGGGGTCTGTGTAAGCCTGAACACCATACTTCGTAGCCAGGATTTTTCTTGCACCCTCGACCTGTAGTAAAACCAAAAGATTTCAGGAATGAAACAGCCAGCAGAAGCAGTGAATGGCTATTCACATACACTGATGAAGCTGACACCTTCTTATTTCTAGAGAAAACCTTGTGATCTACTTTTAGTAACCATATAGTGACTTCTTCAGGGGTCATTTGTAGATACTGCTGGAAGATGAAGAGCTGTGAAATTAAACTCACCTGCTGCTTAAGAATGTAACAAATTTGTGTAAGAAATGCTTACAAGACTTTTGAAACATTGAATATAACAACATATGTTGATACCTTTTTTTCCATAGAATATTTTTTTTTACTTTCATGTCATCTCAGGTAAGACCAGACAAAAAAATCTCAAATATTGTTCAGTGGAGAGTTCTTAACTTTAGAATGCAATTTCCCCATTGTCATGGCAGAGTTGTGCTATGTGTCAGGATACTAAAGTCATTTTTATAGAGGCTGTTAAATGTTAATACTCTGCTGGGGAGACAGTTTTGTTGTATTTGATGGTTTCCAGGGACCAAAAGTTGTACCAATGGGACCATTTAGAAAATGGAAAAAAAATACTTGAGAATTGTAAGCTGCTATACGCTTGGCCTCAGATGGCTTTAAAACTAGTCCGGCCAATTCAGTGGTAGGGGTTAGATGCCTGTTTCGAATCTCTCCCTGCAGCTCACAACAGACTGCTGGCAGCTCCAAACACACAGTGCTGTGCAAAGGCTGAGCAGGAGAACTGACATGTGAAAGCAGCAGGATTTTATCTGTGGACTGATGAACAGCTCCATGGAGAGGAAGTGGGCAAATGGGATAATACTGTCCCAGGAGCCAGAAACACCTACAGACAACCACGGTAAGAGACCTGCATTGAAACCCAGATCTACTACTGTGCTCTCCAGGCTTTTGTTGACTTCTATAGGATTAGACAGGGATGGATAAACTCTTCAGGAGATTAAATTGGTTAATAAAACTATAAACACTTTGTACTCTGTGGTATGTTCTGCTTCCGTGGTCAGCTACTCACACTCTTGTGCTTTGAACTGGCAACACATATCAGCATGGCCCCGGCCTGCACTGGACACCTCAGTGAAAAATATGATGGCATTACACATTCTATTGTGCATCTTCCTGTCACAAATCCATCATAATTGGTACTTTCAGCTTGGTACCAGGTACTAAAGAATATTATATGTAGCAAACAAATAGCAGCATGCCCTTCTGAATGCATGAACTTTTACCAAAGAACTCCAGATGAACCGAGCTGAGTACTTATTATGAAAACCAGAGGTATTTATAATGTATGTCACCTGTACAAGTTGAAGAAAACCACAATGACCCTGTAAATTGTCAGAAAGTCCTTTACGGCAAGATTTTGGTTTGGAAAGAGCAGATTTCACATGAAACTGTACTGTAAACATTACATTACTCCTAACAACAGCATTCCAAATGATAACTTACTTTTTCTTTCTTTTTTTTCGCAAGGAATTTATGAAGTCCAGCTTCTCTGCTGTCCAACTCTTCATCCAACAGTAAAGTGTAAATGAGATTGACTATTTTGAGTTCTTCCTGTGAAGTGATTGTAATAAAAAAAGTTAACATTTTTGCTGCACAGAGGCAGAGATGAAAAATTAATGCTTTTTGCAATACCTGGTAGACAGCCATCTCTGTTTTCACTTTCTTTTCTGAGAGCTTGAGGACAATCTCATCAAAATTTTGTGTTGCTTCCTTGATGGAGGTTTCAAGTTTATTCCATTCATTTCTCAGAAACTGGAGAAGGGAAGGACAAGAGCAGCAATATTACATCTGGAGGAACAAATAATTTCTGATCTCTCTCTCTACGTATATCTGTATATATGAGATGGTGGAGAATGCACAATATGAACTTGTAATTCAGCCAAAAGGCCACAGAAATTACTTGTTTGGAAATAAAGGCTACAAAGTTATGTTGTTCCAATATACAACTTTGAAGAATAAATTTAATTGTATTATTTGTGTATGGCATCAGCAACTCTGGGAATGGAACCTGAAACACACATTTTAGAAATACTGGTACATTTGTGAAGGAAAGTTACCTCCTTGGGATATCACAAGTTTTTTGCCCATAGTAGTTGTTTTAAGTGGAGACTGCCTCATGCTACTGTCTAAGGTAGGATTTATTTAATATGCCACATGATCTTTGATGATAATTTATTTTTAGTTTATCCTATTTATTAGTATTCATATTTAGAAGTTGCTCCTGAGAAAGATTGGAAGCTTTGGTCATGAACACTGTGAGCAAACATCTTTTCCTCATTTTAATTTACCTCTTTATACTCTTCTTTTTCTTCATGCAGTTCCTTGGCTTTTTTCTCATATTCTTCAAATTGTCTCTGTTCTTCTTCAGTCCAAAGATCCTCAGGTCTGGATGTAAAAGAAGGTGGAGCAATATCCTGGAAGTATTGAAGAAAAATATGCTTAAAAAGCAATATTAAGTCTACATCAGCACACTAACAAACTATAGCATGCACTAAATGTAATAAAAGGTATTTCTTAGTAAGGTACAAGTAACATATATTCTGTTCCTGTGGTCTGTTACTTGCACCATTAATTTTAGTGTATATATATAGTGCTAGACTCACTGGCTTACAGGAATTCACTACTGGGTCTTGTAAAATACAAGAATTTGGTACTCAAATACTACTGTCAGTACAAGACACACTACATTTTCTGTTTCAGAACCCCAAATCTAACTCCATGCTAACGTAAACCTCTAAGTGGAGTCCTAATTTTCCAAAACAGATTGATTTCAGAGGAGTGCTTGGGTCTGCCCTACCCTTTTTCTGTGGCATTTCTTCCTCTACTGCTGTACTATTTATATTTGCTGAGTTAAATGAAACAGTGTTTTTCTGTAAGATCACAGCCATGGATGCTAGACCCTTCACCCAGCAATATAGTTGTTATAATGGTAATATATTGGATAGAAGTACATTAAATAGATGTTGTTCCTACGGTATTCCACTGTGATAGGAACAGATGTTGATGGGTAAATCATACACAGGCAGTAGAATCTTGTGGTCTTTTTTCATGTGTCCTCTCTTATGGAGTCTATCTGGTCATAATGCAATTCTACAGTTTTCCAGCTTTCTTCTGTCACTGAGGTTGGAGATATTTTCTGGTTGAATTTCACATTGTTTTAAGAGCCCACAAGTTTCCTAAAGGACAGGGCAAAAACACATCTCACCATTTTCAAAATATCTTCCTTCCTGATTTCCAGAATTCCACCCATCATGTCATCAAGAGCACGCAGTCTTTCATCGTCCTGGGAACAACCACAAAAAATACTTGAAAGTACAAAAGGAAGCGTAGCAATTTCAAGTTTTAGGGATAGTAAGAGTGTTCACCTCTAGATTATTCAGTGTCACTAGTAGATTGATGCTCTTTGGGGATGTGTGTGAAACATGCCAAAAGCTTTTTCTAGTAAACAGATGTTCATATGCCAAATAAGTTACTAAAACTGCTATTCTGGCAGTTTTGGAAAGAACACAGGCATGGGGTACTCCTGGCCAACTGACAAGCTATGATGAAGGAAGCTGTAGTGTCTTATTGTGCATCTGTTTTGGGCCCAGAACCATCTTAGTTTATTTACAGATGCTTTTTTAAAGCCAGAGGAAAGCATTATGGTCTTCTAATCTGATCCCTGGAGAACAGAGGCTGCTCAGTCAACAAACACAAAGCTCTTGATTGAGGAGTAACATGAATTTTGGAATGTATCTAGTTTCCAGACACCTGATGCAGTATTTTAAATTGCTCCTAAGCACATGTTTAAAAACTGTGAGTCTAACACTCTTACCTTTTCTCCCTGCAGCTGACCTAGTAGTTCTGATTGTAAACAATAAGAGGGAAAAGGCACATATCATCATTACTTACCAGTTTAAATTTACCCTCCCATAATACATTACTGGAATGTTTCAGTGCTGCATTAATTGAATAAGCCTAACCAGAGGCCCCTAAAAAAGACAGTTCTTTAATTACCGTAGCAGCGAGGCGCCTTTCCATTTCAAGCCTAGCCAGCCTTTCTACTTCCTCTTTCTCCTCTTGAGTCAAGAATTTCTCAGCTTTAATCTGAAGGAAGAAAATGAAATTTGTATCAGGGTTCTTTTCTACAAACATGATCACAGGGATTAAGAACCTTTGGAAAAATGGTGCTCCTGCTTTTGGCTGGGATGGAGTTAATTTTCTTCCTAGTAGCTGGTACAGTGCATCTCACAGCCTGGGGATTGGTATGTTGGTGGTGAGCAATTGTTTCTCATTTGCATCACTTGTTTTTCTTGGGTTTTGTTTCTTTCTCTTTTTATTATTCTCCTCTTAATTAAATTTATGATTATGCTTTAATTGCATTAATTATGATTATCATTGTTGTCATTATTATTATTATTATTATACTTTATTTCAGTTATGGAACTGTTCTAATATCAATCCATGAGTTTTCTCACTTTCACCCTTCCAACTGTTTCCCTCACCCTGGTGAGATGGGGCAGTGAGTGAGTCAGCTTAGTTGCTGACTGGGGTTAAACCAAACCAATGTTGTAATACGAATTCTTAATGCTTGCTGTATCTCTGACAATATTCCTCAAGATGAAAATTTTCCTTTTGAACAGCTACAGAAACTAAATTTAAATATCCTAAAATATAAACCATCATGACTTTTGTTGATATTAGTTGTGTTTTGTGTATGCCTTTTCTTACAGTGGGATAACATGGATTGGTGAGAGAGCAAAGAGAAATGAGAGAAGATTGACCACATGAGCAGATAACATCAGTGGAATATATTGCATAAGAAATGTGGTGTTTCTTTGTAAATAATTAATTGAAGTACATTACAAAGTATGCTCTAATACTTAGATTTTTAGTTTGAAATTACTTTGCTTCAAAATGGCACTAAGAGGAAACAGAGAAACCCTTAACTATGGAAGCAATTTCTGAAAGCCTGGTTTGAATGTCAAGAACAAAGAATTTCTACCTATCTATGAGCATTTTGAAAACTTTTAACAGCAATAAATGAAGTTTGTATACATTTTATTCATTTCAGACTGACTTATAAAACTCCCCAAATAGGAAAGGGAAGAAAATGAGCCAAAAAGGTGATTTTAAGTATACAGACACATCTGCTTGAAGGTTTTGCAGTACTGACACAATGTCTGGAAATGAGAAGAATTAGAGAACTGGCTTTGAATGGGTGAAACAGAAAGATGCATTTTACAGACACCTCTGAATCCTGAACGGTGAGCGCTCGCTCCGGCATCTCATCGTCTGTAAGGTCTGGCTCCCACACTTCCTCTTCAAGTTGAAGCTGTTTCAAGATTTCTCGGATCTTCACGTTTCTTTCTTTCACTTGTGCTATCTCCTCCTCCTTTTGTTGTACAACTGTGTCAAATTCCTCATTAAAAGCAGTTTTCACTTGGTAAATGATGTCCTGGAATACCGGAAAAGGAAACAGCAGTACTGTTCAGGTCACACCCATCCATGTTTACGCACTACTTCTCAAGCAATCAGAATCATAAATGTGTCTATTTGCGTGTGACAGGGAGATAAACTGGCAAAGCCTTTTGTGAAAATCTTAAGGGCAGAGTTCAAGCTTTGTTAAATGGAGTTGGGCAGATGATGTCCTTTTCTTTTTTTTCCCTAGAAATTTTTATTCATTTTCTAATACATATTTGGCAGTTAAGAAAGAGTCTGAAAGAAACATACTGCTGCCAAAGCTAGATAAAAAATTAGGCTGCCATCTATTTGCTTTTTTTGGCCCTCTTCAGCTGAAAGAAGGGGGAGCTTCAAAGAAAAAAACATATGATCTGTAAATCTAGAGACTGTAAATAACAGTGCAGGGAGGCAGAGCAAAGGATGTACTTTCCTGATGCAGCCTGCAGTTTGAATATGCTTTCATGTGAGTCTCTGACATATGAAAGTAAAATGTGCCCATTAAACAAACAAACATTGGAAACTGACTTTTTAAGAATACCTCAGACCTTATAATAATTTTAAAAAGCATGTATTCTTAGTGGATAAATTCTTCTTTTAGCATAAATAATTGATCTCAACAAAGAAAAGCAGAACTTCAGAGGGTAAAGCAGAAGTCTCCCTTACTGTGTCAATTTACTAAAATGCACCATGAAAAGGATACAGATACCCTGAAATTGGATAAACAATTTCATAAAATCTTGTTCCTCCAAACCCAAGCTGGCAAAGCCACAGCACCATGTGCATTTATCAGCTTTTGTCTCAGTGACTCAGAGACTGGTGCAACTGTCCCTTGTTTAGTGTCAGTACGTCCAAAATCCAACAGTGGCTGTGACTGCTGTGAAAACCAGCAGATGTGAGAGTGTCACTGCAGTAAGACAGATTTCAGAAGATATCACCTTCAATAATATTATCTGATTCAGTTTCTGCTCTTTGGTGTGCAAGTCACACTGGTGATATAGGGTAGATGTGTCCCCACCATACAGAGAGCTCAGGCTTCCATTTAGGCATTCAGCCACTTTCTCTGCTGCCTTCTCTCCTTCTTCCTCAGATAAAGCAGTCTCAGAGTCAACCTCAAGATCTTTCTTCTGAGCCTGCATATCAGAAACATGGCAACTGTGTTAAGTTTGTACATGATCCAGTGGCACATGATGAATAGAATTCTAGAGGTTATATTCTGCAATTAAGTTCAGTGATCAAAATAATACAAGTTGAAATGATCATATCTGGAATATTGGGTCCATTGGTTGGCTTCCCAGTACAACACTGGGAATATTGAAGCAAGTCCAGTGATAGCCCACTAATATCAGTAAAGATTTTAAACATTTTGCATGTGAGGACAGACTGAGAGAACTGGAACTGTTTACCCTAAGGAAGGAGAAGGCTTGGGGAGTTCTTTTTCTTGCAAGGATTGTCAAACATGAGAAAAGGCAGCCCAGAGAGGTTATGGATTCTTTCACCATGGAGATATTCCAAGCCTCATTGGACACAGCCCCGAGTAAATGCTCCAGGAATGCTGGGCTAGATAACTTCCAAAGGGCTTTCTAACCTCAGCTATTCTGTGATTATTTAAGACTAATACTTTTTTTTTTAACAACATTTAACCTTTATTTATGTTTTTACATTTTTTGGCCAACTTCTACAGCAAGGAAATGGGAACGTAACTAGATAAAGAAGTAATATGATGGCAGCTCAGAAGATCATGATCTGTACCTTAAGATCAGCCCTCTTTAACTGGAGAACTTTCTTCAAGGTTTCCAGCTCTTCTTCACTACGTTCCTTCAGTGGATAATTACTCACTTGACAATCCACGTGGAAGCACTGCTCAAATTTAAAATACAAAAACTCAAAGTAAGAAGTTCTTCAGAATGCCTCTATCAGTTCATTTGTTCAATACCTGAATGCTAAACAGTGACAAAGACTTCTTAGAATCAGGAATAAAATGGAGGATCAATTAGTACAGACAATGTATTAAATACAGTTTTTAAAAATAATCTAGGGATGTGGTCTCTTTATCCACAGAATTAAACCAGGACTGGGTTTTGGGTTTTTTTTTTTAAAATTACTTGGTCTTTCACTACCCTTGGGATAATCCAGTATGATCAGTTTGACTCCTGTAGGCTCATAGGCAAAAACAGGGTTAAATTTTACCTTTATGTTCTGTGTAGCAGAAGTCATATGCACAAAGAAAAATGGTATTTACTTCTCCTTTTAGCAATGCTCTGTAAATATATTGTCAGAGATCAAGGAATTAAAGAGTTCCCTATTTGCTTATCACCTCAGAAGGTAAAATCAGCCAGGCTGAGACAAAATAGCAAAAGAAAAGATTTTCCTGAGTCCTGGGAAGAGGTAAAGTTTTTTTAAACAAATCAGAAATGTGTTATTTTGTCTCTGTACCTTAAGGAATAAATAAACTACTGCAGAAAATGTCTTAGAAAGCCAAGAGGTTTTAGAAAACCAAAGAGGTTACCTTAACTGCACGTGCTTTTACACACATGACATCCCAGCACTCATATTTGATTAAATCCTGCAAATAGCAGTAGGATAAAATCTCCATCTCAATCTCCTTCCTTGCCTTTCAAGACACAGAAGAGAAAATAACATGATGTGGTGCAAAGTAACAAAATATGGACAATTTGCATTGAGTTATTGAAAGAAGACTAACAGATAAAATGAATTATCAATATTTCATCACCTTAGACTATCATTGTTATCTTCTCTAAAAACTATCTGCATAGCACTGAAGGCATCATTTTCTATGTGAAGAAAAGCATTTTAGAACTGAAGCAACATGCCCAAGGCCACAGTGTGAGATTTACAGTTTCTGGCATAAATCGTATTCCAATTTGCCTTGTCTGCATCAGCAGTTTTCACTTGCTTCAAAATGTGACTTTAAATACTTTTCTGTTTTTCTGCTTCTCAGCAGTGAACAGCAACTTTGAGACAATCCTCTGTTGTTCATTCATTTTTCTCCTTTCCACTGATAGTTTTAAAGTGTTCCCCCATTCTGCCATACCCTGGCCACATCTTCTTCAGCCTCTGCTTGCGCTCGTTTCTGGTCTTCTACATCCAGGTTGAACTCCCAGAGCTCGAGTTTCTCAATGTCTGGTACCTGCTCATTTTCATGCATCATTTGCTGAATCTGTGTTTGGAGGTTTTTTTAAATACAAGGAACAAAAAGCAATTTGAATATGAATGGAGGAAATGCTATTTTTAACACTATAGAACTTGATATCAGAGAAAATTATTTTAATTAGCTGCACTTTTAATTGCCTTATGGGCAGAAACAGAAGAAAAAGGACAGGACAGTATTTTGTATAATGGAAGTTTGTTAGACAGGCAGAAATTAGCCTGCTGAGGGGACAGATAGCTCAAGGTATAAGGGTGGTGCAAATTACTCATTTGGAGCAAAGGAAACTGAGAAATAGACAGTAGCTCCTGGCAGTTTCAGCATTGGTCCCTGAAGAAACGCATCTCTTTAATACCTGTCTGCTCAGAGTTTATGACAAAAATGTAACTGAGCACTAGAGCTCACAAAGGAAGAGCCATAAAGGAAGTGTTCTTGTAAACAAAACTGGGAAGCTGAGCCATTACCCTTGTAAGAAACTCACAGTTTCACGCAGCTTTGTAATTCCCATTTGCAGCTCTTCCTTCTTGTTAGCAAACCTCTGAGTCTCTTCTCTCATAACCTGACATACAACAAATGCATTGTTGAAAGGCAAAAAAAAGGCAAGAGAAAAAAAATACTGAAGTAATCTAAAGGAATATTATCTGTAGAGAAAATAAAATGCCAGTGGGGTTAATAACTGAGACAGACACAACCCTAATTCAATAGGATGATCCTTAGAATTGCACAAGAGAAAACAGATTTTACTGCCAGGTCACATTGTAAACTGGTTGTACAGCAATAGTGCTTAAAAAAGTAGAAAGTACTAAAGAAAGACATAATTACAAGTGCAATGCTTACAGACACATTGAACTGCATAAAGCCTACTGCCAGAATTTTTTAATCCTTAGATTTTTCAGTGTTGGAAATTTTCATTGTTTTCATTTTTCATTGAGTAAACTGCTTGGTTTCTGGTAATAAACTTCTGTGCAACTTTTTGACATTCAGAATAAAAAAAAGTCTTCTAGGTTTCTAAAAGAAGTGAATTTGTCAGGTTTTTTTCTTCTTTTTTTGTTTACTCCTTGTGTAGAAATGGTCTCCTGGTTTTCAGAGCTCCCATTGTGCTAGGCATCCTCTCTGATGTGTTTGTAACCTTGGCCTAGGATTTCTAAAAGTCTAGATTGCATTGGTTAAAGAGAGGTCCAAATGTGAGGAAAGCTTTTGAAACTAGATCCCTTTACAGCAAATACTTTGTCACCCCAGGTGACTAATGACCCTTGAAAACTCTGGCTTTGATTAAACTCTGGATTTGGCTTGTTTTGTGAAAGTACCTTCTGTATTTTCTGGCCCATCCATGTTGTATCATCAGTATTTGTGATGTTTCCATCTTCTTCTGTCACCTGTACATTGAAAGATTTCAGTGGTGCCTCATGAAATTAAGGGTATAAATATCTAGCTCAGGTACTCAGACAGAGAGTGAAAGAAAGATGGAAATGAAAGAAAATGTGGACTCCCATTAGAAATTCCACCACCACCAAATTAGAGAGTGTTACATTTTTGTTGCCTAACCAGTCCCCAGATCTGATCCTGCGAAGCCTTGCTATTATATGAACCCTTTTGACTCAAATGATTGACTGGACTACCCTCTGTAATCACTATTTTGATTGATTTCAATGGAAAAACACAATTAGTAGCACACTATGTATAGCAGTAACATCACACTGGGAAGGACATGTAACTTCACATGAGGAGAAACTGACTTTCACTCTGAATTGACTTCCAGAGTTCTCTGTGGCTGAGAAAACCAAGTGAAACTGAAGATGTGAATGTCATCTTCCCATAAATATTCTATTTCTTTGATAGTACTCTTCCACAAATTACTATTTAAGCATATTCAGCCTATCCTCAGGGGTATATTCTTCCACTTTATCAAAAGGATCAGTGTAATAAGGACAATTTTTATCATGTACAATTTTAAGATAATGATCAAACTTTTTTCCCCATAAAAACAAAGAAAACACCTTAAATTTCTTTAGTGGAAGTGATTTTGATGTGTATTCTGGGTCAAACTTCCATTCTGCCATAGATTTTAAAACAGAATTTTCAACTGAAGTAGACTTGTTCAGTTTGTCAAGTAGAGATTGCCAGTAAAGAGCAGCTTCCTTAACTTCAGTTTCCTTTATCTCCCTGGTAAACAGAAAGAGAATGGATGTATTTTTTGTATATTATGGAAAAGGACAAAGTATTAAATATTATTTATAACACAAGTATTAAGTTGTTTAAAAATGCCTATTCGATATTTTTGTATTGTTTGAACTGCATAAATAAGTGAAGTCTCCCAAGAAGTAAAAATTCTAAAAGATGAATTATCCACCTAAGAAACATTGCCCTGACAGAGTCATCTTTAATCTATGCATTTACCTGAACATTTATTTTCCCACAGAAAAGCTGTACTTTCATGTGTCTCTTATTCCTAATATCTGCTAAGAGCTCTCCACAGCTACAGTAGAATTCCCATTAAAGCTGTGATGTCTCCTTATTGCTGAGTTAAAACAGTATCTCAGGAGATTCCATCTCATACATCCCCAGAGAGCCCTTTCCAGAGCTGATTTGAGAATGATAAGAGGTATCACTATTGGTAATACTTCTCAGAGGATTTCCTGTATGTTGTGCTGCAATCAGTGCAAGACAAAGTGCAAAACTTTTCCTGAGCTAGGGGGGCCAGGCTGTCTCTAAAGATGAGAGGAATGATTTTATTTCTGTCCAATTCTTCTCCTTACTTTGACACTTAGAAAAAGGAAATCTAGAACCACAAGTAGATGCAAAAATTAATCTATCAGGATACAAGAAATGACACAATCAATATTAGTCTGCCACTTTATACATACTTCCACTTCAGGCACACCAGGGCACAATCATTTTCACCATTAACTAGGATGAAATTGCCATCCAGGGAGAATACCATGGATCTGATTCCTCCTCCTTGATATGACTGGCAATGGTTTTGAGCAAGTATATCCTAGAGAAGCCACAGAAGCAGTATCAGCAAATACATTTTTATAATGGAGGATGTCTTTAAATTATTTTTATTATTTACATTTTTAAAATATATTAATTTTTTTGTGTTTAGCTAAAAGTAAATCAAAAATGGCAAGACAAACTACATAAAACACTAGGGGCTTTCAGTTTAAAGAGTTTGACTACACATGGGACAAATTTGTAGTATATGGATTTTGCAGGAGGTAGGAACAGCAGAAAAATGTTCTCTAAGATTTACTGAAGAAGAAAGTAAGTGGTTTGTCTGATGGTGTACACATACATTATAAAAACAATTGTCTTGTATAATGCTATGTCAGTTCATTTTCAACATAAATTTTTCTCAAACATCTTTTATTCAAGTGAAGAAAACTTTACAGTACAGATAGTAATTTTCACACTTCTGCTTCACCTAAGTCAAACATTAAATAAATAAATAAATGAAGCCTGTGCCCAGATGCCCACCTACCAGAGTAGAAGTATTGTAGATAAACAAAACACCATCCTTGGCTGCTGCTGCCAGCCACTGGCTGTTGGGTGATAAACAGAGCAAACCTGATCCAAACTGTTTGCTAGGAATCTTTTCTGATGAAAATTCTGATGTATACTTCAACTTACTCTGCCAAACAAGCAAAAGGTTAGTAGCAGTTCAGATGATGTCTATGTCATTTTGAGAAAATTAATGAGAGGTTTGTGGGTTACCACGTGCATTGCAATTTAAGCTGTTGGATTACTGAGCTCAGCAAGTAGTGCCACTGCTGTGCTGCTGATTTGCTTCTCATCTCTGCAAAAGGGTCTGGATTCAGTATGTCTAAGCCTGGAATTTCTTGGCTCAGAAACGATGGGACATGTCAAGGAGGAGTGCTGAGCTTTAGAATTCACCTTTTTCCCTGACTTGACTCTGAACTGTGGGAGACCTATGAGTTGCAGAGATCTGCAGTTCCTCAGCAGGCAGTGACAGTGGCTTCCTGGAGCCCCCACTACATCATTGTGAGGCTGGGCTGGGATCTGAGAGTCCTGGGCTGATGTTGGCTCAGTCCCTTCAGGAGCTGCATGTCCAGGTTACTCAGCAGACTGCACAAACCCACAGCTCCAGCACAGAAGCCACTTGTGAAGTGCCTACAGCTGTGAGGATTTTAAGAACCAATATAACAGAACAAGGATATTATTTTTAACAGGTTTTTGAGCAAGTGGTAGGATTCTGAAAGTTGATGAGTATGTATGGAGTAGGTACTTTGAGTGGAGAGAGGATTTCTTTAAGATAATATCCTGCTATATTAATTCCATCTATAGCCTTTGTTTGTTAGTATTTAACCACCACCCAAAATAATGCAACTTCAGAGAATTACCTTTTCAGATAGGTGGTATTTACAGATGAAAGGTGCAGAGGTGCAGTAGCCATACACAATATTATCCTTCAGTCTGACTGCTGAGCTCAAAGGACAGTCCAGATCATATTGCTTCTTTTTCAGGTCCCCAGCATTAAACATTCCTCGTTCATTCACATACTTATCATTATCTAAAAGATTGACAAAACAAAGAGGGAGGAAGAGGCATCACTACCACTATTGCAGGTGCTTTGTCTATCATGTAATTATGAAAATGATCCTCAGCAAGGAGTGAGCATGATGTGAGCTTTCAGAGAAGAGATCGGAAATTAAGATACTTAGATTTAACACCAACTTAGTGAGTTGTGCTGATGCAGCACACTGCAGTGAAGCAGAGCAATAGCTCTACTGGCTCTAAAGAAGTACTAGAAACAGTTTAACTGCAATGATGTGACAATTTACATACACTAATTTACTCTGCTCCTTGCGTATTGAGTCAGCAGTGCTAATTAGTTTGCATGCAGGTTCATGTCACCATTGCCTTCATCTAGAACTTGTTTTAGGAATCTCTGCCATGAGGAACACACAGCCTGGGTGCTTTGGTTAAAACACTGCATTCACATCTTCAAAAAGGCATTTTATTCTTTTTGGTTCCATAATTTGAGCTTTGAAAGGACACCTGAAATTAAGACTGACAAGGCACCTCATATAAAATTGAAATGAAAACAGTAACTGTAGATCTTCAGCAGCTTTGGAAATAAAGCCCCATTTTATATATCTAAAAATAGGCACAAAAATAAGTCCAACATTAGTGAATATTTAAAGAAAATACTTAGTTGAAACTACAAAACTACTTTTTGAAAAGTTTGTAAAATGTAAGGTCTCTTAAAAATTAAATGTAAATACCTTGAAAATCTGACACTAGGTTTTTTTCCCTAGAAAACATCAGTATATATTTCAATTCTTACCTGTTATGATTGCTGAAGACAGATGAAAAATTTCCAGTCTTGCTTGTTGGTCCTCTGCTACATTAAGAAGTACCATCACTTCAACTAAGTCATTCTTTAAGTCAGAAATTACAGAAAGATGGAGCACTTCATCTGCCGCTACTGAAGCAGGTAAAGAACATCAATGGACATTGTTACTGAAGCATGGAACATTGTTTTTACTAAGTTATCCTGTGACACAAAAGGAGATCCCTGTTCAGAACACAGCTCAGCTCAGGAGTGCTGCATGCACACAATTCCACCTGAGGCACTGGGTGCTGGGAATCCCTAAGCACCAGCACGTTATTTTCACAATAAACAGTCAAATCTGAATTTACCTCCAGCTCGAATTGTAGCAATTTTGAGGCTGTCTTCTGGTAACTGCCAGGTAAAGCACAGAAAAATCCTCCTCTAACAAACCATCCAGACAATGAGAGCATGATCAGGCAAATTACAAAAAATATTTAAGGATATATAATTCTGTATGTTAAAAAAATAATAAAATCATGTCCTTTATACTTAAAATGATGTGAATATCTGTACACACAGATATTACCTGTAGGAATACTGTTTTTGGAAAAATAAATTCACAAGTCTCAATTTTTTTTGTGAGTTAAAATTAATCACATTTTATTCCTCACTATCAGCCAGCAAAGCAGTCCCCATGTTAAAGGTGTCTGTGGTAGAAATTTGAAACAAGAGATTACACACAATGATCATAACCTACAGCTTTTTAGTCCAAATTCTCACAAAGTTCTTTAGCTCTTTGGCACCACTATTACTTTAATGCTGGAGTTGTGATCAGTTTGTCAGCTAATCCATTCTTTTCCCAGTGACTTATACATACTCTGAAAGAATGGTAATATTGGTACATTTGCTAACTAAAGCTACTAAAGGGGGGGAAAAAAAGCAAAAAACCAAAACCAACCAACCAAACAAACCCCCCAAAATAAAACGAAAAACCCCAAAAAGAGCTCTGGCCTTTACAAAACAGGTGGGAAGAATTTGTTTAGTCCTCCAAGAAAATAAGTAGAATGAAGGTGAATGGCTTAACTTGACTGTCAAGTATACTTAAAATGCAGAAAATAGTGAAAAGAAAATGTAATTAATGTTGTTACAAGAATTACCTATATATCCCAGAACCTGGAATAATTTTGATGGACGAGCATCTAGAATGAAGATGTGTCCTTCTGTAGCTCTTGCAATGAGGAACTGGCCACTCTGATCATAACTAGGTGAAATGCAAATCCAAGTAGAAATCAATTCAATACAGTCAATAAAAAGAGTAAAATAATTTCACTCCTGTAACTTGCTGACTTCATTGAGAGCATAAATGTAAATTTCAGCTTCTGGGTTTACAGGGTTAGGGCCTGGTATAAAGCCCAGTGCTATGAGTGCAGTTTCTAACTTAGTGCGTGGTCAATCTAAAGCTGATCATGCCCCACAGCAGTCTGTATGAACAACTTTGTTAAGTCAGAATTTCTTTTACATTCACTTTATAGAAATAAAACTATTACACAGCTCTTGATATTATTTTGAAAAAACCACATCTTTGTATTGATTTAATTTTGAACAAGTTGCTTTCTGTATCTATTTTAAAATTTCTGTCCTAGGTAGCTGTGAAAAAGGATACATCTGAGTCTCAAATAACAGGCAGATTTATATTAAAGTTTTGCAGTTCAAAATCCATTCTATCTTTTGCAAAGTAGACTAAAATGATCTCAGATTTTTCAACAATTGGGGGGAAAATATCCAACCAACAAAAAAAAACCCAACCAAACAAAAAAAGCCTTTTAGATCACTAGAGCTAATTACAAGAGGACTGGTAAATTCCAGAACTTTAAGCAAATGAATAATTAACAATGGTAACAAAAATCCACCATATAAAAAGAGATGACCAGAAGGCCTAAACTTAAATTCACAAAATCTTAAATTTATATTCAGTGAGAAATAACCCTTTAAAGTTAGATACATGGAATTGTGCATAATTACTGCATATAGTGATCCTTCAGAAAGGATCTTATACATCAGTATCTTCTATGTTCAGTTAAACCTTCTTAAAATACAGATTTATTACATTTTTCTCATAAAAATCCTGCTACTACCTCTTGCAAGCAATTCAGAATATGTTGGAAAAAAATACAAGCTTTAAAAATATTTTAATTTGTTATTTGTAGAATAAAAATGTCAAATTTTTTTGTTCAACTAATATCATTACTCAAGCAATAAACTGACAATATTGCTACCCTACTACATACTTACTGCAAAGACAGCACTGGAAGTTTGGAAAGAAACATTATATGAACAACACGTGGAGCTTCAGCTTTGGTAACATCAATGAAACAGATTTGACCTATTTGGGTCCCTACAGCAACACTGTTGGAGGAGGGACAGCAAGCCATAGAAGTTGCCTAGTTGAGAAGGAGAAGATACTTAACAGTTCAACATATTTTTATATGTTATACTATTTGTTACTATGCAATTTCCTTTGCTATTTAAAAGCCCCTAAAATCTGAAGAAGGAAACCCAAGTGGTTTAGTTAAAAAACAAAGAAAGTATTTAGGAGACATAATGGAAATTTTATCTATGCTTTGTAGCTACACATCAAAAGTTAATTCTGTTCTTTTCCAAAAAAAACAACCATTATATCTAGTCTCCAGATTTTAAGTGAAAGAAGCTTCACCTAAATAAAACAGTGAGTGCTCTGTTGTGTGTACAGCTGTAATAGAAAGGGATTTTTTTCCTTACTATGTCAGATTTCAGAGTTTGAATGCATCTTAAATCAGGACAAAGCATTAACAGTTTGAAATACTTGTATCAACTCAATTCTTAAAACCTATTTTTCATATCAGTCAAGGCATTTAGCTTTTATACTTTTGAAAGTTTTCTGTTATTCATTAAAATGAAAAAAAAAGAATACCATAAAAATTTAGATATTTTTTACAAAGATGTGCTTAAAGACACATCACGAGGACATTTGGCTGAAATGTTTCCTCTGCTTTGCAGTCAAGATAAACACATGACAGGACTAGCTCAAGGAAACCTTCTGAAAGATAATCTTTAAATCTCATCCATGGGTTGCTTAAAGACATCACTGAGTTTTCCTCAGCACTGATTGATCCAAATCTGTGGAATATTATGCCAATTGAAAACTATAGACAATTTCAAGTATCAGTTACTATATAAGCTCCTGGTTACATGTACCTCAGTACCAAGGTTTAGCTTGCTGAGGAAAGTTCCATCTTCCAAGGACCAAACTTGTACTTCACCTGAAATTGTTACAGACTGTTGAACAGAGAAAAACAGAGTCAAAAGAGGATGAAATAACCAAATAGTCTGGAAGTGACTAGTGATCTCCTATAGAATATAAATTCAACTAATCTCTGATCATAGCAGATTAAGGGTTACTAGTTTCACTTGGGATTATTTAGCTTTCAATTAGGTCCAGTTGCCTCAAGGTATACCTGCTTAAGAAATACTTTCAATAATTTTTGTGCATTCCTGCAGCTACAGGAATGATCTTTAAGCAAAATCAGACAATTTAGGGCAAAATGTTAGCTTGATCAATATTTAGCACTCCCACCATTCTGCCAGCAACAGAACAACCTGCTTATAATTTTACTTGCACAGGAAAGGCCTTGAGAAGAGGCCTTGTTTTCTCACATGAAAAATGATGGATATCAAAACAATACTTGAGTTCCTCCTATACCTAGGTAATTTTGTAATTCCACAGTGAAGTAAGGCTAGAGATCACTCAACCTTCACACTACTCACACACAGTCTGGTAAAATTTAGCATTCCCATGCTAATGGTGAACAAAGAGATTCAGCCAACCTAATAGACTATGACCCCAGGTTTCCTTGGCTGGCTACTTGGAGAATTCATGGCCTGGAAATGAATTGGTGGCTAAAACATATGTCTTGCAGGAGTAAAAGACGATGAAAAGCAAGGAATTTCTAAGAATGGACAGGTCCATGAGTAAGGCCTTCTTTGTCCGTGGACCCAGGGCCAAGATGTCTCTCAGGATGTTCCAATCTGTGTAGAAGGCTGAAAAGCTCAGAAGCAATTGATGGACAACATCAATTCTCTGAACTGAATCCATCTTTTGCTCAGCTATCTTCCTGAACAATCTAAGGCACACAAATCTGCAGCAGAACCAATACAACATAAATTATCCAACCTGCATTCCATGGCAAGTTCTGATCCTTTCATAGACTACAGCTGACTGAATGCCATTTACTTCCTTAATGAGAAGTTACACAACTGTAACAAATATCAGAACAGTCCTGATTTCTGCAAGGCCTGTCATTTTGTGCCTTAGCAACATACTGGTTACCTGAAAAGAGCCACTATTCTATATTAGAAATAATACAATTTCTTACCACACAGTAGTTGTTCTCTGGAGTAAGAAAATCAGCTGCCAGAAAACAGCTGCTGGATGTATCCAAGAGTTTGACAGCTTCTCCACTATGGGCAGGTTTGTAACTATAGACTGTTCCCTGACAAATAAAGAGAAATAATCCATCACTGGGCTATGAAACTTTTCATTAAAAGCTTTAGAAGGCTTCAACAAAAAAACAATCCATCTTTCTGAGTTTCACTCTTTGAAGTTTTACATTTGACTCTAACCTGTGGTAAAACGTGCCCAGTAGGATTCATCTGAGTTTAGTGGATTATATTAATTTACACTGGCTGAAGATGAGGTTAGTTCATTTTAGAGCACTCCAGCTAATCACATTTTCAAGTTTTGTTTCTCAAACTTGCTCTAATAAAATAATTTAAACACACCCAATTTCATGTTACTCCAGAAATGAATAAATATTCTAAACCAATAGAAAACTTCATGTCTGTATAGAGAACAAACTTCATGTCTGTATAGAGAACAACTCTACTGCAGAGTCACAGTAGGTGTGATACACCCAAGCTGCACTTTGCTCCCTGTGCAGGCACACATCAAGCCTGGAGTTCATGTCCAGTAGATCCATGACTTGGACACGTGGGAGATCCTGAACATGTACTCAACTGTACACACACAAGGATTTCTGTTGGGAAATTTCAACATTAGGTACTTTATATTCCACCATCTGTAGGAGACAGTTGTTCTGTGCTTCATTAAAAGTCTTTCCAATTTTCAGTAAAAACACAGAATGGACTATGTTCACCTCCGATATAATTAGTTGATTTGTGTGATTACATTAAACATTTTGTACTAGTAATATCAGCATATTCACACAGAATCCCAGGAATATCCCATTATGTAGTGCTGTTATCTCAAATGCTGTACCTGGTCAGTGACAAGCAGAAGACTGGTGTAATCAGGAGTAAATATGAGGCTGGATATGGGCTGTGAAATATCAACACAGACTTTTATCTCATACTGCAGATCTTTGATGTGATAAAACATTAAAATGCCCTCCTGTGCAGAAAAATACAAATCCACATGAGGTCTATGTCACTTACAATATCTGGCAAAGTGAACTGCAAGATCTTCTGAAAACCACTAGAGCAGCAGTGTTTAACTGCATCCCATCACCAGTGCTCTCATTTGTCTTTAGTATGTTTAAATCAAAAGGACTCGAAATTGAAATAATAAATCTATTGAACATGAAGGTGTTCTTTAATACAATTCTTAGTGACAGTCCATGTTTGATAACAACAGACTCTCTCATCAGCTAATGCTTTAGATTTCATATTGTTGTTTTTGAGACAGTGTAAGAATTTGTCCCCCACTTAAGCGGGAATGCACAATGGCATTGTCATATTGGGTTAGATATTGATGTTGCACAAAATAATTTAGCAATTCTATTGGCCATTTTCTCTCCTTTCCTATTTTTTGTGTATCTTTCTTTTCCATTCCTCTATAATATTCTTAAATAAAACCAGAATTATTCTCTTTTATTGCTTCTTGGAGTACAAAAATGGAATCTTTTCACACTCTGCTCCCCTATGTCAAGTCTTAACAAAGTAATAGAGCCAACACTAGAGAGGGACTTTATAGTCCTGCAGCCCTTCACTTTTTCCTAACCCTGTCTTTGCAGTGAACTCTGCAAATATACTCCATTTGAATGTTGATTTTCACACACTCAGAATTAGTTAAAAGCATAAAGGATGCCTTACACGTCCAGCTGCATACAGCCCCTCATTACAAAATGCCATGGAAAGTAAAACTGGTTCTTGCACATCGCTTGGTTTGCTACCTGAAAACAAAAAACCAATATAAAATATCAAATTTAATTTATTGCAACAATGTGTTGCAACTCCAGATCTGGGATGATTTACTATTTATTAGTGAGTAAAAGGATCATAGAGTTACTTAGGTTGGAAGGGATCCCAGAAGTCCTCTAATCCAAGCTCCTGCTCAGTACAGAGCCGACTTCAAACTCAGAACCAGCTTCAAAGTTGGAGTATGTTGTCCAGAGTCATTTCAGCTAAGGTTTGAATATACCCAAAAATGGAAATTCCATGTCTTCTCTGGGCAACTTGTCCCAATGTCTGACTACCCTGACTGTGAAAGTATTTCCTCATATATACCCAGAATTTCTGTTGATGCAAACTCTGTCCTTTGCCTGTCTGGTTGTATGTTCTCTGTAACCTTTCACTGGATAGCTAAAGCAATAGTAAAACCCCTTATTTCCTTTTCTCCGGGCTCAACAAACATAGTTCTGTCACACCATCTTTGTATGTCATGTACTAAGACTGCAATAATCTTTGTGGAAATGTGCTGAACTTTGTCCATTTGATCTTTTTTGTATTGTGGAGGCCAACCCAAACCCCTAAATCCTAACTCAGATAAATTACAAGTGATTGCAGTTCTAAAGAAATGCTAAAACTAGGCAGTAGGGAACCTCTTCTAGCACCACTTATTCCAATTTAAATTAGAACGAACAGAAATTTTTCCACTGCCACTGCTTCTCCTGAGGCTTTTAATTTGGCTATTAGCACAAAAGCTATTAATCTTTTGTCATGTAAACACACATAAGATTGCCAACAATGTGTCTTACAGAGGCCAGTGTGAGATGAGTTTTTCTGGAAAAAAACTCATCCAGTGATGATGGCTTCCAGCTATACTCACACATTATTACTCCCAGACATGAGCACTGCTGCCTAAAAATCTATTAGCTTCATTTGAACATGGAAATACCTTTCTTTTTCCACTCTTCTCTACGGGCATAGGACACCACATCTGCTATTTTCTGCATGAACTCTGCACAAAAGAAAACAATTTATAATGTCAACCTTGTTTGTATGTCAGTATCGCAATACAAGTCAGTTGTATTCCACTCTACTGAACAAAAGGCCAGGTTCAGTACACTAAATGAAAAATGTACATTCTTCCTCAATATCTACCATTTCTACCATCTATGCAGCTGAGCAGGCACAGTTCTGTTATTCAGTTTACAGCTGTAAAAAGCAGATAACATGGACTTGGCATGGAGAGTGGTACAGATACAGATTTATCTTCCTTCTAGTACTAAGTTATGGTATTTTACTTCTAACAATGATTTTTTTTTTTTTTAGATACACTTACAAGGAAACTTCAGCCACTCTGAGAACAACGCCCAAGTGAAATGTTGTGGCTGCTTATGATTCTGTTTGCAACACCATATCAGGAATTCAGCATGTGCTTAAAGCTGGCCTTGCACTTAAGCATTCTGCTAAATAGATACAGATTGCAGGCTGCTTTAAATTAAGCAGAAGCTTCAGTATAATATAAATACAGACCATTTTGTTATACAGTTTTAGGACAGGACTCAAAGATGAAGTCAGGGGTACTTGCTGCAGCTTAAAAAAATCATTTATTATATGTAAACAGAAGAAAATAAGACTACCAGGAGATTACCTATTACTGCTAATTCAGTGTTTGTTAGGGAAACAGCTCTATGCTAGGGGGAAGTATATTCCAATACTCCTCCTAGACCTGACCAAAGCATGAACTTCATGTGCACAGTAGGACTGACACCTTCCACCCCATCAAAGGATGATGGGGTACAGATTACCAAAGGAACAATTTTTGCTGGCTATGTCTCAGCATCCTCCATTTGGGAGCCCTCTGAATGGGCACAGTAGAGTAGTGGCATTTAGCAGAGATACCTCAGGATTCCCAGAAAAAGGTCTGAAATGGGCTGCCCTTGACATGAAACTCTAGTCAGTCACAGCCTGCCAAAGGTCCCCATGAAAGAAGACTGGTGGGAATACATACAGGGCACACAAACCATGCTGGTGAGTTGCAATCAATCAGAGGTCCTCCCATTCCAGAATAAATGAAGCACAGATTTCTTTGTTTGAAGCCAAAGATATTTTCTGTTCACTCTCTGTGCTTCACACATTCTGCAGTAAAGCCTGGCAGTGTTTGCAGCCTTGTTTTCATTATAAAAATTTTCACTATATACAAAGTCTTTGTAAGAGCTGGCACTAGGGAATGCTATTAAGCCACACTGCTTCAGTTTTGTTTTTTGAAGATTCATGAGCCCTCAAAGATCACTTCTAGCTTTATCTAACACAGCAAATGAAGACTTGTTGCACAGCTGGCAACAGAAGAAACACGCAGGTTTCAGAGCAGTAGTTGAATCTCTAGGCAGGACCCATCAAAAGGGCCTGCCCTTCTTTATTCTCTTATTTTTATAGCTTTCTAAAGACAATCAAGGATTGGTGAGAGGGGTTAACACTTCTGTAAGTTTACAGGACAAAGACATGGTCAATCATCTTTCTCCACCCCAGGGGAAAGGAATGCAAAACAATCTACAAGTGCAAAACAATCCCGGCCAGTTAAGAAAAACAAGGACCATGTTTACAGAAAATGCATGGGAACCTGTGCTACAAAGTTACAACCATGGAACCCTGCAAAAGCAGGGCAACAAAGACTCTCCAACATTTCATGCAAAATAAAATAAATTATTGGTACTTAACTAATAGTAAAAATAGTACTGCTATTAGTACTATTATTAGTAGCTGGTATATTAATAGTTTAATGTTAATCTAGTAGGGCTGGTTAATAAGATCTGTACCCCTGGAAATATAGTTAATTTAATCAATTTTAATGTGTGTTAATTTAATAAATTTTGATTAAATTTGATGTATTTACAGTTGTTTGGGTTTTGGTTTGGTTGTTTGTTTTTTTTTCACAAAGAAAAATGAAAGTCAGTAATTGGGTGTTAAAAACACCCCCACAGAATCTCAAGAGACAGTCTCATATGTTTACTTATTAATAAAAAAATAGGGTTCTACAAAACAGCTTTATCATTTCTGTAAGGTACCCAATAGGACAAAAGAAGAAAGCACAAAAAGCTTTCACCTATCCACTTTCCTCCCTACTTGAATGAAACACACCCAGCTATTTCTTACCAGGTGGAGCTTTTTGTTGAAGAACAGAAACACTGTACATCTCAGCATCAATTGCCAAAACATATCCTTCTTTACAGCCCATGTATATTTCTGAGTTTGCAGTCCAGCAGTGGGCAGTGGGTTGCACTGAAGTCTTAATACAATGTCTAGGCTTCAGCATGAAAATAAACAAGTTCAATCAACAACTGACAAATATCTGTGCAAGCTGTTACATACATTTCAAGATCAGAAAAAAAAGATCATTACCTCATAGAGTCTGACATCATGTTAACATCAGCATTATTTTATTCAGTCATCCCTTCAATGAAACCAATAATTTCACAAAGAACATTCTCCAAAAAAGTATATGTCTGGAGACAGTAGTGGAGAGCTCACTTCTCTCTCTAGAAGCTTGTTTAAATGATGAATTATATTTTCAATTAAAAACTATATATTTTAAAATTTGCATTTATATGGATTTATTCTCCAGCACTCACATCTGTTACAATTTTATCCCTAGCTTGGAAATCCCTCCAGTATCTTCTTTATCCTCACAAAGATATTGACCCACCATAACAAGGGCATCTCCCAAACTTTTAATGATAAAATTATGATAAAATTCAACACACTGAGCCCCTAGAGGGTTCTGTAAATGCTAGAGGGGCACTGGAAGCCCCAATTTAAATGGTCACTTATTATGACCTCACTATAACAAATGCCTTTCAAACTGCTTTTCAGAATTTCTTCCACTTTATAGCCAAAACGTGAACATGTGGTTCTTGCATATGTGGCAGTACTAAAACACATTTTGTTTGAATAACTTATCTTATTGTATAATCCAAATTGCTCTGTAAAACAGCTCTGTCAATCTTTGTGTCATCTGCAAATAAGTGCTAGAAATATCCCTGACCTGGACTTCCCATGTGCCTTGAATTTCATTTTGCTAAAATAACTCTCATAAATCTGTCCTCTATAAAATACGAAGAACAGAACTTCTCCAGCAAATATTATTAAAGACAGAGAGTGGCCTGTTCAGATACAACAGTAACAGAGGTCATAAAAATACCATGATAGAAAGAACCAGATTAAAGAGAATTCAGGGAGGGGAAGAGGGGGACAAAATACAAGAAAACTTTGGGAGAATATTTAAAAGAGAGGATTCAAAGCACCATGCATGTGTGCAGAAGTGGTGAGGATAACTAAAAAATATGATGGATGAAAAAAATGAAGGTTCTATAAATCTATAAAACACCTGCTGTCTCACTAAAGGTTCTATAAAAAGAGGAAATATGGATGGACTTGTGATGTAAACATAGGACAGAGATTCATAAGTACCCAGATTTCATTAGCAAAATATACCAAGCACTTGCTGTATGGTTCTAGGTAAATAACTTACATTCTACTTATGCTTACAAAGCATTTTTAATTTCTCAGGGGAAAAATGCTACTGAAATAAAGTATATTAATATTTACTTTATAAATCAAATATGACTAAGAGTAATAAATCTGTAGGAAATAGGGCTTTACATCACCCAGAGAAACATTTAATATAGGCATTTTCACTGACTTTATAAGGCTTGAACATCACAGATCTTTGGGAAGGTTGTAACTGAACTTCTGCAAAACAGAAGCTTCTGGGTGAACACAATTTCTGCAATGTTCCTTTGTACCTGCTGCCATGACTGTCTTTACACATAAACTGGGTAAAATATGCTAATCCTAGGATGGGATTATGTAAATCCCAAACCAGGTTACTTCTTGGACTGTGCATTGGTACAGTGGTGCATAATAATAATAATAATAATGATAATAATAATAATTAGTGCTTGTTTGAACTTCTCTCCCTTTTGAGTGGCACCTCTTCAGGGAAAAAAAATCCATGATGGATCCTTGCCACAAAAAGTTTTATAAAAAGACAATGGAATAAAATTGGTGCTAGAGATGAAGTTGATTCAAGTGGGCTTGATTGTCCCGCTCTACTCTGCACGGGTCCTGCCTCACCTTGAATATTGTGGGCAGTTTGGGTTACTGCAATATAAGAAAGATATTAAACTATGACAGAGTGTCCAAAGGAGGGCTAGGAAGATAGTGAAGGGCCTTGAGGGGGAGCTGTATCAAGAGCAGCTGAGGTAACTTGGTCTGCTCAGCCTGGAGAAGACGAGATTGAGGGGAGACCTCATTGCAGTTACAACTTCCTTGTGTGGGGAAGAGGAGGGACAGACACTGATCACTCTGTGGTGACAGTGACAGGACCCAAGGGAATGGCCTAAACTGAGGTTTAGGTCGGACATTAGAAAAAGATTCTTCACCGGAGGCTGGCTGGGCATTGGAAGAGGCTCCCCAGGAAGTGGTCACAGCCTCAAATGCTGCTTGACCGAGTTCAAGCAGCATTTGGGCAACACTCTCAGGGACAGGGTGTGACTCCTGGGGATGGCCCTGTGCAGGGCCAGGAGTTGGACTCGATGATCCTTGGGGAGCCCTTCCAACCCAGCATATTCTGTGATTCTGTAGTAAAGCACATTTAGAAAACTCTCATCTAGAAACATCTCACGCAAGAAAGAAAAGGATGGAAAGCTATAGGATATTTCAATTCCTTTCCCTCTGCTGCCCCGCTGTGGTCACACTTCAGTACATAGCCAGCCTCAGTAGTGGTTCTAGAGTATGGAACTGACAGTCCAAGAAGCAAACAAGCAGACTGGCAAAGGGCTTGCTTCTCAGTGTTGGGGTGTTGGAAAGAGGTGCTTAACTTGACAGGACATTAGCATGTGATTTTCCTCCAGTGTCAGGGCTCAAAAGATCTAAGCGTGCTCAGTTTTTCTGCTTGGTTAGAGATGGCACGTGCGCAGGCATGCATGGAGGAGAGAATTAGTGCTGAAAGGCACCGTAAATTCAAGTCCTGAAAAAAATTACTCAGCTACCATATCCTGGAGCAAGGTGAAAACATGCCAGAAACAGATTCATTGCCTCCCAGTGTAAAACTCAAGGAAGGATAAAAAGCAAATAATCAAATACGAGTGAGACAAATGGCAAGGTCCAACACTTCTTACAGTAGTATGGGAATGTGTTTCAGAATCAGGGATTGCTGTCTAGAATAAAGCTTTCAATGTTTCCATAGCTTGAGACATTTCCAAAGTCAATAAGAAAAGTAGTCCCAAAGGGAAGTAAGGACACGTAAGGGTTACTACCAGTTTTAGCATGGGAATAAGTTTTCAAGGTTTCAGCAGGTCATTTTAGCTTGGGCACAGTTAAATGCTGACACACTTCACAGTGCTTCTGGGATACAGATTCAAACCTCCCCTGCACAGGTATGTGACTGTGCTAGGACCTGTGTCAGACATCTCAACACTGTACTGCACTGTGCAGCAGCACTGTGCCTACTCAGTCTTCTGGCAAAATGGATTTCAAAAATATTGCTGAGGTAACAGATCCATTTACTTCCTTGTACCTATTTAATAAGCATTAGAATTACGAATTTATTAACACCTATTTGTATAGAAAGTATAATGACTTGGAAGAGCAAAAAGGAAAAAACTCAGTAACTACCACAAAAGTTTCTGCTTCATCTCCTTCCAGTCCAGCAATGGCTGAAACTGGCAAATCAGGGCCATAGTATGGATCATCCTTACGAGAAGGTGGGAAGAACAAATCCTCACAAGGACTCACGGCCCCACAATCATTGGGGAGTTCCACAGGGCTGTGAAAAGGCAAAAGACACAGTTTGAGGAGAAGAAATCTGAATAGTAAATGCTGATACAAAACAGAGAAGCTGTTTTCAAAATAGGCTTTATTTCTGCAAAAGTAATGGAGGAAAAGTGAGTATGCCTATGCATTTACATATGCATTCTGTCAAATGGCACAAAACCCTTCGGCATTTTTTTCAGATCACAAATTAAGGCCTTTTTATACTTTCATCAGTGTAACTGTGTCAGTGGCCATATGTTGATTAAATTGATAGTTAACAAGATTAAACACAGTTGGGAATGGTAGAGTAGCTGCCACCTCGAAGCATAGGTTTTATATGTCAAGGACTCCAAATTGAGTGATACATGCTACTTTTATACCAACCTCAAAAAACATTTTGGCATAAATAAATTCTAGTTTTGCTGTGCTCAGTGAATTGCATTGACAGGGCCATCTTCTCTGAACCTGTAAATTAGCCAGGGAAGTTGGAAATCACATCAAGAACTGATACTGCTTTTGGTACAATTTGTGATTACAAGAAGATATTGTTTAACTATACTTACTAGGAACAAATTGATTAAAATTTGATGGTTTCATAGCTACCAAAGGAATGCTCAACATAGCCATTTACAGAAAAGCAGTCCAGGCGCTACCTGTATTCAGTCACACAGCTTTTGATCGAGGCTGCCAAAGCAGCTGATTAGTATTAGCTTCATGGTGTGCATAATGTAGTCATGTGAGTACTCAGAAATGAAATCATATATTTAATTCACTTGATTAACTAGACAGATTCATAGCAGTTGGGATTTAGCAATTACTAACTGCAACTGCTAGGTGAACTAAGTGGGACTAAATCCTTTGCAAATAGACGTTTGTTGCTTGTCTTTGTCATTAAAATATACTTGTAGATGTTGCTCTTAGCCTGAGGGGTGTTCCACTCACTGTCGGGAAAGGTGATGCTCGTCCTTGCTCTTCTCAACTCGCCAGATGGTGATGGAGCTCTCAGCAACAAAACACAGCTGCTGCCAATTCATAGGGTTAAAACTCAGAGAGATTCCTGTTAGCCCTGGCTGAGACTCACTGCACAAGAGGATATTTTCTTGCCAGTTCCTTCATTAAGGAGAATAAAAGCAAATCAAATCCATTAAACAGGTAAAAAACATTGAAGCCAAAGGTCTGGATGGGATTATCACTGATGTTCAAGATCCAGTTTGGAAAACAAATCCTTTGTCACTGACAAAAAATTTCTGCTGTCAAACAAGTTAGGTCCTCTTGAGAATGAAAAGGATGTGGTTAATTAGACATGCATAAAATTATTACTGCCAGAAAATGATTGAATAACTGACCTTTTAGAAACATTATCATGCACTCCCTTTTCTGAAAAGACCTATGGTCATGAGAAATGGATTTTTTTTCATTAGATCCATCAGTGACTACTCAAATAGGCCCAAACAATTAACTCTTCAGCACCCCAGCCTTGCTTTTCCAATCTTTAACATAATGATTGCAATGCTTGCAGCTGGAAGATGTGATAATGAGGAAACAAACCACAGCCAGCCATGATTATCTATGGATTAATTACCTAGGAAATACAGTAATTGTGTTATGAGTGCAGATATACAAGAGATGGCTGCATTAACTAACTTGAGCCCAAACCAGGGCAGGGTTTGTGTGGGGCTGTTATGTATAGCTGATAGAAGCCTGGGAATCAGCCTTCTGCTGACTTTTCTTTTGTCCAGTGTAACCTATTTTATGTTCTCCTCAACTAATTTGCATATTTTTCAATATTCAGATTAATATTTGATAGTATTTGCATTTTTAGGTGCTATCCAAGAACTGATTAACAGCATTTGAAGAAAACGGTTAAAACTGTTTCTTAATTTATTGGACAATCTATCTGACTGTTAATCTAAATAACATTTATAGCTTTAGTATTTCTCATTATTGCTGAGAGGAAAAATCTAAAATGCACACACTGCTGTAAATGGATTCAGTATAATCCCTTAGTCTGGCTGTAATAAATTCACTCACAGAAATGATCACGAAGCAAACAGTGGTTAACATTTATAGCATATGAAAAAATGGGAATTATTCACACATATGCCGTAGCCCTCATTAAAATTACAGGCAGCTATAAGCTACAATTCTGACTTTTAAAGATATCAGTGTATCTTGCTTTCTAAGGATCTGTCAGCATGTTCTTGTCTCATACCTACCAGATAATGCCAACAGGGTTTTGTAGTAGATAATTTACTAAAATCTGAAACTATGGTGAAACACATATCTGAAAAGGAATCTGACATTAAGCTTCTTCTTTGAACAGAAAAGAATAAATATTAGGAATAAAATATCTCAGATGAAAGGCAGCTTTTAGTTATCAACAAGCTCTTTATATTTTGAGATTGACATCTTTCAAACATCTCTTATAGCTCTGATTCCAAACTAGCCGCTTAAAGTACTGGGGCTATGCAATTGTCATAGAATCATGATATCTAATGCTCAACACTGAGATTTCTGTCATCTATACACACACATATCTTCAATGAATGCACAATATAATCCAATCACAGAAATGAAGGCCCTGATTTCACAGTAGATTCACACACCTCTGTTCAAATTATTACACATTCTTCGCTTAATAATCTAATGTAATTGCATTTTGTTACTAAATTCTTTGTGACTTAGGATGGTTTTTATGACAATTAGCTGCTGATTGTAACATGCTGATTCAGACTGGTTAAAATTGTTTGGCCTTGGAAATTACTACTACTTTAAAGCATTTAAACATTTCTAGGTATGTCTGGTTTTAAGAATAATCTAGAGAAGTCTTTCAAGATGGTGAATTTTGTTTAAGAGCACACAATGAACACATTGGACTATGTGTGTTATTTCTGCTGTAAGTGACAAGTGTGTCAGCTGTCAGGGCAGTGAGGCTTTCTTGGTTTCCATTGTATATACATAGACATTCTTCTCGAACTACTGTCTGCTCAGAGTTCACAGCAAACGTTATTCTTCTTCAGAAGGATAAAGAAGAGGCATCTGTAATAGTATCTACTCTCATTACTAAAATTCTGAAATTCCAGGAATTTCTGCATCATCACTTATAATTGTACAAGAAAAGATCATCAGTAAACTGAGACTATACAGACAATTCCTTACATCTCCTTGCTTGCCTTTCTGCTACTCCACCCTCCCCATTTATTTTGAAGTGCTCAGACTCCACAGTCAATGGGAGCTTGCTGGCAAAGGAGACAAGAACAGGATTGTATTTTACAGAGCAATTAAAATATTCAACATTCTACCTGTCTGTATCTGCACTGCATTATATAATATTTCACATCAATGAGCAGAAAATTATGATCTAACCCAGTGATCCAAGTTGGTGTAATCACTGAGCAAAATCATAAGCCAGAACTAAGATCAAGCAAAAGTAATTAAGAGGACCACTGAACAGTCCAGGGGGACAAATCAAATCAAATCAAAAGTGCAAATCGGCTTTAGAACCCTTTTCCTCTTTTCAGCAGGCAACTTTCTTCTACAAACAGCACGGTGCTCAACTTCCAGCAGTGAACAGATAATTAACTGAATCTGAAGGCTCTGGACGCACTCCAAAAACTAAAATTTGGAAGAAGGTAGAAGACAACTTTGCTACAGCTAACAGACATTTTGACTAGCGTCTACTAATACCAGAAAATAAACAGCAATTTTGGTATAGAAAGTTTGCAGACAATGATCAGTCAGAAAATAAAAAAAAAGAGATGAAGGCAACCAGTATGTGTTCCACATTTGTTAATTTAATCTATGCTAAAACAGTAGTCACTCAAAAATATGAATTAAATACAAATGGTATCAGAGATCTCTTTTTTACTCTTACCATACTGAAAGAACAAACTCTGGGATTGAAGAGTAACTGGCCAGATATGGGCCTCTGAAACTGAATGCAAGTAAGGTGTAGTCCAGCTGAGCATCACCTGAAATGTAAAAATAAAGAACACAGTCTTTGATTGTCCCAGACTTTATTTTATAGTACCACAGATATTCTTCTCACTTCCTTTATATCCAGTTTAACTCTTTAAATATTCTTCAGACCCTTGATTTCTTTGCTTCACTGCAGATTATTCTTTTGATTTGATCATAAAAGTATTCCCTATGTATCACAGCTTGGAATTTTTTCAATTTTCTTTCCAATACTACCTTGAAATTGTAAAGTATTTTTCCCCAAGTCCCAGGAAATCCTTTGCAGTCATAATTTTATTCATATACATGAAAAAAGCAAGTATTATAATCTTTATGTAAATGGCAAGGGAACTGAAACAGGAATAGGGTAAGCAACTAAACTAAGGAGAGAAATTACATGAAGCATGCAAAAACATCCATTAGATCCTGGACTCCAAAGATTAACTGTAAGAACCCTCCTCCTTCTCACATCCTAGATTTCTCATCTGGCTTTCAGCAGTCTGCTTGGGAGTCTACTGCAGTATGATTTTATTGCTTAATCTGACTACATTTTCCTAAAACTAATTCCATTTAACTCATCTTGTTTTCCTTTTAAATTAGCTTCATTATGTATGGTCATATTCCTTCCTAGCTTGAACCTAAGTAAAAGTAGTGCAGTGGAAAATTCCTTCCACTGCTTTCCATGAATCTCATCATGAGACAGTTCCCTGTCACACTGTTTTCCAAGTCTTATAACAAACAAAACAAAACAATTCTGAACCTGATGATTAAAGTATTGTTTTAATGAAATGATGACAAGGGTTACCACATGACTACCTTTTAATTCTGTCAGTTTACTCAGTTCTGGGAAGGTGTAGATGTATATGAGGGGATTCAGCATCCGGTCGGAAAAGGCCACCACTTGGCTGTTGGCATTTGCTGCAAAGGCTCCCACCTGGCCAGTCTGACACTGCACTGCTCTTGTCTTCTTTGTTTTGATGTCCAGGAAAAGGATGTAATTACCACAAGGGTAGCAGACAGTCTGATTGTTGACAAAGCCAAAGTTCTTGTTTGAGAATCCTTGAACCCAACTGAAAATAGAGCAACTGAATGGTAAAAGATTAATCAAAGACACACATTTCTCAAAATACTGTGCAAAAGGGAATGTTGTAACCTAAGTTACACTGAACTGATGCTTGGGATTTGTTAGACTCATCCTCATACCAATGTTGCAAAAACACAACAACTGAGAGCTGGTATTATGAGTCACTGGTTCAGCGTTTCCAAAAACAGATGGTCAATCTCACCCTGATGGAGCACAAAGGACTGGCATAAGAACATGAAAAGATGCTTGTATTTCTTTTAGTTTCCACTAAAAATAAAGTCAGCCAAGTTCACAGGCTCTGGTTTTGTACTTATAAATCACAGCAAAGGCTGTAACTTTATTTGAAAGAACTGCACGGGTACGATCTATACTGGGGACCCAATTGTGTTTGCTTAACCTTTTTGCACTTTCATAGTTCATCTCATACACATAAAATAAAAAATATAAAGGTACAGCTTCTGTTTATATGAAGCAAACCAGGAGGACTGTTCTGCTTTAAAGAATCCAGTACTTTAACATGGTAAAACTGTGGAATGTAAACAGGATGTGTTACACAAGGACTGAAATAAATTACTGAAGAGGACTCTGTTCATAAACTTACAACATGTCAACAAATTCCTAACTGCTTGCAGATGTTTTTTCTTTTCAAAAAGTGTGTGGACAAACATCAGGGTCATCTTACCAAAGGGATTTGCATTTACCACCCAGGGAGGATGTCCGTTTAGCCTACTGGTACCGTGGCAGGAAAGTTCCAGCAGGGTAACAGACACCCTCTGTTTGTAACTCTGCTGTTAGCATCTTCTCTTGGAATCATCGTTCAGAAATATCCCATCTCTACTCTTTTTCCAAATCAGAGAATTTGACTGCGAGAGACCTTTGTTCTCTGCAATGACCAGAAGCATTTTTATGTTCCTTTCACAAACATTGAGTCAGTCATAAAATCAGCTCAGCTGCTGATCCTTTGTACCCTTAGCAGAAGATGGTACTACAGCCTCACCACTCTCATACTTAGGAACGTGTTAAAATTACTGGTCTTGAGATTAATTTATGCCCAGCAGTAACTTCCCATTATCTTTTCTGAGGAGTTTCTGCTCTTGGCTTCTTTTGCTACATAGGAGAGGAATGAAGTGGAGCCAGAGAGGAGTGGGAGCACTGACGATGAGCTTGTGGAGATGAACTGAAAGCCATGGCAACAGAGGAGACATTTCGGGTGATAATGTTTTTCATACAAGAACTGGCTGTACGGGGTGCCATGGCACAAGACCTCTCTGAACAGGCTTACAGGACTAGCTCCGTGCTTTTCTCCAACACCAGGTCTCAACCAGTGGAAATGAAGTATTTCCAACTTCTGTTTCTGGAGGCAAAATGAAATCTAGAAAACTTGTATGCAGGGATAAATTAATGGGGGTGACTGTGCAATTTATCATTCTTATACAACCAGTAAAGGCCTACAGGGACAAGTTTCCAGGCTGTCATATAGAAAAGATAGATAGATAGATAGATAGATAGATAGATAGATAGACAGACAGATAGATAGACAGGTAGAAAGAAAGAAAACTTCTTTACTGTGCAAGCGACCACGCACTGGAACAGGTGTCCCAGACAGGCTATGGAGTCTCCCTCACTGGACCTACTCCAGAACCATCTGGATGTAACCCCATGCACCACGCACTGGGATGACCCTGCCGGACAGGCAGGTTGGACCAAAGAACCCGCCCGTGGTCCTGCAATCTGTGCCCATGGAAGCGCTTCCTTCTCTCTCCCCCGCGCATTCCTGACAGACCCCCACAGCGCAGACTCCCTCTCCCTGTTTGACCGCCCTATTCACGGAGCCGCCGCGGGGTGAGCACAGCGCAGGACCCCGGGCGGCCCAGCCGGGCTCAGGAGCGTGTGGGCGCTGTGCCGGCCGCCCCCACCTCACTTCCAGGGCAGCTCCCGCCGTGCCCGGCCCCGCCGCCATCATCGCCGCCGCCGCGGGGCCCTGGCAACAGCAACGGCGCCCGCCATTGGCCAGGCTCGCAGCACGCAGCTGATTGGCCCGCGCCCCTGCGCCAGCCAATCAATGAGCGCGGGCAGGTATTTAAAAGGAAGAGGGTAGCACAGTAGGCCTCTGCCCGCCCTCATGGAGGAGGGGGAAGCGTGAAGAATAATGTTGGAGCGCTTATAGAGTTGATAAGATGGGGTAGTTATGCTACTGATATCTGTGTCCTGTAACCTAGGTAATAACTGCAGCAGAGTCTAGGAAGCAGGTGCTGAATCAAGCGTAGGAGTGCATCAGCCTTGGGGTTGAGACTGAGGGGTCCATCTCTTGGTCACCCTGTGTGTCCCTGCACCTGGTCCGGTGCCATCTGCCCGTGTCTTAGCAGGACAGCTGTACCTGTTTACCCATTGCCTCTTGTGTCCTTCTGGAGTCACCATCCCTAAGGATGTCTGGATCTGGTGCTGAGTGATGTGGTTTAGGGGTGACAGATGGACTTGATGATCTTGAATGTCTCTTCCAACCTTTATGATTCTGTAGTTCTATAAGGTATCAAAGTTCTTGGATTGTGTAGGATAAAGCTGAAGCATCAGAGTGAGCTGAGGAGAATTTTTCCCCAGAAAAGAAGAGAAAGTACAGCTGCAGCCTTTCCCTGTGTACTTAAGGCTTTTAGCCTGGTAACATAGTAAGAACCTCCAAGTATTTAAAAAATAAGATTTTCTTTCCTAAGGGAGGATTATTTATAGTGTGTTGCTTGTGTTAGCTTGCTGTTGCTTCCCTGTACAGTGGCAGTGTGCAGTTCTGCAATTCTGGCGTACACTCACAGTGCTAGAGAGCAACGATGGAGTGTGGCATTCCTGTCCAGAGGCAGCAGGACAAGCCCATTCCTTTCCTCCTGTCTCCACAGGTGCCCTGCGTGCCAGGCAGCACCAGGAGAGAATGAGGAAGTGGATTTATTTTCTTTGGTACTTCTGAGGGCTTATTGTAGCACGTGGATCTTGTGATGCTGGTTTGAGTTCCTGCATGCTTGTTTCCAGGCTGCAAGTTAGCACACCGCCTGTGTGTTTCGTAATTGCTATGAAACATTTCAAATTAAATTTCTCTATTTTTATCACCCAAAATTTTGCTGAATCTTTCCTAAGGACATGTACTTAGAGGAATGAGGACTATTTCCTCTAACAGAGTTGTTTGGTTTTTTTATGGTAGGAGAAATTATTTTGTTGGCAAAGAACACTTTATGTACAGGTTCTGTTTGCCTAGGGTGTGGCAGACTTGTGCAACAGATTGCCACTCCCTTTCTGTGCTGAGCTGCTTAATATATACATAATCAAGCAGCAGTGACTCAACAGAAATCATTTTCCTCCACTGCAATGGGTAATGGTGTCAAGGTCATGGTTAAGTTACCAGTGACCATCTTGGTGTTTATCTGCAGATGAAATCACCACAGAAAATACTGGTCTTTGTGATCTGGTGTCTGAGGCCCAACTCCAGTGACAAAACCAAACCCAAAGTCATCAACAGGTAGAACTTGTCCCCTGTGCAAGCACAGATCCACTGATGAGTCTGGAGAATGCTCTGTTTTCCTTGGGGATTTGGCAGAGAAGTGTGCATTGCCAGGAAGGCCAGGATTTTCCCTCCCTTCGGCAAGAACTGTGCCAGCCCACTGGTCCCTACAAATGTGCTGTTTCCTATTAATGTACAGCTCCAGCCTGAATATTGGTGTGTGGAGCCACAGGAAGGGAATCACTTTGCCTCTGTGGTCAGGGAACAACTTGGACACTGTGTGAATGTGTGAAACTCATTAAGAGGAAAGCAACTCCGTTTTCATTCTTATACTCCAACGAAAGCTGGTACAGTGAAGGCCCTGGTGCCCTAATCTCAAGTGCAGAGGGAGAAAAGGGATGGAGAAGACTTCAATCTGTGCTTTGGTTCTCTCTTTTGCTCTATGCACACACTGATGCTCACACAAAGATCCTGTTTGCAGAAGCAAGCACAAATTCCTCTATGACTGCATGGCAGTAATTAAGTTAGATTTAACTTTTGCTGTGCTCTTTTGTCTGTTGGGTTGTTGTCTCCTCTCAGGGTCTTTATCATGACGCAGAACAGCTGCAGGAGAGAGAAACCCTTCTTGTTATACTCAAAGTGGAGTTGGGTCGGGTTTGGAGGGTGGTAGGTGATGCAGGAGGAGGCACTGAGAGGAACCTGGTGCCTCAGCAGCTGCTGAAGGCGCTGCTTATAAATACCCCTGGCCCATGGGGTGGAGTCTGGCCGTGGGTGTCCTGTTTCCACGGGAGTGCCAGAGGTGGTTGTGCTGTTATTTGTAAACAGAGAGAGGGAGAGCAGCTAACAGGGCCTGTTCCGGCTGGGTAGAGAGGGCGGCCAGCTCAGGGGCAGACCACCAGGCAACCTTTCCGGGTCAGCAGAGGCAGCAACACTCCCTTGGGCCGAAAGGCAGTGGGAGGGAGGGAAGGGAGGCAGGGAAAGAGGCGGGCCCCCCCCCCCCTCCCCCCGGCGGGCGGTGCCGGCGGCGGAGGGGCAGTCACAGATTGGAACCCATCGCGCAGTGCAGGGATGTCGGGCGATCACTCCCGCAGCCTTGGCAAGGGTAAGCGAGGCGGGGCAGGCACAGCCGGGCTGGCGGGGCAGTGCTGGCGGTGACAGCCCCTCTCCTCTGCTCTCCTCTCCTCTCCCCGCAGGCAGCACGGCGCCGGGCCCCGTGCCCGCGGGGCTGATCCGGCTCTACAGCATGCGCTTCTGCCCCTACGCGCAGCGGACGCGCCTGGTGCTCCGCGCCAAGGGCATCAGGTGAGCTCCTCCCGCACCCCAGGGCCCGCACGGAGCGAGCGGCGCGCCGAGCTTCCTTCCTTTCCGAAATTAAACATCCCCCAACGAACTGATTGAGAAGAGGCTTCTGGGAGTGATTTTGCTCTGAAGATTGAATAAGTAGGCTGTGTATGAAATCAGCTGCATAAAGGCCCAAAGTAAAAATCGCGAGCTGATTCTCTTTTATAATTCTTGCCTGTCATAGTTTGTCCTGAGTAAACGTGAGTAGAGACATAACATACACTTTCGTTTGTTTTTGATGTGAATGGCCGTGAAAACTCTGGAAGCTACGAATATTCAGTGTTTCTGTTGTATCAGTGCCCAGCAAAACACAATAGTGAGTGAATGACCTTTTTAAAAGGGGAAATGTACCGTGTTCCTATAACATTGTCAAGTTCTTGTACTGCAGTGAGTTAATGAAATTCAGCACTTGTCTTTGTTTCTTTTTCAGGATAGTCATGTCATTTCAGCATTCTTAAATGGGGTTTAATGTCCCCCTAAGTTTACAAATTAAAAGTAACCCGTGTTTCCATCTTTTTTCTGATTCTACCAAGTCCAAGGCCTGCCAGCAGTTTGTTAACCAGCACAGGGCTGGGAGTTTATGATGGAATAGGGAATGCTAACAGGTCTCCTGATAGTAAGTTGAGAGTTGGGTTAGGTCTTGGTTTGTGGTTTTGTTGTTTTTTTTTTAAAGACTAGATGCAATAAAACTCCGGGGTTGGTTTGATTCTGACTTTATTTAGTGTCTTTGGACTGATTTTGGAGCTTTGAGGTTTGTTGTAGCATAGTGATTTTGGAGGGGGTTTATGGCTGCCTAGATGTGATAGTTGCCTTCTGGTAACTTCTCAGTTGTTTTAAAGGTTCAGCTGTGTTTAGCAGACCTTTAGGCTTTCGAGGAATTTTCTGGGGTCACACATATAACTCAGCATGTAACTTATGGTTTATTAATATAGACATATTTCCCATATATCTTTTTGTATCAATAGCTATTTGCCTTTACCATAAACACTTGTTCTGTGTGAGGCCATGGGTTGGGAAGATAAGCAGGTAGGATGCTGATTTTCTTTGGTGTAAGGGCAGGTTAAGGTTCAGGTGCATTTCTTAATTGGGGTGTGGCTCATTTGCAATCAATGGCTTCTTAGACTGCCCCTGAACTCAAATGTGGTAGGTGTGCTGAGTTCTAATCTTTGTTTTTAGCCTGATAGTTGGATGCTTGCTAAACTAATAAAAGACATACATACACTCTGTAAACAACTGCAAGTCAGTGCATGCTTTCTCCAGCAAAGTGTGGCAGTATTTTTGTATCAAAGGATTAGTCCTGCAAACAACTTCAAAGAAAAAAGGGAGGTACAGGGGCTTGAAGGTTGAGCCTCTCAAGTACTGAACTGTTGAGGTGATTGTATTTTACCATGGTATGGGGTGGACTGGAGCAGAACTGAGCCTGTCTGGGTCTTGTTTCTTTTGCTCTTTTAGCCATGAGGTAATCAATATCAATCTGAAGAACAAACCTGACTGGTACTTTGAGAAGAACTCCTCTGGGCTGGTTCCTGTTCTGGAGACCAGCAAGGGCCAGCTGATCTGTGAATCCCCAATCACCTGTGAGTATTTGGATGAAGCATTTCCAGGAAAGAAGCTGATGCCTTCAGACCCATATGAGCGAGCCTGTCAGAGGATGCTCTTGGAAGACTTCTCAAAGGTACTGTGTGATCAGAGTGGGACTGTGTTTCTGACTTCAGCATCACATCAAAAACTGCAGCTTTGTTGCTGATGTTGCTTTCATCCTTTCAGGCAGATTTTGTGTCTGGAATGAGCATTTAAACAAGCAGAAGGGATACTTGGGGCCTCTTGCTGTGAGCACATACAAACCACTGTGTCTCTGAATTGCTCTGAGCATTTATGTGCAAGGATGGATGCAGGAAGGCATCCAAGCTAGTGAAAGTTTGTATGGTTGTGTAGTGAAAGACTGAGGTAGGGTTTTGAGCATCCTGCAGCAGAGCAAAGGTTAGCAGACCAAACCAGCTGAATATGTGAGACCTGGGAGGTGACAATTGCTGTATTTTATTCTGATCCTTTCTGTAGGAAGTACTGTGTGAGTGCAGGATGTGGGAAGTGCCTGACTGAGAGAGCCTAAAACCATGGACAAGAGATGGCACGTGGCTGCAAACATGGGACTTGTATAAGGAGGCTGGATTTGGCTCTCATTTGGGGTTGCAGCTGGTTGACTGGAATTAACCTTTCTGTATTAGCATGGGATTTGAGGAGTCTAGGAAGTGAAAGAAGTCACTTGGATATGAGACAGGAGGGAAAGCAACAGAAGATACAAAGGGGAAAAGAAGGGAGAATGTAATTGCAATAGGCCTTTGTAAATAGACTGAATGGAAAGAGGAAAGTATTTTGCAAGAAAGAAAATGTACAGATGGGAAACACCCTTCTTTTCTCTATTCTCTTCTTATTACAATACTAAAATTCATTACTATTTGTATTCATTCTTCCTGTAGGCTTTTGCTTGCCTCTTAGGAAGTATAGAAGATTTTTATTAATGGACTTTATGTAACTCTTTAAAGTGAAATCTCTTAAGATTTAACTTGCATTTAATACCTTAACAGCTAAGTCAACATTTTAAGTTTTGAGTGATTTGCTTGTGTTCTTGTAATAGGTGCATAAAAAACTTTATACTTTCCTTTGTATAGATAACATCCTTGCTTTTCAAGCACGTTTTGGCAGTCAAAGATGGACAGGACACCACTGCACTGAAAGCAGAGATTGCTGAAAAGTTTGGCAGACTTGAAGAGGTGAGAGTATTTCATGTTAATGAGCAGATTGCCATCCTTTGTGTGATCCCTTTTTCCCTTTCATGCTGTGGCCTTTGGAAGTAGATCTCTCATGTAGTTGGTAGTTACAACAAGAAGCAATCTCTCAATTTACTACCCTCAGCCCAGGATGCACAAGGGTATCATTAGAATAAATTTCAAGTAGCTAATCCAAACTTTATCTAATGATGAAGACTGTGTAGACTTACAGATTTTTGAATTCTAGCAGACTGCTGTTGTCTTGGATATCTTTGTTCTGCTTTAAGTGAAGGAGACCTTGCAGCATGTACTAAGAGCAACAGCTGAAGAGTTTGAGCTGCTGAAGAGCATCTGTGCTGAAAGCAGTCCAGACACCTTGGTGATGACCTAAAATCTTTTTCATTCTAGAGCTTATCTTTGGGGGTGGGTGGAGGCAGAATGTAACATGTGCCTTGTAGAAACCGAACCCCAGACCATGTTCTGCTGCTAGTGGTGTAACTCAACTTCAGTGGAGCTCCAGGAAGTGTCAGGTGGCTTTGATGCTGTATTAGCCACTGGACAGTCCATGTCAGTCGTGGTTTTTGGCTAGTCTGAACAGCTGTTGGACTTGTCTTTGTCATGATCTCATTCCTTCTGTCTTCAGCAGCCACAGCCAATGCTTGGGTGGATCAATGGAGAATAGCTTCTCCAGAGTATTTCTGTTCTGGTGCAAAGCTGCCAATAACCTCTTAATACTTTCCTGGTTCTCCTTACAGTCCTGTGCATTCTGCTTTCCCATCCCCTTGGGCTGCCAAAATTGTTTCCGGGGTAGTCTTGTCCATCTGATCAGACTGAGGCTGGAGTAGTGCAGATGACAAGTTGCTGTGGGAAGCTGTGTGTTTCACTTCCCTGAAACACAGATGTATTAAACATTAAGGAAGGATTGACCTTCTTCTTGCTTGATTGTTACTGTGAAATAACTTGCTGTTTCTTCAGTGTCTCTGTTTTACTATACCTGGAATAATTTTGCAGCAGCATCTGATGGTCAGCTGTGAATGGGAGGCTGGAACAGAGCCAGGCAAACTTCCCTCAGCATATTGCAAGAGCTGTTACAGAGGGGAAGTACTTAACACTTCTGCATTTTTATTTCTGCTGCCCGACAGAGGGGGCTGTGTTCCCATCTCTGCCCCTGTGCAGCTGCTGGTTGTGTTCTGCCAGACACCTGGGAGCTCAAACGGCTCTGTTCTTCCTGAAGGGCTGCTTTAAGATTTCTATTAGATCATGGGGTTGTGGACAGGGAATAAATGCCATATGAGTGCATAGGGTGCTGTGTGTCCAAAAAGACCAGCATTTGTAATGTCTTTTGAGTTCCACCTTTAAAACACCAAAGTGCCTGATAACAGAGGCACTGATCTGATGAGAGAAGAGACCAAGCTCTGGAGGGTCCTGAAAGCATATTAAACTTGGATGACTTGCATTAAAAATGCATCAGAGTCATAAATGTAATGGGAGAACTTGCTGTATTTTTTGTGGCCCTGCCTTCTGTGCTGAGCTGTGAGGAGGATCTCTTTCTGGTGTAAGTTGCACTTGCTTCTTGTTGCCTTTGCACCTAGAATCAAATGCAGTTTGAGATGTAATGTTAGAAACACTTTGCTGACACCACTTGGCCTCAACTGCCATGGGGAAAGAGTCCCTGCTAAAATGGTGCTCTAATTTACCAGGATAATAAATTTAGCTGGACTTATTGCTCAAGAAATTCATGTGTGCTGTTGTGGTTTATTAGTCTGTGCCATTAATGATTTTTGACAAGTAAAAAATCAGAAACATTCTGAGCTAAATTCCTCTTTGTTTATGCACATGCTGCAGCTTGCTAGTGATTCATATTTTGTGACAGTTCTTGAACCTCTGGAGTAGAGCTGGGCTGAGTTTATGAAACTGCAGCTGCAGTATTATGCTTAAGTATACTGAGTAGCTCCAACTCTGCTGGTATTGTGTGCACAAGAGAAATACACTGCATCTCCTTCGTTTGCTCACTGATGCCTGTAGTGTGCCTGCCTTCCACTGTGAAGTGAGGTTTTTGTGTAGTGTTCTGCTGGACTTCTCCTTTGAGGGGCAGCTGACATCTCTCACCCTTCACAGGCTCTGGCCAAATGCAATACGGTGTTTTATGGTGGGGACTCCATCTCAATGGTTGACTACTTGATCTGGCCATGGTTTGAACGTCTGGAACCATTCCAGCTGAAAGAGTGAGTACCTTGCCTGGCATCTGGTGTGTTCTGAAGTGCCTCAGCATCAATATTCTTGGTGTACGCTGCAGTGGTGGGCCACTCTTGGGGGCTGCTGAAGAAAGCTTGTATTGTGTTGCAGTTTGGCGGAAGCATCCTGCTCTAAACTGCACATTGTACTGGGATGGAGAAAGTAGTAAAATGGAACTGTTCAAGCTGTTTTGCTTCCTTGATGCCCTCCAGATTTTCCATTTGTGTTACTCAGTCCCCTCCTTTTTCCTGTAGCTCTTTGAATCACACCCCAAAGCTCCAACGCTGGATGGAGGCCATGAAGGAGGACCCTGCTGTCAAGGCTACAATAACTGACCCACAGATATATAAAAACTACCTCCAGCTGTATCTGAAGAACAGCCCTGAGGCATGTGATTATGGGCTCTGAGGTGCCAGTAGTAGTAGCCACCTTCAGCTGGCTGAAGTGATAGTGCTGTTTTTCAGTGTAATTTGGTGGGGGCTCTTCTGTGGTTGCATTTCATAATGGGGAATAAATCTGTGCTGAAAAGGCTGAGAAACCTTCTGTGAACTCTACTCCTTCCTGTTGGGAGAAGGATGTGCTGGCTTCAAACAGGAGATGGAAAATCATTGCTTGCCATGAATGTGTTGCATAAAGGAAAATGTCTCTACTCAGAGGTGATGGTCTGTAATCTCTGGCCTCTTTGTAGGCATTGCAGTGGGCACTCCCTGAACTGAAGCTGTTACCTGATTTAAAAATTGTAATACTGGTGTCTTGAAAATGAATAAAAAGCAAACAATGTTGTCTTCAGTTTTTCTTTCCTCTTTCTGGGCAGCTCTTAGTCACTGGACTGGTTATACGCAGAGAGAGAGGAGCAGTGCACTGTAAAGGCTAAAATAGATAGCGTGGCTTGGGAAGTTGTGATTCCTCGTGCGAGCTGGTTGTCTCTTCAGACAGCTCTACTGCCAAAACACTGACTTTATAGCCCTGCCCACCTACCCCTGTTGAAGTTATGTTTGCAGGAACCATCTAGTAAGGGCTTCCAGTTTTGCTAGAGGACTGTGTATAGTTATAATCCTTCTCTGCCCTTCTGAAGTCATGTTGTGTTTATTCTAGGTTCTAACCTAAAGGCTGGAGTAAGGAGTAAAGCCAACGGAAACCATATCCTCAGCAGAAAGACATTTATTTTCTGTTCTCAGAATTTAAAGCATTGCTCTGCTAGTCAAGGTGTAGGTGAAATTAGAGAACAGAAGTAAAAGGAATTTAGTCAGAACATTATGCTGGTGATGTCTTGCTGCTGGTGAAGGAAAGAGTATGTTCTGTTTCATCAGGTAAGTGGCAGGATAAGAGCTTTTTAGTTGAAGATCTTTGAAGCTATCCTGTATGGTAATATAGCAGTGTGGGGACAAGATAATTTGAATCACAAGCAGTCACAGGAAAAACTTCTTCCTCTCCTGTTTTTTCCTTTTCTCTTTTCCTGTCCACATCTATGACTCATGCTGCTCAGCTGTGTTATGTCTGTCAGACCACTAGCTGCCCAAAGCAGCCATAATTCCAGGGAATAAGCACACAGAAAGAAATAAGGCAAAGCAGTGTGTCCAAGGACAGGGCTGTGGTTCCCATTGGGCTGAGGTGATTGTCAGGAGAGATCCAGGACTGTTCTATCTGCTTCCCACTGCAGTGAGGTGAGGTAGCATAGCAGAATGTGGTGGTTCATGGGTTTTATGGTTATTGAGGCACTGCAAGTCTTGGAGCTTTTCTGGAGGAAAAGTAGATGGATACTTTTCTCATAATATGTTCTGCCCTGGCACAGTAACTCTGAGGTGGTTCATGCTTGTGTAACTTCAAGTAGGAAAGACAGATTTGATGAGGAAAATGAGCAGGAACTTGATCTGTCAGCCTGTGGCTATTGGAGGGGCTGGTTTATACTCTGTTTAGCTTTAATTCAAACTATGCAACTTTTCCCCTCCTGTTTATCTTTGTGGCTTTTAAACACATCTGGCACTACTTAGAGAAATATTAATTATGCTGCTGTTGCTTCCAGAATACTGTAGTTTTTAAAGTTTCCAGTGGAGATGTGATGCTACACGTTTCATAGATTATCATTAGAGGACCCAGAGGAAGCTGAGAGCTGTGAAGTGTTGTCAGGATGTGGATTTAGGGCCGTGCGTTAGATGAAAGCGGGGTTTGAGCTTTACAAAGCCAATGTCTCTGAAGTAGTGTTGGTGGGATCTCAATGGCAAACTTCCAAGAATTAACTGCAGAGCATTTTGGTTTTATTAGCAGCTCTGCTTTGTGTAGGGCTTGTTAAAAGCTATTAGGATAGGATAGTGCTAGAAATATGTCACAGTTTGCTCCAATGTGCTATTTGACTGTAGTGGGAGATATGACTTTAGGGAGGTCCAGTAATAGGTTAAGAGCAGAGATCAGCATCCAAAAACTGAACTGGCTCCAGCCAGACCACAGTAACCCAGATTGTGATATCTGAACAGAAAGAAATGCTCTCCCCATCTCTATTTAGTGGCTGTAGTGTACCATTATAAATGTGCTACTTCAGCAAAAAAAACCTAAAATGAAATATTCTGCCTTACAATTTACTATTAAATATCTGTGTTCTAAATTCCCAGGCAGACAGCTGGGGTCCTGAACTCATTACAGCACAACAAGAAATACAGGCCTCAGGCAAAGTGCTTTTAATGTGGTAATGAATATGCAATACTGGCCCAGCCTTAAAAGGAAAAGACAAGTTATGTGGAATGGACTGGCTCTCTCCTTTAAGGGTTGATGGATGTAAAGGAGACATTTGCATTTTCAGTTTTGGTCAACAGAAGAGAAAGATGGAAGTCAGTAAGGAAAGGATCAAGCAGATGAACAGCTCTTTCCTTAAAACCTTCTGTGGATCAGGTAGTACAGTAAGTAAGGTCTTTACTCACCTTCTGCTCCATGTTTGCCCTTGAAAATTGTTAGTGTTCTTGCTTTTGAAAAAAGAGGGTGCTTTTTTGTTTGTTTTCTGTTATTGTACCACCAAATATAACTGCTACTAGCACATGTTAAAAAAGATAAATTCAGTGTCAAGCAAACAAGGACAGAGTCTGTCTTATAAAAATAGTGAGTTTAGTAGCATGATGGAGAATAGATACTTCAGGTTAGCAAGGCATTGGGCCTTGTTCTGTCCTGTATTTGTAGCATGTCCCTGTATCTTTACTGATGTCCTTGAGATGTTTGGTACCCTCATACAAGATGTGGTCCAGTGTTTGTTCATTATAATTTTAGGATCCCTTATATTGAAGCTAAGAGAAAGGTAGAAGGGAGCCAAGACAGGAGGAAGGAATGGGGATCCCAGGTTCTCAGATCTGGGAAGTTTTGCTGAGTTTTGGATAGGTTGACTGGGAACCTGGGTGAATGGGACTGTGGCTAGAACAGAAGGCCCTTGCTTGGGGCAGTTGTTGAGAAGTTTCTGTCTAGGGAGGTATTGAAAAGGCCAGTGGTTCTTGCACTGAAAGTGGTAGTAACTGGAGATACTTCTTTAAAAAGTCTCAAAAATCACTCACTACAGGCACCTGGAATGCTTGTGTCGACTCCACACATGCCTGTGGATTTGTTGCTTTTTCTAATCAATCAAAATGGAAGAGAAAAGGAAATCTCAACTTTTTGCTGTGTTTCACTTAATCTCAGGTTCTTGCCATGCTTCATTTAGCAGCTGTCTGTTCTGCTCACCAGACAGGCCTGGCTGTGAGTGCACATGTTGGGCATGTGGTGCTGGCACGATGTTACATGTCCTGGAACTGCTCTCCCCAGTTTTCCACTGTCGTGGCATCTGTAATGTTCCCCTGCATTAGCAGGGTTTGAGAACTGACTCTTTCTTATCCTGTCTCCTGTCTTTACTAGTAGCCTGATTATTTCACCACCATTCCTTAGACATGGATTTCACTTGGGAATAGTTCATGAAAATGAGGTCTCTTTATAGTCATGAGGTCAGGTGCAATTTCACTAGATTTTCTGTAAGATGGAAACAGTCTTCTCTACTGTTGGTCCGAAACCAACACAGATGGCAGTTGCTGATTTATCTGACTAAAGTAATGATGCCACGTGATGTCATTAGTATTTTTCCCCTTCTACAACACTTTGATTTACTAAAACAGGAGTTTCAAAACTTGTCAGTGAGATGCAGCTGTGCTTGGGCTGGAGTGTGACAGCTGTTAGCAGTCTGCAATAACACTGTATCTGAGTCCAGGGGGGAGTGAGAGTGCAGCTGGTATGAAGGAGCTGATGTGTGGGGCCTGTTCTGTGCCTTCCACAGCATCTTCTGGTGAGCAGGAAGCAGCTTGTGAGAACTGCAGGATGTGCTGCAGGTTTGTGTCTTAGAACCACCACCCTTGGCAAGGCTGATGGAAAAAGCCATCTCTCCAGGGGAAAGGGAGCCAGGAATAGGGGCACTGAACAGCCACAAGCTGGGTAAGGAACAGACAGTGTTTCCTGTAAGCTGCAAACCATTTGCATGAGTCACCCATGTGACTGCATGGCAAAAGCATAGGAGGGCTGAGAAAAAATGAGGAAAAAAGCTTTCAGCTCCAGACAGCCTGAAGAATCAATGAGGACCAATGGAAACATTATGAATTAATACTATCCTTCCTGCAGCTCTCTGCAGCATTGCTGCTACCCCAAAGGATGCTTTTGTGCCTTTCCTCCTGTCACTCAAACCATCCTCAGAAGGGAGCTCTCAACAAGAATGTGCTTTGGGTCAATCCACAGGTTGGAGTGTGGATGATTTTTTTTCCCCTATACATTCATCACAGAGCTCTTCTAGGTGCCTGTTTAGGCTTGGAAGCAGAGTTTGTCTCCTCTTGTAGTAATTAAGGCATGGTGATTAATCAGCTGTTTGTGGGAAGACAGCTCTGATATAACCTGTATATTCAAGCCCATAGATTAGGTGCCTCAATTCCTCTCCATGTGCTTTATGTATCTTGGTTGTTTTTTGCTGGTGTTTCTCTGCTCTGGATCAAACCTTTGACTTCCAAAGCTTTGCCAGGTGTGGCTCTGGCAGGGGAGTCAGTGTGGGGCTAATGGTGGAAAGCTGCATGTGGACAAGCCTTGTTCTCTAGTTTTGCATGCAGGAGGTTTGTAATACTGACATGATGTGATAGCCCTGGAGGTGAACTGAACTGGCAGGAATATCCTGCTGAGAGTGCAGAACACCTGTGTTCTGTGGGAACGCCTGTGTGACAGAGGCCAGGAGGGGCTGCTCGGGATCATCTGTGCTTACAGGCACAGGAACCATCCAGGGCTGCCCTGCCCTGCCCTGCCCTGCCTGGTGTGAGCGGGCAGGGATGAGATCTAGAACATGTTCACAAGCTAAATACCATCTCCTTGAGGATTTGGGAAATCCCTCTCTGCTGATTCCCAGCAGAGGGCTGGAGAGCAAGACTGAAGGTTGGGAGCCATGCAATGGATCTCTGCTTTGATACACCTGGGGAGGTGAAGTGACTGATGAGTCAGGCTGTGCACTGTGGTTACTGATCCCAGCCCTGCCTAGCTCTGCCCCCTGGGCCTGTATTGCACTATGTTGGATCCTGAATGTTAGATTGTCTGCAGAAAGGTGCCTAATTGGACTTCCAAAGGCATTATAAGTGTCATGGCTCTTCTGCAAAGTAGGACAATACAGACAGAAATTTAATCTTGTCTCCTTACGTGATTAAATCTTTGCTAAGTTGAGACTGTTAATGGCTGTGGGTCCACCCCACAGTGGATTTGAAGATAGTTTCATGTCTAAAATAGACTCCTTTTCTTGCTGAGTGCCTAAGACACCTTCAAGAACTTAACTGGATTTATTTTCTTTTGGGGGGGGTACCATTTTTAACATGGGGACACAATTTTTAACACAGTGCCACAGTCAGACATTTTACAGACACTCAAATATCCGAACAGGCTGTATTTAAATGTTTCACCTCAGCACCTTCTGTGCTTTCCCCTCAGAGAAGATCAATAAAGCTAATACCTTTTTTCTCCTTCCTCTAACATTCTGTGTGAGTTCTGATTTTAGCTAGACAGATTTGTAATTACTTGTAAACTCAGAGCCTTTATTTGCAGAGGTGCTGCCTTTGAATAATGACTGAGAAGCTTTGTTCTCTGCCTCTGCAGACAGAGCTTTTACTTCAGCAGCTGAGGAGTCTCAGATGACACTCCTAAATGTAACATAACTGGAAAATGAAGTTTCTTGAAAAGCACTGTAACATTAATTGATCCACAGCAGGGGCTTGTTCAGATTTCTGTTTTGAGACCAGACTGGTCCAATAGATATGATGGGAGTATCTGTTTGCATCCATCTTCCCTTAAGGCTCTGCTGAAAGTTGGGTGGATCATTTTGAGAGTAGCAGAAGCAGTAAGACAACTCTGCATTTTCTCACAACTCATTTCTTCAGGTCAAAGAAGACACGAGTACCTACGGCCTTTCACTGCCCTGGGAACGTTTAAAATACCTCTTTTGTGCTTTTGCAGCAGTAGGAGAGTCTTTGTCTCCTATCCATTTGCCTGCTTGCTTAAAGATTATCAGAGGTATTTCTGAGCTCTATCAAATGTAGTGGAAGTTGTTTGAAGGATTCAGAAGTCACTTGGTAGGAGATGAAAGCATAGGCCCTCTTTCCTCCTGGCCCATATGTGTGAACACACCCACTGCATAGGAGACTGGCAAAGAAGAACCTAGTTTATGTTGCCATAAGAAATTTATCATTTCAGAAAAAGACAGGACTGCCTGGAATTTTACTTGGAAGGGATGCAACAACTCACATGTTTGGTTGAACCCAATGACCCAACACCTTGAGACATCCTTTTCCCAAACAAATAGAATCCAGTTAAGTATAAGTTAAAATCTGATCCTGTGCCAGTGGCACTTGGGGACAGACCTGTGTTAGCTTTTAGTCCTGCAAGCAGCAAACCATAATGCAGAGTTGAGCAGAGTGGATGGAACATGCTCAGTATGTGGGCAAATCCTGAGCAGTGTCCCATTCTGAGACCAGTGTTACGAGTTTGATCCCTACTGGTACCTTACTGAATTCATGTTAGCATGCTTGAGTCACCATATCCTCTGAGGTTGCTTTTGCTCTTTTTTTTTTATAGCACAGGCATTTCTGCCTGCTTGAAATAAAGGAAATTGTATCTTTGCTTACATCTACCATGAGTGGTAAAAAGTCATTAGATCATTTTTTAGCTAAAAACCAATCTCTAATGGGTGCTTTCTTTCTGCTCTGCTTACTCTATGACAGCTAATACTGTAATAATAGTCATGGCATGGTCCAAAAATCTGCCAATTGCCCTTCTGAAAAAGGATTTTATAGTGATGTTACCCCTTCTGTTCCATAGCAACACTGAAACAGTAAATGAGGCAAAGAGAAAAAAATGCTCCAGGAAATCAAAAACTCTACGGAGAAAATGTTGCTGAGCTTGTCAGATAGCTCTGAAGCAGGATGGGTTTAGTTTTGTTTGGTTTGGGTTTTTTTTAATAACAAAGTTGCACCAAACCAACCAAGACTGCTGATGATCCTGGGCTACAGAATTCCCTTTCCAGCAGTGTGTGGTTGACCCTGGGGAATTTTAACTTCTGGCTAAGTAGATTGGGCTGCAGCTCTTAAGCCAGCTGCTTTTCAGACCTGAAAAATCAGTGCTGATTCAGCCCCAGTGAGCACTGGAAGGCTGAGTTATTAAAGGTGTGCAAGGCATTCTGTGGGGCTGGAAGTCATTTTGCCAAGGAAAAAGTGGTGCTTTTATTATATGAATTAATAACTAGCTCTGGATGTGCCTTCAGAGCCAGAGCATATTAGAATATTAACAAGGAGGTGCCATTCCCTTAAACCAGGCAAAGGGGTTAGGCAGGGGGCTAAGTGGTGGTGGGTGGTTGCTAAACTTGGCTGTGGATACCCATAAAATAAGCAGGTAAAGAGGATTCCTCTGGCTGAACTGGAAATTCAGGACATTTCTTGTTCAGCCCATAAGGGCAAAATCTATCAGCATTATTTAGGGCTTGCCACAAAAGGGTGTTTTTGAGCAGACATATTCAGAATAATTAATTTCATTTCCTGTGGATTCATATTCTCAAGAAGAATGACATCCCTGGCCTTATTCTGGAATAGCTATCCCACTTTATGTTCATGCTGCAGTTCATTCTGGAATCATTTCTACAGGGATTTAGGAATCCCAAGGATTCTTGCTGCTGGGCTCACTGTGCCAGGATCACTGGAAATATCCCCACTCCTTCCTTCTGTTCTCTTAGAAACATTTTGCAGGGAACCGAAACAAAAGAGACTTCATGCTCATTTACATTTTGTACAAGATTTCCTTTATTATAAATAAAGCTGCATGAGAAATCTATACAAATTCAACAGTGTCCTGCTATAGAAGCAGCGGTTTAAATACAGCATTGTCAATCAAGGAAGACTTTAGTTTGGAGAGTTCTGGTGTTACTGCCCATCTTGGCTGCATTGCCAAGATTCATCTTTTTAATACAGTTTTGCTTCTGAGCTAACATGTTATACAGACCCCCCAGTTCTAAAAAAAGACAAATAATAAATAAAGCTGTTTACCAGGTAGGGTCCTATGAGAGCCAACCCCTCACTGAGCAGCAGCAAAGCTGTTACAGGTGCCTAAAGTCTCATTTCTTCATCACAGAGAAAACACTGCAAAGACTTTGCATTAAAATTGGCTGGTGAACAAACACTTAATCCTGTTGCTTGAATACTGGATAATTTTTTGGATCATTTTGCTAAACTACATCTTTATATCCCTGTATATACCTGTATACAGAGCAACTTAGAGAAACTTTTTCCTGTGGCTGCTTAACAGTGAACACCCAACACCTCCCCTTAGAAGACATTCAGCTCCTGTACAGCAATAATAACCTTAGACCAAGACATTTTCTAAAGGCAAATAGCTCCTGAGGCTATGCTGTAGATCAGTGGTTGCTATCAAGCCACCACTAATTCCATTGCTTTGACAGAGCCTGTAATAAAATATTAAAACCATGAGTTGAGGGCACAGGGAGTGGTTGGAAACCAGTGGAAGGCACTTGGAGTTCATATGTTGAATTCACCTGGTTAGCGAAGGACAAGAATAGTATTGAGGAACAAGAAAGGGGTCTGGGGGAAAGGCCTGTTTACCTTTCCCTGGGATGTCTCACAGAGATACAGGCATTGCCAAAGAGATGTTTATTACTCTGGGGGCATATACAGTTTGGTTTGAAAAGAATGTTTTTCACTTTAAACCACAAAATCTCACTTCTACTCCCATCCTTTAAAGCTGCTTCCTATAAAATACCCACCCAGATTTCAGTCAAAGCAGAACTACACATGGGCAACACTAAAAAGTCTTAGGGCATTTTTACTTGCTGGCAGCTGATGGAACTGAATTGTCTTACAAACCTTATTTTGTGAATGTGAGTGTGGGCTTTTACTCAGAGGCTACTATTTAGTGGGCAAAGATTTGATCCAGGAGAGACAAGAAGTCCAAAGAATGATGTGCTTCACATCACAGCCTCCTTGTACCACAGCAGAGGTGTGGTCCAAAGAAACACTGTGTACCAACCTCTCCTCTGATGGGACATGTCTGTACCTTTGGTTTGCAAGGAAGATCTCCACTCTGAGGCTGACTGGAGCACAGCTTATAACACAGAGAACCTTTTTCCCCAACAGGTATGAGTGGGTCCCCTCACAGTCTAAATGCACAGACCAGATCACATAAAAGGTGCTCAGGGCAAAATGAGCATATTGCATTTAGGAAAATTAAGCCAAGCGATTTGCTTTCAGTGGAATCAAATCCATAAATCACTTGATTCAGCTCCAGCTTGTATTCAACTAAACCCCATGGGAACACTTCAGGGTCAGTTTGGGCGTAAGAGAGAACAGGCATACAAGTACAGAAAACAAAGAACAAGAGATTCAATCCACTTATCAGTTCAGGTTCCCTTTGAGTCTGAGCAGCAGTGCTTGGGGCTGTGTAAAGACGAGTTTGAGCACGTTTACAAGCCCGTTGCAACTAGTGTTGCAAAGCTTTGTTCTGACATTTTAATAGGGGAGTTACCTTATTCTGTTCAACAACCTTTTCTTCTCATGCTCCCCCTGCTCAACCTTATATAAAAGTTATTTTTCAACTCTGAATGTCATTTCCTGAGAGACCTGGGTCACAAATTTGTTTCTTTTCTTTGGACAGTCTATATTTAGACTCCTGATAGGAAATGGCAGAGAAATTCTAATTTCTCTCTGGCTGGGAGCACATTTAGAAACAACTTCAACCACAAGTGCTCCAGCGTGACCTGCCTGCCAGCAGTCCATGTAAAGCTGGCTCTGCCATGGGCATTTTGCAGTAAACCTGGGCAGGTAAAAATGGCAAATCTCCTGGGTTTGCAAACGGCTTACACAGCTTCTGATGTAGCCTCTGGGCTCCAGTACTGACCCACCCTCCCTGTACCTCTGCTTGTCACTACCTGCTTGCCATGTCCCCTGAGACTGCTCCTGCACCTTCCTACTGGGGAAAGCCCTCTAGGGTGCACTAAGGAAAGCCAGAGGCTTACAGCACTCGTTAGCGTCAGCAATTAGTCCTGCCCTGTTGCTCTCCTGGCAATCTCCCAGGCACTCACCACCAAAGATGCTGAAGTAAGCACAGATGATCCAAGACTTTTTCCTACTGCCATTACCCACCAGCCTCTACTCCCCCATTCCTACCTACTCCTTACTTTCTGCTCAGAGATCCTACTTAACTACCTGTGGTAATAAAAGCCAAGGGAGGCAAAACTTTGAGCACAGTTCCCTGTCAGCACCTGTGCTTTCCTATAAACCCTGTGTGGAGACAGGAGTAACAGCTTTCTCTGCCTTTGTGTGTGAAATGCCCCTCACTGGTGGAGGGACAGAGAAGAGCAGACACCAATGAGGTGGCGAAACGGTTTTTACCAGGAAAAAGGAAGAGGACATGTCTATGGAGAGTTTGCTTATCAAAAAGTTTGCTTGATAAAAAGGGACCTGTGGAATGATGGTAAAAGCATCCCTGACAGGTCCTAGCTCACAGAACAACTATCCTCTTGTAAACAGGATTAAGGGAAGCTCTAGTGTAAAACTTTGCAGGAAATCCTAGTGTAAGAAAATGGTAGGAAAGGCCCCTTAGCACTGGAAGCCAGGCTTCTGGGACCAGCATAAAGCAATTACACACTGAAGCCCTGGCTTGGACCCCACACTCAGGAGGGTGAGGATCTCCTGAGTCCTCTCCTCCAGGAAAGCCACCTTGCTGGGGCTGGGCAGCCCACTGGCACAGCATTAACATGCTTCCTGTGGGACTTCAGGCATTTCCCTTTCTGCAGTGGTTTTTTTTTTTTAGCACATGCTTCAAGATTTTCCCCTGGCCTGAAAGCCTGCAGCAGCTCTCCTCCTTAGCACTCCCAGCCCAGCACATTACAGTCTACTAGTGCAGCTCCTCAGAGCAGCAATCTTTAAAAAGATTGAGGAGAATGTATAAAGTAGCTTTTGCTGGCATATGTGGAGCAGAAGGGATGCAACATGGATCACAAGGCAGCTGCAGACAACACTGCCCAGGTCTGCTACTTGTGCATCTTTTTCATCCCTTCCTTCTCCTCCCTGCTGGCCTTGGTCTAATTAAAACCAAGTGCAGAGAGTCATACTCTCATTTGGAGGGTGATTGTTTACTCCTGCTACCAGACTGCTGTGATTGACTTCATTACAGAATAATTTTGGAGAACTGTTCCTTTTATGAAAGCAAAACTTACAGCAGTCATAGAATCAGAATAGTTTGGGCTGGAAGGGACCTCCAAAGATCATATAGTTAAACCCTGCTTTTCCTTTCTCTCTAGGCTGTTCTCACATCTTAGTGCCCCAAGGTAAGGAAAACAACCAACCCAAAATGACAGAACCCAATAGTGGTGTTTCTTTTATCTAAGGTAAAAAAGGTTCCTGTTCATTGATCCATACAAAATGGCCAGGAATATAAACTGCTCGCCCTGTTACCATGGAAGATTCAAATGAAATGGTCTGAAGACACAGACCCTACTCTGCTACATCCACAGAAGAAAAAAATGTGCAGGGGTGTTTTTGAAGGACAGGACAAGGCATTTAACTTAACTGCTGCAAGTCCAATCAAGAAGGCTTTTTCTTCTTTTTTTTTTTTAACTACAATTCCCTTTTGAAGCTGTGTTTTATTTAAGGATCTCCATCCAGTCCAGATCTTGTGCATGACTCTCCTCCTCTTCACACCAGCATGGAGACTTATGTCGCACTTCCTATTGGTGAAAGAGCTTCTGCTGTCTGCAAGCAGACGAGCTCCTTTGATCCCAAGATCCTGTCTGATTCCCCCACCCTGTTCTTATCTCCCCCTTCTGAAGGAAATGAAGTATTTGGCCACCATCACACCCCCCATCCCCATTCGCATTGCAGGCATCTGAATAAATTATATTAGTTGCTCACCACTGCTGTAGCATGACTGAGGCACAACAGAAAAATATATTCTTAGCTGCATAAAACCAAGCACAGCAGTGGAACAGAAACCTACTTCAACACCACATCTTCCAGTTTCTCCCCATTCTGCCTCCATTGCCTCTTCCTTTCAGCAGGAACCATGGCCCAGGACTGGTTCAGCTCCAGACAAGAAGCTATATTGGCAAAGTCAGTTGTCTTCAGGAGGCTTCAGGAAGTTGCCCTCTAGACTTGTGCTTAGAGTTTGGCTTTGGTTAAAGGGGTTCCTTACGGATCCCATTGGTGTGTGCAAGGGGAACGTGCACTGTGTACTCATTTATCAGTGCAGACATGTTCCTGAGCATCTCGTGGAATGTGTCCACCATCTTCCTGTAAATGTCCCTGCGTAACACAAAGGGACGGAAAAGGTTGAGAGGCTCAGCCCTCTGAAATATGATGGGGAAACCCAGCTCTGCTGGTACCTTCCCATTGCCAATAAAGAAGTGATAAAGCTTCTTTTCATGCAAACATTTCTCTAGGAATTTCAGCATGTCCTGTAGGCGGGCCTCCAGCTTTTCTGGGGCCCAGTCCTGACTGGGACGTGCCTGCAGGAGATGCAGCAGCACTGTCTTCAGGTGGTAGTTGGTGAGCCCGCTGGGACCTGTGAGGCTGCATTGCTTCCCATGGAGGAAGGAGAGGATCTGAAGGCAGCTGACGTGGCAGGCATTGGCAGGCAGTGTTTTGGAGACTAGCTGGATGAACCTCCTCTCATACACTGCGAAGGTGAGAAACCAATGTGTGCTGGAGGGGATGTCTGCTGCCAGGCTGCTCCGAGGGAAGTGGGAGATGAAGTAAACGTCAGAGTTCTCATACTGCACCACAGGGGTCAGGTTGAAGGCAATCGATTTCCCCGATTTAAATTTTATCTTCAGGGCTCCTGGCGAGTCCAGGAGGCTGAAGGAAAGGTCAAATTCATACTTGTGGGAGATTCTGTTCCAGGCCTTGGTGACGGCAATCTGGAACCACTTCATGACTTGGTCAGCATCCAGATATTGAGTATTTTTGAAGCACAGGAGGTCTTCCATCTCACTGCTGGGCTTGGTACTACTGACCTGGCTATGGAGGAGGCACAGCATATCTTCCCCTAGTTTAGTCTTGTCACAGATGCAACCTGTCGCATCCTCATCTGCCCTGCACACCTTGATAGTGCCATAACCTTGTTCATCCGGGGGAAAAGAGTCAGTAGAGCACCAGGTCTGGCAGCGAAAGCAGTAAGGCTCTGGGGGGGCAAAAGGCACTATCAGATCACAGACAAAGGGTTTACGCACTCTCCAGTTCTCATACATGCTCCCCACACCCATGCAATCTTCCACTTCCATGTCAGCATCCCGGTTACAGACACTCCTCAAGGCCTCCAGTAGGTCATCTGCAAAGCCCTCCACCATCTCCCGCATCCTGGCCATGTCTCCAGTGGTACCCAGGATACGCTTCTCATAGAAGCTGGCCAGGACAGCCTTGTCAGGGAAGGCCACTCCTTTAAATGCTTTCCCCAGGACTGCCATGTCATCCTCTTCTCCTCCTATGTCCTGCCAATTGCCTTCCTGGAAATCCTGCCTCCAGAGCTCGATCAGCAGGAAGATGACCATGGAGAGGGCAGTCCACATGTCCCATCGGACCTTTTCCTCTTTGCTTTCCTCCACTACCACTGCCTTTTCCAGAGCCGCCTGTGTGGCTTCCTGGTCGGCGATTTCCCGCTCCAAGCGCAGCTGCTCCAGCCGCAGGCTCTCCTCCCGCTCCTTCATCTTCTGGATGATTTCTTCCGTGTTCTCAGGGACGGTGCCATTCTCTTTGGGGAAGAAGAGCGGGTGGTTGACAATAGCTGTAATCACCAGTAGGCACACCCGGAAGAGTCCCACAGGCATGGCAGTTCTTTCCCTGGAAGAGAAAGAAAGGTGGAATGACCCTTGATTCTGAATATATTCCCTCAAGTGAAAATATATTCCCCACTGCAGTAAGAACTTTGACATCCTTCCTAGCCCTGGAAAAAATGCATGAATCTAGAAACCACCAAGTGCACACCCATTTCTGCAAGTTATCAACCAACTTCCCAAAGAGGCTTTATCAGCTGACGGTGAGTATGAAACAGCTCTTATCAAATGAACTTCGAAAAACAGAACTCTGAAGGCATTTCCTGCTGTCAACTCACTGTGATGCTGTTGGGCAGTATGGGAGGGCATGTCCTTCCTTTGGCTCTCCTTTAAAATTCCCTTGACAGAAAAGAAAAGAAAGAAGCAGGCAGAACTTCCCCAGGACTGGAGATGAGCACTGCTTTTCCTCAACATGAAGTTGGTATTTCAGATGTGGCAGTGGCACAGGCAGGTCTGTCCTAGCCACCTTCCAAGTTAAGCATGTCTGGGAACCCACAGAGCCTCCTTGGATCAGGGCAACCTTCACTGTCCTGCTGGTGAAGTGCACCTGGGTGGGAACAAGCCTGCACAGTTTTGTGATCCTAACCAGGCACTACAGACAAAGTTCTTCCTGCCTTTCAGCACCATCAGGATCAGGCTGTGGCAAACCCTCCTGGTCCCCAGGATGCCTCATGATTGAAATCCCCAGAAAAAGGACAGAGACAGAGACTCTGCTAAAATGGAAAGTGTTTCCTTTAGCCCAGTAGTTCTAAAAGCATCAGGCTGCTTATTTTTGGTGCTTACTACACTACTGACCTGTGGAAGACATCAGTAAACACCGTGGCTTTGATCTAAGCCACTTCCCCCTCAGCATCCCCTTAAGACCTGCACTTGCAGCCAGCTCCCTTCTACTTGCAGAGACCTCAACAAGGCTGTGAGCCACATCCCAGCCATGTGCCAGCAACATGTGTCACCCCTTGCACAGGCCCTTGGCATGATTGAGACCACTATGGTGTTTTGGAGTGGCTTTGAGTGGTCACTGGCTCTGCTGCTCCAACCCCACATTTAATAAAGCTTTTTGTGCCATGGGGCTCACAATGAAAGGATTTAATTCCCAACTTTCTGGGACATGGTCCCATTGCCAGGGTCTCTGCCTGGTCGTGACAAGGCCTCCTAGAGGGCTGGGGCAGATGCTGCTCAGGCTAAAGCCTGGGCTGTTTCCTCCCAGTTGGCATTTCTGTTTCTGGAGGGATGGCATCACTATCAAGAGCCCAAGTGCCTGCTCAGGGCAGTGCAAGCTGAAGTTGTCACCTGTTGCTGTGATGTTGGAAGCTCACCAGTCCCTCTTTCTAGTGAGATCACCCCTCAGTCCTAGCACAGGGAGATCAGAAGGACCAGATGGACAAGCAGGGATATTTCTTCTTCCAGTTGGGAAATTTTACCATGGCTGCTTTAATGCTCAGAAGTGCTTGAGAGAGAAGGGTTTCTGTTACAGAAATGAAGTCTATCAATAAAATACCTCATCAATCAGATCAGAAATAGCAATCGCACTGCTAAGTAATTCTGCTGTGGGAATGAAGCTATTTCACAGAGAGCCAAGAGATGGGGAGGCACTCTGTGTGCTCCAGGGGCTCAGGGCTGTAATTCTGACCCCCTGGATTAGCTCCTTCCTGGCTTGAACCCAGCATGTTTTGGTGCCACAGTAATCCTGCTGTCCCAGCATCTGGGCAAGAAGGAAAATATCTCTGGCAATCTCATTTATGCCTCCACAGGGCACACAATAAAGACAGATCCACCCCAGTGGACCTTGTTATCATAACTGCACAACAAACTGCTGGTTTTGATTGCAGGAACCTGGATTTCCTCAGTGTGAGCATTTAATGTGCATGGGAACTGTATCCTTCAGCACACAATTATCTTTGCTTATGAGAGGGCTGGGACTGGAATAACAAGGGAAGGGAACAGGATTGAGATGCATTGTCCAAGCAGCAAGAAAATTCACACGGTGCTCAGGATAATGCTCCATGCCACTCCCTGTGTAGCATTTACCAACTACCCTTTTCTTAGATCCCATGCACATGCATAGATGAATGTTCTTATGCAGACGCTGCTCTGGAAATAGTTTGTGGCCCTTACTTGTCCTTTTTAACATTTACATTAACTCTTTAATTCATCAGGCAATGAATTAAAGCTAAATTAATGCCCAAGTCTGGGTGTTCCAGTTATTCTGTAAGCTCCATGCCTGGGTACATTTTAAAAATAAACTGGGGTCACCCTGCATTGCAAAAGGGCTTTATCAGTTTGCTGGGGCAGGGCAGGAAGTGCTGGTGAGTTCCTTTCCTCAGTGCTACGGTCTTGCAGACCACATGTGCCTTCCAGGCTTAAAAATAACATGGCCAGGGGCCAGGTGCCTCTTTCTTGCAGTCTTGACCACGATGACATCATTGCTCTGCTCTGCTAGACCACTGTCCATGCAGATGAGATGTTTTACTGGTACCACATTACTTCTAACATGCGTAAGGCTGAAAGAAGTCAGCTTCCTTAGGGGCTTCTTTCTCATGCCCAGCTGCCCACGGGCACACTGCTGCCACAAGTTACCTGTCCCAAAGCTCTGCTAGCAGCTGGGGTTAGGCCAGACATCCCCAAGTCCATCACTGGCTAGCTCAGCTGAATTCACTCTGGGTCACACTGACATTCTAGGATAGCCCTCCATTCTAGGATCAGGTTAGGGAACATGCACACAACCTCTTCCCTCAGCCAACCCTACAGGCATCAACCTCTGGTAACTGGAAGGGAAAAGATCTTCAGATCACACTGATTTGCCAGAGGGATGTCTGTTTTCAGCCCAGAGCAAGTTCTGCTGGTCAAAACTGCCCTTTTGCTACTGTGGCTACTCACTCCAGAAAATGAAGCCAAACATTAAACTCAGTTAAGGCTTAAGGTTAATGGTGCTCAGTGACCAAAGTCAGTGGAGCCTGCCCTTGGTAGCAGTCAGGGTGGTACGGGCAGAGTGTTCCTACATCTCTCAGACACAGCTTTCCAGGCTAATATGAAAGACTCAATAATACAGGTGAAACCAGTAACACTGCCTGCTACAGTGCCCCAGCATTCCCCATAACAAAGGCTGCTCTTTTCCCTTGCTTTTAACTTCAGCCCAAGCTATTTAAGCCTGATAAAAATATTTATGCCTGCTCAGGCTGAGACAGCTTTTGTGTGGGGAAGAGGGAGAGAGTCCAAGCCTTTCCAAGCTGGAGACTACGGAAGAGAAATGGCAATTTTTCAATCTACACATCAAATTTAGCAACATTTCAAATATGGGGGGAAAAAAATAAAAGGTATTCGTAAATTTTTAAACAGCAAGTTCTCAAAGCAATCTGCCACCTTTTCTGAATTTCTCACCCTGACAGTTTTTTCCCATTTAAAGTATAAACAACATCTGGACTCAGTAACAGGCTTGCATCCTACCTACCTTCTGCAGACCCTCTTGTGGCAGTCCTGGGGCTCCAAAGACCCCCCAGAGGGTGCCGTGGTCCTTGCTGGGTCACAGGCAGGCCGCTCCTGCCAGCAGCCAAAGCAGCCCTTGCTCTGCTCCCTGGGCCAGGTGAGAATGCAGAGACCCCTCTTTTCTCCCGTGGGCACAAAGCAGGGAAAGGTGCAGGAAGACCAAAGAAAGCTGCCTGGGAAATGGAGAAGGGCCAGGGTATGTGAAACCTCACTGTCTTGATGTAAAGCTGTGTCTGCTCACTGCCCAGCATGTGATGCTACTTGTTCAAACCTGCCTCTGGCACCAGAATTAGTTTCCTTCTGGGTTTTTCTGTGGCACTCAGTGCTGTAGTGACTAGGGGATTTACCAAGTTTAATGACCACTCTGCACAACCCTGGGAAGTGAGGGGGCAGACACCATCCCACCCTCAAGCTGGGAGTGAAGACTCAGAGAGATAAAAACAGGTGATCACTCTGTTGCCTGATTACAAACAATTGGTATGTTCAAAGGGTCCACCAAGAGCACCTGCAGCCCTCCACCCTCAGCTCCCAGGCAGGTTAGGCCTCATCCTTTCAAGCCTGAAGCTGCCTCCCCAGCTGGAGGATCCTGACCAGCTCCAGAGCAGGTCCTGGATGACGCAGGAAGCCCCAAGAGAGGAATGGGAAAGATAATGCTGCTGTCATGTAGTTCAGGTTGGTGCCATGAAGCCACAAGCAGGAGGAGGCCAGCTTTCACCCCAGCTGATCTGAAAGCCCTTTGCTGCACAGTTTAGTAATGTTTGGCTTGCACAGTTCCAGGTAGCATTGCATAAGGAAAGGGAAGCAGCCCAGGAAGAAGCCTTCACAGAGCCAGGCAGCAGCAGCTCCAACTTCAGCTTCTTCTCCTCTTCACCCAGGAGCATCACAGAGCTCATACAGGGTTTGTGTGGACCAGCCTGAAGCAGCTGCTGCCCCGTGGCAATGTGTGCTCTCCTCTCTCCCAAGCCACCCTGTCACAGGGCATTTCCCTGCAGGAGCAGCAAAGTCCTTCATGGAGATGATGATGCTCAAATCTGTAACAATGTCCTGTCCCTTCCAGCTAAATGTGCTTGATTTCTGATGTCCTCCAGCCTTCCACAGCAGCTTCAGAACCTTTTGCCTCCTGCTCAGCCTGGCAAAGGAAAGAGATGGCAGCTTGCAGCTTGCCTCTGCAGGCTGCTCATGTGCTCTGAGCCCAGATAACCCTCCACCTTCTCTGAAGACATGGGAAAGTATTTTCCTTTAATTAACAGTGCCTTTCAGTTCCTCATGCAGCTTTATTTTTTCAGCCATTTTATTCCTCTAAATTTTGAATCATGGTAAGCAAAACATGCTCTGGCTGGTGTTCAGCAATAAACCAGGTAGGAGTGAGCTGAGGCCATGATTCTTAAATTGGAAAAACCCAAGTCATGCCACTGAGTGCAGTTCAGTATTACACTGGAACACGCCAAGACATCACTTACAACACACTCGATTGCTTCCTGCAATCTGGCTGACACAAAAGGCAATGAATAGGTGGCTGCTACATTGTGTTTTGCTTTGGTAGGCTGCAAGAAAAGAGGCATTTCAAGTAGATGATAGAAAATACAGCTGGTTGGGAGGCTTTTTTCATTGAAAGCTGCCAAATTTTTTGAAACTAGAACTTTCATGGGAACAAATATGATTTCTGACTCTCTTATTGGGAAGGTCCTTGCGGTTTGGAAAGGACTCTGCTACTTGTTTTGACTGGAGAGATTAATAGGTCAAACCAGGCACTAACCTGTGACTGGGACTTTCTTACTGGGAATATGTCAGCCTCAGTCTGAGGGGTTTCAGGCTCAGCCCAGCCTCATGGCTGAGCTTCTGGGAGCTCTGTGATTCCTTCTCTTGCTGTACAGCAGTGAACAAATTACCTTTTGGCCTTTGAGTGTATAGTCTGAAAAAATGCTCCATTTACGAAGATGTAGTGAAGAATAAAAGTTTGCTGAAAGCCCTTAGTAATGCACCATTATCCTTCTCTAATTTGCAAGTATCACTGTCACCTCTGCAGGTATTTAGAGATATGATCCAGCTGCCACTGAAAGAAATCATGTTTTCTCTAGTGGGACTACAAGCTCTGATTTGTAAGAAACTTGTACAACGACAGGGAAATGGGCATTGCAGAGATGCATGTCAGTATTATAGTTCCTGCCAAAAACCTGTACCTGCACAGCACAGCACACCCAGGCCAGGCTCTTGCTCTCCCATCTCCTGAGCACAGTCAGCTGCAGCACACACAGCCCAGACAGGAAAATTAAGGGATAAAAATCCAATACAGAGCCTGAGCAGCACCAACTCGTGCTGTTCTTTCAGGAATTAAGCTGTGTGCAGGACATCAGTGGGATGAGATGTCAACTGGGACAGAACAGTGCCAGCCACAGCGGCTCTAAATCATGTTCTGACTTGTTTTTTCAGCATCAAATTAGTGCTACAAAGCACCCAATTCCAGCTGCCAGCACAATCACAGTTGGTTCAGCACAGGCAGGTGGGATTGGGCTCTATCTTTGGCTCTCTACCAAAGCCTCAAGTGGTAGGAACTACCCACAGGTTCTGCACAAACAAACCTGTGTTGGTCCAAATGCACCAATACAGGAGGTGCAGGGGCCTGGAAGTTGAGACTGGTAACAACTACATTTAAAACAGAACAAGCCAGCTGGCCTGCCCAGGACTACAGCAGTCAGGTATTGCAGTTTGGAAGTTGCCTTCCAAACCATGCCTGGAAGCCACACCCCAGATTAGCTGCTTGGCCACAGCACAGCAGTTGGACAAGGCCACTTGCCTGAGAGCTATTGTTCTGCTGTTTGATTGAGAACATTAGCCTTTCGTAATATCCGTGGACATCCTGTCCCAGGCCTGCTGCAGTGCCAGCAGGGTCAGTCGCGCAGCCCGAGTCGGACATCCTGCCCAACAGCTCTGCTGTGCACTTTCGGAAACAATATTTTTCTCCTGGGGGTCACCAGATCAGGTATTTCCAAGGAAATGCTGATGCTCATCCTGTGTACAGGACTAGATAGCCCTCCCTTCCCACAGGCAGGCGGATTCAGGGGGGATGAGCATATGAAGGGCACTGACAGAAGCAGACACTGCTGTGCAGCCTCAGGCCCAAAGGAGGGATTTTGTCAGCATCTCTCCAAACAGAGGAGTGTTTGACTGGCCCTAGGAAAGACAGGCAGTCTCCCTCCTGTCTTCCAGTCATTCACTGCCTCTGCCATCAGGAAGCTTTTTCTCAGGCCTTGTTAACTCTCCCTTGCTGCATTTTGAACCCCCTAAACCCCCTAACACTGTGGGTAGAAGTAGGATGGATTTTTTGTTTTCTTCTTGCAGTAGCACTCAGGATGTTCAGATCCCCTCCTGCCTCAGCTTTCACTGTACACAGGTACATTTATAAGCTGTCACCATAAAATCCCACAGTCTCCCTTACCACAAAGCCTAGACAGTACAAAGTCTTCTTCCTGGCTCAAAGGGAGCTGTTTGTCTCCTAGGGCTCTTTTCCAAAACCCAGAGATGTGGCCTGTGTTAGATTTTCAGTTTCAGCAGCAAGTGGGGCTGATTTATTGGGCCCATTTCTACGCCATTGTTTCTCAGTTCATACAGGTATCATGCCACTAATCAAAACATGCCACTAATCAAAACTAATCAAAACATGATCCTCTTCCTGCCCCAGAAGCCAGCAGCCACCATTAAAGATAGCTTTAGCAATTAATGAGTAATGCAGAGTCACGTCATGTCCCCAAAGCACTCACTGTTTACTCAGTGCAAGGACCCAGGAGAGGGTGCCCATGGAGACCAGGAGACAGCCAGCAGTGTGAGGAGTGTGTTACTCAGCATCCTGCTCATTGCCTGAATGTGTTCTTACTGCTTTTTGACTATGCAAGCCAGCTCAGCTCTTGTCAGCAACAGCACATGGGCAGTCTGTGTAGTGCCTCGGGTTCCCTCTGCTATGGCCAAGAAGGGATTTTACAAATTGGAACACAGTGTTGGCTGCAGGAGAGGCAGGAGGGCAAAGGTAGGAAGTGTGTATGTGGCTCCCACCCACGTATTGAGCTGTTGTAGTAGGACCACAGCCAGGAAAAGCTTGCCTTTTTAGGCCAAATAAATTTTGTCTGGTTTTGTCTGTTAATAGGGAGGAAAACAACTGGAGTAGACCAAAATTTGTGGGTTTTTGTTTTGTTTTGTTGTTTTTGTTGGTTTTTTTTTTCTTTTTAGGAGGAGAAAAGACACACACAAAGAAAAAAACCCCTTAGCTTACCTTCTTTACGAGCACCCTCCTCCTCCAACCCAACATGATGGCAGCCTGGGCAATAGTTGGTCATTCCCTTGCACAATCTTTCATCAGCACAGCTGGACACAACACCCCTGCTGCTCCATCAAAAGCCTGATAGTGTCAACCACAATGGATGGAGCACTGTCACTGCACAGATGCTCTCTGGCCTCCACCTGGTGCTTCTGCTGGGCCCCATTCTGTCACCCCCTCAGCCATACAACAGCTCCTTGCACATGAAACAGCTGTGGCTCCTGGATCCAGCCTGGCAGTCACCTCAGGGAGAGGTGGTGAGTACAGAAAGAGATCAATTGCCAAGATGTTTGTTTAAATCTGCCCTGCTTTTCCTCACTTAATTCTCAACAAGGTGGAAAAACCCCACACCAGTGTTGTTAAATCAGGCAGTGGTTACTCTGGCTCTCCTCATCCTGTGGTAAGCATATGCATCCTTGTACATCCAACTTCACTGTACATCATACACCCACTGGAACAAATGCTTTGGTACTAAAATAATTGGTGGAAACATTATTAGAAAGTTAATTTCCCAGCAGGGATACAGCACTCCAGCACATCTAAGAAGAGCACATGTGGATATTGGCAGGGCTCAGACATGACTCGCAGAGTGATTATGTTGTTCATGTGAAACTGTGAAGTCCCATTTCAGTCATGAACAACGAGCATTTACATATTACAGACAGTAGAAAGCACAGTAGTCACCAGACACTCCCACACTGAGATGCTGAACAAAAACACAGCAAAAACAAATTCTCATTGCAGGCTGTGAATTTGGCTCTTCTGAGGTCTTCTAATCCATCACAGTCTTGACTCAGTGACAAAGCCACACACATAGGTCAGGAGACCTGCAGCCCCAAGTACCTGCTGAAACAGGACTCAAAAACACTGGATGGGATTGAAGGTTTGTGTGATATTGGACCATTGTTTTGCTAACTAGTCACTGCTGTTTGTATTCAAACAATAGGGAAAGAACTGTATTTAAAAGCTGGCTATTGTTGCCAAAATGTTACCACAGAAATCAAAAGCAATGCTTTATTCCATTGCCTGAAATTCCAGCTTTTTTTTTTTTTAAAGACAATATAGTTCTTTAAATAAAGTAAAAAAACAAAACACAACCCAACAGACTGTGAAAGCCCCTGCAGGCATGGGTGGAGGGTGTGGAAGGAAGAGAGAACAAGAACACTTTTACTGCATTGCCCCATTTCCTTGCCTCTCACCAGGATTGCTCCCTGATCTAAGCAGAGACACTGTGCATTGCACAGCCTCTGAGGAAGAATCAAACCCTCTTACTTCATTACCTAGTGACTCTAGAAAGATCAGGAGAAACAACACAAATGCTTTGGGAAGCAGAAATCCCAGTCTTGGCTCACTTGCCATAAACCTAAAAACTGCCAAGACAGACGCATGCACACAAATATGTTGGCTGCAGAGTGCTTCTGGCTAATCCTGCTCTTCAAAATAAGTTTGGATAAATAAAAAGCAGAAGAAGAAAGCAAAGTCATACAAGAAAACAAACTGTTCCACTTCCTTACAATGTTTCCATGAAGCTCATCCTTTCAGCACCCACGGCCACCGACCTAGAGCCATTTTCACCCAAAGGAATGACTCTGAGACATGCTACTGCCTACATGCACCCATATTTAATAATTTTCACGTGCTCTCTGCTCAGTCCCCTCTTCTCACCAAGATAAGGAAAGCTAAGCTCCTTGTTTCCCTGAAGAATTTGTAAACTGAATACTGGGAAAAAAAACTCTTAAAAGACTCAAGGGGAAGGGAGTGATGTAACTTGCACTGCTGCAGCAGAAGTAGCAAACACACATATTAACGTTGTGAAGCCACGTGGTTTTCATTTGGGATGTGTGGGGTGAGCACATACGGTTGCTTTCTTTATACCCTAAGCACAACAAAGGAAGGCTTTGTTTGAAAGCCAAGGGACAGCCCATCGGCTCACTTAAAGGCTAAGTTACAACGTGATGGGAACTGTGAGTCACAGCTGTGGGGCCCCTGCTCACAGGCACAAAAACCCCTCTGCTGCAGCGGGCAAGGAGCTCAGCAAGGAGCAAAGCCTCCAGTTCCACACGGGATACCCAAAGCGTCCAGGACTAGCAGCAAATGCAAGGCTGAGCTGAGAGCACGTGTTGTGGATGACTTAGCACACAAACACATCCCTTTCAGTTGACATTTCTTCCTGTAACTCTGTCAGAGCGTGAGATCATAACCCTGCACCTATTCCAAGAGCCCGATACAGCTTTGAGTCAACAGGAAGGTGGAATAAACATCATCCAAGCACCTTCAGACCATCTTTTGACTTTGGCCGCAGAAGAGCATGGCCATGATTCTTAGACTGAGCACAGCCAGCTCAGTACATGGGACCACACTAGAGTTCTGTCCTTAAGTCACCTACTGTGCCAGATAATTCGTGTCATTGTGTGTTACAGGAGTGGAGGGTCAACTGGTGGATTCCAGCTACCCAAAATAAAGACATCCCTTCCATTCTTGCCCCTACAAGACTGGAAGATAAAGGTAATTTTTAATTACCATGAATGAGTTGCAATCTGCAGTGCAGAGGTGTCTGTGCTGCTGAAACTTCAAGTATTTTCCCTCACATTTCCAACAGTCCCAAGGTATTTGGTTGCTAAATCCCCAGAGGCCTTTAGAAATCAAATTCTCCCCTGAAACCAGTGGCAGTAAGGTCCCTGAACACCCAGGAGGAAACAGATTAGGATCGAAGCATTCTGGATGCAGATACAGAAGACCAAGCCCCTCTGGGAAGCGCTACAGTGTGAGCATCAAGTGTGACGTTTCAAGCTTGAGAACATCCCCTTAGCTCCACCTCTGATATGTGCTAACACTCTACAAGAGCTCAAAAATAGGAGAAAAAAGAGGTCTGAAAAAGCAATACAGTTTCTTCCCTCTGCCTACATGCATGGCTTACACTGTGCATGGATGATTTCAGGCAAGTCTCTGTTTACTTTGTTCTGAAAAACTTCCAGCAAATCTCTGCCTCCCAAGGCAGTCTAGACTTAGCCGCCCCTACTTGCAGGAAAGTCTCCTTACCACTGCATGTGCTTTTTCCAAAACAAGCTGTTTGGATCCCTGCTGTGATCCTGGCACAGGCAGGTGGGATCTTGTGTTAGGGAGCTGCTTTATCTCCTTGCAGACATCGTGGGAACCATTTGCTCCCACTTCTCATCAGGTGCCCACCACTCATCACCAAACCCTCTCAATTTGGAAGAGCTGAAAGCAAGGCACTCTCAAGCCAATTTCCATTGTTTTCATTTAGGTCTGACCCAACCTCTTTTCAACTGAGGGCACCCACCATCCCTGGAGGCAACCCAGGGAAAGAAGAGTTGGTTACACAGGTGGCTCAGCTGACACCTTTTAACTTATGTCCTTTTACCTGCTCAGGCACAAGAACCTTCTCTACGTGCTCTTCCCCTGGTTTCAAAAGTGAAGGAACAGCAACAGTTTTCCTTTGCCAGGCAACCAGAATAACCCTCTGAGTTGGAGACTGTGCCTAACAGGGCTTAAATTCTGCAACAGCTGGCTGCAATGGTCCTCATCCTTGCCAACACCATGCTTGGTTTTTCTGAGCCACATACATGGCAGTGGGATGCATCAGATGCTTTCCCTATAAATGCTGAAAAAGCATCTCTGCCTTGAGGCAAACATTGCTGATACAAATAATGTGCTAGATCAGCCAGAAAAACCTGCCTCTGGAGGAAGGATAATAATGAAAGATGGTGAATGGAAAGGAAAAAGACAAAGAGCTTCATTTACACACAGGAGAATGGCAGTGGGCCAGCTCTCACAGCTTTGATCAGAGCTGGCTGGAGGAGCATGCCAGGGAACTCTGTGAGCTGAGCTTTGCTAGAGCAGAGCAGCTGTTTGAACTCTCTGATGGGAAAAAGGTGACAGACACCACCCAACACAGATCCAGAATAAATAAGTTAAAAAAAGAATCACATGGCGTGCATGAACTAACAGGTACTCAGAGCTGTAGCAGGACATTGTGGCAGCCAGGGCTGTTGCTCTGGCAGCTCCCTCTGTCATCAGCTCCAGTTCTTGCCTTCCCACACTGCTACCCGTAGAGCCTCCTGTCACACACTCGCAGAGCAGCCCTGCCAGACATCCTAGGTTCACCCAGCAGTTCTCCTTTCAGAATGTTTTTAGGGGTTTTCATACAAACGTGAAAACTCCACACATCGCTGGCTTGTGAAAGCACTGTTTCCCTTAGTCTGCCTCTGCTGTCACCCTTGATCATCTGGAAGTTGTCCAGGCACTTCCAGGCATTTGCTCTCCCTCTAACACTTAGAAGAGGGGAATTCCAGTACTTCCCCAGTCTGGGTAAGGTACTTCTGGCAAGTTCTCCTGCGCAGCAGAAAATGTATCAGTAGGTGATATCAGTAAAGCTTTGGACCCTTTGGTTCCCTTCTGCCATCACTCTCTGACTAGATCCCAACTGTACCAGGCAGTCAGGTAAGAACAATTTTATATTGAAAGTCCAAAGGAGAGAGGCTTTTAACACTGATTTTCCACACTGAAGCCATTTCCAAATTAAACCTTCACAACATCGCTACTTTCCTTTGCAAGACGCTGTCTGAACCTCACTGCTGGGAACATTTCTAAAATATGAGCCACACCAATTTCCTTTCAGCATTTCTGCTGCAAGGCTTGAGATCTCCTAGTGAGAGCCCATCAAGAAGCTTTTTTAAATCACATCAAATCTGGAAGGAAGAATGACCCCTGGAGCACTTACCTTCTACACAGCTTTGCAGGTGCTCATTAAACTTCACATTACTACTATCACCGTAATGCAGGGAAGACTAAATTCAGTCACCTGCCACTGAAGCACAGCCAGGAAGTCTGCAAAATACAAAGAGAATGAATGAGGAAGTGCAGGCAGAAGATGGGTATATAATGCAGTTATCTAAATTATGGATTGATAATAAGAGAGAATAACTCACCCCCTTACCTAATAAAATGATCATAAAAGCTCAAGAGACCAGAAATAATCAGTTTGAAGTGATCCGGGAAGACTTAAAACGCTGCTTCTCCCACGGGAAAGTGCATAGATCACACCATGGGTCTCTCAGCCTTGCAGACGTGTCGGCAAGCAAGGACCTCCCTCCTCTGACTCCATCCTCACCCACCAGCATTCTCCTTTTAAGATGGATTAGGGTCAAATGAGCAGCTGCATAAGTGCAAGGGCTGGGACAGTTTTGTCTGGGATTGGTTTGTCTAGAAAAGGCATCTAGCTGCTGTAAGCTGCTTGTAAGGTAGAAATACTTGCTCGGGGAGTTAAGTTTACAGAGCTAATGGGAGAAACAGAAAACACAGAAGAGGCAGGAAGCAAGTGTAAGAGCACAGGAAGATGTGAAACACAGAACCGCAAAAGATAAACTACAATATTTTAGGATAGAGAAGTGAAGAAATTTTATATGCAACAGGAAACAAAGGCCCCCAACGAGAAGGAGGAGAGGATCCAACAAGCTGGTTGCAGGCAGACAACAGAGACATTACCCAGCTGCGCACAAATGGGCTGGGGAGGAGGAAGAATGCACCTCCCTCATTTCCAGCTACCACCACTTCAAACCTTCCCACTGTCTTCATCCAAAGCCTGATGAAATAATCAGTGTGGGCTGAGCTGGGCTTTTGAGTGGGGTATTTTAAGGGCTCAGCATTAGGTTGACGCATCCTTGCTCTCTTGAACCCCTTCAATGCACCTCCCTCCTCCCACGTACCTGCTTTGACCAGACTGTGTGTACAGTTTCACTTCTCTGTTTCCATCTTCCACTGTGAGGCCAAATTGGGCAAACGGGCTCTGCCCAGCCCTCCCATCTTGCAGGGCTGCTGGTGCCTCTGCTCAATCACTGCCACAACACCAGCAGCAGCAGCACAGACTGCTGAACACAGGAAAGATACCCCAAACCCCAAAGCTCTGGATCTGCACTGTAATATCCCAGTGGATATTTGTAAGCCCTCAGGGCCTGCAATGCCTGGTCTCATGGTGGCTCAGGGCCAGTGAGGCAGAGCAGGTGTGCCTGCCTGGAGGAAAGGAGCTATTAAATGCTGGGCAGGAACTGTTGCTGTGGGACTTACAATTCACCTGTTAAGATAATTTTTAAATCTCAAAAGACAGAGTTTAAGTTAGGGTCTCCCTAACTGTATACAGATGTTTGAGAGACCTTGACTGAACCTCATGGGTACTGGAAGGCTGTGATGACTCTCCAGAACCTCCAGGCTGAACAACTCTCAGCCTGTTTTCATAGCAGAGGTGCTCCAGCCCTCTGATCATCTTTGTGGCCTCCTTTGTACATGCTCCAAGAGTTCTTCCTGTGCTGGGAACCCTACAGCTGGATGCAGCACTGTGGGTGGAGTCTCAGCAGAGTGGAAATGAGGGGCAGAACCCCTCCCTTAAACTTCTGGCCATGGTGCTTTGGATGCAGCCCAGGACATGGTTTGGCTTTCTGGGCTGCAGGCACACATTGCTGGATCAGTACAGCTTTTCATTCAGAGAGAACCCAAGTCATTCTCCACAGGGCTGCTCTCAATGAGTTCTCCCACTCTGTCCCCAAACCACGTGCAGCACCTTGCACTTGGCCTTGTTGAACTTCGCGAGATTCTTGTGGGCCCACCTCCCAAGTCTGTCCGGCACTCCCTGGATGCCATCCCTTCCCTCTGTTGTGCCAACAGCACTGCTCAGCTGCGTGTCATCTGCAAAGCTGCTGAGGGTGCACTCCATCTTGCTATGCCACTGATAAAAAGGTATTAAAGAGCACCAGTCCCTGAGGGACACCACTGGCCCTCAACTGGACAGAGAGCCAATGACCACAACCCTCTGGATGTGTCCATCCAGCCAAATCCTTATCCACTGAACAGTCAACCCTTCCAATTAATTTCTCTCCAATTTGGAGATGAGGATATCTTATGGAATCATGTCAAGGGTCTTACACGAGTCTAGGTGAATTACATCAGTCTGTCTTCCCTTGCCAAACATTGCAGCCACTCCAGCATAGAAGGCCACCAGACTGGTCAGGGAGATTTGCCCTCAGTGAAGCCTCTCGAATCACCTCTTTGTCTTGCATAAGCCTGCTTGACACTGCTTCCACAAGGAAGTCTGAGCAACCCAGCACAATGTTTGTTTTGAGTCAGCCCTATACAAGAGCCTCCTCTGCTTGACAGAAATGAAAGCTGTCCCTGCTCCAGTGAAGCTCAGCAGCTGATCTGGCCTTCAGGTCATGGCAGCAAAACCTGTTTGCTTTGCTGCTGGTCAAGGTTGGCTCAGCCAACTTTGCATGGCCCACGTGTGTGTGGAAGTATAAACAAGTTAAAAAAAGAGCCCTGCTGCAGCTACACCCCAGGCCAGCTCTCCATCCCTCAAGCTGATTGAAGGTTGGCCACCTGCCTCCCTACCCGCTCCAGGGAGTGAGCGGGCAGAAGGTTTTGCTTACACAGCTGAGCCCACATCCCTGCAAAACCTGGAATTCATGGTTGGGCACATGACAATGCTGCCCAGTGCACACCCTGGCCACGCTCTCTCCCTCCAGCCTGGAAACCAGAGTCTCTACCTCTCTCCGCCACCCAACAATTACAAGTGCTGATGGAAAATATGCTGCCTGGCAGCAAACCTGCTTTTTCCCCGGTATAAATGGATTGTAATAACACTTGGGAGAGAAAAAGCTGGCCCACCCAACAGTCCATTTTAAAGGGGATCTAAAGGAACAAGCCAGAACTTTTTTTCAGCTTCCTTTTCCATTGCAGCATTGCTATGGATTGCAATTGCAATTCCACAGAGCAGAGCGAGCAGGACAGGACAGCACAGGACAGCAGGGAGACTCATGCAGGCTCTTCCTGGAGTTGATATACCTGTGTTAATTCATTTGCAGGCAAGCCCCAAGATACTGAAACCACAGTCAGCAGGTAGACAGTTGCAAAACCCAGACTAAAACTGTCTTTTGGAAAATGATACAGTTTTTCTCAGAAAACAAACTCAGAAATTAGTGAGATCAGCTTGTGAAACACCAGTGTCAGGTTTCTGTGGATCAGATTCCTTTCCTGTGTTAGTCATTGCCATGCAAGAAGAATCACAAGCATTGGCATCCCTCTGAGACATCATGCAGAGACACACAAGAGCCCTTATTGCCATGGATAGCATCAACAAAAAAACAAAAGGGGAGCAGGACAGGCAGCTTTTAGTTGCCCTAGTCATCAGGTGGCCCAAAACAATTACTCAGAAAAACCAAATTCCTCAGTCCCTGACTAGGGGTATTTAGTCTGATTTGAGGGGGGAAGGTAGTGTAAAAAAAAAAAAAAAAAAAAAGTGTTCTTAGTATATAGTAATGCTCCAAGCAACAAAAAGAGGAAGACATTTAGGTGGGAAGACATTTAGGTGGGGAGCACCCACCACCTGAGCTCTTGATAAACAAGTTCAATGCCTTTGGTGTACACAGGTTGCTTCTTCCTTGCAGATGCCACTGGTGCAAACACAGATCACTGCGTCCTGTACACCCAAGTCATGCAAGCAAAAAATAATGTCATCCACAGCTGGGGGTCAACAAACCCTCAGGGTTGGTTCCAGTACTCACACTGATTCTCTGAATTTGGGAAGTCAATTCACCTCTCTCCACATCTGTGGCAATCACACTCAATATATGCAGTTCCCATGTGAGAGCAGCATGAAGGATCTATTGTGCTGAAAACAAGGTTGAAGAGAAGGCTTGACATTTTTATTCCTAATTTCTGTGCTCTACTTTTCTTTGAGGACTGAGAGAAGCCCTTTCACTTATACTAAGGAAAATCTGATTTTAAAAGCAGATGCCCATGAAGGTAGCCAGAATCACTTTAGTCAGAGCTGCAGAAGAGCATTACCATCACCACCAAACCAAACTAAAATACTCCACACAACACGATATGCTGTACTACAGCGGCTCTCCTGTCCAAGTGCTGCTTTCATGGCAGCTCAGGTCCTTGCCTGGCAGCTCATTGCAAACACTCGTGCCTGAAGGAGATGCGCTGGGTATGGGTGAGGCCTAAAGCACTCATTAAAACATATTAATATTAATGCTTGCTTAGAGACACTATTCATCTTGCCTGACCACGTAAGAGATGCCAATAGCAACATGTCCTATTTTCCTGAAGGATTTTAGCATGGCAGTTCCCAAGAGAACTGTTTCAGTGGGAGATTGCCAAGCTTGAAGATGCAAAGGCCACTAAGGGTCATGTTCTGCACGTCAGTTTTACAGCCCCTTGACTCCCAGTATCACAGTCCTGGCTCAGTCTGGTTTGAGCTACAAATACCCGCTGGCCACCTTCAGAAACATGCCCACAGAGCAGCTCCACTGGAAGTATTCCTCCAGCTCCACTGAAAGCTTCACTACTCCCTGTATTCTTTAGTGAGATGTTGTGTATCTCAGAAGAAAGACAAGGAAGTTTTAAGCCCGAGCCGTGTAACACTGAACACGCAGCGAGGCTCAATGATGCATTTTGCATGGACTGTACATGGCCGAAGTCAGCGCTGGCCCCAAGACACCACGGGCTGTGTCACCAGCACAGGCCGATGGCCGACAGGTCTCTGTTCACTCGGCTCGGTCCCGCCGANTTTGCTGTCTCTCCTCCTTCAAACCACCCCCGCCAGCCCTAGGAGCCGAGCCGTGCCCCGGCGGGCGGCAGCGGGCTATCTGATCTCCCCCTCGGCTCCCCCATAACTTCCCAGATGGTGCTGGAGCGAGGGCACGGCGGAGGGAGAGGAAATGCGCTCATCTTGCTTCTCGGATGTGTTCTGACCTCCTGGTGGTCGTGCCTGAAAGTCAGGAAAGCAGCTGAAACTCGGAACCTCGCGTAATGTTCTTATCAAAGCAGAGGAGTAGATCTCAGAGGTCCTGACCTATTTCCGTGCTCCGAGCAGGCACGAGTAAAAAGTTATGGAGCTGCTAACATCCTTCCGAGGCCCAGAAGTGGTACTAGTTTCTCTAGAATCATAGCATATCCAGAGTTGGAAGGAATCCACAGGGTCAGTTCCTGGCCCAGCGCAGGACAACCCTACCATGTGCCTGACAGTGTTGTCCAAACGCTTTTTGAATTCTGACAGGCTTGGTCCTAGTAGGGGTGAGGGAACTGAGGCACAGCAAGTGTTAGCTAATGATTGAGGCCGCAGTAAAGGATTTTTGAAAGTGTTTTCCAACACTACCCTCATTCTAGAGTTAAAGGCCATCTTCTTGTATTTCTCACACTGAGAAATCAGTTTTCTCAATAACCGTTACTGTGCACGAGCATGGTAACATCTGTCTGATTTAGGGGAACTATATTGTGCCCCTCCTCTTTCCAGAGCATTGCAACGACTTGTTTATATTACTACTGCTCTGGCATGTTGCATGCTCTCCACCACCACTGCTTTGATTTTTTTAAGCTCAGATGGTGGACATGTGCAGTGGTGGGTGACAGTCTGCATTTTTTGTTGCATTAAGACTCTGCGCTATCACAAGGCCACCAGGTAAATGTGGTGGCACAGATTTATTCTGAAGCTGGCTAGCTCATGAGTGATAACTGGGACTGTTAAGTTATCCTGTTCTTTGTATTTCCTGAAGTGCTTATTGAATTAAGTAATACNCCGAGGAGAACGCTCAAAACACAAAAGTTCCCCCGTACGGAGACCCCGGGGACAGCCACACCAACGCGACCCGCCGCGGGCAGCCCGGCACCGCCGCTCCGCCCCGACCCGCACCCCCCGCACCCCTGGACGAGGTCGGGGTCCCCGCGGTCCCGGTCACACTCACCGGGCCGGGCCGGGCCNAATCCACAGGGTCAGTTCCTGGCCCAGCGCAGGACAACCCTACCATGTGCCTGACAGTGTTGTCCAAACGCTTTTTGAATTCTGACAGGCTTGGTCCTAGTAGGGGTGAGGGAACTGAGGCACAGCAAGTGTTAGCTAATGATTGAGGCCGCAGTAAAGGATTTTTGAAAGTGTTTTCCAACACTACCCTCATTCTAGAGTTAAAGGCCATCTTCTTGTATTTCTCACACTGAGAAATCAGTTTTCTCAATAACCGTTACTGTGCACGAGCATGGTAACATCTGTCTGATTTAGGGGAACTATATTGTGCCCCTCCTCTTTCCAGAGCATTGCAACGACTTGTTTATATTACTACTGCTCTGGCATGTTGCATGCTCTCCACCACCACTGCTTTGATTTTTTTAAGCTCAGATGGTGGACATGTGCAGTGGTGGGTGACAGTCTGCATTTTTTGTTGCATTAAGACTCTGCGCTATCACAAGGCCACCAGGTAAATGTGGTGGCACAGATTTATTCTGAAGCTGGCTAGCTCATGAGTGATAACTGGGACTGTTAAGTTATCCTGTTCTTTGTATTTCCTGAAGTGCTTATTGAATTAAGTAATACTTTTAGTGTTTTTCCAAGGGTTTGTGTTTGTAAATTTGTGTATATAGGCATTATTTCCTCAGTGTCTGAATCAAGTTTGTTCCGTTTTGCTAGCAACCTGGGTGTTACTAATACATTCCTTCCTCATATGCCCTAATCTATGGAAATATCTCTAGCAAGAGCAGTACTGGAATCTCCCTGCTGCTGTGCTGCAGGACCCAGACTGTCATTGTTTATTTCCCCTGGGAACCTCACAGCAGCAGGAGGAGAGAAAGCAGCTCTTTTGCCAGGATCACAGCTATTCATCACCTAAGCCAAAGGAAAATGTCTATTAAATATTGCCCACATAAAGCCCAATAAGGTAGTAATTACTGATTCTGAATGTGTATCTGTATGGATATACACACTGGACAAAACAAATCACTATAAGTTACAGTGGCTAAAATTTGTATGTATCTGCAAAATTTCTCTGAGATACAGGGAAAACATTTTTCACAAGAAGGCTCACATCTCAACAGATTATATTACATATCTACCGTCCTAGATTCAGGATCTACTTTCTGTGCCACTAAAATGGTATAAAATTATGATAACAATACAATACACATAAATGGAAAACTCAAACCAGGACACATTCATTTGATTTGTTTTAGGGGGCTTTTGATGCAGTTCAGCGGTCTAAGAGAGGGAAAGCTAGAAGCAACTGACAACTCTAGGACATGATTCATTGTTTGAGTATTGCTGCACTGCAGAAGGCTTGAGATCATTGTCTTGCTAAAGGTAGTAATTTATTTGATAATGAGCCAAGCTCCGATAACCTTACTCACATGCTGGGCAGGACCTGAAGCTGCAAGCAGTGGAGTAATCATAGTTCTTCACATACTGGGACTTAACCTGTGGCTCTGTGATTTGGCTACTACTGCAGCAGAAATTAGATATAATAATATCTAATAATATGTAATATCCCATCAGCAGGTGCAGGGCAAGAACAAGATTTGGGCTGAGAGTCAAATTTTAGGTACCTTTCTCAGTAAGAGCCCACTGTGGGCAGTGATGGGGATGGGGATCTGCAGAGCATTGGTTTCATCCAGTGGTCTTGGAGAATCCCTGTGTTTGGTTTGGAGAAGTGTAGAAGAGAGGAATTTTCTGACATTCATGGCATGCCATAGTAATCCCAGTTGTAGAACTGAGAGGAAAGGCTGGGATGGAAAGCTTTTCTGCAGTTTCTAACAACACTGGAGAATAGCAAGTTCAACTTAGTTTCAGGATTATTGAATTAATTTTAGTTACTTTCCATAACTCTCATCTATTTTATTTTTTATGTAGAGCATGTAATTGTACATTATATACAGAGTACTTGTCAGCTTTAGCTTCTCAGAACTAACCAAGGTCTTTATTTGGGTGTTTCTATTAATTGAAACATTGCTATGATTTAACTTCTTATGAAAATGGTAATGTTTCCTCTCTTGAGATCATTGGCTCAACTCTAGTGCTAAACATGATCAAAGGTTACTGTTATTTGAGATGTGTTGCATCATCTTTATGAACAAAGTAGAAAGTCTCAATCCAATTCAAACTGAACAACCGTTCTTGTTATAAAATTATCATTAAGTTTGAAAATAACAGGCAGAGAGGACATTAAAAAGGAATATAGTAAAAATATCAGTTAGATAATTAAGTAATTGAGAACCATATAGCATTTCCTTGTCACTGGAGAAAAAGGAGCATTTTCAGTAAGCTCTTGCTCCTTTTAATGCTGCAAGATTGATGTAACTGAGAAGGCAATCTGGTTTCCAGGGTACGTCCCAGGATGTCAGCTCGCTGACAGTGCCTGCAGCGTCTCTGCTCCGTGGGGCCATGAGGCTCTGCTGGATTTCCAGACCGCCGGGGAAATTACAAGACTTGCAGTTGGATTAGGTAATATTTATGTAACGTGTTTGTAAAGTATGTCAAACAATAATTTAATATTAGCTAGTCGGCAGATAAATTTTGATTTCTTTAGTGGTAATCTCCCACTGATGATGTTACCTGAGTAAATGGAGCGAAACCGAATTCAGCTGCAGAGCCTCATGCACGAGCACGTGTTCCTGCCACCGTTCCATGCCGGTGTATTACGGGGTGTCTGTGACCCGTGTCGGGGCCGGGGCGGGGAGCGCGGCGCGGGTCAGCCCGGCGGGCACGGCCGTGGTGCGGTGCTGCCGCCTCCCGACGCCTCCCGACCGCGGCGGGACTGGAGGAACCACCTCAACCCCGCGCTTTCCTTCATCGGTTCAGCCTGTCCTCACCGGCCAAGGTTCCTTTTACACTCTCCAGAAGACACGCACTGTCATGGTTCCTGCCCCAAATGGCTTACATACTCCTGGGTCATCTCATGATGAGATTTTCCTTCATTATTTATATCTCTGCTGCAGCCCACAAATCCTTACATTCAGGAAGTAATGGCTTATCATTTTCATGCCACTACAGTTTAAAATATGCTTTAAATTAACTGCACAAGGGTTGTGACCTCAAATAAATCAGTGAGCAAACATTTCTTCTCTAGTAACCCTTTCTGCATGCACACCAACACACCCCACTGATACAAAACTCTCTTTTATGCAGCTGTTGAGACGGGTGATTCTGCTTATTTACCATAAGGTGCATGTGCCTTGAACAAAGTCAGACATTTTGGGAAATAGATAACAATCTTTTCAATGAACTGAAAATTTCTAGGTCTGGCTTGTCCTTGCTATTAATGGAGATTTATTTGTTTTTATTTAACTTTTTTTTTTCCTCTGTGGCCGTTGGAGTTTTTTGCTCTTACTAGCGGAAAGGTTTTTGCAGAGCTGGGGACACATGCTCATCTTAAAAGGGAGAGCTAAAAAGTGATCCCACTCTAAGAGCTCCACCTTGTCCAGAGGTTCTATGACATGAGTGCATCATTTATACCATGACAGTCACAGCACCACTGCAGGAGGGCAGATGTGGTTATTTACACTTCACTGATGAATCTCAAGCGCAGGGAATTTTAAGTGGCTGGTCCTGAGCTAAAGTAAATTCTTGCTAAGGCCAGAAACCCAGGTGTCCTCTTGAGTGTCAGTGCAGCTCCTTGTTTATGAAGCTATTGAGGCATTCTCTTGTTAATATAACTTGTTACAGAATTAATTTAATGTGAATATTTGAGTCTTGTCACAGATTTGTGTCCTAGTTGCACTTATGTGCTATGAGTTGTAATGTTTTAGAGCTTTTTTTTTAAAAAATGGGCTTTTGCATGAGTTATCATGGACTCCTAACGCTCACCCCACTATGTCTGCACTGCAGTAGGAGGTGCAGCTACCACGAGGCTGAACTTGCAGAATTTGAATGAATTTAGCTCAAATGGAAGTTGTTGTGAAGACCAGTCTATGTAGTCACCCTTATGGGGTCTCCAAAGGACACATATCACCAGGAGTTTGAAAAACCTAACAGTAGAATAATAGAATAGTTCAGTTTGGGAGTGGCCTTTAAAAGTCTTCTAGTCCAACCCTGTGCAGTGAACAGGGACATTTTCAACCAGACCAAGAAGCTCATGGGAACGTCTTCATAAATCGGTATAATTGTGGGACGCATTTATGCTGTTACCTTCAAGCACAGACATGAACCTGAAGCTCAAAGGTGAAGCTCCCTTCATGAGTTTCCACTCCTGTTTTGTTTTTAAAGACATAAGAAACAGTATAATAAATATCAAAGTTATATATTTGAGATGTAAATTGGAGGAGTTTTTTTTTCTTCATCATACAATATTATTTTTTAAAATTCTAAACATGTCCCCTTCCTCCAGCAGTATTTTGCTCACAAAATTAAAATCATACCATTTGATATTTCATTACATGTGCAGTTGTTGTATTTTAAAGTTCTAGGAGTTTGGTCCTCTTGAGAACTGAAATCCTAGAATCAAGGAATTTATCATAATCATCTTCCTTGTAATTTTATTATGTAAGAAGCATCAGTACAAAAGAAAATGAGGAAAAAAGGGTAGTGCAAAACTTAGAAAAGGAACTTTATTGTTTTTTTTATTAGAAGTGTGCATTGAAATGATTGAATGTTTCAGTGTATAGGATATTTCACAAATTAAGTCACACAAAAAAATACATTATAAAGTATGTATTATTCTCCAGTTCTAATGGTAAAATCAGACCATTTGAAAGCATCCATTTGAAACTGCCTATTTTGCAACATAATCAGGAAAATGAAGTGCTACAATTCAGGCTTCATTAAACCAACAAGAGAAGAAGTTTTCTATCATCGCTTTTTGTTTCAAGTGGTACTTTAAGGTCGTAACCTATATCCATGCTGCTAAGGAGTGTATACATGGTACAGTACATTCCCTGCCTTAAAAAACTATCAGATGGAACAATTTGTGTGCTTAGAGAGATAAACCCCACCATTTCCGGGCTTAGCTGGGAGTGGAGAAAGCAGCAGCGGCTGATCCTTGAGCACAGCTCTGAAGTGGAGCTGCTGTCCTGCCTCCCCTTTTCCTGCACCATGGATTGTGCCAAACCATCCATGGACAGGCTACTGTGAGTAGTTGGGTACAATGACAAGGCAGGAGTCAGGCTCCAAATGCCATTTGGCATGTGGTGACAGGACAAAGGGAAATGGCCTTAAGCTGAAGGAGGGTAGGTTTAGATCAGATGTTAGGAAGAAATTCTGTACTGTGTGGGTGGTGAGGCACTGGCACAGGTTGCCCAGAGAAGTTATGGATGCCCCATCACTGGAAGTGTTCCAGCCCAGGCTGGATAGAGCTCTGAGCAGCCTGGTCCAGTGGAAGGTGTCCCTGCCCATGGCAATGGGGTTGGAATGAGATGATCTTTAAGTCCCTTCCAACCCAATGTATTCTGTGGTTCTACAATTTGTACCCCCAAACTGCACAAATCCCCGTTTATTGCCTTCCACAGGACCCTGCCTTGAGTGGACTCAGTACAAGAAAGACAAGGAGCTACTGGGAAGGGTTCAGCAGAGGCCATGAAGATGATGATGGGTCCGGAGCATCTCTTGTATGATGAGAGACTGCAGGAGCTGGGCCTGTTCATTCTGGAGAAAACTGAGGGGGGATCTTATCAATGCATAGAAATGTCTTGAAGGCAGCTGATGAGGGCATGGTGCCAGGCTCTCTTCAGTGGTGTCCAGTGACAGGACAAGGAACAATGGCCATAAACAAAACCACAAGATGTTTCACCTCAACATACGGAAGAAATTCTTTCCATAGAGGGTGGCAAAGCACCGGCTGTCCAGGGAGGTCGTGAGGTCTCCCTCTGTGGAGACATCCCAGGTGACCCTGCCTTGGCAGGGCGGTTGGACTGGATGATCACCAGAGGTCCGTCCAACACTAACAGTTCTGTGATGGAGCGGGCCCTCCCTGCTGGCCGCGCTGAGCTGCTCTGCTCAGGGAGCCTTTTGCGTCTGAGGGGAAACATTCCTCGGTGTCCCTGGTTAAAATCCCCGACGGCCGACTTTCAGCAGCAAGATGGACACACAGTTTTTGGGGGACAAGTAACCGTTCGGCGGTGGGGTGACCGGGGCCATCCACGTACGCGGCCGGCGCTGGGCCCACGGCTCACGGCGCCCCGGGCCCAGCGCGGCCCCGCCCGCAGCCGCCGCCGTTGCTACGATACCACAGCGGCGCTGGCTGCGAGCGGCGGCNTGCCCCCGGCACCGGCACTGACACCGACCCTCTGCACCGAGCCCGCCACCTCCACCCGACGGCAGCATGGCTGAGGTAACCTGCAACCTGTCCCTTCCTTCCCTTCTTTGACAGGACGAAGGCTGCACCTCACGATAAACCAAACAACATCAGCTGAGTGTCATCTGTAGCCATATACCGTGTTTTTGTGTCACCTACGTGAGCAGAGCTCAGCTATATCCTGTGCTGAAAGTAGGAGCAATCAGGCTACCCCGGCGGCAGTAACTCTTCAATTTTAGGAGCAACTGCTACATATAGGATCGTGGGTGTGATTCCCGCCCTGCCTCCCCTCATTACTGCTCGTCTTCTAACTCTGTTTGCAGTCACAAACACGAATAAGATCAAGACTGAAGTACCTGAAGGGAGCCTACAAGAGAGCTGGAGAGGGACTTTTCACAAGAGCATGTAATGGGGACAGGACAGGACAGAGGGGAACAGATTCAAACTGAGAGTAGGTTTAGATTAGATATTAGGAGAAAATTCTTTACTGTGAGTGTGGTGATGAACTGGCATAGGTTGCCCAGAGAAGCTGCAGATGTCCCATCCCTGGAAGTGTTCAAGGCCAGGTTGGATGGAGCTCTGAGCAACCTGGTCTAGTGGAAGGTCCATGGCAGGGAGTTGGAATGAGATAATCTTTAAAGTCCCTTCCAACCCAAATCATTTTTTGATTCTGTGATTTGGAGAGGAGGATGACATGAGAAGAAGCCCATGAGTCCCAGAGCAGGTTTGAAGGGGGGATGCACTAAGTTTCAGCTCACAGTTCAGGTTGTTCTTTGATGCCGCCCAGAGCGTGGGCTGCAGTGTTAAAGTTGCCCTTGAGGTTTTCCTGCTGACAGGAGAGCTGGTTCCCTGTCTTGGTGAGACCACCTCAGAGGTGTATTTGCAAGGATTTGGCATCAGAACTGAGCTAGATGAAAAATGTCTTCTGTGAAAGATTTAACAGTAGCATTTCCCACAGAGGAAGGACTGCCTTGCATTGGCAATACTGGAGCTTTGAGACATGCTTGTCTGCAAGTCTCTGACACTATCTGGATAGAAATCATGAACTAATCAGGCTTTTGAGGGTAGAAAACTGGGCAGAATTTGGGCTAAAATACTAGGTTTCCTCAGTAGTTGATGCATTATTCAAACACTATCACAATGATGGAATTTTATAGACTTATCTTTAAAGCAGTTGTGGGACTCAATTATAAGAACTCTGTAAAAAAGCACAAGTTATTTCAGTAAAATGGGGGGATATGTGTTTGAAAAATAGCCTAAAACATACATATTGTATGCTAGCAAAAGAACTATTATTACAGAAAATTTTGTCATGATTTCTTAGTAGCTGTTATACACTCAGTATATTACTTTTTTGTGTTCTCTCATAAGTGAGATGTTGAATTCTTCCTGTTTGTTGATTATTTGACCCAGGAAAATCCTGACAAACTGTATCTAGATGAAAGTGCCTTTGAAGCAGTGGAAAAAGACTCCCAAGAATTCATCAGTGTACTGAGCAGAGATGAAGCTCTGGAAAAATTCCGTGTTGAATATGAGAAGCTCCTTGCTATTATGAAGAAGTCTCGTGAAAATGAAAAACATCTCATGGAAAAATGCAGGAAGCTGAGTGCTGAGCTTGCGGAGAAGTCATCTAAAGTAGCTGTGCTCACAAAACTGACTCATGATGATGAGGAAACTATAGCATCATTGAAGGCGGTAAAGTTTTGAATAGAATGAAGTATGATCTGAAATTGTTAATGAAAAACATGGTAATAAGAAAAGCACCTGCAAGAACACTCGATTTTTTGTGGAGAACTAGCTGGAGGACTAAGCATAGAGCTGGCATCTCCAGTTGTTTAACCTCTCCTTTGCTTTGTTTGCTCAGCCTGGTATTTTTACGGGATTCAGTCAAATTCTGTGTTTATTTGCACTAAACCAACTCCGTCAGCTTTCAAGTGCTCACTGATAGTTTTTGTTTAAGCTTTCCCTCTGTAAAATGGCACATTTTCAACTTAATGTACAGTTTTTGATTTGTTAATACTTTTGAAGGGGTGCTTGTATTTTAACTATTGCCGAAACATAAAAAAAAATCTACTTTTCGTTGAAGTAGGGATTTTAGGCCAGGGAAGTGGCAACTTATATAAATAAATGTTTCACGGTGCTTTTGAAAATGAATCCTATATAGCATTTCAGTGGGATTTCACCAGTTTACTGTGGTGTGTTGTTTGTTATTATTGATTTGAACTCTGTCAAATCAAAGTGCTTGGCTCACTAAAAACAGTTGATGTTTTTAGGCTTACAGTGAATTTTGAGTGTCAACAACCTAAAGCTGCCAAGTGATCGTAAGACTGTATTTGGAACTTCTTCATTTTGATGGCTTGAAAACTTAGCTTTGTGATACCTAGATGGGTTTTAATTTAGCACTTGGTTGGGAAACCTCCATGCCTTACAATAAAATGTTTTGTTCCAGTAAAATAAAGTCAGTGTAGCAATCCAGAGTGATTTTTGAGCACTACAGAAATAGCAGTTCTTTGAAATGAAGTTTCTTGTCCTTAGGATCATGAAGAAAATACATTCAGAGTAAATATAAATAGCAGCACTGTCACCCTATGGCTGTGGCTTGCAAATGCCTGGTACTGCCCAGAGCCTCTTCAAGGAGGAGGAAAAGCTTGTTGATTTTCACTGCTGCTAATCAAAACCTGGTAGATGAATGTCAGGAACCACAATGATCCTTATAATTTCCTTTTTGCTATTACATGGCAATATTCTGTGTGTGAACAGTAGGAGAGGTGATCCTTCAAGATGTCCCCAAACTGAGGAGACACTGTCTTTGTAATGTCATAAAACTGAGGAGTGGAAGTGTTGGGAAAATAGGAGCCTTTCCAATTTCAGGAGCTAATTTGAAGCTCAAGCAGAGTATGACTGAACCATACTGCCTACTATTGAACCCATTAAGTGATTTTCTAGTGAAAAAGCTGCTTGACAATATGATCCTGCTAGAAATTATGTGCAGTGCTCAACATGTGACATTTCATTTGTTGTGGTGTACTGTGAGCCAAGTATACAGGAGATAAACTTTTTCAGTTTGGTTATGAGAATTAGTCCTTCTCTTAAAGGTTCAGGAATTATTTGAATATTGTTTAAAATGTTCACATCTCATTTGAGGTTTTGCTTGGTAAACCCTTTCTATTCCATATTATTCTTCTTTCTGAAGGAAAGTTCTATTAGAGCTGTAGTATTTCACTACAATTTTGCTAATATTCAAGAAATGTGTTTCCTGTGTGTCCAAGCTAAGTGTTGAAGGAAGTTCAAGTGCTCAAGTAATCAAGATTATATTCTTCTGTGCTAAATTAAACAAACAATCTGTCCCACAATTAAATTATTTATAAACCATAAAAGAATCCTGATGGGGCTGGTCCTGTAAAAATGGTATAGTTGCTCCAAATTAAGGCCCTAAATCTTGGTGACTTGATGGGTCATTTGGGTAAGAAATAAAAGTTCCAGAAGCAAAATCTTTCTCTGTGTGAAGCCTGTTTGTAATAAGTAGGGTTTGTTTGGGGCAGGGGTTAACTACACAGATCAGTGGCTGGTAGGATGTGGGTCAGTGATAATCAATAGCTGGTAACTGTCAGGTGGCTGCTAAAGGATCTGTTTTGTAGTTTTAATAAACTGGCCATAGCACTCTGCTGTTTACAGTCATATCAAAGGAGCAAAGGGCCAAGCTAATCATGAAGGGAATACAATTCTGTTTTTTATGAGTAGGGACACTGATCCATGAGTCTGCACTGGAAGAATGCTAGAAGGGGAATTTATAGGAGTTTGTACTGTCCTGCTTGAAATTGCCAAATTTTCAATTTCCAGGCGTATCAATCCAATATAATAAGAAAGCATTTCTTTAATTCTCAGTTTCTGAGCAATGAAACTGATGTGATCTTTTGGCGTATTTAATGGAAGTAAAGTAAAGCAGTCACACTTCATCAGTTCTGCTTCACAAGTTCCAGAGTTCAGTACTTCTCCAAAATTTTTTGAATGATTCCAACAGCAAACATCCAGTGTACTTCCTTTGATTATGCAACAGACTGCCATGCATTACCTGCCTATCTTGAACTGCAATTACCCTGTGGTGCTGACACACTGCACTCTTTCACACTGAATAACAATGTGAATATTTCTTCTGTGAAGGCTTCCATTGTCAAAATTTTGCTCCTTTTTATTTTTGAAAATAAAGGATCTATTGATTCACTCTTACAGTAGAAGACTCAACACAGTGAAGCCCAGCTTTGTTGATGCTGAAGTCTGTAGCAATTTAGATTTTGCTTATTAATGTGGCCATCACCTGTGTCTTCTTGCTTTATTGATAAAAACTGGTATTATCAATATAAATTCAATACAATAGTTTTTACACACCAAACAAAAAGCACAGCTTAGGGTGCCCTGAAATCAGTGCTTATCTGAATGGCCTCATCAACTTCAAGTGATCACTTTTGCAAATATTCATCAGAACAGAATACTCACTGGAGCCACTAAAACCTTTCAGAGGCTGTATTGATTTTATTTCCCAGTTCTATTCCCCAAAACTCCAATTGTAATGATTTAATTCACCAATTTTAATCACAGTCTAATCAGCCAGCAGGAAGCTTTGATTTAAGTAATCAGCTTTAATCTTATTTTCAATTTGCATTTTTCTAGAGAAAGGGTGATTGCCTCTTACTGGTTGACAAATCTGAAACATGTTTATTTACAGTTGTATTTTATGCTTTTCTGCTAGTCAACATGATGCACTGTGTCTTTGTGCCATTATTTCAGCCCAACATGCATTTATTTAAATTTCAGAATTGAGCATTTTTGTGTAAGATATTATTGAATGAAAAACTTATAATTTATTAGATGATACTAAATATTTTATGTATGATCATTGCTGCACTGAGTGGAAATTAGAACTCAAAATGCATGACATAAAAATTGATTTTATATATAAAACTGTTTAAATATGTGTGATACAGAAGTGAAAAAGCACATTTTTCAAGCTAAATTTTGAACTAAGTAATTTATTAAGTAATTAAAATACTGTTTGTAGGTAGTGAGTTTAATTGACTGTAATTTTCAGAATTTCTGAGCAAGGAAAGCCCATTGTTTAACTCTTTATTAGTATGTGGGGGAAAAAAAAGAAGCGCAAAAATTCCTGATCTTTATATTCCAGATGGTTTCTCAAATTTGGATATGCTGAGCTAGTTGAATAAATAAAATGGAAATGTATTCCTTCTGCAGTTTGAAGAGGCTACAGATGTTATATTTTGTGTTATCTTTTCAGCAAAATCTGGTAGCCTGTTACTTCTGCTAGGTTTATAGTTTGAATTTTTAATTTAGGCAGTAAACAGCTAAATATTACATATATTTGATTTTTAAGGGTTCCATAAGTATATTAACAATATACCATAACATAGGTGTCACAGTTTAGAGTTTAATGTCAAATAAGGTCAGTTTTTTTCAGAAACAGAGATGTAAATTACAAGAAAAAACTTCTATAAACAATTTGATATAAATGAAATTCTTTTATTTTCTTCACTGGGGAGATGATTTCTAAAGTATTTTTTTCCTGCCCCAGTTTCATATGGTGCAGGTAGGGGTTGAAAGGGATATTATGGCCTGATATAATGATGCTTCTATTTGGCTTTCCTTGGGAAGACCCTAGAGCTGATGGAGAACTGCACAGCCACACATGGGATCTAAATCTGTGCAAGTCCATGAAGTGCAGAACTCTGCCAGGAGCCAGCTGAGAAAAGAGCATCATGCTGTGATTTTAAGCTCAGGGACTTCCAGTGGAAAAGTAGTATCTTCATTATTTACTGAGACTTCAGTCACTTGCTGAATTTATGATTTTTTTTTTAGCACAGGATTTCAGAAATAGCAGGAGTTTCATTTGAACCTGGCAAGGAATAAGCCTTTTGTTTGATTCATAAGGATCAGATTCAAGGGAGAGAGACACAGAGGAAGTTAAAAAATAAAGTGATTTGATTTTTTTTTGCTCCTCCTCTATCCTCTTTGTGGGTATCAGACCCTAGGCTTGTGAGAGGGACAATAATCTGTCATTCAAGTAACTCCATGTGCTAAAATTTGGCATAAGAATAGTGCCTTGTCAAAATAAGTGGTTAAAATCAGATTATACCAAGTCCTCACAGATGAAAATGGACAAAGAGGCAGAAAAGTTGAGTAACATATTTTTCTCATTCAAATCAAATTGGATGTTCATTGTCCTAACAACTAATAGGAATTTTACAGACATGAGCTATTTAAGTAGGTAATACCTTTGTGGGCACTGAATTGTGAGTAAATTTTTAGATATTGGTGGTACTCACATGATCAAAGCCTCATAGAGTGAGATTTGATAAAGTTTAGATCTGTGTGTTAAAGAAAATGTATCAGAGTTTTTCTGGTGTAAATTGACCTAGCCTGAATGGCTCAAAATGTTTGCTATGCCCTCAGCCAAAACAAAAGATACCCAGTGAAGGAAGCTGTTATGAAACTAAGCATGGAAAGGCACAAAAATCTATTTTCTCCACTAACCAAAATGCAAGGCAATTAATTTCTAATTTGTGGTTATTTTGAAACACAATTTAATTTATGTAATTATTTTCCATTTCATTCCTAGGAACTTGAAAAGGCCTGGAAAATGGTGGATAAAGCCTATGAAAGGGAACAGAAAACTAAGGAAATGATTGATTCACTGAAAAAGGAAATTTCACGCCTAAATAGTTTAATGAAGGAAAAAGCTGGACAGGATTACAAGTAAGTTTTCCTCAGGGAGAGGGAAAGCCTGATCTGATTTTCTATCATTCTATACCTTGTTTAGGCGTGTAGACACAGTGGAAAACAGATCTTTTCTGCCTTTTACTGTTCTCATGAATACACATTTATTTGTCTGTGTGTTTATGCACTGAGCAAGTACAGAATCAGGCTCTGACTGAGTTCATTCAGTATTGGATTAGTCTGAGAGATCAAATAAAATGAATACTATGCACTTCCCCAGTATGTGTCATGTTGTTTCATCTGACAAACACTTCAGCATACTTTGAGAATTGGATCTTGTCAACATTTTTACATTTCACAGCAGCAGGGTCAAGTAGATAAGTGAAGAAGGCAGGAGACTGGATTTCTCTTCTGTTCCTAGCTTTGTTATAAGGCATTAACACTGTCTGTGTTCTTGTTTGTATTTTATATTTATACACTTTCAAGATTATGTTTTGGTTTTTTTTTTATTTTTTAACCAAACAAGCATAGAGGAACCTAGTCTGAGATGGAGCCTCTAAGCCACTGGATTGTGCACATAATAATCATCCTCTGGAGCTGCTCAGAAGCTCTGCAGAATCTACTCTTTGTAGTATCAGCTCCTCAGAGACTGCTTTTGCTGTAACATGAAGTTAAACTCAAAATAAGATTAAGTGTGTGGACCCTATGGCCTGTGCGCTTTCTACTGAAATTGCTGATGGCTGGCCGTTCTGATTATGGCTTGAAATTTTCACACTGTTTAAGGTATTTATTTATAATATTTATGCAGGATATGTATGGGACATGCTTGTCTCTGCACGCTCTGTGTATCCAGGCTGCAGAAACAAGAGCTCTTCAGTGTGCTCAGACACTTCCCCCTTGAAGGAATGTGCCAGCACTTAAACCGTGAGGGTCCATGAGAAATCCACTTCTTCACCTTTTGTTCCTGAAATGTCCTGGACCTGTTTAACAGCTTTCCTTGGATCTAAAAGCTTCATCATTCAACCTCCCCCTACTATAACTCTCCTTAAAGTCTTCTCTTTCTGGTTGCTTTTTGCATTTTCCTGCAAGAGCCAGGAGCTGTTACTTTGCCAACACCTCACTCCTGTTTCCAGCTCTGCCCAGGCTGCTGAGACCTGCCAGCTTACAATTTCTTCTTGAAGTTCCTTCTGTATTGCCCTTCAGTTCCATGCTTAAATACCCTGTCCAGTGACAAGGCCATGAGACTAAGTAAATCCTTTGCAGATTTCAACCTTGAAAACCCTATTATCTTTTAGAACAGTTAGGCTTCTTTTTAAGACTGAGCTTGAACCCACAGCTTGGACTTCCTTTCATATTGTAGATGTGTCAAAACAGTCAGGTTTTATTTTTACATTGTGTGACTGTAAAACATAACCTAGTTAGGTATCCAGTCAGGTACGGTGCAGAGAGACTGGTTATAGCAGTGTAACATTTCTGGTCCCTGACTAATTTTGCAGTGGGCATAGAAGAGAGAATTTTGTTCCATTTTACCTTTTTGGGAAATGTAAGGTTTATTCAGACCCATGAGGATGTGATATAATAAGAAAGAGCTTTGACTTGGTTGGTGGTGACTCTGATCACAGTAAATAAAGCATATAATTCCCTTGACCATCAGTCTAAATACAGAGGAGTTTAAAATGAAAAAAAAAATTTAAACTCCTCTTTCTCACAAAAGTCTTGCTCTGGCATAGGAGGAAGAACAGAAATGGCCTGTGACACTGCTTGACTATTATTTCCTTGCTTCCAGTGTTGAGGATTTGCTAAGACTTCAAGAAGAGGTAACGGAGGAGCGAGACCAACTGTTGTCAGAAGTTGTGAAATTACGTCGAAGTCTTGCTGAAATCACAGAGCGGCAGCAGGAAACAGAGAAGGCAAAAAATGAGGCAGAGCAATCAGTTTTGCAGGTCTGTACTGATCACCAGATGAAGATTTTAGTCTTTGTCCTGAGCCTTTCTCCACACTTGCAGTTGATCTCCAGTGACTAGTACACTACTACCTGTTCTTTCACATATTTTCAGGAGTGCTCTGAATGGACTGTGCTGTGAATGACTTTTATATTTTTCTGTAGTTCTTGGCTATATACTTTGCAAAGTGTATTGTCATGTAGCAGCTGCTTCCATAGCTTCCCAATACCCCAGAGAAGCCAAATTCGCTTTTTGTGAATTGTAGTCATCTTTCATACTGAAGAAATGGGATGTTTTCTGTATTGCAAATCCTTACGCCTTGAAAGAGACACTTAGAGCATAGACCTGGAATGGAAATTCTTGGTCCCTTGCTGTTGGCAGTGGTTGCCATATAATGAAGTTCCATGATTCTTAAGAATGTATCAAAATTGGACTTTAAAAATAATGAAGCTATTTTCTCTCTTCTTCTTTATGGGAAGCTTTTCCAGATCCTCATTTTTTTATGGTTAGGAACCCTCTACTTTCTTCTTTACACTGATTCTGGATTACTCTTTTTCAGCTTAAATTTTTCATCACACAAGTGTCTGTAGAGAGCAGTCATACTCCATCTCAGCTTTACATTAAGTTAGGCTTTCTGTTTTTCTGTCCATCTGAGTAGACAGTTGTTCTTTGTGATCAGTATGTATGGCTTCCTTTAAATGTATAGGGCAGCTAGAGATAGAGCAGGCTGAGGATCAGTGGAATAGCCACTGAATGGAAAGTAGAAAAAGATGGAAGATGGGATAGAGAACTCTGATACATCAAACATATAAGCATAATAATGAAAAATTACAGAATTGAAGCAGAATATTAATAGGGGCTGGAGCAAGACAACAGGAGAAAGGAAGAGTAGAAAATCACACTTAAAGAACAGAGAAGGGGTAGAAGGAGCATTTGGCTTTCAGTTTTTTATAAATCACAAATAGGAAAGTAATGATCAGTCTAGGTTTCATGCACAGAAATTGTTTCTTTTTCTGAAGCAGATGACTGAGAATGTACTAAAAGAGAATATAAATTCTTTGTTTTTCTGACATCATTGTGGGCATGGGAGAAGAGTCAAAACTTGTTGAATCTTGGCAGCCTTAATCTTCTGATACTCACTTCATCAACCCTTAAATTTACAGAATTGTTACAGCATTTGTAATCACCTCCCATTCTCCCAGTATGAAATTATTCTCCACTTCAGACTGCCTAAATGATAATGTCTCTTTGAAGATCCTATTGAAGACCCTGTCAGTTCTGGCAACTTTTCATCTGTGGGCTCAGAGGGGGAGGAATCCTTAAGCAAAGAACATCTTTCAATTGCTGGTCCCTGGCTGAACTGAATATTTCCATATGGATCAGCCCCCTGTGTCTCCTCTCTGCTGATTCTGCTCCATCAAATTTTTGTGGAGGGAGAGAGCAGGAGTCACAAGACAGTCTATTAAATATGAGGAAAATTTCCTCTTTCAGAGTTCCCACATAGGAACTTTGAGAGCAGAAAGACTGAGACCAGCTGTGAAAATGAACACTGGTCTGACATCTCTCTCTTTCTTTTCAGTGTAATAAGTGTTTCTGCTAGTCAGAGAGAAAAATAAAAATCATTGCAGTACAACATCAAGCACCAATTAATTTTAATGCTGCATTCTGAAAATACCACTTTGCAAGTAACTCATAACAGTAAAGACATTTGGGCCACTGCATCTCCAGAGAAAAGCTTTTATGTTTGAACTGTATCAGACCCTTCTATCTGGCTGAACTGACTGGTGCTTAACAAATTTTTGTCATCAGTAAATAGAGTCCCTCTTGCAGAATTTTTTGTTCAACCATTAGAAAATGTACTCACTTCTGAAAAGATCTGGCATATTCCATATAGTAGTGGTTACAGTAATATAGAAACTCTTGTTTTTAAAAACAAGCATAGTCAGAAAGGTGAGAGGACTTTTTTTCCTGAGTAAAAGGCAGCAGAATTTAAAACTGTTTTCTTCTCTATTATTATAGCTTCAGCAAGACATCCAGCTGCGTCAAAGCGAGGAATTACGAGAGGCACGAAAGAAGGAAAAAATGGAGACTGAGATGCAGAATCTTCTAGCTGAAATGGATAACAAACAAGCTGAGATCCAGAAGTTAGAGCAAGAAATAGAGAACAACAAAGAGGAACAACTGAAAATAGAAAATAATCTTAGAGAGCAGAAGGTAGGGTACATGGCACACTGTATTCATCAGGTCTAAGATTAGAGTAAAATGTGTAATTAAGAAGAAAATGCATCTTCCTGAAAGGGGAGGGAGATTATTTTAAGTTATTAAATTTTAATAAACATTTATTTTTATATAAATATTATTTTACTAATATATAAGTATGTAAAGCTTGCTGACAGAATTCAGATAGATTTTTCACAGAAATCAGTAGTGTATCACAATGATATTGTTCATATTGAAAAATCACAGCGAATGACACATAGTCTGTGAAGAGCATGGATGATCTGTAGGAGCAGGAGACTGCCAGGTTGGACTTCTGACTATATTGCCAGTTTTGCTATTGATTATGTCTGGTGGCATTGGTAAAATAATTTTACCTCCATCCCCTTCTTTCTTCATTTTCAAAATAATTTTTATCTGCCTCTCAAGCCTGTGAAAGGGCAAGGAACTGTCTTCATAAACCTTTTTGATTGATTTTCCTCATTCTGTTTCTAAAAACTTTATCGGAAAATGTCCTAACATAGTGTTCTGCAGGTGTGTGAATTTTCAGGTTTTCAGTCCATTTCCCCTGACTTTGAGAAACTCTCACAGAAGCAATTTCAGTAAATGGCAGGGGAGATCTCATCTCGGTAAACCAGTCCTACCTCAAGGGAAACTTTCTTGTGAGTTGTGTGTATCTTGTAAATTTATGACTTTTATGGCTTTTTCTTTTCTTTTGGTCCCTGAAATTGTGAAGGTAGAGGTCTGTGCTGATTTTAAATCAACACAAAGTTTTTATAAAATACTTAACATAAAGAGATACGGAAAAGACTTGATTATTTCTCTGAATATTACTGATTTGATGCAGCTTTTGATGGCAGCTCCATCATCTGCCATGGCAATCACATTGTATATACAATTCCTGGTTCTGTTCCATTCTTCCTCCTTTTCATAGTCTCTTTCAGACTTTCAAAGTGTAGATTTCAGAGGCATTCAATTATCCAAACTGTCCTGGAAACCAAGAGTTCACATGAAGTGCTGTGTGTAGGCCAATTAACCGGATTTCTGCATTGTCTTTCTTGCCTGTGCTGGCTTGAAGGTGTCTGTGGAGGCCCTGCATGGTCTTTTGCTAAAAGTCTGTCCAAAACACAGGCTGTGCAGCTCTGCAAGGGTCAGGGTAGAGATCCGCAAAAGAAGGTGGCACAGCTATTGCAATTTCATCTGGTTATTGTCTCAATTGAATTGTAGTTGTTTGTGAAGCCCGCTATTATTCTTTATTCTTATTCTTATTCTTATTCTTATTCTTATTCTTATTCTTATTCTTATTTTATTAGAAATTTCTAATGAAATCCCTTTTCTTGCATGACATTGAAAATGATTTGGTACAGCTGCCATAAGCTTTGTCCCACCCCTGTCCAAGACTCAATAAAGGATTGCCTGAAACAGTGTTATCCTGACATTTGCAATACAAGAATTTTCCTTGTTTTTACATCAGATTCTACTTCTCTTCTTTAAATGTTTTTTAAGGGCGTAATATATATTGACTTCATTAGGAGTGAAAAATATGATGGTTGTTCTTTCCTCATTTATACCTGTAATATCTGCAAGGAAAGTTCCGTCAAGCAGAAGATAAGTCTGGTAGCTCCAGTATTGAAATATATGCTCTATATAGAAACCACAAAACCACTATTCCAGATGTTTGATTGAAGACAAATTAAGAGGAAGATGCTCTGTCCTGGTCTCAGCAAGCCATGTACCCAGAGAAATATTATCAGCACATTAATGTAGGATGCTTGCTCATAAAACACAACTCCCCTGCCCTCTGCTGATTGAAGTAATTTGAATCTCATATTCATTTTCAGGCATTGTATGTAGCAAGCTGTATTATGTGATGGTTGCCAAATGCCTAATGAGAAGTAAAATATCTGTCTAGCACCTGCAATAGAGACCTGCTAAGCTTCCAGAAAAACAAATGACCCAGGATGTGTTATTTATTAGAAATTATGGTTTTTCCATGTCATTATGACCATATATCATATTTAACATTAGTAATTCCATCAGCAATGAAGAGTGGTTTTTAAGCAGACAACAATCTGCAGCAGCTTTTATCTCCTGGGTAGCAGGAAGGTTCTGTCTTCACGTATATGTAGGTATTGTAATGAGATTTAAAAGAATTAATAAGATTGTTCTTTATTCTTAACAGAACTTGAATGAAAAGGCTGGTAAGGAACTTGAGCAATTGAAGATGAAAAATCAAAAACTCACACAAGAGAGTGAGCAGCACAGTGCAATGATTGATGATGTGATGAAGGACATTGGTCAGAAGACGGCACAACTGAAAGTAAGTTCCAGAAGGTGCGTCCTACCAGCTGTATCATCCCAATGACATCTTACCCCTTGGGACAGGGATGACAAGAGTTGTTGTCCTGATAATTCCCCATGGGCAGTTCTGGAGGAAGCCTGAGTAGATTTTAGGAATACATCAGGCTGATGCTGGATGCCATTCTTTTTATGGCAGTACCATGGTCATGGTAGTCTCCAAGCCTCTCACCTGACAATGCAGTACCTGTTCTCCTGGAGTTGTTTCATCAAACACATGAACCAAAATGCTCAACACGCTCTGCTCGTAAAGGATAGGTAGTTACAAACATTGGATCTCTTTTCAATCACGAGATCTTCAAATAAGACAAATGACTTTAAATTATCAACTTAATTTGAATTTTGCCAAAATTCATTGAAAAATGTTAATGAATTATAACAGTACAGCATAGATGATTCTGATTTAGATCCTTCATGGAGGATGGTAGGAGCTTTCTTTCTGTTGTATTTTATTAGACAAAGTGAAGGATGTTTTTCTTGCCTATTTGAAAAACAAATTACTGTCTTTTCCAGGTTATCCAGTTTTATCATTACCAATACCATCATTGTTTAAGACTTTACAAAGATGACTTACATTTGGGACTTTAGAGTGTCAGAGGATTTTGATTCTATGATCTTATCCTGATTTCAGGAAAAGTTAATGGAACTTTTAGAGTCATGCACATGGACTTCTGGGAACAAAAAAATAGAAGATACTGCCCAGTTAGTAGTTAAGCCAGCTGCTAAAGCTTAAGAGCCTCAGTCATGATCTGGACTGCAGTTTTTGTAGGGATTGTGCCTGGAATACCATCCTGCAGTGTGCTGAGTGCTGGACGATGTGAATTGTCAAAGTACTCTTAAACCTCTTGAAAGTTATTGTCAGTAAGAGCTAAGGAGATTCCCATTCTCCCAGAGGATGCTTCATAGCAGGATTCCCCATCTCCCAGAATCAGTATCTGAGGCTGTAAGTGGAACACTGTCATCTGTGATGGCTGTAAAACCTAACAGTGGCATGTAGGAGTTATACTTACTTCTTAAAAGGACAAAGACTGATTTCTGTTGCAATTACTGGTTATGTTTCCCAGTAACCAGTTATGCAGTATTTTGATTTATTCATTTTCCCTCTCTTGTATAGCAAATGAGACAGGCTCTAGATTTTGCTTCTTCTTTAAAGCCATATGTTATAAAAGAGACGGGGATAACACATATCTGCTATTTAGGGACATGCAATCAGTCCACACTACAGATATCTTTCTGATCACAGTCATTGTGCCGAATACTTCAAATGAAAATAGAGCTGCCTGTTTTTAATCTTCAGGACTAATTGGGTAGTGCTGTGTGAGGTTTGCAGCTGGAGGTTGTTTATTGATCATCTCCAGCCCTAAAGTGTAAGATTTGATTATCATTTTCTTTTCCCAAGCTGGCTTTGTTTAAATTATTTTAAATATTGTTCAGTTAGCTAATTATCTTTCTGCAGCTGACCCACAGCACTCATGTGTTTTCTTCCTGAGTTTCATGGAGTAAGTGTACACCAAATATAAAAACATTTTTTTCTTTCTTTCTTTCTGTGGCTGCTTTCTCTCCCCCTTTCCTTGTTGCTGTTCTGTAGGAGGCAGAGGATGAAGCGGCTCAGCTGCGCCTTGACATTTCAAAGCTGAGCAAAACGAGAGATGTTCTCCAGAATAAGCTGCGTACTGCAGAGGAACAAAGAGTTGATGCAGAACATGAAAAAAACATGCTAAAAACCCAAATAATGAGACTGGAGAAAGGTATGTGCCTTACAGAGAGGCAGATCTGTTTTCTGAGATCTTGTAAGTTACTCGAGATACTATAAATAAGCATTAACATCAGCTAATACCTAGGGCTGTAAAACCTGTTCACAGCTTTGAACTGGTCATGTGATGTCAAGTCTTTAAAAAAGTCCACTGAATTGTTTCTGCATTTTTAACAATTGTACAATTTGAACCCAGAATTCATTGTCTTTCCTCTTTTTCTCTAGAGTTGGAGACAGCCAAGAAGCAGGCAGAGATTGACAAGAGAGCCATAGATGGACTTGTGAGGGAAAGGGATATACTAAACCAGGTTAGTTTGCGTTGGTCATATTGCTAAGCTTCACAACTTGAGAATGAAATGCCTGTAGCTTAAACATTCACAGCAACACAGAAATATAGAATACAACATGTTAAGTTAAAGCCTTCAGATTTCCTTAAGCAGATGCACAAACTACTTATTTTCTGTGCACTGAAATAGTGTTAGTATCCATAAACACACAGAAGATTTCTAAGTTTTAACATATAAACCATTAGGGAGTTCAAACTGCAAACCCATTATTTGGTATCCAAAGAGTTTGCTACATCTGTGCTTTTACACTCTGTATCTTACAAAGTTTAGTATTAATCTAGGCAAACTAAATGTTTGCTATCAAAAGAACAACCAGTGTTGATATGCTGTGTGGCAGCTTGACTGGCTGTTTGAGTAGTAATCCTTGCTTTTAGATCTATTTCTCATACTGATCGTTTCCCATCAGCCCAAGGTTCTTGTACTGCAGTATAGCATCTCATGTTTATGGGCAGTCCTGAAGTGTTAATTACTAAATGCAATGCAAGAAGATGATTTCTGATGTGCTTTATTTGGTGTAGATTCACTGTCCAGTGCCTTGAATCTAGCAGAGGCTCTGATTTGACAGGTAACAAATATTTGTTTTGTATAGGGAAAGAAATTTTAAAGTGGGACCCGGAGGTTGATTTTGTAAAGATGATATGTTGATGTTTTCTGTTGAATCCTTATGCAAAATTTTAAAGCAAGCTTGGTTGAGTTCAAGCTTGAACTTTCTGTTTAAGACATGAGAAAGAAGAGTATTTGGCTTTATTACTAATGTTACTGTCTTTACAATCAAAATGCCTTAAAGCTGGTAAGGATTTTCCAGTCATTAGTTATATCCACTTGTAAACAATCCTGTCAATTTTTTTTTGCAATGCAGACACTGGTGTTTTAACTTCAAATCAGAAGAAGCTCTATTTAGCAGCTGTACTAGAGATTTTGTTTTTTAAATCAGATTTGAGCCTCAAGCATTTCAACTGAACAAATTAGATAAGGGATAATAACATTGAAAAGTCCATAATCTACTTTGACAATGGCATGCTTTTGTCATAGTGGTGACAGAGTTGCCTTTTCAGCTCAAGACTCACTATTTTTTGTTCCCTGTAGAGCTTGATCAAGGCTACGCATGCTACTCAGAAGCAGATAGATTTGGTGAAGCTCCATGAACAATCAAAACAGAACTTGGAATCAGAAATCCAAAGTTATAAGATAGAAGCTCAGAAACAAAGGAAGATTATTTACCAATTAGAGAAGGAGAGAGAGAGTTTCACCCATGAAACAAGTGATCTCAAAGAAAAGGTAGGAACAGCTCTTTATGCAAGTGGTTCTTTCCTGTCTTACTCTCAGAACTGTAAAGATGATACATTAATTTTCTAACTTGCCAGTGGGAGAAAGCTTGGATTGGTGGTCTTCATACAGTGTACAAATATTTCTTCTTGTCAATGCATGTTGCCTGCTACTGCTTCAGCTCTCTCTAGGGAAACCTCATCGGTGGGAGAAGACATAATGATTCTGAGAGAGACTTGGAGTACAGCTGTGTATTACTCTTATTCAACAGTCAGCTGGGACATGAAGCTAGGGCTGGAGTTCAAACCAAGGCCTCTTGACTTCTTATACATGAGTCCCACAGTTGAAACTCTCATATGCAGTTGGAAGTTATACTTTTATTGTCTTGCCTTATCCACAAAGAGCCTTACCTTGCATATGAACACTGTCCTAAAATCAAGGCCAGTGAGAGCTGACAGTGCTTGACATCTTTGTAAGATACTTAACATTCTGAAGGATTACTCCAGTATGTGAAAACATCTCAGCATATTCAAGATAGTCTGCAAAACAAGTTTTCCAGGAGCAGCTGCAGAGAAACACTGCATAAAATTTGTGTTCCCTGCTGCCCATTATTATGTATAACTTTATTCCTGATGGAGTAAAACCAGGAACATGTTTATAACACATTCCATTAATTGCTGAGTATCACATTGGAGAGGCCTCCAAGGAGCTCATTGACTTACTGGGATCAGCTTTCAAGCAGTTTCAACTCACAAGTTATTTGCTATCTTTTCACAGTAAAATTATCCTTCCAACTTCATGTGACCGGGGTCTTTTAAATCATTTTGGAATGGTATATGCTCCATTGGCTGGAATATCTCTTGTCATTTCCTTGTAAATAATATTCCACAAAAGTGAGATTTGTCTTTGTTGCCAAGTTCTATTTTGCTTCTTTCCCTCAATAATGCATTTCTAACAGTGTAGATATGAGTTAAGAACATTGTAAACTAGAGCCAGAGAGTAATTCATAACACTCAGAACTACAAGGCTCTTTCTTTTTATTCCGTTTGGGGTTGCCCATAATATTTTGAGGATGAGAATGACAAATGTTTGCTTGCTTACTTTTTATTTTTTCCCCTGCCACTTTGGGTGTAAATTTTCTATCACTTCTTATAAGGCAGAGGCTCAGTAAATGTCTTATGACACTTGAGCTGTTTGTATAGTCATGCCTGCATTGTGAGTTCAAGTTTCCAAAGGACTGGCAGGCTTCCTTGGCTCACCAAAGGGGCAATTGCTGACTCCCCTTACAGGTGAAGAGCAGCAAGAACAGTTTTCAGCACAGGAGTACGTGAGACAGCAGTTTTGTCCTTCAAGTCCAAATGCAGGGTAGGAGGACATAGGATCAGGATTATTATGTAAATAGGTAATATTTAGGTTCACTGTTTGACATATTCAGACTTGAGGAGCTGTGGCAAAACTACAGGAGTCATTTCAAAGCTGGTGGGGAATGAACTCCTGATGGCAGTAAGGCTATGGCCAGGCAGTGCTCTTCTGTCACCTTTTGCCACCCAGCTGGTTTTGCAGGAGGTTGCAGCCCACCTTTGGAATTGCAGAACTGGAAAAGAGCCAAATCCATCTAAGCCCAAAGATGTAGCAGTACTGGCTCTGAAAGCTGTCTGGCTATTTATAGCAGCACAGACTCCACAGAGCTGCAGAATTCATCTTTCAAAATCATCATTTACTATTAACTGATGAACAGAGTCAGCAAAGTTATATACACAACATTAAAGTATTTTTGGGGTGAGAATTCATGTATGACTTCTTCTTCTAACTATTGCCTTGGCTGACTATTTATTTTCAAGTCAGTGTCACTTGTTGAATAGTCTTACTTATAGATCAGCCAGCACAAGTGAGAAAAAAAATCTTTCCTTGCTCTTTGTTATGTGGCCTGTATTACTGAGTACAACTGTTAGCAGAATATTTCCTTTCTGAAATGAAATTCTTAAATGATGAAATGTTGGTTTCTCTGTGTAAACCTCTCTTTGGTTTAGGCTGCTGTATACCTTTCAGTGCCATCTGAACTGTTCCCTGGCTGTGTTTTCTGAGGGGTCACAAAACCAGTCTTTAATATGTAGGCTTTTTTCAAATAAAGCCTTTTAAAATGTTAAGTTTATAGTTAACAACCTATCCAGGAAAATGAAAAGGTAGATTTCCTTTTTTAAATTCACATAATCTTTTGAAAAACCCAGCGTTCAACGGGTGTATCATTAAGGCCATGGTCACATTTCCTGGAGTGGTTAAAAATGGATAAGCAAACTAGGCCAGCACCATTACTGACATATTGAGTAGGTTCATTGAACTAAACAGGTAACCAGTAGTAGATGATAGTGAAGTGTACAGATAAAAAAGCTATGAGGATACAGGAAAAACGATGAATACCAAATCCTTTCTGCTTACCTTTGGGCTCTCACTGCCAAATCTGAGAGGTGTAGTGTGCCTGTCGACTGAATAGGAATTGAGGATGCTCAGCCTCCCACAGGGCTGTGTTGTGAAGCACTGCATGTATCTTTTCTGTATTTATAAGAGAGAATTATTTGGGTTAGTCATTCTTGAAAAAGCAAAGTCAGCCTCCAGCCTGTGAGCACAACTCAGAAAACTTTGTCCACAATCTTACTGCACTTATATTGTATCAAAACCAAGTAAAACACTTGCAAATGCAGTGACCTACTTTCAAATCTTGCTCCAGCCCATGATCACCATAGTGCAGATAGCAAACATGCTTTATTGATTTCTTCTCCATGCTATTACTATTGGCAGATTGTTTAAACAGCGAAGGAAAAGGCAGGAGTAGGTTATAAACTGGGACTGTGTTTTTATATTGCATTGTAAGCAGTTCCTGAGATCACCTGAAGTCAGCTACAATGTGCTGGAATTGTATTCCTGCTTTTGTAATAAAATTTTCAATATTTAGCTCTCCCCTATCTTCAAAGTTGTTTGGAGGTACCTGGTGGAATATTTAATATTGCCCCATAGTTAGGCCTCCCCAAGGCTTTACTGCTAGGGAAGGGACAACACTGTAAACTGCAGACTTTGCAGTTATTGACTATTTGATGTAAACATTTATTTTCTTCTTCTTCTTTGACATTTAAACAAGATTTTTAGCCCAAACCTCTGCCTTCAAAAGTGGAGTCAGGAGCACTGGATATAAACTATATTTGGAAATGGACTTCTCTCCTGTATTTTGTCTGTATGATTCCTCAGCTTTTTTTTTAATGCCTAATTTTTTCCCCTAGCTTTAAGGATAGCATTGTTTTCTCCTCCTGGGTAGTGAACCTAGTAAACTGTGTTCTTGATGTGTGTACTCCTTAGTATTTTTGTTATTTCTTATTTTTTGGTAATGCTGAATTCTATATGAATGCTGCTTCCTTGAACTCCTCAGTTTTCTGCTTTGTATAGCAGGAGAAAAGTTCTTGTGCTTTTAAAAAAATAATTTAGAAGCTCATCATAATGATTAGCAACTATTTGTATTTTTGCCCCTCTAACATAGCAATTATTATGTATTGTTAAGGTAGTAACTGCTTAATAAAAATGTCTATAAAATTTTGCATTTTTGTTTATTGGTACTGCATGTGGTCATCTTCTTTCGATAGTCTACAATACTCCATTCTCCACATAATTATTTCTAATCTTTCACAGAAGCAAGTATTGGTTGTTACCTACTTATTTAGACTGAGTGTATGATACATTAACTGCCTTTCTTATTATAGTAATTATATATGTACAGTTTGTGATCATCAACTATTTGCATTCACATGTTCATTAAAAAAATTGGGTTGTTAGAATGTGAGACTACGTGCAGGGCTTCTTGAAAAAATGTGTGTTAATTCATCTTACCATACAGCTGACATCCAAAACAACATCCAAAATCTAGGTTTGCTTCATAAATAAACTAAGTCTATTCTTGATGGAAACTGTTTATGTTGATTTTATTGCACCCACTTGTTGCACAGCTGGCAACAGAAGAAACACGCGGGTCTCAAAGCAGCAGTTGCTTCTCCAGGCAGGACCGACCAAAAGCCCTGCCCTTCTTTATTTACCTATTTTTATATGTTTCTGAAGACAATCAAGGATTGGTGAAAAGGGTTAACACCCCTGAAGGTTTACAGGACAAAGACATGGTCAGTCATCTTTCTCCACCCCAGGGAAAGGAATGAAAAACAATTCCACAAGTGCAAAACAATCCCGACTGGTTAAGAAAAACAAGGACCATGTTTACAGAACAAGCATGGGAAACTACAGCTACAGTGTTACAACTTATGGGGCCCTGTAAAACCAGGGTGACACCCACTCTGTGGCTGTATTTTCTTTCAGTAGCTGGTTAAATTAAATATGTGCACCTCTATAAGTTTTACTCTTGAGCAAAACCTAGGTATCAGTTAAAATACAATTTTGTCCCACATAAGCAAGTCAGAAAGGTTAAATTTGTATTTGGACTGGAGTAATTTTCAGCTGTAGTTAAAACTGCTGATCACAGGGATTTGAACTTGTCATTTTAGAGGAGAATCACAAACTTTGTCCCATCCTTCTAATCTTGTGATGATGGTTTAATCATGTTCATTTCTTTCCTTTCCTTTTGCTCCAGATTCTCCATCACATGAAAGATCTTGAAATGAGTCAAATGCAGATCTGCGACTATGAGAAGGAAATTCAAGTGCAAATGGTTAAATTAAAACAGCAACAAAACCTTTGTGAAACTCTGAGATCAGAGCGGACCCTGTACAGTAAAAATCTGATTGAAGCTAAGGTAGAAGGATACATTTTTCCTTGTATTTCTCTCTTTGGTCTTGTTTTCTCCTGATTTAATTTTAATTTGTTAAAGGGGAGCTCAGTGGATCAATGGCAGAAGTGGTTTCTTTATTCCTGTGGGTTTTGGGGAAATGAATGTTTTTGGTCCTTGAAGTTTTACCTACACCATTTGTATTTGGACTGGAAACAGGAGTCCACAGTCATCATGTGGAAATATCCCTGCTTTAAACCATTCTTAAAATCATGGTACACTGGAGCTATGGAATCATAAAGCCATTCTGGCTCCAGTCTTTTTTATCCCTTTAGGAGTTGTATGCATGTATGTGAAATACGGTATAAGGGGAATAAGATTGCCCCTCAGCCCTGAATGATTATGCACATTGCTGTGAATAATGATTTAGGAAGCAGAGGGAACACTTTCCCAGCTGAAGTGGAATTTTCTGACAAGAATCAAATGCTTCCACCTTGCTTGTTTCTTTCAGAGAGTGTCATTTTCCTCAGGAGATGATTCTTTCCATTCTTACCTCCTCCTTAGGGATCTCACTAACAATACTAGAAGAAGAGAACAGACCACTTAAGGATAAATTCTGTTATTCTGATGTAAAGATCTAAAATACTGCACAAACTGTTGTAATTGGCAGACATTGGGACACTGGATAGCTGTCATTTACAGCCTTGGATTATTTCCAAATAAGTATTTATGACATGAACATGTATAGGAAATTACAGATTTATACTTAGGTTTGAATTGGTAGGTGTTTTGTTTGTGAAGCAGATGGGAATGAACTGTCAAAGTTCCTATCCAGCTGTATGCTGAATTTTATGAGGAATGAACCATTTTGCCATTTATGTGGGATGCTTTACTTGACCTTAGACAGCCTCTCATCAGTGGATGCAGTGTTGGGATTCTTCCCGCTCCCAAACAATCTCTCAGGAGAAATAAGTATGAAAAATCACAATGCTGGTTTTTTCCCTAGTTATTTTAAAACCCACAACATAAATGTTGTTATTTATAAAGAACAGGCATCTATGTGCTGAGTTAGAAAATGAAGCAGCTCTTTTGTCTTTGGGTTTTGATGTTATGTGGTGTTAACACTATGCTGTTCATAGTTCCAGTTGTTAGAGGCCAGGGTTTAGACTTTAATAGCTTACTTGTCATACTACAAAACTCTTTTAGCAAGTCCTGTGTGAGAAAACAGCTGACCCCAAAAGATCTTTTGGCCAAGGCAGTGTTATGTTTAGCAATGAGAAAAATAGCTATTCAATGTTCAGTAACAAGTCAGCCAGTCATGAAAGAAAAAAAAGAGGGTTGTTGTAAACATTATGGCAAATTCTTTCTCCTTTTGGGAAGTAAAATTTGCACAAGCTTGTTTAGATAAAGCTAGGTGCGAGTATTTTTGGATTGCTTAATGTGAAATGATCTCATGCCCACCTTGCCAGTGGTCTCCAGAGTATCATAATATTCAAGTCAGTAAAATAGAAAAGGCATCCTGGCAGGCTGTAATATATTAATACCTGATACGTTCATCCTGGGGCTTCTTTTGGTGTTAGGAGTTCAATTATTTAAGCAAGTTGATTAGGAGACTAGTTTGCAAAATTTTGTGTTCTTACTGTTCTTCATTAAGTAAAAAATTAAGAATGTGTTTGGGTGTGTCTGGGCTCTATATGCTAAATCTCTGTAATCTTTTACAACACTAAAGAGATTTATAGGCTGTGTATCAGAGACAGCTTTTAATGGCTTTTGCTTTCACAAAAGTGGCTGAACGTGCAAGCAGCTGAGCCTAGTGACATATTACTACAAATCAGTACTTCCTCTGTGCTGTTTGTGTGAAGACTGCCATGAGTCAGGATCTTGCTTAGCTACATCAAGCACTCCATGGAAGAAAACATCCCTCACTTGTCGAGTAAATCAACACCTATGGTGGATAGTGCTGAAGGAGCTTTAAGGTACTCTGGTTTGGTACTGGAGGAGGATGTATTCACATGAGAAATAATTATGTCTTCTCTGTGAGGTGGTAGGTTCTAGCAGAGGAGTAATAGCCTCTAAGGCTGCTTTCATTACATCCTGAATATCTCTGTTGAAGCATTGACTCTTTTAGCTTCCTTTTCATGGCATAACACGTGCTGTCACTGTGCTGAGCTGAAATGTTCATTTGGTGCAGGCAGGCACCTTTGTGCTGTGAGTAGAAGTATTCCTACTGACCTGATCTCTCTTCAGTGCTACCACCCTTTTTGCTCTGTATTTGAGCTTAAAGTATATGCTAAAATATTTTCACAGGGCCTTCTCAAACACTGAGCCCACTTTTGCCCCTTGCACCTCTGTGCAAGCTAGCATGTATTGGTATCTTACTGAGGTGTCTTATTGTTTGCTTGCATAAAACCAGCTTCTCTCCAAAGATTTGTGTCCAACTATTTACGACCTTATTGGAAAAGCATATTATTGGAAGCACAAAAGCAGATGGATATGATCAGAATCGTAATAATTTGGTTTGACTTCTAGTTCTTATAGTGTGCCCAGCACTTTAAATGAAATGTCTTATTAAACTCATGATTGATGGTCATTATTTTGTCAGTGTATCTTTTAAAGGCTTTTTTATTGCAATGTCATGTTGGCATAAACAAAAAATTGTCATTTAATGTAACTGTTTTGTTCTGTTGGATTAAAAAGTGATATCTTATAGTAGGTACAACAAATTTACTTTCATGCACTGTGGCTAAATTTTCCAACATCTAAACAGCCTGAACTCTTCAGCACAAACAACCTCTTGCTTTAACCCTCTCTGTGGTCACACTTCCTGTTCTATTAGGATGAGATAGCAGAAATGAAGATGAAACTGAAAAATGCCACACGTCAGGTGGATCAGCTGAAAGAGGAGGTCAAAGAAAAGGATGCAGCCCTTGAGAAAGCACTTGTGGAATACCAGCAGTCAGAGAATGAAAAAGAGACGTTGAAAGTAAGGCCCTTGACACATAGACTTTCTTGCAAAGGTTGGATTTCATGGTTTCACAGACTGCATTATGTTCTGGCCTATTATAGTTGTTTTGCTCTGTTTTAATAAACTATTCTGTAAGTGAAGCACAAGATCTCAGTAACCTTTAGAGATACCAGTTGCAGAAATCTGTGTATCTGACAAATTTAATCTCTGCCTTTAATTATAATACGAGTCTTGAATTGTCTGTTGGAAGCTTTAAATCTCTTGGTGACTGAACGTTTTTGACTAAAAAGTTCCATTTTGCTTGCAGAAACGTCAATTTTGGGGATAGACTCATTATAGCAAACTTTTTAGTGTAGACCCTTATAACTCAGCTTTCTCTTTTAAAGAACTTTCTTCTTTCTACTATTTTTAAGTGCAAACCCCATTGTATTGCACTTCACAATGTTGTATTTCTATGTAACTAGCAAGCATTAGTCTTTTGGGAGTTAGGCAGTGCCTTTTAGTAGGTCCCTCTGCACAGAAAGTTATTTTAATACTGTGGTATAAAGCAACAAGAATCTGTCTTAAATCATAGGAAATATGAGCTTGAAGCTCGGGTTCTTCTTCTCAGTGATGGCTGCAGCCCATCCTTAGATAAGCTATTAGATTTGTGGTGGTATCTAAACCAAATTTGCTGCACTCTGAAAAGATTTATGGAGTTGTGTTCACAGGAGTTTATTTTTAATCTTCAGTAAAGCAGAAGGAAAAAAAATACCAGGAAAAAATGCAAACAATACCCCCAAAAAACAAAAGTTCCCTGTCAATTTTCACAGTGTTTTCTTTTGTCAGTTTATTGCTTTGCTGCAATGACTTCTTGAATTTTCAGCCTCTCTCAGCACATTACAGTTATGACAAGATGTCAATAGGGCTTTGTAAAAGGGTGATGAGTTTGTATTCTTGTACCTGATCTGTCTCAGAGATGTTCTATCAGTGATGGAGAAGTGAAACAGCATCTCTTTTCTGTGTGCAGCTTTCTGCCTTAACTAGTCTCCAATTTTATCTCATCACCCCAGAACTCTCTGCCATTTATTTGACAAACCTATGATTGCTGCATGGTTTACCCACTCAATTATTCATCAGCAGGTTTGTCCATACACTGGCACGACATTACTGACTTGCTCTAAGGCATTGTGATCTTCTAGCTGAGTGTCACTGCTGAGTCCTAAACCAGAAGAGAATTCAGAGGGAACTGATTGTCACAGCCACAAAAGAACCCAATTATTTGTGTTGCAAGCTGGCATCAATTTGTCCTGTTTGCACTGATGTGAGGGAAGTAAGAAAGCTGTTTCTGGGAAATCAGTTTTAAGAATGTGCTAAATCATGGAGGACTGGGATTCAGAGGAATGAGGTTATACAGACATGCTTGTCTCAGATGGCATAAAAGCCTTAAAAATGTGGAATCATGGTAAATCCAAGCTCTGTTAAAGCCAGTACAACACCATCTTTTGGCTTCAGTTGGCCTTCATACAGGGCTGCAGGTTAGACTTGTTAGACAAATGATCTGAGTACTGAAAAAAAATCTATAGCCCTCAAGATTGGAGCTGCTGGCAAGTCAAGTGCTTTGTATAATTTTGTAGATGTTTATATGTGTTTTTGTTAGCATTTTCTGAAAATCTGAGTAAAATCTGATTTGTTATTTCAGCATTCTGTGTTCAGTACCAGTTACAATTTTGTAAAGCTCCTGTTTTGCTCCCATCTCTAGTATAGTATACAAATAAAAGTATCACTTGCACTAATATTTCAGAATCTAAACAAGAATTTAGTTTGAGTTTGGTTTGAGATATTGGTATGGGTCCCATATATGTTATTCTTTCTTGCTGACTGTTCTTCAGTTCTTACAAATTCTCTGAACCAACTTCAAGTGAGCTGTGCTGATTTACAGCAGTTTCAGACGTGATCATTTTTCTACTTGCACAGTGGCTGTGTTTATTTATTTCCTTTTCTCTCACCTAATGTACACAGACCGTTGTACTGTGGTTCTTAGTATACTTAATCTAACTGAAAATCTTTGTGTGGCTTTAAGTATTTATGTTCCTTACTATACAAGGCAGTTCAGATTTATTTAAAACTGAGTGCGTTCCAGTGAGGAGATTTGTTTATATGAGTGTTTGCTGACCATATCTAATGCCACTTCTTGTTTACAATTCATATTTTTCTGACATAAGGAGACCATAGAATTGTGATCTATTAAAAAAAATATTATCCAGAAATGCTGAATGCATGAGCAGTTTTACATTTGTGGACAGCTTTTGCACGGTGTTGATTGCATTTCAGGATGAAGTGACTTGCATTTTTATACAGCTGATGAAAATCTGACACTGACTAAGAGACCTATGTCTTGCACATATGGGAAAATGAGAATTATATTACAGAAAATAAGAATGAAACAAGCTATTTTTATTATGATGATGGAACTGTTTCTGTGTTAAATCGATATTTTTGCAGGTGCAGCCTCCATCACAGCCTCATTCTTTCAGCATTGGATGATGCTTATTCCCAAAAGGCAGCTTGACCATCATCCTTTATAAGGGTCAGAGTTGTGGCAAAGTCTTTGACATGAGGCTTGAAAGTTTTCATGTCTGTGAAAATCAGCTGTGGTCAGCGAGTTCCACCTTGGCTCTAATTGCCTAGCAGTGATAAAAACTTCTAATAATTCAGGAAGACCCTATTAGTTTTTATCTACATACATGCCTTGAATTATAGATTTTGTGACAGTGGGATAGAATGATTGGGCACATTCCAGTGTTAGTTTGTGTTAGTGCTGTGCAGTCACTGTAGCAGTGCATTGCTGCTCCTTGCTTAGGAACAGCCCCTCTTTTCACAGTCTTCCTCATTCACACACCCACTAAACAAAGTGCTGTGGCTCTTAAATCTTGCTCTTCCCTTCCTGGTTGCCACCAATTCTTTTATTCCAGTCTGAAGCCTTTCTTGAGTTGATGCTGCTTTGTATTGTACAGCAGAGATTGTTGCCCTTTTCAGCAACAACAGTGAACAGTGAACTGTTCTTTTTCACATCCCAGGCTGACTGTGAATAACAGCCCCATTGAAAAGTTTTCTAAATATGAACTGTATAATTAAAAAAAAATTAAATGAGGCATCCCTGAATTACAACTTAAACCATTGTAAAAGATAAAATCCTTTCAAATTTCTGTTGTGTATAAGACGATTACATTAAAATAGTATTTACAGTATTTCTTGAGGGGTCTTCATGCTTGCTTATCTTGGTGATTACAAAATATGTACCTCTCAGGAAGCTAAAAGAATGTATAAGATATTTTTAACTAGCTCTTAATTGTAGTTTTATGTAAGGGGAAGTTATTAATTAACAGTTCACCTATATTCTTTATCTCCATCAGTCTGAACTGCTCAAGATGACAAAACAGGCTATGGAAACCAAAGCCTATATTGAAAATCAGGAGGCAGAAGAGAAAAAACTCCTAAAAATCATTGCTGAAGCTGATGCAGAGAGAGTGAGGCAGAAGAAGGAATTTGACAAGGTAGGAATCCCTAATCTGAGTTTTCAAATACTCTGCATTCTGTTCCCTCCTTTGTCTAGTGTATTATTAAGATGAAGATTCTTAGCTACTGTGTATGTGGGACTACTAAAGCTTAATAATGCCATTAAAACCAAAATGCTGAGATACTGAAGTGAACAAAATCTATAGTTTGTACTATTCAGATGATTGAGCCCTTATAGGGGAAATTATTAGGTTCTTGCCATATTTCTTTGATTAATAGCAATGAAACTTCTTAATGTATGTGATTTTGACTGATACAAGTATCGTCCTGATACTTGGGGATGGCGTGAAGTGTAACTGAGTTTCTGGCCTTGCCCTGTGCCCACAGGTGCTCTGTGAGAGACGTGCCCTGGGGACCCAGCTGATTCGTCGCAATGATGAAGTGGCTCTGCTCTATGAGAAGATAAAAATCCAGCAGGCCATCCTGAACAGGGGCGAAACCGAGTACCGGCAGAGGATGGAGGACATGCGGATCCTCAAGCTGGAGATCAAAAAGCTTCGGCGGGAGAAGGGAATACTTGGCAAGAGCGTGGCCAGTGTGGATGAGCTCAGGTAGGAAACCCAGTGGAATACATTTCCATAGTGACTGCAGCCATGATTTTGTGTTTGAGGCAGAAAATATGGTTTGTACATAGTAAAGACTTGTATCAACAAGCATTATACCTTGGAGAAGAGGTTTGTTTGGTTTGACCTCAAACATAGACCAGATTAAATTCATACAACAACTTATCAACAATTAAGAAAATTGAAATATAGTAATGATGAAAGGAGAGATCTTGGCCAAAGTTGAAATAGTTTCCATATTTCCTCTTATGTGTGAGTTACTGCCTACAGAATAAACCTGACAGCAGCAGAAAAGGTATTCATAGTCCAGTGAGTTACTTAGTGGTACAGTGGTAAAAGGCCTAGATTAGTGGAACTCCTTTTGGTTAAGTAATCCACAGAATAGGGGAGACACTTGACATATTTATAACAAACCCCTGTTTTGAGAGCTCTCTCCTTCAAGATTTATATGCAGACATGCTCTCTGAGAAAGATTTAGTTAAATTTTCATTGGAGATTGTGTCTCTTTAAAACAACAGTTTAATAGCCCAAGTCTGATTTATCTCCTCCTTCTCTGGTTTAATGCTTCCTTTCTTGTTTACCCCTCCTGTATTTGAGGTGTATTCTTTCTTGATGGGAAACTGTGGTAATTTTTTAAGGATCAGTCTTGGTTTGTAAAGAGAGACAGTTATGTTTTTAGCAGAAAACCTTTGTACCAATTTGATGTAGCTACCACAGTTTTGGGTGAGACTTTTAGTTTATCAGTATAATTCCATGGCTTTCAGCAGAACAAATTAACTTCAGTCCGTGGTCAGTCCCATTGACTCCAGTGGAATTATGCCAGTTTGATTTGGTGAAACAGAAAGGAGAACTGGGCACACAACATTAGCAATTGCAGTTTTCATCGACTGACTGCAGATAGGAATGGGATTTGAACTTGCTGCCCAAATGCATTCAGCTGAGAGTCTGTTACTGTATTGAAACTCAGTGATGGTATTGAAGTGTAGTGTGCTGCATGCCATAATGGGTGGATCAATTCTTGCTAACTGCAGCAGCAATCTCATACTTTAATGAAGTCCAAAACCATCATGAAAACTGTTTATCAAAAAGACTCCATTTATCACTTGTGCTGCTAATTAGCTTTCCTGATTTGCCAATTGGAAATGTGAGGTTTTTTTTCCTCTTCCATAACCTTGTCCAACCTCACAGTTAAAAAAAAGGCTTTTTCTCTCTAATGAGCTAAAGGTAATTCTGAGCTTAGTAGGAAAAGATTCAGTGGTGGAGGAGGCACATTGCAATCTTCCACCCCCTTTTGACCTTGGAGAATTTAGAGGATCCCATCACTAAAGTGGGAAGGGTCAGATTATTACAAAATGTGCCTTTTTTTCCTGTTCCCCAACCCCCTATCCGCACCATAAAAGCCCAGTTGTCAAAAAATCTTGGTAAGTGCGTAATTAGTTTTAAGTTCAGCAACAAGTCACCTCTGAAATTCCTAGAGGAGATGTAATAAAAGAAATCAAAGTTCAGTTCTCTAAGGAACAACATCCATCATACTTAGATCCTAGAGTGTGTTTTATTTAATGGATTGTGTGAACCATTTGGATTTAAAACCTTTCAAACACAAGCTGTTAGATTCAGCACAGGGGTGACTGGATATGACCCATAACTGATTTGTAGGTTGACGAAATAACTGTCCTTCTGGCCTTAATGTACATGGGAAGATGTGAAGAGTGAGATCCAGCAGTCTGTGGAGTAGATTCCCCAGGAGTCTCTTTTCTGAGCCATTCTTAATGAAGCAAGTAAAGAGGTCCAAGTGTGTTATTTTATGGTTCCACCTGTTTAGTGGTATCAGTGTTGATACATTTTGCCACCACAGTACTGCTGTAGTGGCAAAGTGCCTCTGTGCTTTCCATGTTGTGCTTCCTGTGCACCATAGTACATGGGAGGATAATTTGTTAATGTCCACACTAGTGCCTTGGTCACACTGAAGTATTTTTGGTGTGTTTTTTCTTTTTATTTTATGCTGGTCTTCAGATGGGAGTTTAATCACATGCAGAAGGAACTGTTAAGGGAACAGACTCGGTGCAAAATTTTGGAAGAAGAGCTGCAGAGGCCCTTGCAAGTTCACAGATGGAGAAAATTAGAGGTGATGTGTGAGCATTTTGTGTTCCCAAAGCCCCTATTACCAAATCAGTGACCCAGAAAAAGCTCTAATCATTTACTGTTATGCAAATGATGTGGAGGGACTGGGCAGACTGAAATTTCCGTAGTATCAATGGAATCCTTACCTGCTGAATGCTTTCCTTGCACAATGCAATCAGTGTTATTTTTGTATCACTCTCTCAATGCAAAATTGCAGGGGGATTTGTAAAGAGACACTGAAGTGCTAAAGGGAATAAGAATGCATTAGGTGAATTTAGAAGGGGGTGATTCCTTAACACGAATGGTGAGAAATAGGATGGAAGGGGAGAGATACGATCCTACCCTCGCCAGTTAGGGAGATTATATGGGAAGAAATAGAAAGGTTCATAGCATAGGTAGACTGGAGAATGGACAGATATAAAGTCAGAAGGTAAATTACATCTGAGAATAAAAGGAAGAGGTCTCCACATAAACAGTGGTGGACTCCCAAAGATAGTCATTCCAGGTAATGTGAGTTCAACTGCTTTACATAAACAGCAAATCTAAGTTTTCACATGATTTGAACCTGCCAAGTGAAGGGGAAAAATAAAAAATCTGTCAAGCATAGACCAAATATATGAACATCAGTTGGCATCACTGGATATTTTTGATGTAAGTCCATGCCATCTGAGATTCCTCTGTTGCATGGATCTCTGATCTGATGCCAGCCTGGGTTGCCTAGCTGCTCTAAAAATGAGTGATAATGTGCTCAGTCCCTCCGGAAGCAGAGCTGAATATTTTGACTGTACTTACTAGCATGATAGTGAATTTCTGATCTTTCCATGCTGAGCTTAAAGTTGGATGGTGTGATTAGCTTTTCTCATGGAAGTGAGATAACATGCAGGATGCTGAACTAGGTTAAACACATCTAGGTACAATCTCTAGCAGCACCTTGTAACAGAGAAAAATCAGGTCAGTCAAAACATCCAGTGATGGGAAAATGAAGGTATGAAGAGACTGATAATGGGAAATCATGTCTTTCCATTCTAGGTAACTGTTTTGTATTTGGAGCACAGAAAGGCCAGCAGATGGCAAGATCTATGTGAAATAATCCTGATGGGGTTTTGGTTCAATTCCTAATGAACAAACACTCTCATATCACTACAGTTGCCACAAATTGGCACTGTGCTTGGAGAGTGATATAAAAAAAATCAAGGACTGAGTGGATCATGGGGACTGGTCTACTTTTTAGCCTGGTTTCTCAGGAAATGATGTTGTGTTGTGAGCACTGCATGTGTATCTGTGTTAGTGTCCTAGTTACGCTTGAATTGATTAGTCAATTTAGATAAAATCAGAGAAAAGATTAAGAGCAATGAGATATTGAGTTCCTTATAAGCTCAAACAAATATAAGAGAGCAGGACTTTATTGGACCCTTCACTGCAGTGTGAGTTTAATCCTTATGAGACACCACACGAGAGAGGAAAAACCAGATGGGAGAGAGGTGTTATGAGTCCCTGAGTGAGGAAAAGCTTCAGTTAGAGTTTGTCCTTCATTAAAAGATCCAACAAGAAGGCACAAAGTACTGGGACAGTAAGCTTTGCTGGCTGCTCCTCACAGTATTATTTTTTTCCTCCTTAGAGCTCTCTCCAGATTCAATCTGTGCCAAAAGAATGAAAAGGAAGGGATAGAGAGACAGACATCTATTAGCTCCTGGTCTTATGGGCTATGTATAGTGGGCAACAGTACAGTGCAAACAGTCAGTCACCATCCTAAGCATTTAATTCCATTGAAGAATGGGATTTCACATGTGTGGACACTTTAGAGCCCTATAATAATTCATTAATGTACCCCCCAAATTTGTTCCTCTTAAATTCTCCACCTATTTCCAGACTAAATTGCAGTTAGTCTTTCTTTTGTTCAATTGAAAAATCTTCCTCTCCTTAGAAACTTCTAAGTTGGCATTGTTTGAATTACTTGAACAGCAGGAAGTACTTGCACTGCTCTTCATTTGTCAGTGGACAGTTCCAGTTTCTGCTAAAATTGATATACTAAGTTCCAGGACCTCTTGTATGCATGCAATTAAAAAAAAAATAGCTGAATGTGTCCTCCCCTAGCCCCCCTTTTATACTTGCTACTTTTGAACACGGAAATATTATGGTTTTCACTTGTAAAAAAGAAACAATAACTTGTTATCATGTATAATTCTTGAGACTCCTTTGCTCTTTCCTAGGCCAGTGACCCCACTACCTTTGAGCTGATTCTCAAAGTACAGAGACTGCAGAAGCGACTTATCAACAAGACAGGTGAAGTGATAGAGAAAGAATTTCTCCTTCAGGTACTGCAGCATCATTATTTTTTTGCGTCTCATTAACATATTTGACTTACTCTGCGTTCTCTGTCTACTGACACGTTCTTCCTGAATGTTATTTAAATGCATGACTTTGAATTTCTTTTGCATGGCCTTTAGATAGCTTTAGATGGCAGCACTGACTCACTGAAAGAGAACAAACAGGATCAGATTAGTTGATTTTTATATTCTGGTTACTGGTACCTGGTCAGCTCTGGAAAAATATAATTAAAGGTTGGCTTTAGTTTATTCATGTTATAGATTAGTCTTCAAGTCAGTCTTAGAGTTTTTGAAAGGTTTTTCTTTGTCATTTTAAACAAGTCTGTTATGACCAGAACATGAAGGAAAATTCCTGTTTGATTCCATTTGTGCTTAGCTTGGCTTTTGGCAGAAAGAATCCTAGAGAGTTTGTGTGATTTAGATATGCTGCTGTCTGGGACATGTTTGATTTCGAGGTTTTTGTGCTGAACTTTGCCAAAAAATAATTTTTGTGATAGCTTATCTTTTTTTAACTGTATCAGATGTCCCTTAACCCCAGTGATAACAGTAAGATTTATGTTGTAGCATGGAGGACAGACTGTATTCCTGTAGTGCAAATGTTGCTATCAAATATAACAGAGAAGGACTCCAAAGAGTCCTGGCTTTAACCAGAGGTGTAAATCTGGTCTCTCTGGTGACTGTAGGGATAGCTACAGATTTCCAGCTCTAGGTATGACTTTAACATCTTAAATACTGTAGTAGTCTTGATGCCTGTGTTGGGTATCACTGACTGGAGAGCAGAATGTTACCTGAATCTCCCTCTGTCTTGAGAAGAAGCTCAGCAGGTCTTACCAAGACAGGGTTTGTCTCTCTTTATTGTTCCATAGGAAAACATTGATCTGAAATTTCATTTGAATGTAATGTATGGTGTATTATTCCTCTGCTTGGAAAAATGTGATCTTTGTTGCATAGCACTGAAGTGCTGTCAGTGAAATAGTTAGCTTAAAATGTGGCAAAAATAGCTTCAGATTTACTGTGCTTTGCTCATGCACAAAACAAATTCTCTTAGATTTTACATAGTCTCTATTGCATATCTAACTTTATCCTTAGTATGCTCCTATTTTGCTATTATCTTTATTTTTAGCTGAAGAACTGAGATATAGAGGTATTAAGTTGCCTGCCCAAGAAAATCTTTGAAATAGTAGGTATTTGAGCTTACATTACTGTACTAGCCATTGGTACAATCTTTCTGTCTCTGCAATGGTCCTTCTATGGCAGCTCTATGTTTTTATAATTATTTTTCTATGTTTAAGCCAGATTTTGGCCATATAAAATCTAATTATTATAGCTAGAATTGCTAATGAGTTCCTTTTTGTTCTTAATTCAGGCACCAATTTCCTGTGTAACAATGGTGAAATGAAGATTTCCCTTGGAGAAATAATAGTAAAGGCCAAAAATACTGTGCTCTACATTGTTTTCAGGGATTTAACATCAACGTTTCTGAGCTCTTTTCTGTTTTTCCACAGTGTTTTGAGTCCTCCACAATGACTGAAATGGAGCTCTTTCATAGCAGGGTGTGGGTACGAGGAGGTAACTAGAGATGGAGGACAACCCCCAGCTCATTTCTCTCTGTGCTACTGGATTGCTCACTGGCACAGTGAGCACAGATTCAGTGTTCTGGCAGAGCTGCTTCTGCCGAGTGTCTCGTCAACCTGGTACAGGGCATTTTATTATTCTTTGGACTGCTTGTCCTTGGTATGATGATAGTATCTTTTTTGTAAAATCGTACCCCAGTACTCACCAAAACAAAACCCTCACTAATAACTTACTGAACTGATGTTACCAAATTCCAGACTGCTGTGGTGAAGGAGCGAGCCTGAGGAACACTTCCAGCAGAAGGAAATGAACAGAGCAGTAACATCAGCTTTCTGGAGAGAGCTGAGTTTCACACACCAGGAGGGTGGCTTCACTAGACCACCTTCTGGGCAGTTTGAAAGATTTGAAGTGTGTTTGAAGTGAAGTATTTGAAATGGAGTGTAGGATCTGATCCTAACTGAACTTTAGAATTATGGGAAATAGCAGTAATTTAGCTCCTATTTCAGGAATTTAAAATTTTGTCCCCTCAGTATAATTTGTATGTTGACAGAGTTCTCTGTCTTTTTTTTCTTTTTTTTTAATCCTGGTAAACCCTTCATGCTTAAAGGCATTCAGCATCTTTCTATTATGGGTCTCCCCTGGAAGTCAGCTCAGCTCAGTTCGGTCACTATTCATTTGCAGGAGTGGGGGAATTGCTGATGACTGGCCTGTGCCTACTTGGCAGAACATCCCCCATATTCAGAGCTGGAGAGTGCAGTCTGAGGGATACAAACTCAGGAGGTCAAAGAACGACTGCTTTCCCTGTCTTATGTTTGCTTGCATAAGTCACACTTTCTCACCCCCAGTCATCTTCATTCACATCCTGCCTTGTAACATGGGCATGGCCATTGGGTGTACCAGCTGTAAAATGATCTTAATCTCTTGCTTGCCATACATAATCTTTTTTCGTATGTGTGGCCATCATGCTGGCAAATAGGATATTTGTTGAAGGTGAAACCTGTATCTCACATCTAAGTGTATTAGCAAAACAGTGTACAAAAAACCTTGTGTATTGAATTCTGAGTATTAAAAACACCTTTGGAGTCTAGAAATAACCCAGGTGAGGAAATGGATGAGCCCAGTGTCAGCAACCTACAGTTTGATTTGTAGGGTATTCACCCTGCTGCATACTCATGCAGAGCCATAATGTTTTTATAGAAGAAAAATAATTCCATTTGTATTGTATGCACTGTAGCTCTGTCTTCTTTTTTTGCTTTTTGGTAAATGGTCTTTTAAATAGAAGTGCAGGGAACAAAGTTTCAGCTGGATATATAAATGGAAATTTTTGCTAAGTAAGGATCACAGCATATAGATTTGTGTAGAAAAGCATCTGCCTACTTTACCTGCTCCTGATGTGCATTTGATCATATCCTTTTTATTAGCTTTTTCATTGTTTCTAACCTGTCATTTCTTTAAAACTGTGGCAGATGTAGAAGCAAGCTACAATCCATGCTATGTGATTAAAAGTATGATTCGCTGTGTTTCAGTCAGAAAATTTAGATTGCTGACAATACAGGAAAAACCTAGTGTGACTCTAAAATCTCACGCAAAAATCTCTCTTACCCAGTCATCAGGGAACATTTTTTGGATCAGACATACGCTGAGAGATAGTGAATAAGCAGCATGCTGAATGTTGGGTTTTGCTAGAACAGCTTTTCAGAGTTGAACATTTTAATAAAGTTGTAAAAAGATTTCCTGTGTTAGAGAAATTACTGAAGTCTTTCATTGTTTCTGATTTATCTGTGCCTGTAGCCACAGCATCTTAGGTTATAAGGTATCAAATCTCATATACCAAATAAGTGTGGACATCCTGAGATGCTACTTTGAAGAGTAGCTGCAAAGCAGGTGGTCATACTTTCTCTTTTAATTCAGGCATTCTCACAGTTGCGAGCTGCTGTGCTGATGAAAAATGCTGTCTTAAAAATCAGATCCAAACCCAAGGCCTTGAATACTTATGGTCAATAAAAATCTAATGGCATTTTTTTCCAAATGTAGGAAATGTTACTTCAGGGATAGCCAGTTTTCCTGTCTGAGTCATTACCTTCCTTCTGAATTTGTGCAGTCAAGGTAGAGCATTATTTTGGTTCTTTTCTAAACTGTTGAGTAACACAGCAGGGCTTTGTGGAGAAATATGTTGTGTATTATCCAGGAGATCTCACTAATGGGTGAAGGCCTTTGTGAACATGTGTGGGATGAAGAATGACACGTGTTGTAAGGCCTTAAGGAATAATTATTAATAAAAAGGAGTACTCTGCAAACCCTGACTGCAAAAATACAGTTGCTCACTTGCACGTGGGACAAATCCCTCACGTGACTGAAGCTCTGCTGCTCTGCTGTGTACTGAGCAGTGAGGCAGTAAACTTGCTGTGGAAAGTATTACCTTGTTAGGATTATGATTAGTGTGGTTTTAGGAACTTATCCCATTAAAAGTGAATTATGCACTGCTTTATTTGTTTCAGATTTAGTTCTTTCTCTTCAGAGCGAACTCCTCTAATTTGATTTTATGTCTGACTGAGCAGAATTTTATTCAGCTGCATATCTTGGAATGGCTAACAGCATAAAGATTCACATTATATGTCAGTTACATCTTTTGTCAGTCATCTCAGAAGATTGTTCATAAATGTAAAAGAAAGTGCAACCTAGATTATTTGTTCAGGGAGGCAAAGGCAAATGTCTTATTTAAGCCAGCCTTGCATATAGTAGTGAAAGCATTGTTTTTCTGTGCATATGTATTTTTAATCACTATTGTTTTAAGCTGTCAGCAGTCAGAGCCTGGCACTGGGCTGTCAGGATGTGATGCTGTGCTGACTGTGCCTTGAGCTCATGGTTCAGAGAGTGCAAGGGCAAAAGGCATGATTAGCTCATGTATGTGACTCAGAGATTACAGCCAGATAGCACCCACATGTCCTTGCATTGAGCCAAGTTTTGAGCTAAGTTTCAATCCCTCCAGAGCACTGACTGTCCCAGTGACGGAGAGTAGGAGGAATTGAGGGGATGCTGCTGTCTCCAGCACAGTTCCTTTTCAGGTACTGTGACATACTGGGAGGGGAGAGCAGAGACTTTCTCTGTGACCTTGGGCAGGCTACTTAGCCTTTGCATGCCTCACATCAAGTAAAAGGGGGATAAAATAATTCCCACTCTTGTACTGGTGTGTGAATGAATATATTAGAGACATGACTCAATTCAGTAGCGAAACACTCAAAATAGGCAGATGTTTTATTTTATTTGTGCTAACTTGGTACTAGAGCTGTTCTGTCCAATTTGAGGTGCTCGTTGCTATAGTGTCTGAACATATACATAACCATCTTTATTTCTTAGAGCTGGTACTATAGTTTCAGAAAGAATTCTGCTTTAGAACAGTGTTACCGTGTGGGTTTATGCAGGTTGGCAGCTATTGAAATCAAAGTTTTCTCCCAAGAAATGAAGGAGCTTGGGGATTTGCTTCCCTGTATTTATTATGCATTTTCCCCCCATTTATTATGTAAAAACTTTTTTTTTAATCTTGTGGGGTTTTTTTCAGCCCACTTTATGGGAGCCTAGTCATTCTGAAAATCCTTTCTTTCCCTAGCTCGGGAGTTTCATGAGGCATGCTTCTGCTAAGTTCTTCACTCGTCTCACAGTGCTCAGGTAGCCTCCACATAAGAGAAACGTATTCTCAAATGCTGAGTTAAGAGATTTTCTCATTAGACAACCTGCTAGGAAAAATAAGAGAATACTCTCCTATCTCCTGCCTTTATTTTGGTATTCTTAAGGCCCAGACGAGTTTTATCTTAGATGTTACCTTTACATCTTCAAAATGGCTGAGACTGATTTTATCCTCTCAAATTTGGTATTATTTTTTTTTGTTGCCCAGTGTAGATTCTACTTGGATTTGAGAGTATAACCTACTTGCATGTTACATGTAGGGCAGAGAGTCCAAGCTGGGGATTTTTTGGCAGAATTGTCTATTTTCATAAAAAATAACTGCAATTCACTTCAGGAAACTAATGACTGTAGAATCCCTAAAAGTCTCTTCTGACCTGCCCATTATTGTTCCTCTGTCATCTTGTCTTTAGAGAGATTTCAGCAGAGGTAGTTTGGGAGAGTGCTTTGTATGCACTGAAACTTACAGGTGAGCTGCAAAATCCACTGCCAAAATGCAATCCTTTCTTTACTGCTCCTTTATCATTTATATATGAAGTCAGCCTTTTGAAGGGATTTTCCATCCAAAAATGAAAAGCAAAATTTTCTTTTTAGCTTTTTATAGTGTAGTAGGACTTGGTGCTTTTCTATCTCTGTTTCCTGGAGGATTTGCCTTCCTCTGGAAGCACTGGATTAATGCCCTATCTTGCAGCTCAAGCTAGCAGTTCTCTCAGCCCTCAATTATAGGGGTGACTGTATTGAGCTCTAGGCCTTTTCTATGCTTAAAACCCCCATTTCTACCAGCAAAAAAGTCACTTTTCTGCTTTAGCTTATACCAGCTCTTGAATGGCAGAAGACTTTCTTGCCAGTAAAATTGCATCTAATTGCATAGGCGGTAGCTGGCATAGGCATATCAGCACAAAGGAACTGCACAACTGGCTGAACTGAAATTGGCCAGAGGTGTCAAAAACCACAGGAAAGAGCTCTTCTGGTGTGTAAACAACAAGCAGAAACAGAAGGAAAATATTGCCCCACTGTTAGATAGGAGAAGTGAAATAGCAACAATGATTTAAAAGAGTGAAGTTCAACAAGGACAAGTGTAAGGTCTTACAGCTGGGAAGTTCAATCCAGGAGTGCAGGACAGGCTGGGATCTGGTTGAGGAGCAGCTCTCTGTAAAGGGACCTGAGCATTCTGGTGGACAGCAAGCTCAACATGAGTGAACATTTTGCTGCTGCAGCAAAGAAAGGCAACAGGGTGCTGAGTTATGTCAACAAGGGCATCACTGGCAGAGGTTATTCCACTCACTCGGCACTTGTCAGGCCATGCATGGAATACTGTGTTCAGTTTTGGTCCCTGCTATATAAAATAGATGTGGACAGGCTGGAGTGGGTCCAAAAGAGGGCCATAAAGATAAACAAAGGATTGGGAAGCTTGCCATAGGAGGAAAGTCTGAAACTACTGGATTTGTTTGGCTTTGAGAAAACAAGGCTAATGGGAGACCTTATAACCATATTCCAGTATTAAAAGGGTGGTTAAAAAGAAGATGGAGATTTTCTTTTTACAAGGAATCACATGGCAAAGAAGGGGGTGATAGGTACAGGTTACTGCTGTGGAATTCTGATGGGACACAAGAGGAAAGTTGTTAACAAAAAGAACAATTGGAAGGCAGGGCAATAATCTCCCCAGGGAACTGGTGCATTTCCTAGCACTGGACATTTTAAGATCCATCTGGACAGGGTACTGGGCCATCTTGTCTCGATGGTTCTTTTGCTGAGAAAGGCTGGACCAGATGATCCTTCAGGTCCCCTTACATGCTTGTATTCTATGATTCAGAGATTTAAAAGGTGTCAGTTTAAGATCTAATACCAAACCCTTGCATGAGTGGTCCCATTAAAGGGACAAAAATTTACTGTTTGATCTGATAGATGTGTATTGCTCACCAATATAAGCAAATGGGATTGAAAGAAAGGTTGGACCATATGAATCTTGAGGTTTACTTCCAACATGGTATTCTATGATTCTGACTGAGAAAGCTAAACTGCCAAGACTTCTAACCACTGATCAAATGGCTCCTGATGTGGGGGGGACAAAAGGCAGAAAAATGCTCTCCTGTCCTTACAAAAAACTTAAGTGTTGCTATGTACCTTAAGGAAACAAGAGACAAAACTACCTGGTGGAGAGTGGAGTTTGAGGTTATGACTCCAGTTCTAAGCTGGTGACCAGAATTTCAAGGGATTTGTATTGAAATATAGAAATTTGAATTTCTATAAGGACTCAGACCTAACATTTACTTTTTGGCTTTCAGCTGGATATGAATCATAAAGAAAAAGTTTTCTACCCCAGTGTCATGCAGAATTAGGCTGATTCAAAGGCACACTGTAAGAATTGCCTTGATTTAGACTCCAAAGACAAGCTGTGTTCTTTTTGCAAATGAAAAAAATAATGTCTGCCCATGAACTCTGGCTGCAACCCAGTTCTAACTTGTGATGGATAAAAAAAAATTTCGTTACCAGCTCAATATTATGATGCATAACAGTCTACTGAATTAGTGCCATCAAAATAATTTCAGTCCAATACCTTGAAACTTCTTTGAACTGGAATCTCCAATGCAGTAGGAAGTGACATATGGAGGTACCTAATGCATCAAGTCATCCTTTAGGACAACTCTTAGATTCTTTCCTTCTCGTGCCATTCTTTTATTTTCCTTTTGTTGTGTTTGAAAGGCTCATTGCTAAACTCGGACTTTGAGTGAGGATTTTAGTTTTGACTCTAAGTGGAGATGTTTTGTATTTTAGTATTGGTTTTAAATTGAAGGATTAATGTCTTTCAGTTATTCTGTGCCTGGCATGATGTTTTTTCCCATGCAATTAGAATGTCTCTAGTGGCTTTTGTTCTGACACTGATTATTTTTTTCCCAAGTAATTTAATTATTTAATTTTAAAAAATTGATTGTGTAGCCAGTAGGGTTCTGTGAGTAGGGTAGAACCACTCACACTGAGCCAGTTATAGGATATTTGTGTTAAATCTTGGTGCAATGTACGAGGGTTCATATGCAAACCTGTGGTGATCTATTAAGGAATCATATCTCAAAAACATGAAAGGTATGAGTCACCTGTGTAAAGGTCTCTTGAGGGTCTACATATCTACCTGAAAGTTTTGTGTAAGCTTTAGTAATTCAATAGATACCTGAGGGATGTTCGGTTCTTGCCCTAGCTCTCCTCAGAAAGGAGTTGATTTCTATTTCTGCATATTTCCAAACACTTCTTGGCACATTAGTTTATTTTAGACCTTCTAATCTCAGTCCATCTAGAATTAGAAGATGTTCTATGCTGTAGAAATTTACAGCATCATGAACTGCTTTTAAAAACACACTGACATTTAGATTCTTTCCTTCCTCCCACGTGTTGCAATTCAAGTGGAAGAGAATAAAGTCTTCCCAGAAAAATAGTCTCTTTTTTTTGGTATGTTTGTTTAAACAGGGCTCTGAAAAAATGGGTAGGAAGTATGCTGATCACTTTAATGTCACCAGATGAAAATAATTGGCTGCTCTTTAGGGTGAGAAAATAATTTTCCAATAAAAATAGTGCAAATATTTCTGGCACTGAGAAATGGGAAGCACGGCAGACTACCTAGTGATCAAACAAAATACTTTTGGTGAACAGTTTTCTTAGTGGAAGAGATAATTTTTACTGACTCTTTGTGGAACTACCCTGCCCTCATAAACAAAACAAATTTCCCATGATAAATGGTTTTGAACAGAAGCAAGGTGCAAGTTTATTTGAGAAAATGACTTCTGGGGATCTGCATCATTTCTAGCTCATCTAATGATGTTTTGGTCAGAAATATTCAGATGTCATTTACAAAGCTGAGGAAGTTGCAGGCAGAGTAAAAATCCCTTAGGGTTTATAGGTGGCAAATATACATGAATGCTGAATCTGTTTTACAAGTTTTTTAAGAGAATTGATATATTTTCTTGTGTTTGAGCTTGAAAGAGAACTCTAGTGGGTCATCAGATGTCATCCCTCCTCATTATGCAAGATTGATTTAATTACACAGATACTATCCTTCACAGAGGAGTGTCAAGCATTGTTTTGTGTCCTGCATTCTAATATATGTGCTCCCAGTCCACCAAGTTTAGCATGTCTGAAGAGATTGTTGTCTTCAAGTACTCTCTGGCTTATTGTGAGTTTTGTCCCACACCTGTAACCTGCTGCTGTAGTCCAGGGCTGCTATTTCTGAAAAGCAAGGAGCAGGTGTATTGGCACAGCCACCAGCATGGTGCTCCTGGGGGACTGAGTCTCATTCCTGTGTGTCTTCAAGGAATTTCAGTGAACTTCATCAATTCATGTAATAACTCTTGGTGTCCAGAACTCTTGTAGAATGAGAAGAGGATCACTGCCCTGGCTGGAAGCAATTCTTCAGCATGTGTACGATAAAGATTTAATACCATTCAGATACTGAAACAAGGATGCCATATAAGAACCTAAGACACAGCACTGTAATCTGTAATCTGCATCAGCAAAACAGAAACAGTGATCACCAAACTCTTTTATTCAAATGCATTATGTTTGGTTTGAACCCAGAATCCTGAGCATGGATACCTTGTATCATTAGACTGAAAATATTTTGTAAAATGACCCAGTCCTAAAGTTCTTAGTCAGAATTGCCCTTAGCTTCAACATTAGTTCTAGAATAAAGCTTAGATAAAAAGTTCAGGAATTGTTCCAGTAAATAACAAATAACTGAAAACAACCTTGTTTACTCCTCAGTCCTGTGTTCAGCATGTATCTGAGAAGGAAATAAATCTGCTGTGCACCCCAGGGTAAAGTATATTAATCAACCAGTTATCTTGTTAAGGGAAAATAAATGACTCGCTGTGCCGACTGAATACATTGCAGCGCACAGACTTTGCAGTGCTGTAGCAATCCAATACTGACTGTCAGCCATCCAGAATCTGCAGGAGAAGCAGTGTGGCAATACATTCACAAGCCCATATTCTGTGGAGTGGCCAAGAGATAGAGGTACATCTTTAGTATTCACCCTTTGGCAGGTGTTCTTGTGTTAAGATAATGGGTGTTATGCTCTTCCCTCAGCAGCAGGATATGGACAATCTACAGCGTCCTGTTCAGTGATGGATTATTATCATGTATGACAGTTGCAACAACAGCAAAACCCTACCAAAAAAAGTCATTCCACAGGGATGGACGAGATTTGCTCTATTCCAGTTCTCTTATTTTCATTCTTACAGTGAATGGTGCTGTTGTTGAGGGAACACGTGCAGAAAGATGCTGCAGCTAAGGCTGTTTTGCAGCTGTTAGAGGAAGGCAGGCAGAGTCACTGTGGCTGGTGGGGTTTTTTTAGAAGGCTGGCTTAAAATAGGACACAGGAGGACACAAACAGGTGTAGAAAGAACCCCATTTCTCCACTTTTCTCTTGAGACATCCAGGAGCCATACACCCCAGAAGGGAGTCTCTGCCAAGTAGGGTGCATCAGTCAATTGCTGCACATCTTGGAGGCTCAGAGCTCAAGGCTTCCCATGCCTGTCTTAGAAGATACAGCTGTAATCTTAAACAGGGGATGGGACACTTGTGCACAGCAGTTGTCTTTACATGGGCATTAGGATTCACTGTCTTTCCCCTTCCTTTAGTCCTGTTTCTGTTTCTTTGAATTTTAAGAAGCAGGCGAGGGGAGCTGAAACAGAACTCCTCGAAGAATAGCAGAGGCTCAGCTCTAATTACAGTGAGTCTGAAGGAAGCCATGCATTAAAACATTCATGATTTCAGAATTGCTGGGTGTATTTCTTAGATGTACTGTTATTCCTTAATAGGTTCCAAAGTGTAACAGGAGACTGATTTTTCTTCCCTGAAGTACTTGACGTATGCAGGGGAACTCTGTTGTCCTGTCAAAAAGATGCATGTAGGCTTTACTGCCTTTTTAGACAGATATTGTAGATTTAAGTGGTGGCTTGACTTTGAGACAGCTGTTCAGAGGCAGCAATTCCAGAACACCAGAGGACTTGAAGAAAAGTGCTCTCATCTTTCAGGCAAATCTAAGGATCTAAGTCAAGCAGGTGATTAAAGAGATGTAGGTGCCTAACTTAAAAATAGGTATTTCTAGAAGGTGCTCTGCAATCTCTCCGACCCTTTGAGGTCATCTGTCAGATTAGTCTGAAGTGAGAACAGAAGCTGGGTCTACTGGGAAGTCTCATCCCAAGCTGTCACCTGCAGGAACAGCTCACCATTATCAACAGGGTTGTGATAATTCTCCTTTGATTCATCTAAAATTTTAAAAATCTAAATGGCTACTGAATAGCTGAATACATGCTGTTACACTGATAATAAAATACAGAGGTTTTAAGTCTAGATCTGAAAAAGAGACTTAATTTTTTTTTTCTTGGAACCCTGTATGAAGTAATTATTATACAGTGGAAGGTTCCCTGTCATTTGCTTTGTAGACTTATTCACTTAGAATATTTAGAAACCTTGTTGATAAGATTTGTATCAACCTCTGATCTCCTCCAGGTCACTTGAAGACAAACTGCTACTAGAATGCAAAACAAAGATTTATTTAGAGCTCTCTTCAATCCAACTGTCAAGCTGCAGGCACTGTGAAAATAGTTGGAATATTTACATCAATCCATGTCATGTCAGGGGTAATTCTCACCTTCAAGGAACAGCTCACTTTTCGTGTGTGTATGTGTGTGTTCCTGTCACACATATGGAACAGGAGATAATTAATTGATAATCTTCTGCAATGGAAAGTAGAAACACTATGATTAAACTAGCTACTCTGATTAATGATTTTATAAACTCTCGTGTAATGTCCACAGTAAAAAGGGTACTGCAGCTGTTATTTCAGCAAGATACATCCATGCCATTTTCTTTGGATAGATTGTTAACCCTGTATCTCAGAGTTCAGAAGTTGAAAGGAGAGAAGTATATATAAGTTACTTGTTTGTTAATTGGAAAAAAAAAATGTTTTCCTACACCCTTATTAAGAAAGATCCAATAGTAGCAGTTCCTAGCAATAATAATAAAAACAAGTTGCAGTTGCATTCCAGGTGGAAATGTTCACACTTTGTTGTTCCTGGAAGATGGTGATACTGCAGCATTCTGCTCTTGCTGTTGCAGAAAACAGTCAAGGGTGAAGACATTACCGGGTGCTCCAAGGTGTTTTTAATTCTCTCATTAAGATGTTTTGAAAATGCCAGTCAGTTTGTGCAATTTGCTCTGTGCCAAAGGAAACAGAATTGCTCTTGAGAAGCATTATTATCAACTGGAGAAATAAGTTACAAGACCAGTTTGAGTGGTGCAGATTTCACTCAAGATGGGATTATCCCAGCCTTTCCTTCAAGCTGGTGGTTTCCACAGGAAAACCCAAAACATCTAATGCAGTGTTAGTGTTGCCACACTGTGAGAGGGCCTCAGTGTTCTCTTTCAAACATAATTAAGTTACCCAATAAAAAAAACCTCACATTGGACAGTCAGAGAAGTGTCTATGTGATAATGAAAACAGGAGCTGTTCTAGGGAACTGTATCCTTGCAAAAGTGTTTGCTGATCGATGTGGAATAGACAAGAAAGAGCAGGAGCTTTTGGAAAGTGTTTAGAGAGAAAGTTTATACTGCACATTTCTTAGAGTGCTGGAGGCAACTTTCTTCTGTTATTATAAAATTTGTGAAGGTCACCATATGCTAATTTTTTTTGTTTACCTCATAAAACTTTTAAAGATACATGTCCTGAGCCAACAGCTACTGCTAGGTATACACAACAACAAATAAATGTAGCGCTTATACAGCTAAAATGACTGTGAGTAGATGTGTATGTCTGTGTATGTACTTAATCCAGATTTCCATGTCCTGTTTAACACTTATGAAGAGGAATCACCACCCCTAAGGAGGCTCTGCTGCTGCATGGCATCATAAACAAAATGCCTCTGGAGTTCAGCACAGCACTGACATTTTGGTTTTAGTGCCAATAAACAAGAAACCCCCCGTGGCACATTGACTGACTTGTTATCCCCACCAAAGCCATGAGGAACTGTAGAGTGCTTGCACAATTGCTGTATTGCTTTCTCCACCTTACTAATTAAAATAAGGATTTTTATTTAGGTTGAATGTTTTAGGGACTGCTGCCATACACTACATTGCACACTTCTGCACTACATCTTTATCTTGTTGAGTTTTTTCTTTAGCTCAGTTGCTAGAGACAGGGACTGGCATAAATTAAATTTACACAGATGCAAAGGCTTTGGGATTTTTTTGTGGTTTTTTCTTTGTACTAATTCATGTGATAGAAGGCTTTTGGTGCATAATAGGATTTTTGTGGGTCTGGAGAAGGCTCTTGGGGTGCTACTACGCGAGGTAAATTTGTTGAATTATCTATTTGGAAAGACAAGCTGATAAAAATGAGGAAGCTGGGACTACAGGGCCTACTTCTGCTGTGAATACATCTTCATTAAATGTATGGTCATCCATCATCTCTGGTTCAGAATAAAACCCTGGGCTAACTAACAAGATGTGCCATTTCCTGGTGTCATGGTGAGGGACAGGATGACACAAAACAGGGTCACATCTTTAGAGCTAATAGCAGGTGCATTGCTCTGTCCAAGCCTGGGACTGGTGAATGATTCTCTCTCCCTCAAGGCTGTGAATGCCTTGCTGTCACTTTGGGAATGTGTCTGATGGTACTGATGGTCCTTCTCACACAGAAAAGCAAATGGGGCTGTGCTGGTCAGCATCAATAGCTTCTTCTGAAGTTGGATTTTGCTGGCAAAAGTGATTCTTCTTGCTGTAGATGGAGCCAACTCATGACCACCTAATCCTGGACAATCAACTGAAATTTGCCAAATGCTAGCCAGTCTTCTGCATAAGAAAATAATTTTTTCTCAATTTGCTGTAGAGCTAGCAGGCCAGGTGACCTACAGAATATGGCTGAGACAGCAGCTAGTTAAATTTAGGGGAAAGCACCACTTACTCCCTCACCCTCCCCCTCCAAATTAACGGATGAGAGACTTAGGGATGAAGAAAATTACTGTCATGGCTGGGCCTACAGACAGATCTGTGAGCTCTGTGGAGATCCCCTGGGAAACAAATCTAAGACAGGAAGGGCTGTTCTAAAAATAATGTGCAATTTTATTTGCAAAATTTTTACAGCAGGTATTCACGGAGATGGTGAAATTCTCTTTGGAATGCCTGAAATTTAACTATAATCCTCAGCCTGAGTGTCCCAGTGTGCCCTACATACACAAAATGAATCATCTCTCCACCATAAGCTTGGCTTAGTTTGTGTCATAAACCAGTGAAACTTGTTGATGTTATGGGCTCAGTCCTACAGTCAAACATCTGCTGAATTCCATGGGAATTTTGCTGTAGAAGGATCCCATAAAAAGCTTTGTCACTGGCCTAGAGCTGATCTGAACACAGGTACTTCACTCTCATGAGTGAAGGCTTAACAGCATGGATTTACAGAGATTTGATGGATCTTCCTTCACCTCAAGAAGAGGAGTTGTGCCTCACAGTGTATTTGTGACTCTTAAGTTCCTTGATCTCGAAACCTCAGAACTGAGACCAGATGTGTGTTGTGATGGCAGCCTGGTGTGAGGATGGAGGGAAATGTGAGGGGAGGCAGTTTGGGACAAGCCAAAGAAACCCAGTCATAATGGATTGACTTAATCCATTACAGGAAACAAAGCTTTTCTTTATGATTTTGTGCTGGTGTTATTTTCTTGGTCATTTCTGATTGCTTATGTGTAGAGATGGAAGTACCTGCACATGCACCTTGTGATTTACATAGATTTACTCTTGTGGTTGCTGGTTTTAAATTAATTGAAATTAATTGATTTATTTTCANAATGCCAACCTGTGAATACAAGCTTCTGCTGAGGAGGAAAGAAGTATCCAGGGTTTTGTTTTAACGTTTTGCTGACATATGGTGCTTGTAACCCAGTGACAAAATAATTGACTAGATGTAAAAGAGATGGACAGTGCTTAGCAAGGAAGGACAGGATATGCATTATGAGACATCTGGTTCTGTCTCTCTTGGATTCTGGATACAATATACATTGGACACCTAACGAGTCTCTGCTGCATAAAATAGATTCTCCTTATAACAGAATTACATGCTTTGTCTCTAAATGAGGTTATTATACACACCATTGCACAGTGTTTGAAGAGCTTGGTTGGCCATTGTAGAGGGTAGGGAGAGAAAAATTTGGGAAACAATTGCACTGAAGGCCTTCAATCTATCAATTGCCCCATATTTATCCAAATTACCATCCCACTATTCCAAAATGCAAATACATGTTACATTCAGGGCTGAAATGGTAATATAGACTGGCCAGATTTTGTCACGGTGGGTTTTTCTTTTCCTGTTATTTTTACCTTGCAGTAAAACCTTACTTCCTCAGAAAGAAAAGCTGGTAGTGGAAATACCACTATGAAATGGCATAATTACTCTCTACTCAGAATGAATTATCCATTTAGTTTTTGCCACTATTAGTAACAGCAAACCCCAGTCTGAGTCACAGGAGGTTTTGATTTTTCCAGGGATAAACTGTGAACAATTTCATTTATAAGGAGCTCTTCCTCAGTAATCTGCAGAGTTTAAGGACAATGCTTGCAGAAGTAATGCATGATTTGAAGTGATTCCATCTTGGCATCCCAACTTGTGACCATTGTAGTGCATAGTTTCCAGAAAATGCTGAGGTCTAAAAACTCCAGACTCCTTATGTTCTTGAAGACTGGACACCTAAAACTGTACATCTTCAAAACAGCAAATCACTTCTAAAAGTCCTGGCTCAACCACTGAGCAAGACCAAAAGTAGCAATTGTAGATGATGTGATGGCATCGTTTCCCAAATCAACAAATGAATTCTGTGGTAAGAGTTGTAGAGAGAGTGTATGAAAAAGATAGTTAAAAGCACTTTTGTCAAATCCAGTGTAAATAATCACCTATCCTACCTCCTTCTTGGCATTTTTGTCTTCCTCAGTTAAATCCTTTGTCTGCTAGTCTCCTTTTTTAATTCTAGTTTTCCACGTGCCAGAAAAGGATGTGATCTTACTAAATAATATTATTTAATGATCTGAGTTTTTCAGGGTAGATACTATAACTATTGTAATGTGCCAAACTATGAAGGTGGCTTTTTTCAGAGCTTTATTCCTCAGGCTTAAAACAAGTACCTCTCAAAACACAGCTGAAAGCAGCATTTCAGTACAGAAAGCTGTAAGTGGGTCCATGGTGCGGTTTCTTTTCAGGCATGGCAATATCCAACTCCCACAAGTGTTACTGTTCCTACATAAAGGAAGAGGAGACACACGACAAAGAGAAATTACTTGGTAATTGTGCTAGTCCTAATTGTTGCTGTTTATAATTTCTTTCCCTTTTGCAGAGCCCCTGCAGTTAAACTAAAAGGTTATATATATATAAATCTCTGTGTGTGTGTGTGTACACATGCTTTGCAGGATTTTCTTTGGAAGAAGTTACTCTTTTGTACAGTCCTTTGCTGACATTTCTATAGCCAGCTCACATCCTGTTGGGTATAGCTGTGATCCTTATGTAAGGCAATGTGACTCATAAGAAGAAAGATTGCAATAAGCACAGTTTCTAATGATTAATTCCCCAGCCCTGGGTACTCTTCCAGTAACTGCTGAGGTAGATTGTGCTCACTGGCAATGGTGTTTGAGAGCATTTCATTCGTGGTTTGAAGTAGCTGGATGTTTCTCTTAATGAGCTCTCCCACTGCTATCACAACAACTTTAAATACCTTATGGCTAGCGAGGAAAGCCTGACACACAGGCAGATTTGTTTCTCCAAATACCTTCCTGACTGAGTTGCAGTTTTCAGTGAGGTTGATTTCCTCGCAGGCCGTGCTGCTGCCATAGCAGTTTAACAAGAGCCCTCCCTCTTGTCTCTTCCCCAGGAGAAGGAGAAGCTGTATGTGGAGCTGAGGCACGTGCTGGCCCGGCAGCCTGGCCCCGAGGCCACGGAGCAGCTGCAGCAGTACCGGAACATCCTGCGGGATAAAACCAAGCAGATCAAAGTAAGGGGGGCCCACTGTCCCTGGGGAGGGGCTGCAGGGACATCTTCTGCCTGCCCCAGTGTGTTAGACCAGGACAGCAAGGTTATCACTGCATCTCCTCAAGGGACAACCTAGAGCAGCTAATGAACTTTTTTTGCACTTTGTTTCATTAAAATAGAGGAAGGGTCTTATTACAACATGAGTGTGCAGCACTATGCTGTAAATGTGATTTTTGCATAGGCATTCTAGGATGCTGCCAGCTTTTCATTCAGGTTATTCTCCTTCCCTTTATCTTCAACTGTTAATATCTTTAAGGAGCAAATCTAAGCCATTTTGTTTTCTTTTTAAAGAACTAGTGGGAATATATAGAGAGTCTAGTCTTAAGTTACTGTTATTTCTCTTGCTATGTGTACACGTACATTTAGATTTGCAGATTTTGTGGAGATGACAGGAGGAACCTGTTTTAACCCCTTGTCAGTTGAAGGGAGGAGTTCCTGCTTCCAAAAGAATCTCATAGAAAATTTTAAAAGCATAATATTAAAAAGCAATTCTTTGATAGAGTTCTATGATATTCTGTGAATAAGCTGATCTTCTCTTATTCTTGTCTGCATGAGAGAACAGTCTCCCCAGGAGTTCATCTACTTCTGCAGCTCCTCTCTCTGTTGAAGTCATCATCTCCTGTTCACTGCATCATAATCACGTCTATACTAACCATGAGGAGAAAAATGCAGGAGCAGATGGGCCCTTAGGAAACAAAGAGGTTGTTATGCAAATCTTAGCTTTCCATGGAGAAGAAAAACAATGTAGAACATGTAAAATAGAATTCAAAGTTTAGCTAAACTGAACGTGCTTTGAAGTTCTCCATAGGGTCCTTTTTTGTCCTTAATGCAGTCAATTGCTTCTTTGTATTTCAGGCACAGCATGCTGTTGCATGATGGCATGCATGCCACTTTGGGGTGCCAGGTCAAGCTATTATCCTTTAGAAGGAAAGAACGTGCACAATGCATCCTCCTCCTTTTAAAAATTTTTACTGATTCACATGAAAGTGGCTTTGTATTCATATTTACAGTGCCTGGTACTACTTTGCCTTTGTAGATTGAATTACTCCACTTAGTGGATCCTTGTGAATAGACACCATTATTATCAAATAATTCCCTGATTTATTAAGACCTTAATTTTGGATTTTTACCAAGTGTTATGTCCCAGAAATTAAGAGCTAATGTATATATTAATGCCATTCTCATAAAGCTTGGAGCATATTTTACATGTTGTATTATGGTTAAACTACATGGCCTTTGTTTTGTAAGTTGTTTTTAGGTGAACAGAGGTGAGATCAATTGAAACATCATGATGGAAAAAGAGTTGTGGTAGAAAATGATCATGTCTTACATCATCAAATATAAAAGGAGAAAGTGCTTGTAAAAGTACTCATGTGTAAGTGTAGCAACATCTGTTTCTGCTGTTTTTGTTTTCTTTATTAGGCTTTGTCCTCAGAACTGAGTATGTGTGAAGCACAGAGCAAAGAATACAGACATGAAATTGAAAGACTTAACAATGAGCTTCTGGAAGTGAAAAAGAAATACCTGTCTCAGAAACGCAAGGAGCAACAGAAAAAGTATGGGAAAACAACAGTTTTGTCTACACAACTTTCTGCATAAGCTAGATTTTTGTTTTAGACCCTTCTGATCAGAATGTAGGCAAATTTGACTGAGGTGATACAGTTTTGTGGCCTAATTTTCCTGAATGTTATCCTCCATGTTACTTCAGTCTGGTCTGGATTTACCATGATCTATGGCCAGGACAAGAACATCCATCAGAGATGTTGCTGAATATGTTCTACAGTCCAGTTTAATTATTCATACCAATGAGGTGGTGCCCAGAGAACACAGATTAGTGTCTGGTCTCTGACATCAAAGCATAGAATTATAGAACAGTTTGGGTTGGAAGGGATCTTTAAAGCCCATCTAGTCCAATCCCCCTGCAACAAGCAAGGACATCTCCAACCAGATGAGGTGCTCAGAGCCCCAACCTATCTTGAATGTTTCTGGGATGGGGCATCTCCCACCTCTCTGGGCAACTTAGGCCAGTGTTTCATCACCCTCATAATAGAAAATTTCCTTCTTATATCTGGTCTAAATCTACCCTCCTTGAGTTAAAGACCCTTATCCCTTGTCCTGTTGCAACAGGGTTTCTGGGCTGTGAGTGCACATGGCTGGTTCATATCCAGCCTGTCACCCATAGCACTCCCAAGTCCTTCTGGGCAGGGCTGCTCTCCATCTGTTCATCCCCCAGCCTGGACTGATGCCAGGGATTGCCCTGACTCAGGTGCAGCACCTGGCACTTGGTCTCGTGGAACTCATGAGATTCCCATGGGACCAGTTCTTGAGCTTATCCAGTTCCCATCCCTCAGAGGAGTCAACTGCCCCATTCAGCCTGAAAACTTGCTGAGGGTGCTGAGGGTGGACTTTACTTTTAAAGAGAGATTTCTTAGATTTCTGCAGTCAGATGATGTGATCTGTTACCAAGTTTTTCTGTATGCACAGAAAACCTTTTGTCTTTCCACTCATTTCCACCCACAGCCTGTGCCTTCACACACTAAAGCAAACAGTTCTCTATAGTTTGCTGAATATAATTCAAAGTTGCCTCTATCATTTCTTCCTTAATCCTGTTTCAGACAGCAAACGATTTGGTGACTAAATTAGCAAAATAATCGGTGATAAACAGTGACTTTTGTCCATCTGCAAATTGCATAATGTTACCTTAATGTTTGGAATTAGCAACACTTGTGCAGTGCTAATGGCCTTTCTGAAGCTTCAGGATCAATATGTGAGGCTACCATAATGCCTGATAATCCATTTCCAGCAGCTAAATGTCTCCTGCACAGTAGATTTGATGTTTCCATTTTGGACTATGGCCTCATGTCTCTTTCTGTTCATCAGATGAGGAGAAATTCACCCCCATTTTGTTGTTATATCTCACCTAGAATTAATTCTTGTCATAAAAGCCCCACTTGTTAAGGACATAATTGCTTTAAAGTAAAACAAAAAATACTATGTGATTTGATGGTGTCTGGACTGGGGCATGTTATACAGTGAAAGGAATTTCATATTGAAAGTCATTTAGTGCTGAATACACTGTTTATAGGTTCAGGATAGACACCTGCCACTGGGGCAGCTTGTTCTTTTGGGCAAGCATGTCTGTAGTCCAATGAGCACTGGTGTCTTTGTGAGATCTGTGTTTTGGAAGCACATTCAGGTACTGTTAGTGGTGCTCCTGCAGGGTGGCATAATCTCGTGGCCCCCACCACAGCCTCAGAAGGCACCAGCACTGGGCTGCCAGCCCTGGCTTGCACCTCTCTTGTCTTGTGGCAGCCAAGAGGTGGTGCTGGACTTTGCTCTCCTCTGCCCTCATTGCTCTGTACCCCAGGCAAGCCTGTTGGACTGCATCCTGCTTTGAAGGACACAGAGGCATAACTGGGCATGCCAGTCCTGGTAACTGCAACTTCTGCTGTCTCCAGACTGTGCTTTGTGTAGGCAAAGGAAACAGCCTTGTGCACCCACCTTCTCCAACCTGCCACTTGTGCAAGACACATCACTGGCTTTCTGCAATAGAGAGCCCAGGGATGAAATATGAATTATTTCTAATTTTTAATAATTCCAAACCCCATCAGTAGTTTTGTAATTAGATCCAAACAGACATCTAGTCTTGGAGGCTTAGCCTGACAAGCTGTAATCAACACTTTTAAAATGATCTCTTGATACATGGTTGCATCACAGAAACTCTGGAGGACACAGATTTCCTTAATTTGTAAACATGCCTGAGCTGCAGAATGAAATCTGAATTTTCTGTTTTTTTGTTTCTATTTAAAGGGAGAAGGAGCGATCCAGCATGGATATGAAGACAAAATTACCACCCCTCAAGACTGATGTACCTCACATCAATGTAGGGGTCTTTCCAGTTCCCAAAATTGCAGCCTAGGAATGCACTCATCTGGTTGCATTCCCATTCCCTGTTTCTTGTTCCTTAGTTTGTAAACATCCCTGGGCTCTCTATTGCAGAAAGCCAGTGATGTGTCTTGCACAAGTGGCAGGTTGGAGAAGGTGGGTGCACAAGGCTGTTTCCTTTGCCTACACAAAGCACAGCCTGGAGACAGCAGAAGTTGCAGTTATCAGGACTGAGATGCCCAGTTATGCCTCTGTGTTGTGCAGTCAGGTTCTTCACCAAGGAGTCCTCTTCCCTGCCATGCAGCCATCACACACCATTCCTGCCTCAGGCAGTGCCTGCTGTGTGCATGCTGGCCAAAGAGCCAGGGCCATTTGATTCATACAGTCTCAGACTTCCCTAAATGCCAGCTGACAGAAAACCACTGACTTGATTCTCTGTCTTGCTGGCTAATGTTAACATCATGTCTGAAATAAATGCAGCTGGTTATGCTAATAAAAAGAGGATCCTGTTGGGACAATAGCATTAACAACATTATTGACTACCCTGGTATGAAAGAGAATTAATACTCTCAGATAACCTTACACAAAGTTATCATCTAAAGCTTTTATTGATTTGCACAAGATAGCTCTGAGTTGTGGTTTAACATCTTGGTACTGAATAAATGCAGCTTTGCATTTGATGCTGAAGTGAATATGAGTGACAGTGGGAATTTAGCTTTGTTTTGTGTTCAAAATGAAAATTCAATGTTTAAGATTTTGGTTGTGAATTTGAAATCCTCTTTTTCAGCTCTCTGATTCTGAACGTTGCCTTTCCCACTTGTCTCAGCCATTCTTTTTCTATCTCTTCCTATTTTTAACTTCAGCTTCTTGAACCTTTTCTGCATCACTATTTTCCTAGTTGCTTCTAGCACCAGGATCCCATTTTGATCTTGTTAAGGATTTGTGAGAAAATATGAAGCTTAAATCCACACCAGAGACCTAATCCAGCAGTCCTATATATGTAAATAACTGCACTGAGGGATGTCAGTAGTAGCTGGGAGCTTTTGCACGTGGCTGGTTGCACATTAATTCTGCATAATATATCATAGTATTTAGTTGCATAGAATTTTCCATACTGATGAGCACATCTGTTGGTTGTCTCCATGGGAGCATGAGGAAAGAATGAGAATGGATACTGGATCATTTTCTCTCCCCAGACTTGTAAGCCCAATAGTGAGATGGGATGAGCTATCTAAATACAGAATGTTAGTTTTCAGTGCTGTCAGCTGGCATATCCATTAAGGCTACATTGATACAATTAAAACCAGTTATAAATGGTTTTCATTGTTAAGTTCATCTGTGCCATCTTTTGCCTATTCTCCTACCTCTGGATGGGTGAAATTTGAAAAAGGGAAGCATAACTAGACATCTGACACAGTTTCTCTGAACATCCTCCTATGCTGACAGTTATTTAGGGGCAAATAGAAAAGTAGTAATTCTAAGAAGTGTTTTCTTTTCTGTTACTGGGGACTGAGCAAAGATACTCATGTGACAAGGCTCGATTTTGTAAAACTGTGGTTGCACTCACATTTGTGTCTCAATCTCAGTAACTGTGAAATAAAATAATGGTACTGACCTCCTTTGTAAAGCCTTGAGACTTCTGCTGTTATGATAAACTAGAACTTCATAAAGCTCCACTTGGTTAATCTTAAGTATCTCAGGACCTCTCTCTGAAGCATCCAGGGATATCACAGTGAGTTTGGAATATTGCCCTTCATCTTTGTAGTGCCGTGCTTACCTCCCAAACGTTGTAAGAGTGGAAGCAGGTGACCCTCGTTCCCTCCTCTTAAGGCCATCAAATTCAAGACCTCCTGGATTCTCAGATGGAGCAACTCTCTGGGGCTGTCAGTGCACCTACAGCACACTGCAAGTTTCTGCAAATGTCACAGACAGGGCAATTATCACTGGAACTTTGTTAAAATGTGAAGACAGATAGCACTACATATTCATTAAAATTCAACAAAGGAAGAAAACCTCCCCATTGTGCCTTTGATGAATGTAGCTGTTTGTTTGAAAACAGGCACATTCCAGCTAGAACAGGATGGTGATTAGAAATCTGAAGTCATGGAGCTCATGTACATACTTGCTCTAATGAGGTGCTCTGACCATTTTGGGGAGTAGCTCAAAGAAAGCTCATTTATTTCTGATTTTTAATAATTCCAAACCCCATCAGTAGTTTTGTAATTAGATCCAAACAGACATCTAGTCTTGGAGGCTTAGCCTGACAAGCTGTAATCAACACTTTTAAAATGATCTCTTGATACATGGTTGCATCAAAGAAACTCTGGAGGACACAGATTTCCTTAGTTTGTAAACATGCCTGAGCTGCAGAATGAAATCTGAATTTTCTGTTTTTTTGTTTCTATTTAAAGGGAGAAGGAGCGATCCAGCATGGATATGAAGACAAAATTACCACCCCTCAAGACTGATGTACCTCACATCAATGTAGGGGTCTTTCCAGTTCCCAAAATTGCAGCCTAGGAATGCACTCATCTGGTTGCATTCCCATTCCCTGTTTCTTGTTTTAGAAACTGTAACTTTAAAAGAGGTTCAGAATCTACTGAAATCACTGTATCACCTTCAGGAAAATTTGTATATTGTATATAATAAAACACATTTTTACACTGGAATTACATTTTATATTGCATTTTATATTGCATTTATGTTTTGTACATTTTATATTGGAATTAACATAGTTCTTTTTACAAACTGTGTACCAAATCTGCCCATTTGATGCCAGCAGAAGCCTGCGCCATTGTAAATGGAGAGTGGAGATATTTCTTCTTCAATATTGTGTCTCTATTTAGCACTGTAACACCACAAAATGCCTTAATATGTACTTATTTCTCTTTTATCTACCTCAGTTGTAAGCACGCACTCCATTTATCTTCTGACTCAAAGCACCTGAAAGAAATGAGAATACAGAAAAGAAGAAAAATTAATAGGCTGATGTTTCAAGCCCTGCTGAGCAAATGCAAAATTAACAAGTCTTTACTTAGATGTACATATGTAGCAGTTCTCTGTGTAGGTAGTGTATAATGGGGTTTATGCAGCGTTTGCTACAGTTGTTAGTAAGATCAAGGAAGTTTGTGGCCACAATGTACATTATTAAGAGCAGGATTGTGTTTACTCTGGTAGATACAAAGTGACATAATTATGTCTGTTCAGTTTGGGGGACTGTGCACACTCAGTGGGACACGTTGTTCTCCCACACAAATTCTTCCGAGCGATTAAAACTTGAGCTCAAAACATGGCAAACTTTATGCTTTAATTTCTAGACACTTGGGCATTTTTGTAACTTTCAGAAATTGTTTTTGTAATACAGCAGGAGCCCTCCAACCTTTTCAGCCAAAAGAGATTTAATTACCATTCATTAACAAGTGAAATAACAAAGTCACGGCATGAGGTGCTGAAGTATAGAAAACTTTCAAGCTGTAAAATAAAATGTTTTGAAACCGATTTGAACGTGGAAGTTTTTTTCCCTGCCTGGGGGATAAAAATACTTGTCCAAAGTGATATGCTGATAAATATTTCACATCCAGGAAAAAAGCCCAAAAAAACCCTTTGCAATGATTTTGTTCTTTCCTTTGGTGGAATACATAATTAAATATTAAAGCTACTGTGAGAAACTCTAATGGAAGTGTTTAATTCAAAGGAATCAAGTTAAATACAACAGGGATCTACTTTGCTTTTACACTGGGGACCAGAACACTCAGTCATCAGATCCACTGTAGTTTTCTTTTGTCCCCAAAATAGCTATTATTTCTTTTTCATTGTCAAGTGCATTATGCTAAAGTTATCATTTTAGGGCAGTCATGCTGTCAGAATAGTGTCTTTTGGGTATCTGATGTGTTCTTATAGATAGAATAATTGACAATAACTGACATGGGCACTTGAGTCTGATGGAATCCCAAGTAGGTTTTACTGAAGCTTTTAGAAGCTGATATTTTCTAAGGTCCTGAGTATCCAGCCTGGAGCTGGATTCTGCTGTGCTTGCACTGGCAAGTAATTTGTATTGAAATAAATCATCAAAGGCACGTTTATTAATTCCTATGAACTAGAGGCACAGTTGGACTCCAAGAACACCGTCACTCTGCAGAGAAGCAGCTGATGTGTTACACTCTAAACTGTACAGTGTGCCCCTAACTCATACAGAGGTAATCCCAGTCTGTGCACATCTCCCACAGAATCACAGAACCAGTTAGGTTGGAAAAGACCTCCAAGATCATCCTTTGGCTGAACACTAGCATGGCAACTAAACCAGAGCACTAAGTGCCACCTCCAGTTGTTTCTTGGACAACTCTTGAGCAGGTGGTGACTCCACCACCTCCCTGGGAAGCCTGTTCCAATGCTTAACCTTTCAGTGAAGAAATTCTTCCTGGTGTCCAACCTGAGCTTCCCATGGCACAGCTTGAGGCCATGTCCTGTCATTGTTACCTGGGAGAAGAGGCCAAGCCCCAGCTTCCTTCAGGTACAACTTCTTTAAGGTAGTTATAGAATGATAAGGTCACTCCTGAGCCTTCTTTCCCCNCCTCCAGTTGTTTCTTGGACAACTCTTGAGCAGGTGGTGACTCCACCACCTCCCTGGGAAGCCTGTTCCAATGCTTAACCTTTCAGTGAAGAAATTCTTCCTGGTGTCCAACCTGAGCTTCCCATGGCACAGCTTGAGGCCATGTCCTGTCATTGTTACCTGGGAGAAGAGGCCAAGCCCCAGCTTCCTTCAGGTACAACTTCTTTAAGGTAGTTATAGAATGATAAGGTCACTCCTGAGCCTTCTTTCCCCCAGCTCCTTCAGCAACTCATTACAGGACTCTCCAGACCCTTCTCCAGCTCCATTACCCTTCTCTGAACACACTCCAGCCCCTCAATGTCTTTCTTGTGGTGAGGGACCCAGAACTGGACACAGCACTTGAGGTGTGGCCTCACCAGTGTGGCCTCACTTTCTCTCTGTTTGTTATCAGGGTTTAGGAGACAAATTGTCTCAGTGGTCAGAGGAAAGGAGGGGAAGCCAAGCAGATGGAATTTGTCCCCTGCTTCCATATATTTTTATGAATACAGCAGTAAAACAGATTCTTTTCTATCTTTAGTTGTACTGAATAGTAGCTGGTATTGCACAAGGAAGAAGTTTTCTGTAAATGATCCTTGACCTAAGTTTTTCCAGTCTTTAAAATGGTCAGGATAGTATTTGTCTAAAGACTTGCAAAGGTAAATTCACTTACATTGAAAAGGTGGCTAGTCTTCTAGATTAAAAATATATATATATATATAAGGGAGTGCAAAATAATGTGATTTTCTCATACAACATGTTCTTCCAGCCTAAAGAGCTGGGAATTGAATACAGTAAATTTTGCCTACAAAGTAAAGAAGCTTTTACTTGTTCATCCACAATTTCAGGCATCAAGATATGAATGTGTTGCCTACTATCTTCAGTTTTATTGCTCTATTTACTTACTACCAAGGAAACTAAATTCACAGGTTAATTTGGAAAAGAATAAAATAAAAAGACAGGAAAATACAGTCATCAAATTATTGCCAGTAACTTTCAGCATAATCAGGAATAGAATAACTGCAGCCAGCTTAATTTATAGTGCTAGAGAGTGAAAACTATTTCTGAGTTCATATAATAGAACGGATTAAAGCACACCAAATCCCTTCCCCCCCGGTCTATAAAAGTCAGGGAGCTTGAAAAATTGCTCTGGATGTCTGTGAACCCAGCTGATGCTGAGGTGCTTTTAGTGTTCAAGGATTTGGCTTGCGCAGCAGGGAAAGGCAGAGCACTAATGAGAATATCATTTGTTCAGCCACTCCTGCATTGTGAGCAGCAGCTCTGAAGTGCTTCTCTAAGTTTTGTTGCAGAGAAATGTTAATTGAATCCCAGTCTGTGCAAGATGTAGCACGTATATCTTTAACTTCTTGTTCCTGGAAAGATATGTGAAAAGATGGAGGTGAAGGGCTATGATCCATGGCACTTGAGTTAGAGGAAATCTTTCTTCGCTTTAATTGCTTTGGATTGCAGTTTGCACAGTAAATCTATCCTGGAGCCTTTTTAGTGAGCAAAGTATGTAATATTGTTGACTTTCAGAGCTCTTGCAGTATGTAGACAATATTTTAAGTAATTTCACATCAAACTTAAGCTCTGTCTGATCTTGTTTGGCAGGTCTGTGTTCAGTGTATTGCATGAGCAGGACACCAAAAAGACACCGTACACTGAACTATCAAGTTCAAATGTGGGACCACAACCCTTCTGGGATCACCTGTGCTATGTGCTCTATGAAAGAGCACAAGAATCCAGTCCTTAATTTACCCTTGCTTTGTGAATCCAGAGCAGCAAGAACACACACCACACACCCAGTAACACGTCCTGCTGCTGTAAATCTGGGAACCCTTTGAGTCAACAGCAGTGGAAACCAGGACACAGCTCAGGGCCTGTTGTGCGAAGATCGACAAACCCAGGACAGGCTGGGGAGGCAGAGAGAAGGACTCAGAACTTGGCAGGTGCAGACTTTTACCAGCAGCACAGAGCAGAGGCTCTGCTGTGAGGGGAGCAGGAGGTGCTGGGCCCTGGGGCAATGATGGATCCTGAGGGCCCTGCCCAGCTGCCCCTGGGCACATTTCACAGGCTCAGCCCTGCAGCCCAGCTCCTGCTGCTTCCCTGTCCTTCAGGGAGCCACTGACAGAACAACTTCAGTGCCATCTCCTCTGTGCTGTCCAAGACCAAGCTGCCTGCAGGATGAACAGGGATGGACTGCACTGCCAGAAAAGGGATCTGTGGGTGTAACAAGCCCAGCTGGACAAGGTGAAAGGCTTTTCTCCCAGAGCCTTCAGACAAAGAACTGCTCCAGAGATGTCCAGCAGCCTGGCCCAGGGCACTGCTGCAGGTGGGCTGTCAACTACAGACAGTGCCAGGCCTCAGGCTGCTGCTTTGTGTAGGACACTGTTGTGTCCTAAAACATTGCAAGACAGAGCAGAGAGAGATCCCCTTGCCTTATTCCCTGTCATCCATGTGAGGTTAACAGAGGGCAGAGGTAGCAGGGGAGTCAAAAAGAGAAGTTGGGCAGCAAAAGCAGTGCCTGCCATCTCTGAAGCGTTAATGACTCTTCCTGAAAATTGGCCCATCCCAACTATCTTTACCCAAATTAGATTCTCTACATCATGTATATTTGTATTTAGGCACTTCAGCAATTGAGTATTATTTTCCTAGCAGGTGGTTTAGCTGTTGTGCCATCTCCTCTAGCAGAGTGTATTTTTAGTGTGTTTAGTGCGTTTCTAAAAGCAGACACTTGATTTTGATGCTCTTTCTCTTCCCTACTTGAGTGCTTTGTAAGCAGCCCCACACAGATCAGTAACTTGTGCTGCTCAGCAAACAGAAAGATGTCAGGATCTCATCCCCTGGGCTTCTTTGAGAGCCCTGTTTTCCAAAGGAGAGGTGAAATTGTGCCTGTAGCACCTGTGGGTGTGAGGGAGCAGGGCAGGACATGCTGCACATGGCTGAGGTCAAAGCAGCTGCCTGCCCCTCTGCTAAGCCTTACCCTTCAGCTTGCTTTCTCCCTGAACAGGGGCAGCTGTGAAGGTTTACTGAGCCTTTTAATCCTTCTGCTGACCTCAGTGGGTTTATAAACCCATAAACCTCATGACAGGTGTATAAAGTCACAAAGACAAGTTGGAATTTTTACTGTTCTTGGTGGTGGTGTTTTTGTTTTTCTTTTGTTGTTTTTGTTTCGTGGGGGTTTTGTTGTTGGTTTTTTTGTTTGTTTTTGTTTGTTTGTTTTTGTGGTGAGCTCTTCAGCTTACCCAAGACCCATGAAGGAAAAAAAAAGGTGCAAAAGTTGTTTTGAAGGATGTTATATTTGCAAGACGGATCTCGACAGATCTGAGTTTCATTCCAAGCTGGCCAGGAGCCTCCCTTTCTGGTGGTGGGCACTTTAATATGCCCAGGTGTGAAGTGGATATAAAAACTATGCTTTCAGCCAGTCTAAACTGATTTAAACTTCACAGTTCTTCACAGCGAGAGCCATTTCTCAGGGCTTTTTCTTGGCAGAAGACTAAGCAGTAATTTAAAGCCATTTTAATCTGAAATGAGAATCTCTACGTGGGGCTTGAATGCACTTCAAGTGAAGTATGTATTTGCAACTTTTGTTGATCCCTCTTAATTTTCTGAGTGTCCCTGTAGAAACAAGGTATGTTTGTGTAGTGGCAAAATGCAGTGATAGCTCAGACTTACTGAGAGCCATAGGGTGATAAAAGAAAAAGCATTAAGACAGTGGTATATCTGGCATCAGCCCTGGGATGTAGCTGATTAGCCATTCTTTCCTACAAAAAATATAAAGACACTGATCAACATGACCTCCTGTCTCCCCTCCCCATGAACACCCTGAAATTTTATCCTAAGAACAGAGTATTTCTGGAGGAAAGGTGCATGTTTTGTTGAAAAAACGAATAAAAAATTTTAGAATGCTGTTTCCAGCTTCTGCCAGAAAGCACAATTTTCCAGGATTGCTTTGACATTCATGTGATCACGCCGAAAGCTATTCTGTGGCAGCTGAGCTGCAGGAACTGACCACAGGTACTTAGCTGGCCCCAACTGCAGAGTAAAATGTGTTTGCTTAAACCATCTTTGTCACTTCAAATGAAAAGCAGCAGTGCCCAAAGCAGCAGTTTAAGTAAACCTGTTTTACTTTGCAGTCAGGGCAGGCTATGAGCAAACACGTGAGGGGTGATACCCAAAGGGTGGTGACTCACAAATTTGGTAAAACCCTCAGAAGGGCTCGGTTTTGCTCTGTAACAGCTGTGCCTCTCTGCAGCCCCCTTTGATGAAGGACGTACAGAGCCCCATGGCGTGGCTGAATGACAGGGCAAACTCTGGGAGTTGCATGGGTAATAAATATTCTTGCTTCTGAGCCCCCAGTTGAGCTACCTCCTCCCCTGCAATTTCTGTGCTATTGCTCAGAGGTATTCCCTCTTGGTCAGTTAGGAAAACTCATCACTGGAGTTTTATTTCAACTGAGTGTACACAAGTCTTCAGAAATCGCCAAGTCCCTTGCTGATTCAGGTGCTGTAGAGGAAAAAGACAAGCAGACCTGAAATGTCTTGGGCCAGACTTCTTTAACAGCCCTGCATTGATTTATTTGCTCAGTGGTGAGCTATTTGCTAACTCCTGATGCTTACAGCACTCCTGAATTTGCAGCAGCTTTGCTAGTCAGCTTCTCTTGCCAAAGTTACCTTCAAAATTCCTTAGTGCAACCCTATTGTGGCTTGGTTTTAGAGTGGGTTCTGTTGTCCTTGTTGCAGAAAAGCTGTTTCAATTGGTATGCAGCACAGAGGAGGAGTGACGTGCATTAACTGGAAGAAGTGAGCAATTAAGTGAACTTTGGTTACAGAACTCAACAGATTTCTGCTTGGGTATATGAGTGAGGGTTTAGTGTGTTCCATTTGCATCTAAACAGATGCAATTTCTACTTTGCTCTTGTGTGGTGTGGGCTTAGTGACTCCAAGTCTCATTTTATTTTATTTGTTTTCTGAATTTCACCATTGAGACTGAATGTTGGTGGCATGCAAACCATTCCTAGGCCAGAGAGACCCTGACAAATTAGAGAGATGGGCAATCACCAACTTTATGATTTTTAACAAGGGCAAGTGCCACATTCTGCACGTGGGATGGGGCTGTGTGTATAGACTGGGGAATGAAAATTTGGGGAGCAGTGCTGTGGAAAGGAACCTGGGGTCCTGGTGGATGGCAAGGTGAACATGAGCCAGCAGTGCCCTGGCAGCCAGGAGGGCCAACCCTGTCCTGAGGGCATCAGGGACAGCATCACCAGCTGGACAAGGGAGGGGACTGTCCCCTCTGCTCAGAGATGGGGTGGCCTCACCTTGAGCCGCCCTGGGAGCAGTTTAGGGTGCCACAGTATAGAAAAGACATTAAATTAATAGAGAACATCCAAAGGAGGGCCACAAGGATGGTGAAGGGTCTGGTGGGGAAGTTCTGTAAGGAGTGACTGAGGTCACCTAGTCTGTTCAGCCTGGAGAAGAGGAGATGGAGGGGAGACCTCACTGCAGTTACAACTTCTTGTGAGGGGAAGAGCAGGGGCAGACACTGATCTCTTCTCTCTCATGACCAGTGACAGGGCTCAAGGAATGGCATAAAGCTGAGCCAGGGAACATTCAGAAAAGGTTTTTTTTCCCCAGAGGATGTTTGGGCACTGGAAGAGCTCCCCAGGGAAGTGGTCACAGCACCAGCCTGACAGAATTTGAGAAGTGTTTGGACAATGCTCTCAGGGTGTGACTCTTGAGGTGTCCTGTGCAGGGCCAGGAGCTGGAGTCAATGATCCTGACAAGTCCCTTCCAACTCAGTGAATTCTATGATTCCATGAATAGCTGTCCCATGGTCAGGAACTCAGGATAAGCAGCCTGATTCTCTGGATGGATACATCGAGGGTCATCCTCAGCAATGAGGTGTTTCTGTCTTACAGGACTGGGGGGGTCTAGTGGTGGTGATGTTTCTGGTGGGTTTTGCTGTTGGCAGACCCCATGGTTGATCCTGCTGTGAGGAGGTGTCCAAAAGACTCCTTTGGTACTGTTCTGGTGCTGGAATATACTCTCCCTTCTACTTCTGTACTCTCACCCAGCTCTCATGGTGTGGATAGGTGCCAGAAGAATGGGATTCCATAACCCTGGGAGAGCTTATCCTTTCCGTGGCTAACTTGAAATTTTGTGTAATAGGAGGCAAGTGCCTGTCTTGATAAGGCACCAACAGGCCCCATGTGCCCAGCTCTGGTGGGGTGTGCAAGGGCTGGATGGAGCAAGGGGTGAGCTCTGTCCTCCTTGCCCAGATGTGCCACCTTTCCCTGCAGCTCCAGCCAGCAGCAGAGCTGGTTGCAATTGGAATGCTTGTGCCCAGGGCTGTGTGCTCTGCTCCTGCACAGCAACAGATGCCTGCAGTTTCCAGAGCTGTCACTTATGCACCCTTCATAAGCACTAAAATTCAAATCAGCTGATATCAAGGGGAATTACACGCCAGCATTGCTTGTCTGATCAAGAGCTTCACCTTGTGCTCTTGAGGGATGTGTCTTGTAATTTACTTCAGGCTGAGGGATAACTGATTTTTTTTTTCTTTCCTATCTTCCTTAGTGCAAGCTGGCAGCCAACTCCAGAGCCCTCTGCCCCTCATTGCCTCCCCCCTGCCTGTTCCCTTTGCTGGCAGCCTGCAGATTTCTGCTGGGCTTTGATCAAGTTTTGCAGCTGGGACCTTGCTTTCTTCACTTTTTTTTTATTCCGTGTGCTGCCAGTTCTGGCTTTCCCAGCACCATCCTGTGTCCCTGGGCTGCACCTGCTTTGCCCCTGGCTGCCTCTGGTCCCTGAGCTGATGCATCCAAACAGCCTGGGGTCTGCCTGGGGGAAGAGTGAGGGCATTCACTGCTGTACCCCGGGACTGGCCTCTGCCTTTATCCAGGCATCCATCCTTCTTGAGTTGGAGATGAATTTTAGAGAAGAAGCAAACCATGATGTAGTGGCCATCTTTGGTGCTCTCTGAGCACCATGGGCAAGACAGGTCACTGAGATTTTTTTTCTTTTTTTTTTTTTTCTGGAGTTGAGGATGGGAACTTGAGACTTTTTGTGTCATACATTCAGCTAAAATTCACCTGAGCATGGCACAGAGGAGCATTGCGGTCTGTGATACAATCCTGCCTCCTGGTATCACATAAAACAGCTTTCTCCTGCTGTGGTGACACTGTAACCTGCCCAATTCCCTCCTGTCACCTCTGCCCCCAGCCTGGTGCATGCATGGACAAAACCCCCAGATGAACTGGGCAGGGCTGCTGGGCCACTTTGCCCCTCTCCTGCCCTCCTCCCCTGCTCACCAGGACAGGCCAGGTTTGCTGAGAAGCCAGTGGAGTTTACTTAAACCTACCATGAAGTGGAGTGTGGGGAAAGTCTTCCCCTAGGGCTGGGGTAGTGCAGGGCAGCCTTGGGAAACCACCTTTGGCAGATGCCTGATGGGACAGCCAGCAATCCTAGGGGCAAAAATCAACCCTTTGGTGGCTTTTGATTGAGTCTAGGAAAAGCAGTAAGACTGGGATTGCTGAACAATGTTTCCATGAAGAAATACCTGCATTTAAAGCACAGTCCATACAGTGATGTGCTGCAGGCAGAATGTTGCTCAGGGAACAGACGAGCGTTGGGAGCAGAGATCCTCAGGGTGGCTGAGAGGCTGAAGAGTTGTCTCCAACCTGACTGTGTGGTACCTTCATCCCTCTCCTCTCTGAGCACCTGCAAGGAAGAGAAAGGCAGCAAGGCTTTCCCACCACGACTCACATCTTCCTTGTTCTTGTGTTGGGAGAAGGGAATTTGGAACAAAGGTGTTGTGTTAATTGCCTGCTGGAAGAAAGGCTCTTGCCTACGATCAGACATGGTGAGGTCTGTAACAGTATTTCACCTTTCCCTAGCACATTCCAGATGAAGACTACAAGGAGAGGGGCCAACACCAACCACATCAAAACAACTCTACTTACATCTTGGACAGGCATCTGGAAGCACAAGGTGATTTCTTCCCTATGAAACAGTTCCTCGGAGAAGTGTTTCCAGTGTGCAGGATCCAATCATTATCCCAATTATCTCCCATCCTCTGGCCCAGCATTGATGAGGACAGGCCCCCCCAGCCCTGATGCACAGACAGGGCAGTGCAGTGAAGCTGGGAGGGCAGGTGGGAGATGCTTTGCAGGCAGAACCTGAGCCAGGTCCCCCATACCAAGCATCCTGGCTCCAGGCAGTTTTTCTCTTTGATTTGTCATAAAAAGAACCCACTTTCAATGCTGAGCCTTGGGCAATCCCTTGCTGGATTAGAATATTACAAGCATAGCTGCAAATCTACCAAGAAGTTTTTCAAGTCCCTGCTTTCCCTCTGGAATCAGCACAGCAAAAGCCACGTCTAGGTGAGATGCTTCATCTCTTTTTTTGAATTTTTTTTCATCTAATACCCTTGTCAAATACTTGCAGGCAGCTGCAGCTCAAATCATCCTGTGCTTTTCTTGTGATTGCTTTGCCTGATATCATGGTGAGTATTCGTATCAAGTGGGTGCATGATAGATGGTTAGATTTATGCTTTATTTTGTGATCTGGGGGTATAAATGTATTTAAGTGACTTGTTCAGCTTAAAAACCAGCACTGTTTGCTGCTTTCTCATCAGCATTACAGGCAGAGAGAGATAAAATAGCAGTGGTAATTGTGGCAATGGAGTGTCACTGACAAATAATATGAGTACAAACCCCATTTTTAGAGACAGATGGAGTACAACTCCTCTGTAATTTCTGTACAATTATTTTTAGAGTGGGACAGACTGAAAGCCCCTTAGGGAGAAGGGCATTGTGGAAGGTGGGAAGGGCTGGGGGCCATAAGAAAACAGCAGGACTTTGACAAGTTTATTGCTTATTTAAACAAANTGGGGGAGAGAGAGAGAAGAAACCAAAAAGTAAAAGACCTGGCAATCCTAGAAACATGAGCCATTTTCCAGGGAAACTGCTCCCAGAACTACAGCAGAGTTTGGTGATCAATGGAGCTGTCTGGATCATGGGACTGTAACCACAGCTCAGGGCTGTGTATCAGTCTCTGGGGTGCATTTATGGCCCTTTTATGCCACCCCCTCCTTTAAACCTAATTTACTGTGCAGATCAGTAGCCAAAGCCCCTTTGGCCCCACCTTCCCAGGTTTTCCTACTTTGCTTGCAGAGTTTAGGGGTGGGAGAAGCCTCTCCTCTACAAGCACTTGCTTCCAGGCTGGTGTTTGCCAGAGGGGTCTGGGCTGCCTGTCCCATGACTGCCTTTAGCAGCTCTGCTGCTCCTTCCCTGTTAGCTGGTGCTCCCTCCAGGGCCAGGTGAGCTCTGCTGCCTGGGAATGTTGGGGAAGGGTGTCTCTTGCTGCAATGGGTGTGAAGCTGCCCTGGGGCCATGGGATGGGAGGATCTCTGGGGTGGGTGGGTGCATGTTGGTCACGTCTTGTTCCACAGAAGCGCTGATAACACAGCCCATGGGTTTGTGCAGACCCAGGGCCAAACCTGGCTGCACTGAAGGTTTTGAATTATTTCTTGGTGAGTTTAGGATGTTGTTCTCTGAGCCATGCCTGTTTCCTTGGATGGTGAGCACCACATCTCGGCAGGTTTGGTGGGGAGCTTTTCTAAAGGCTCACTGTGTTTCCAGGTGCTGAGAGATGGAGGGAATGCAGGGAACCAGGCTGTGCAGAAGCAACAATCCTCCCCTCCAAATAGTGTCGTTTGGGGAAATTAAAATAAGGAATGAGAAAGAAAGGTGCAGTGAGTCTTTCTGGCACAGAGACTGAGCATGAGGGAGCAAACCTGTTTGCACTGTGATATGTGGTAGCTTTTGACAACTGGATGACATTTTGACTTGCTTGGTGAGCAGGGGATAGAGAGAGACTAATGAGGAACTGGAATAATTTGGGATGCAAACCTAGGGGCTCCTGGGAGACACAAGAGGAGCATATGCATAATCCTAACATCTTTCTTTGTCCCAGATCCCCAGGTCTCCTTTCTGGGAACTTCACAAACTGTTCCTTCTGAATGCTGCTGTAACATAGTGCAGCAGCTTTGGGTTTTTGTGAGGGGCTCTGCTCCTCTGCTTGCTTGCTGTTTGTCCAGCTCTGCTGGAGAGCAGGCAGGATCGTGCCTGTGACACAGCCTGGTGCCTGTTGTTTATCCAGCTGTGTGTGTGTGAGCTGTGTGGAGCCAGGTCAGCTCTGCCTTGGTCTGTGGGGGCTGCTGTGGCCTGCTGGGCTGCTCTTGGCTGCTCCTGCTCCTTTCTGGAGCCACTCATGGTGGTGCTGGAAGGGTTCTGCCTGTGAGGGATGCCCTGTTCACCATTACAACAGGTCCTGAGCAGCTCAGCTGGAACCACAGGGCTGTCCTTTGCTGACTGGAGGTTATTGTCTTTGCTGGGTGGGCACCTGGTGCTGTATGATTGCTTCTGATTTATTCCTGAGCTTATGTAAAGCTTTACTTGGTAGAGTCACCCTTAGGTAGGGAGCTGTAAGCCTGTACATGTGCAATAGCTGAATTTGCTGGCAGTGCTGGCAGCAGGAGGTTATAGGGACAGGAGGTGGCAGGTGGAGGACTGGAATGCCTCACACCTCTTGGGCTGATGCCTGCAAGCACAGAGCCCTGCTCAGGTGCTGCCAGAGTCTTCCCATCACTGCTTAGCCCACTCTGCTGTTCTTGTCAAAGCTTTTATGGGACTTTTATTAAAGGTTTGGTGCAAGATGCCACTGCCTGACAAATAGGTGAAGAGTGTTTCCAGTACAAAACTGTGTTCCTTATTTATAGTGCAATGTGAGAGTGTAGTGATTGTATTGCACATGGGAAAATTGAGCAGGGATCTTTGTTGGGGGAGAAGGAGAAGGGGGAATGAGATGCAGAGCAGGTTTAGTGCAGTGTGGAGCATTGGAACATCTTTCTTTTGTGCTGGGGCTGCAAAGTCTAATCCCATGTGTGAGGGACTGGCCAAATGTTCAGCTAAGAGCAGCCTGATTTGCAAGGACCTCACAGCTCCAAAGATTTGAAATAATGCTCAGGAGAGAATGTGCTAAGGAGAGTGAACAAAGGATCATGAGCAGTGTCTGAGCCACCAGGACAGATTTTCCCTCAGCACAAGCAAGTCTGAAGTGCTCAGACGAGCTCTAGAGACTCTTTTGGAGTTGGATGAGAAGAGGATCATTGCCCTTCTCTGTGAGAGCACCAGGTGCTGGTGAGGGCTCTGGCTCACAGGATTTCTGTGGACAGGACACACTCCCATCCCACATTGCCCTTTGCTGAGCTGTCCTGACTCCTCTGTGCCAGGAGGCCTCTCTGCTCCTGTAAAGGAGCTGTGTGGGTGATGGAACTTTTGAGTGCTGGAGAATCCTCCTGGATCAGCTCTGTCATTTTGGGGCAGATTCACGTTGCTTTGGAGGCTTCTACAGGTAGGAATGAGTTTGCTTTTTGGCACCATTTGTCTTTATTACTGTTACACAAACGCTGTGATGCTCTCCTAGAGAGTCCTGTCTCCATCCTTCATTGAAAGTGGCACTACATGTAGCCAGATATTATGGGATGGGAAATAACAGAGGAGTTGATTCTTGAAGTGAACAGCATAATTTTTTTATCATTAGAGAAATTACATTAGTGAGTCTTAAACTGTCTCACATGAGAGCTGCTGTGCCAGGGCAGGCTCTTCCCTGGTTCTGGAGTGCACATTTCCCTGATTCTTGCCTGGGGATCAGTGGTGACAACAGGGGACTTCAAGGCACCCAGTTCCACACCAGTCTTGGGTGAGAAATGACTGCACCATGTTGCTGCTGACAGAATTTCTCCTGCTTGACTGCTCAGGCAGGGGCACAACACACATTTACTCTCAATGTCACTTTTCTTAATTTAACCTAAAGTGTGTTAGGAATGCAAGGAAAACACCACAACATGCTGCTCCTCAGCACTGTGGTGTGTTTAGGATGGGAAAGCTCTGATTTACTGTGCTGAAGACATATTTTTCCATCTTCTTAATTTTTATTTTCTTTTGTTGCATTTTTGCAATTATCCCCTCTGGGGCTATTATTTTTCTCTAATATCTAAATCATTTTTAAAGGCAAAGTCATCACTGTTTTGAAACTGTGAGTAGGTTTTATTTTTATTATTCTTTTTAATACAGCAGTCATAAGCAATTTTAAGGCAGTGCTTTACTGTATAAAATGATCTTTCCTTATGGTTTGATGTTGATGCTGCAGTCTGATTTATTGAGGAGGAGTGCAGCAAATGACAAAAATACTTAGAAGATAATCGTGTTGGTGCTGGACCTGTGCACAGCACATGTTTAAAAGACAGGATGGCTCTCATTGTCTGCTGCCAAGATTCCCTGGAGCACACAGGGGTGACTGCAACAGCCTGTAGGGGTTGTGGTCTTCCAGCCTGGAGTTGGGTGCTTGACACAAGGTCAGCCTGGCACCAGCTTTAAAGCAGATGTCAAAAGTATTTGGATGCTGTCTGCTAAGATGGATCCCAATGGGCTGTGTGGGTGGCTGTAAAGGTGGCTCAGGCCCAGGTGTGGTGGGTTTAGTGACAGAGAGGGGAAGGGCACAGCAGTGGGAGCATGGAGGAGCAGCAGCAGAATGCCAGGGTGTGTGGCAGGAGCCAGGGCTGCAGGACCAACTCTGCACGTACAGAGGGGCCCTGGGCTTGGTCCCCCACCTCCTCCTCTATAGCCTTCTGCTGCCTCCCATGCAGGCACCACCCCAGCAAATGTTCTGTGGGCTGAGCTGCTGCATTGTCATTAACATCTGATTTGTGGGGGGATAAACGTGGCTGGCAGCAGTTATCATCTGTGCTAAAATTAAATGCAGATTTTTAGCCAATAATGTAATTGTTGTACTTTCATGCAGTGTAAGTTGTTGTGGAAGCCCTGCTGCCAGTGGCTGCATGCACCCCTCTGCTCCCACTGTAAGGACAGGAGGCTGGTTTTATTTCTTCCCTTTGGAGCAGGACCCACACCCTTATTTTCTGGGTCTTTTATCCTTAATGTACACCAAAATATATTGTGTGGAAGCTGCAGGCTTGATGGGAAGAGAGAAAATGAGATGGTGTGAGGTGGGGGAGGAGAGGGCAGGGGGTAGGAGAGCAGGGAGGAGCAGCAGGGAAAGAGGTGTCATGAAGAGGTATTTAGGCAAGTAGGAAGGTGACTTTGTGCCTTTGTAGTGTGATTGGAGAGATGGTGAAAGACAGTGCTGCTGTAAGGGGCTGAATTTTGCTGGCCCTTGCAAGGTAGGGTTGTCTCAGCCCTGTGGTTGGGCACCACCTCTTAAGGGTTTCCAACCACTGCCCAGGGGTGTGCTTGGTGCTCCATCCCTACTGGAGCTGTTTTTTGGGAGGTTTCTGGAAGCCTCTCTCAAGTTGAAAGTTATTTTATTACTTTTTTTTTTCCTTCTGGTGGATGAAATGCAGACTGTTGGTGGATGTGATGGTGATGTGTTTGCTTGAAATTTGCATCAAACCTTTTTGGTCTGGAAATCAAAAGTGCAGGCTCTTCTCATGCCTGCTCTCCCCTTCCAAGCTCAGCAGCTTGGAGTGGGGCAAACTGCACTGAGGTAAATTAGAAATGTTTGAGTGATTGACTCAGCTCAGCATCTCCAGTCTCCGATTCCTGCCACTCCAGCATCCCCAGAGAGCCCCAGAGCAGGGGAAGAGCTGACCTCTTCCAAGAACTGCAATCCTGCAGCTTTGCTGGCTCCCCCCTCCCATAACTGAGATGAACATCCAGGCACTGCACTGAATATCCTTGGAGCTTTGTCTATCTCAGTCCTGTCTCCTTCAGCATCTCTGATGTGATGAATTTAGCAGAGTTAACCTCCTCTGCCTCTGCCCCAACCCTGTGCATCCCTTGAATGGAATATCTGTGCAAGGAATTGGACATGCTGCTGACATAACCCTGGGTAAAATCTGTTTTACAGATAAAGGTCACTTTAAAAAAAATTATGTGTGTATTGAGGGCTTCTCCATTGGAAACAGTGAATTTGCACTGGGCAGTAATGAACACTTTTACTGTCTTTGTGGAGGATTTTTGTTGTAATTTTTCCGACTCCTACACTATGATGAGGGGCAGGACTATTAAAAGAGAAGGATGAATTCTTGGCTGTCTCCTGTGAGGTACTTCAGGTTCAGTACAAACTGTCTAAGTAATGGGATACCTCACACAGCTGCTTCATTTTCCTGACTCCCAATGAGTTGAGACAGCAAATACCTCACCAACCGTGGAGGCTGTGGCAGTCTCATGCAACATATCTAAGGATGATTAATCCTGAGAAATAGCTTGGCCATTTATCTAGCTCAGGTTCCTGTTGCTGTATTGGGTTGTCTGGGCTGTGCAAAATGCAGAGCAAAGGAACTGCAGGCAGGGCAGGATGCTGGTGCTGGTGTCAGCTCATCTCTGCAGCCTTGCACTGGTGTGAGCTCCAGAGGAGAAGGGTGCTGGCCAAAGAGCAGAGAATGAGAGTGTTGTAGTGTAAGGGCTGGACATCCTGCCCTGTGTCCTGCCTGTGTCAGAAAAAGTCCAGCAGCTGGGGCAAATGGTGGGGGGCAGCCTTGTACCCCCCATGGGGAAGCTCTTCTCCATCCATCCTCCAACAAACTGCCAGGGTGTGTCAGCACATCACTGTTCAGCTCTTCCAAACATCTGATTCAGCTCAAGGGGATTATTTAACCCCTGTCAGACTGAAGTAAAACCTGTAGTGCTCTGTTCTGTTTTCTTCTCCTTCTGATTTGGTGTAGCTGGGCTGTCCTTCCTCATGTCCTGCCCTGCATGTCCACTTGGAAGCATGATTTAGATAGAGGGGTGGATAGTGCTTTCTAAACAAAGCACCCTGAGGCCAGCAAGATCATGAGCTTTGTCCTGAGGCTGCTGTGCACACATTGGGTGAACTGGTCACTGCAGCCCAGGCAGGATCCTTCTTTGCCCAGCATGGTAAAAAGGTTGCAACACAGGAGATGCTCAGTCCCTTGCAGAGGCTGCTGTGGAGAAGGCACATCCTGGAGAATGGCTCACGGACGGTTGCAGGAGCACCCTGAAACCCAGGGTTGCAGGAAGAGTGACAGACACTGAGGCATAACTTGTGCTGTCCCCAGATGCTCCAGGCTTTTTTCCCTCTGGTTACACCGTGCACAAGCAGAGGGGACTGATGCCATGGCAGATCTGCCTTTCTCCAGGCTCAGGGCAGGTGCTGATCCCTCTGCTCCAGCAGGGCCAGTGCCTGTGGAGCTCCTTTTGCTGTTAAAGATGAGACAGAGCTCATCACGGGGAGCCTGAGTGCTGCGATCATGGCAGGCGAGGAATGGCTGAGCAAGGGCTGCGTGCTGGGAGAGAAAATAGCTGCCTCCTGAGCAGCAGCTGCTCTTCCCTGCACTGTCTGGGTCAGAGGCTGCTCCCCGTTGCCTTGTAGTGCCTGGGATGTGCTCTCAGCTGCTTGCACTGTGCTCAGCCCTACGTGCACAGAGGACTGTGACCTTCTGTGCCCTGCTGGGAGGAGAGCAAGCTCTGAGAGGGTCCCAGCTTCTTCTGCCTTTATTCTCTTACGTGCCTTGGAGAGGAGTTGTTGACAGATTGAGACTGAGCTGCTGAAGAAAATTACTTCTCCGGGACCTTGCCCTTTGCTTTGATTTGCTCCACCTGAAAAGTCTGTCTGGATAGAGTCTACTCAGGCATTGAACCTCCTGTTTTGATCTGTTGTGCCCATTCCTCTGCTGATAATTGCTGTTTCTGTGATGTGAGTACAGAGAGAAAGCAGGACCACTCCTCTGCTTCCTTCTGCAACCAACTGAAAGCAGCAAAATTCCTGCATCTAATTGCTAGAGATTAGTTTATTCTGGGTACTTGGGGGAGGCTTGTAAGCTTCTGAGCAGCCCCCCAATGTTTGTGTGCTCTTCGAGCACCAGAAAATCTTAAAGGGGAGTAAGAGCCAGGGAAAACAAGGCATGAAACAGAGCAATCCTCAGAGGTGGGAAAATTGTGAAGAGGAGGTTCTGCCACTGGCTGGAGTATGTGCAAGACAAAGCTACTTTCTCCACAGGCTGACACTGTTGCTCCATCACTGGCTTAGGTGGAAGATCCCACAGAAATCATTTGGGTGTTGATAGGAACTAATTGTGCCTTTTTTCTCACCAGTCCACTTAATCTTCTCCATTGATGTTTCTGCAGCCTTTCCCCTTCCCTTCTAAAATTAAGGCTATTGTTTTTCCTGTTGGGGAGCTGCCACTAAGGGAAGCAATGCTGGAGGCATATAAACTTTTCTGTCACTTTCTAACTTAAAAATACTGACAGTCTTTATGAATGAAAAAGAAAATTCAAAGAAACTTTGAATGCTATCGCAGCTGGTTGGGAGTTCTCTAACTAAATGCATTTTGGCAGAATGTGACAGCTTCTTGAAACTGAAACTCCTCAAGTACTTATTTTAACAAAACTTGCAACAGCGAGGTGCTCTCAGCTCCATGACAGAATTTCTGTCTAGAAGTGGGGGGAAAGGAGTAGGACCAGCTAATTCCTTGGTGCTGGAGGGTTTGCTTCTGATGTGGGACATCCTGGCCAGACCAAGCTTTGTGACACTGGGTGCCTTGAGGAACTGGATTGGTGGTGGGAAGGGAATGTCCCCTTCAGCTGCCAGAGCCTCAGTGCTGTCTCCAGACTCGTCTCTTCCCTACAGTGTCTGCAGCACTGTCCTGTGATGTGATGCTGCACTGGGACACACAAGTTCCTGGAGTCCCCAAGGATTTTGTGGGGGCAGAAATCTGTGGGTCATGTGGAGATGTTCCACAACATGCCAGATCTATGAAAGAAAGGTTTCTTAATTTTAATTTTTTAAGGCCAAACTACTTTCCCTCATGAAAGAGGAATGAAAAGGAGGCAGCTACAGAGAGAAGATACCGGAAAGGCTGTTCTTTCATTTGGGGTTAAAAGCAGATTTCTGTGCATTTCAGGCTATAAGCCCTGGTAAGTGCAGCTCTAGGCAGTCTGGAGCTCTGTGACAAGCACTAATTTTGAGAGATTGTTCCTTGCTGATGGACAATTACACACCAATCACAGCAGGAATCTGAGCATGGCTAATGTAAATGGCCTGGCATTTTGCTATTTGGGAAGTAATGCTCTTTGATTTGTTAATGCTATATAGCTTTTACCCAGCACAATAAAAGTCCAAATGTTCTCCACAGGTTTCATTATTTCTCAGATCTACTCAGTCAAGGTAGGAATGAAATATATGAGTACTGGTGTTGTTTACAATTAGAGAAAATTGCCATTTTACTGCAGGTAACCACTCCTGTGCATGCCACCTGTAGCCCTTGGAAGAAAGCAGGCTCTTCTATGGGGCTCATTCCTGATGGGTCTTGAGCTGTTTAAATCCTTGTGCTACTGAATCCCACAAACCAACAGGACCTGCTGATAGCTCACAGGCCAAGGGACCTGCATCTCAAACAGGAAGCTCTTTGTGCACATGGTGTCCTTGGGGCCCTGAATGTGTCATCATCAGATGGAAGCTGTAGGGTAGGTGCTAGAAAATTAATATGTCTGAGACATACTTTTTTTTTCCTGCTAATGTACTGTAGCAATGAAAGGTTCTGGGCAAAGGTCGAACTGAGCTGTTTGGTGTCTGTCTGTCAGAGCTGAGAGCAGTTTTGACATTCAGAAGTTGCTCTGAGTGTGGATAGAACCACTTTTCTCTCAGCAGCACTGCCCAAAGGTCAGTGCCATCCACCACAAGTGCAAAACCTCACACAACTTATGATGCCATGGCTTGGTGCTGTGAATTCCACTGAAAAGATCTCATTGATATTTGGGAGGCATTTGACTTGGAAATCTGCCTGGAAATTGGCCCCTCTTTTCTCATTCTCTCATTTGGTGTTTGGATCAAATATCTGAAAGTTTGGTTTGAGCAGGCTCCAGGGCCTGCTCAAGGACATGATAATATTCAGAGGTGTCTCACTGCAGAATTGTGTCTCTGCCACTTCTGGTGACAAGTACAGGAGAAATGTTGAAGGTGCCTGGGGGTGGCTGCTGTGGCACTGTGCAATAATGGTGCCTTGTTCCTGATGTTGCTGTGTCCCAGGAATGGATGAGCTGGGATCCAGCATCACCACACATGATTAAGTGGGCTGGTCAATAAATCCTTGGCTAGTATGAAGCATCTGACTTCAAGGGAATTTCACTTCCTTGTGCCGAAGAATCCACCCATGAGCATCCAAATTCATCTGAGAGCAGCTGTTAGTAGCACCTAGATACCACAGTAATTGGTGGGCTATAAATACCAAAGGCAGACATAATATTAAACAGGTTGTGTCATCAATTAGCTAATGACAGAAGCATAGAAACATTGGATAAAAATAACCTGTAATAGCACAATACTTTCTTCTCACCCCCTCCTACTCTTCCCTCATCCAGAAATGAGCAGCTCTGGGACACCTCATTTTTTACTATTAATAATTTAGGAGCTGTAACATTCTGCAACGCGCAGTGTCTGATCTGCAAAACATTCACTTTTTCAGATTGCTTTACACTTCTAACCATTTGCAAGAAGTAAAGCTGGTAAAAACAATGGGATTTGATGCATGGGATTGTTTTAGGACATGTGGTGGAGCCTGTGGCACAGCTTCTGAATGGAATTTGTTTAGTTCAGTGGCATTTTGGTGTTGGTGACAGCTGTCCATGGTGTCTCAGTGTGACACATCAAAGCACACACAGACACAAGGCATGGAGGAGGATCCCAAAAACTTCTGGGCTTGGATTTGCAGCTGTGGATCAGTCTTCTCAGATCAACAGAACCTGGACTAACCCTGATGGAGACAGTGTGGTGTCAGAGTCTGCCTTGTGCTTTCATTGCACAGCAGAGCCCTGATCCTACCTGGTGTTACGAGTGGCTAAGTGCTGTCATGGATGGGGAATTCTGGCTCCCTGCAGAGCACTGACAGCAGCTCCCGTGTTTCTCCTTGTTGGTTAGTTAGCAACGGAAGAAACACGCGGGTCACAGAGTAGCAGTGGTTTCACCAGGCAGGACCGACCAAAAGCCCTGCCCTTCTTTATTTACCTATTTTTATAGGGTTCTAAGGACAGTCAAAGATTGGTGAAAGGGGTCAACACCCCTGAAGGTTTACAAAACAAAAACATGGTCAATCATCTTTCTCCACCCCAGGGAAAGAAATAAAAAATAATTCCATAAGTACAAAACAATCCCGGCCGGTTTAAAAAAACAAGGACCATGTTTACAGAACAAACATAGAAAACTACAACTACAGTGTTACAACTTATGAGGTCCTGTAAAACCAGGGCAACATCTCCTTGTTCTCCCCTGGGCAGAGGACAAGGCTGTGTTCCCCACACCAGCCCTGAGCAGCCTCGTAGCAGTTTCTTGGCCCATAGAAATGCAGAGGGATTGAGAGGCCTGACTTGCCCATCCCTAAGGAGCAAAGCCCATTTCCCTCTGGATGTGTCTGTTGTAGATGAGCTCAAGCTTTGTGAGGCAGGGATATCTGCAGCCACAACTGCATGGCTCTGGGAAGGGCAGAGAGCAATCTCCTGCACCACTTTTTTCAAAAGTGCCAAGCTTAAAAGGTCATGGAGGAGGGTGCAAGCAAAGCAGGGTGCAGACAGACTGGCCCACAGTGGGAGCATGTAGACCCCATCCTTGAAGTTTATCAGCCCAAGAGAGCCCCTTAGCAAATTTCCAGGAAATAAAAGAGAAGCACAGAGAGCTCTCCTGATGTCTCAGCCATTAACACCCTTATCAAGCTTTTTCCTTTTGTCAAGGAGATGTTCTGGATGTGTGAGGCTGTTCTGAGAGTTGGAGTCTGGGAACCTTTTGCTCCCTTCTAAGTTTGTCTCCATGATTTAATAATTGCTCAAGATCCTTTTTATAAAGCAGCAAGACAAGTGATCCATGACTTTGTGGGGATTTTTAGGTGGGTGCAGGGCTGACTGGAAGGCTGCAGGGTCACTCCCTGCCTCTGGAAGCCTCAGTGCTGCTGCACGTCTGGGTTGTGGCTGAGCTTGTCCTTGAGCTTCCAATGGAGCCCTGGGCTCAGCCTGGTCTCCAGGCAGGGAATGCAGGTGGCTTTTGGAGCCTGATTTTGACCATGTTTTATCTGGGATGGTGTGTAGCACAAACAAAAGTGGTTCCTGCTACTCTCTGCTCTGTCCCAGCTATTTTTGTTCTGTTTGCTTGATGGTGCTTGTAGTGACAGTTTAAGATTTGGGCCGTGTGGATTAAGCCCTGAAGCAGACTTTGTGAGACTCTGGGGATGAGGATTCACAGAGGAAAACATACTGCTAATCTTCCTGGTTCCTTTTGTAGACAGAGAGCAGCCATCTCCTCTGCAGGGTGATTCAGAGGCTAAATTAAGCTCTTTCTGTGAATCAGCCTCAGGGGCAGCTCACTCTGAGTTCCCATCTCCACAAGAGCCCCAAGCACTGCAGCCAGGCAGGGCCAGAGCCCACAGAGTTCCTGTGAGGAATGGGGGGTTTGGGGTGCTCCAGCTCCATGGAGCTGGGCCAGTGCCATTGCTAGTGCCACGTGCTGGTGATTTGGAGAATCTGGCATTCCCCAGAAGGCGTGGGACTTGGGGAACCTCCTGACAATCCTGCTTCATATTGGGGAGTCAAGACAGGAGACCTCTGCATAGCCAGCTGCTTTGTCTGCATAGCCCTGAGCTCAGTGACTCAAGAGCCAAAGGTGGCAAGAAGGAGAAATGCTGAACCTGAGCTTGAGCAGAGAGGAGAAACAGCCATGATGCAGATTTTGTCTCCACTGAAATTTCCTGCTGTTTTACAACAAAGTTAAATCCAATTTGTTTCTATCTATTTTTTTATAAAATTGCATTGTAAATGTTGAAATTCAAACATTTTGACTTTTACAACTTTTTCTGGTACATTTCTTGTCTTTTTCATCACCCCATTTTCTCTCTTGCAGATTATGGAGATTAGGACAGGGTTTAATGAGGATATCTTGAAATACATCAGTTTTTGAAAATGGAGAGAAAATCAGTTTATTTTTCTTTGCTTGCTTCTTTGGTAACTTCTGTCAATCTTTAGGAGAAAAACTCAAAACAACTTTCAAACATTGCACACTAAATGCTCTGTTTCTTCTTTTCCCCTGGCTAAAACACCTACCTGTGTGCAAGCAGCAATGCCCTTGTCTCATTGTGGGCAGCTCGTGCCTCACTTGATGGGAAGGCTGGAAAAGCTTTTAAAGAAAGGCTCTGGCTGCCTTGTGCTGTTGGAATACCCAGGCTCACAGCAAATCCAGCCAGGACAGGGGAAACAATGGTGAATAGGTGTGAGCAAAGAGCAGTGGTGAGCACAGACAATGAAGGGATGGAGGGAAGGCTGGGAGGGGAGTGAGGTGCAAGGTCCCACCAGGACGAGCTGTCAGAGCAGTGGGAGCTGCAGCCTGTTCCCAGGAGAGCAGGCGCTGACTCCTCTCACTGCTCCTTCTTCCCACTGCTGGCTTTTGTGAAGCTCTACAAATTGTGAGCGGGGGTGATTTAGCATGTCACTGCTGAACACGGGAGGCTTTGTGGTAATTAGCTTACTGCTAATTAGGAGTATCTTTGGGTGTTTCTTTGCAGGAAAGCACTGATCCATTTATAACAAGTCATCACTTGTGAAGCAATTATCTGAAATACGTTTTCCCCTTTCTATATAAAGAATGATCTTCCTTTTTTTTCTTTAATTTTTATATCAAAACATGTTGAATATGCCTGTCAAGGATGATAGGTCTTGGTAATTTAAATGTTGTGAACAGATCTTGTGAAAATGTCTCAATAAGTGATTTTATTAGTTTAAAAAAATAAAACCCAAAAACCAGAAAAGCCCCAAAACATAAAAGCAAGCAGGACTAACTCCTCAGAGCATAAAAGGGACATTTTATTTTTCTAAAACTCTGAGAAACTTTTGAAATTTAAAGACATCTGTGCACACATTTCCATGTAAAATGCCACAACACCTGTGGTGTTTTGCCTTGTACTTTTTCACTGTTGATTTCCGTGGCTGGCTCCATCCCTGCACAAGTGATGGAGCTGGCACTGGTCTCTTCCTTGCTTGTGTATGAGGAGTTGCTCTGGAGTGAAACCTGTGACCTTCAGGTGCCCAGCTTGTTTCATGCTATGAATGTTTGGCTGTTAAACTGAGAATGTTTTATATGTAGCCAGAAGACAGAAATGGAGCTGGTCTCAAAGCTATTTCATATGCAGTGAGTAAAAACTACTTAAGTGTACTCTTACAGTGAAGCAAAAAGCAATGGTTGAACCAGGACAGATTTTAAGCAGCAGACTCATGGTAGCACAGAGAACTGATCTATGTGAGCAGTGCCTGGTTCTTATTTACTCCCAGAAGTTTTAGTTACAGTACTGATGTCCTGCTCACAGAGGTCTCTGCCCTGCAAGGCACTGTGGTGTGCAGGCACTGCTGCCTCCTTGCCTGGTGCGTGCACTTCTCCAACCTCACTGCTCATTCCTCTTTCCCCATTTTTTTGTGGGCTGTAGAGCACAACTCCCACCCTCTCCAGGCTGGGTGAGCAGGAGGGGATGGGGTTTGCTGGGCTCACAGGGGTGTCTCACATGCTCCCACCTCTGCACTGGAAACTGCTCGCTGTGACTGGAAGGGAGGGAGCTAAATGCCATCTTGTTTTCCAAACCTTTCTCGCAGTGATGAAGGCAAGTTTGGCTGAATAAATTAAAAGATGTAAGAGCTCAAAGGGGGAGAAAATGTTATTTGTGTTTATTTTGAAGAATACATACCACTTTTTACAATATTTTCATGTCTCATTAAGTTCTCTTGTATTTCCTTCCTAGAAACTGTATGATGTGCTGCTCACTGCTCAAACTCGAAATAGGATTTTTATCATTGGCGCTATCTGTTTAAAACATGTTTGTCAGTAAATTCCTCTTATTTCTCCTTTTCCACCCACCCCTGGGCTTACATAGCTCATAAGCAACAATGAAATCAACAAAAATTGTTTCGTTATTCAAATGAGACTTCTTTTTCCCACTGCAAATTCCTTTCTCCCCACAAACTGTGTTTTTTAACAATAACAACTGCCTAAAGCTCTCTGATTTTTCTTCATAGGCAATTGTTCTGGTCAAAACCAAACAAAACAGGGAGTCTATTAAGCTAAAGCTTCTTTTGCATACACCTGCAATAATAATTTAGTGTTGCATTTCAAAATGAATAAGCTGTTGCACAACATAATTGGTTAATTTTGATTATGCAGGAGCTCATCTTGCTGCATTGATACAGGAAGCTCTTGTTTGTAGGCTGGGCAGTCAGTGAGTAGAAATGGACAGAGTACTTCACAAATACAGGACAGGTACCTGTGAGGCTGGGGAGGCTTTGCCATCTGTCCACAGATAACTTTTGGTACTTTCCTACTTGTTAACCACGTGCCTGTTGCTAGAGACCCCAAGATGTACTCAATCAAGGGCTGGCATTCATGAAGTGCAGTTTGCCTCTGTGTGTGCATATAACAAATATCTAGAAATCTTAATGTGCATTAAAACAATTAGCTAAGCTTTACTATGATAATATCACACTTAGTAGGATATTATCAACATCATTTGACAGATCCTTGAAGGAGACATGGAAAGTCCAAGTGAGTTGACCAACACTGACTTGCTCTTGCATCACATTTAGTGCAAGCAATTATGAGAGGGGAGATGCCTGCAGGCAGCACTGAGGGGAGCAGGCAGAAGGACTGGCTGCTCTGCCTGCCTGGCCTCTGCCAAGGTGCTTTGAGGGATAGACTGTAGCACAGAGCCGGTGTTCCCAAAGAGAAGACCCTACTGAAGCTGTGTTCTGTACCCTGCTGAGGCCCATGGTAGTCATCAGAGGGTGGGGTGTGGCACCAGGTGGCATAAGAGGGGTCCTCAGGTTGCTGGTGGTGGAGGTGGGGAATGCACAGCCTCCATGGGGATGTGCCCATGGGGAGGCTTTGTGCCACAGGCAGGGCAGAGAGAACGGGTTTCATGGCAGTCAGTAACCCAAGCAGGGCCTGAGACGCTATTTTCCAAAAGTTCTGAGAGTTTAAAGTGCCCTCTGGCTAGGGAAATGCTTTTCCTTTCCTGTACTATGTGGGTGAGAGATGCTCCTCAGGCCATTGTCTGCCCTTCTGAGCGCTGTGGCTGCCCCAGCCCCGAGGGAAGGGCTCCCCTGAGCTGTCTCTGATCTGCTGCATGGAAACTCCACCAGCCTGGACAAATGCAGCCACAAGATGAGCTCGAAACTCCTCAGACTGAATTTCTCTGAATTGACGAAAGAACTGCAAAGACACTTTCTCTGGCACTATGGCACAGGCAGGAGAGCTGGCACGTGGAAACACAACCACGGGATGGGAACCTTTTTAATCAGCGTGCCTGCCTGCATCTTTTTCCTCTGTATCTCCCGTTACCACTATAATTGATTTCTTGGCAGTGGAAACCCTTTGGAACTCAAGTTCTTAACAAGCCAAAGGAGAGCACAGTATCAGGTAAGTGCTCTTAATTGAACAGGCTCTCCGTGGGGTTGCTCTATGAACAGCAATGATTCAGGTCTGGCCATAAAAGCAACACTATTACCAAAGTGTGGGATGGGGGAGCCCAACACCAAACAGAGCTGAGGTGGCTGATGAAAAGGCAGGAATACAAAAACAGACAGTAAAATCGGTGCCTACAGCTTGCTGTGTTTGGCAAGTGAATAGAGCTTCCCCTCACAGACTTGCTTCCTGGGACAGGGCTGTGTGATGGTGTTGGCTGCTGGGTGGTCCAAGTGTGTTGTGCTGAGGCCAATCTTTGGGCAAGATTTTGGCTGCTGGTGGACAGAGGAACAGGTGACTCCTTTGTATCTGTGGAGGGGGGTTTGGAGGCTTGGATTGAACAGATGCTGAGCAGGGAGAGATGAGGTAAGTGATTCACTTTTCCATGTATTTAAACCCTTTTCTCTTTCCTTGTTCTCTTGGTTTCTTTTGTTTGTTTGTTTCAGAAGAGGGTTCTCCTTTGCTCTGTGGACAAATTACTTCAGCTGCACACAGACCAGGGGCTTTTAGGTGTCCATTGCCAAGGCCTTGCAGGACTGTGTGATGTGGGGACAGGCAAACACACCCCAACAAAACACTGATATCACCAGAACAGTGATATTCCTTTTGTATTTATATCCCCAGCCCCAATGCATGTTATGAACTGGGACACATGGAAATCCTTTTCCATGGACCCAAAGGGCATGTTTTAGTTAGAAAGAATGATAGAGAAAGGAAAATCTTCCCTGGACTTGCCGTGTGTTTTGTCTCAGCTGTGGGAAACAGGAGGCAGTTCTTTTAGTTTGGGTTAGTCAGTAAGAAGAAGCCATGCTTCTTTAGAGTGTACTATTTGTGCCCTGGTTGGCAGTGGCATGAAGGAGGGGCCTGGTTAATGAGAGAGGAGGATTTCTGATGGCAACTCAGAAGGCAACAGCCAAGTGGTGTCATCTTTTGTGTGTTGGTTATTAAAGCCACAGGCAGCAGTGGGGCAGGTTGTGAGGAGGGTGAACAAGGTTTCCATCAGATGTTGCACCAGCTGCTCTTGAATGTGCACTGCAGAATTTGGGAAACAAGAACTGGGAGAGGGAATGGAAATTCCTGGTGTGCATGCTGACCTCAGAGCAAAATTGTCTCTACACAGGGCTTTGAGATTTCTCCACTGATGTTTAGCACAGGCCTGGACCTTGTTATCACTCTCTGAGCTATTCTCTATAAAGTACCTTGATCTATTTAAGAGATAGGTATTAGTATGACATGGGTGTTTTTTTAATGTTGTCTAATCTTCTAATTCTGAAGTGGAAGACTTGAAGTGCAGTGTGAGAAATGATGCTGCAGGAATCACTCTCATCCTGTATGAATTTGCAGAAGTGAGTATATCTGGATAGCTGAGCCCTGTGGGTTTCTCCAAGGGGGACTTTTAGGCTATCTGAGGTTTTCCCACTGCTCCCTTGTTGTAACCCCATGTTCACCACATGGTTAATGCAGAGAAAGTTAATGAAATGAAACTTTTCTTTTAGTTTTGATTGCTGTACTTACCTGTAAGGTTTGACCTTTTTTTTTTTTTTTTCTTTGGTGGGTCTGGAGTGTGGTGCTTAAGACTCCAAAAATCTGTTGTAAAGGAGTGGGACAGGAGACAGGCTCTGTCCTGGGAAAGCATAGCTGGCCCAGAGGCGTGAGGGATCACAAACAAATGATCCTTGGGCTTTGCAGTTTGCCATGGAGAAATGGTTGTTTTCCCTCTAGCTCAGCAGATCCTACCACTGCTACTGTTCCAGAAATTGTCCTTATGTTTTCTTGAAGGGGCTGGCTGGTCTCCCTCATTGTCACAGAAGGGAAATGGCACAGCCCATGACTGCTGAAAGAAAAGGTCTCAGCTTGGGCAGTGGAGTTGTGTGGCCTGGGAAATGGAACTCTTCAGCTTTATCCCTGCCAGCTGGCACCTTTTCCACTGCTCCTTTTCTCTTTAGTGCAACAAATCCCATAAAGCTCACCAGCCTGTCCATTGTCCCATGGCCTCTGGGGCCTGGCATGAGCCCTGGAGTTGTAACCATAGCATGGTGTGGCTGATGGGTGTGAAACCACAGGGACACTGAAGGGCTTTGATGGAGCTCTGAGTCCCAAGGCCAAGTTCTTGTCCACTGCTTGGTGGCCCTCTAGATTGATCATAGCATTCAAGGACGGGTGGTGAGAGGACAAACAAGCCCAGTGTTTATTCCAGAACTGTACAGAATGGGGCTGGAAGGGGCCATGGGGGCTATCTAACTTTTTTGTGCATTAGGTTTGGCCTAAAGCACCAGATATGCTTGAGCTGAAACCTAGTCATGTTTGCATAGAAAGAAGCTTGATGAGAGCCAGAATTTCATTGTCTGAAAGTCGGCAGAGACCCAGATCTACTTTGCTGAAAAAGACAAACTATTTTAAAGGATGTTTTTGGAAATCCAGGCAATCTTCTCAGTGTTGTGCAATGTCTCAGTGTAAATTCAAAAATCAATTACTTTCTTTTACACTAAACAATGATTAAGCTGTTCAAACCACTTGGCAAACAAACAGCTGCAGCATCCACAGAATGAGAACTTCTGGAAAGGACCATAGTGATTGCTTGGATACTTGTTTTTGATTAAATTAGAATACACATATATTTTCCCCTCCTCCTTTCCTCCAGTGCTGAAATGGGTTATGCAGGAAGCTCTGAACTTCTATTTTACATTCTTGTGTCTACCTCTGAACCCATCAAATATAAATATTTGAAGCTTTGACTTGAACTGCTCCCAGTGGTTTCTAGATTCCCAGATGAAATGCTAAACTGCCTATAAGAGTCTGAAGATGAAACAAACTCAGCAGCAGCAAAGCAGACTTGAAGATTACATATTTTGGTAATTGATAAAAGCAGCACCTTTTCAGACCCTTCATAAAAGAAAGAATCTGTGCATTAAAGCCCCAGATTATCTGGCCAGAATCTGTAGCCACAGAAATCAAAGGCAAACTGTCAGGTCTCCTTCTGTTTTCCTGTCCTCTCCAGGTGGTGAACTTCTTTTCAAAAAGTTTTTTTTTTTTCCTATGGGAACCTAGAAGGAAATCCCGGAAAACAGAGAGAGGTTAATATTCTTGATTTGCAACAGAAAGAGCAGGGGCAGAAATCAAAGTATTTAGCCCATGTAAGGCTGAGCAATCTGCAGGCAGAGAGGTGATGGTTTGTCAAGACTTTGGGAAAGTAGCTCTTAATTCTTAAAAGAGGCACCGTTTGGCTTGTGTCTCCATTCCTTGTGCAAGAATCTGCATCCCTGCAGAAATCAACTCCATCCTCTTTGTAGTGGATCATTTTTGTGAGTGCCATGGTTATATTAATTTTTAACATGCAATGTGTTTTCACCCAGAGGCTGAATCCCTGCTAAGGGGCAGAGTCTTCTTTAGTGGGGGTATTTTAAAAGCCCTGTTGCTGCACATGATCTCCCTGTAGAAGTGTTTGGGAGGAGTTTTCTGCTATTTCTGTGATCTTGCTGGTGTGTAGCTGCATGGGATGTCCTGCAGTGGGTCACAAAATGCTCTGCATCCACAGGGGACAGCATCCCTGTGGGACTGGCTGCTTGGGATAGCCAGGTACCTACACTCCACACAAACCAGCATGCCTCACTCACAGCTTGGCAGAAATTTCAGGATCTCTCTGTGCCTTCTCCACTCTGGGGCTGGCTAGAGGGCTGTCTGTCCTTCTGTGCAATTCAGAGCAACCTTTCTAGCTGAACACAGCAGTGGTAGAGGGCTGGGCCACTGTGGGAGATGCAGACTCCATGCCACAGCTCAGCACAGCAGTGCCTGATGCCTGCAAAAGGCAAACAGTGTCTGGTTGTGTGTCACATGATGTGCTATAGCCCCCAGAAGCTTATTCTTTTTGTCAGCTCTTTTTTCCCTTCTGGGTTTTAACTTTCTGCTGCTGCTTAACTTTGTAAAATAATGAATGACAAAAAATATGTTCTTAGAAATTCATGCCTGAGGCTGGGGCTTTTTCTAAGTAGTTTTGGCTCTTCAGAGGGAAGCTACTACTAAGCAAAAATTATCATAATTAACTATAGTAAACTGCCTGCCATTTGATGTCTGAGACTTAAAAGCTTCTGTTGGGATCCAGACGGTTTCTGAAAACAAGGCCTCAGTGGTCTAATTAAAATAGAAAGGGGAGAGAGGGGGGCGGGGGGGAGTAGGAAAGACTGGTGATAAATCTAAATAAGTCACAATGAGCTGACAAGAGGAAAGGTAAGTTCAGCCTGACTTCTTGGTCCAAAAATACAGCTGGGAAGTTTTGCCCCATCATGCTCTTCCTCTGAAGCAAATGGTCCCCTGCTGCTCTGGATCCACTTTAGTGGAAAGGAATTTTGGATCAGTGTTTCTCTGAGCGTTTAAAATAGAGACATCCCCTTTAAGACTTCCAGTCTTGGGAAAACACATCAGATTTTGAGTAAGTTCACCCGGAGGCAGCAGCAGCCCTTGTGATGAATGTGGGCAGCACAAATATTTGTATAGCAATTAACTGCGCAGTGCAGTGATAATAATGCAAATATGTTTTTAGTGATAGTGCTTATAGCAGTTTAAATTGGGGCTGTAAATACATTGATTTCCTGGGGAATGGGTATTCACACTAGCAGAAGTCTCTCTCTGAGCTTGTAAGCTGTTATGTTGCTGCTGCCTGTGTGGGGTCAAGCAGGTTTCAGAGAATCACAGAATGTGATAGAAGGGGCAGTGCTGGTCACACAGGGACACCTGCACAGGTCAGGCATTTGCACCAGGGAAGGCTCTTCCTTGCTCTTCTGCATGCTCAGATTGCTTCTCTGCCCCATAAAATGGGAGGAATCAGCCTGCTTTTTTATCACCTTGTGCAGGAAGAAGTCATGCTGTTTAGGGACAGCGACCTCTAGCAGTGACAGTGGTGGGCTCCTGTTGCCTTCTAGATGCTTTCACCATCTGACTGATGCAATCAGTTGGTGTTGTGGTGTTGGAGGGTGTTTTCCTGTAAATACAGAAGCTTGTGGGTAATATCCTGACTCACAGCACCACAGGGCCAATCCCAGCCCCATCCTGGTGCTGTCTGTGCCTGGTGGGAAGGATCCCATGAGGCCATGGTTTGCAATGTCACTACAGCAACATTTTGCACTGTCCCCGAGGTTGTGGCCAGCTTTCCAGCATGGTGCCACTGGACAAGCTTTGCTGCTGGGGTGTTTGGTGCTGAGATTTGGCAGTGCTGTACAGCTGGGGTATGGGTGCATGTCTGGCTGCTTTGCCAAGTGAATCACAGTGAGAATTGCTACCAAAACCAAGGGTGTTCCGAGAGTGAGGACTCGTGGTACCTGCTCATACTGCTGTGCATGGAGGGAGCACAGTCCAGGCTCTGGCCTCAGGCTCTGTCCAGCCTGGCCTGAGGGTGGTGACCTCCCATGGATGAATGGAGAGAGCTCTTAAGGGGGACAGCACTTCCCAAAGGGGCAGTCAGAACACAGCTGCCCTTCTCAGCTTCTGCACCTTGCACCTGCAGGGTTTGCTGTGACTCTGTCATGTCCCACTGGTGAGGGGGAAGCTGACACAGGTGAGATGTGTCTTCCAGGCTGAGCTCTACCTTGAGCTCCTCTCACAGCCTCCTGCAGTGCTGCTGCAAGCAGAGATTCCAGGAGACACGTGGGGCATTTAGAACCACACAACTTCTGGCTAAAACAAAATAAGGAGCAAAGAGAACTGCTTGAAGGAGTTTGCACTTCTGAAAGAATAATTACATTTTGCCCTTGAGGAGAAAGGACACCAGGTTGCACCTGCCTACTCACTCAGATGAAGGTTAGTTATTTCCCTAAGCCTGTTAATGGAAGTGATTGAGCTCACCTTTCTCAAAGCCCTGATGCAATGATGCTTTTCCTAACTCTTCCTTTCAGCATTTTGGGTAGTGGGAGAAGCAATTTATTTTCCTTCTGATGTTAACTCATCCCCAGTTGTATCTCTGTGATGTACAAGTGAGCTTTTGAGTTTGGCTCCATGAATCCTGCTGCTCTCCCTGGGTCCACAGAAAAGGCTGTAACCATGGCAATCCTGTGCTGCTCAGATGAACCATCAGTGTGGATGACTCTTGGCCTAACGTCCCTGAAGGGAAAAGCAAAGCTTTCCTTGCTCTGAGAGCTCAAAGCAGAGGAGAAGGAAGGAGACAAGAAGGGCTTCTGGCCACTGTTGGATTGCGTCTGCCAGGTCTAGGCCAAACCTGACAGCAGAGCAGAGATCTTTGACCACACTGTGCTGCCACAGCACAAACACCTCTGCAGGAACAGGATGAGCAGAGTGATCTGTTCTCTTGACTGTTATGCTGTGCTTCTGGTGATCACAGAGGCTTCCAGAAGCAGACATTGTGTCTCCTCATTTGTCTATGTGATAAAAGTCCTGGGTCATGTTATGGCTTCTTTAAGGCTGCATGTGTGATTCCACTTACTAAAACAGGATCACCTTGGCAGTCCTTTCCCATGCTGTTACCATTACAGATGTCATAGCTGCACCCTGCCAAACTTCCTCAAGGCAAACTCCAAGCACAAATGAGAAAAAACTACTCTTTTGGCCAGTAGAGGCAAGATATCCAGCAACTAGAATAAACTAGACCAGTGAAAACAAGATTCCTTATATCTTGTGGGCTATAGGAGAGAAATCACCTATTTGTCTAATACAAAGAAACGTAAAATGAGATGTTCCATATTTAATGGAGGGTGTAGTTCAGTAGTACAGCTGAGCTGATCCAATGTCTTCCAGATCCTGAATTTTCTCATTTTCCATTTGTATATCTTTAGTGGTAGAGCTATTGTCAGCTTTGATTTTGGTTTTGCTAGTCAGCTCCTGCTGAGATGATTTAACTCACTAAGTTGGCACAAAGACAAACTTGGCCAAAAGTTTTCCCCCAGGATAAAATAAAGGAAGCATATTCTGTCAGATTAGTGAGCTGAACTGGCTCTGTGGAGGGTCTGACACAAGGACATGGGAGGACAAGGACATGTGGCCAATAATCAGGTTGGGGGAAGAAAGAAGGAGGGGTAGGCAAACTAGGACTAACTTTTTTGGGGTTGAAAAAAGCTTTTTAAAATAGTCTTGCATGCAGCTGAAAGATGCCATTAGCTGTGACACCTGGCATTGTGAGGGTTAATCCTGTCCATAGATTCTCAGCCTCAGTGGTTGGGTCACACAGACTGTGGTAGATGCAGTGCAAAGCCCAGCAGGAGGACAATGTAGTTTCTTTCTGGGAAATGGGTGGCCTTGGAGTTAGGAATTTGGTTTTGTCTTTGTCCCAGAAGCCTCTACAAGATTGTTTACATGATTCTGCCTTTAACCTAATTATTCAGCAGAAGCCCCACATGGAGCTGCAGTGTATCCTAGCAGAAGCAGAGCCACTGCTGGGTAGACCTATTTTACCTCCCTAAACAGCATCAGACATGGCAAAGAAAGCAGCTGTCTAAGCTACAGTTGTTGCAAGCTGTTTTTCCACCTCCTACCTACCCTTTGAGATGATAATGTCTGCAAAACGCAGCAGTGTGTGTACAGTATTTATGTGCTATAAATTTCAGCACTTACTGTGAAGTGCACTGTGGAGATGGAGCTCCCTTTTCTTGTTCTCTGTCTATTTGGGACATGTATTCCCTTTCTTGGTGGGAGGGAAGGCCAGCAGCTTACACCTGCAGCAGCATTTTCTCCCAGGAAGCCAGACACAGGTCTGGATCCAGTTACAAGTGACTTGGTAGCTGGAGAAAGCACTTTGGGGTAGTGGTGGCAACCACTGGAGGCTTGTGATGGCTCTGGATCCTGGAGATCCAGGGAGGTGTAGAGGCAGAAGAGATTCATTGTATTTTGTCGGTAATCCTAGGGTGATTTGGACATTTTCCCCTAATGATCTCGTTGTTGGAGGGAACTGGATATGGGAAAGGCCATGGTTCTTACTTTCTCCTACCACCTGCTGGGGACTGAATATATTTCTGTGGCTTTTAGTCTTGCAGCAGTCTCAGGCTGCCCAGCATATGCTGGGCAGCATCGTGAGCCCTGACAGATGTCTGTGTGTGATCTTGCAGATCTTCTGTGGGCCTGTCCATCAGACCTAAACAGAGGTGGGAATGTGGTTACCACAGGCTCCGTGCAGAGGCAATGCTGGAAAAGGCCTGTACCTTCAGCACCTCCAGATTGAGCATCTGGACCTGAACAGCCCTCGTGTGACTGCTCAGCAGAGCAGTGTCAGGAGTCCCTGCACGTGCAGTGCTTGCCCTGTGCCTGACTGGGATGTCCTGCCCATGTGCCTCACCTTGGAAGAAGATCTGCCTTGTGCTTCATGCCACAAAATGCCCAATTGCAGCACTGACACAACATAAACCGCAGGTTATTGATGTCAACTGGCTGAAATTTCACCAAATTTGAAACTTCAGGAGCCAGGTGCTGGGCTGCCTTCTCCGCAACACTCTGCCAAAGCACCTGCTTCTGAGCACCATTCCTTCCCTTCCTGAGCATCTCGTGCCCAAGGCCATGCTGTCTGCAGCTCCTGCAGCAGCTCCCTAAGGCACACACTGTGTGTGGATATGTCCTGACATCTCCTCTTCCTCCACTTCTAGATTTATGCAAGTCCCTTCTCTCATATTTTCTCACACTGCTCCTCCTTTCAGCCACTGAAACAGCAGAGTGAGAGATTTTTTGAACTCTGGCTGAACTGATGGGATCTTTTAATAATAATCCACATTTCCGCAATTAGTTCTTAGAGTTTTTTTAATCTAATTTTATTTATTTTTAACAGGCGCTGCTCCTAGATTTACTGAGCTGAGTGCAATTGCTTAGCCTCATTATTCTGTTGCAATAGGTCTGCTGGCAAGTTTATTAAGCAATAAGAGATGAAAGGCAGCAAGTTTCTGGGTGGTTGTAGTGTGTGTTGTGTAGTGTTGATAAGGCACAAGGTCGCAGGCTCACAACTTTAATCACTAGAGAAAAATACCCTGGAGAGACAGGATCTTACTGGTATAATGTCATGGAAGTGAGTCATGAAAAAGGAACTGCTATCAAAACTACCCATTCCTCTTTGCCTGGAGAAACTGATGCTTGGGAGAGATCATTTGTAGAATTGCTCTATGTCACATCTCTGGCCACCTTCTCCTCATGGGTTATGGGCCAGGTGTGAACCGGAAATGGAAATCCCCCAAGCCAGCTCCTTTCTATATCTGCTAGCCAGACAGAGCTCTGGTTTTGTTGTTGAAATTCATGCTGAGGGGCTTCCTCTCCATGCAGAAACCCTGGAAAATTCTCTGTGTGCAGGGGACTGGTCAGATCTTGTGGAGCCTTTCATTCATTCTTTCACTATCCTTATGTACTGGTGTGAAAGCAAACTTCCGGATTTTTGCTCATGTGTCTACTTTGTCACTGGTCATCACTGTGATGTTTGGCAATTCATGTCATGGGACCAGTTTCCCATCCTTACACACACCCTGTATATCTGGGCTAACAGTACATCGTAACAAAATCCAGTAATTCCAGGGTGAAGTAACAAATTTTGGAGGATTAGAGACGTATCCTTTAAAAATGCTAAGTGATAATATTGTCTCCCTGTGGAGGCTGTTAGGAATTGTAACATGACATCTGAGGGAAAACTACCATTATAGAAACACAGAGAAGCCAGATGGGCAAGTGATCCACACAGCTTATGTCAAGAAAACAGGAAGCATCTGTCTCTGTGGGGAATGGAAGAAATAATTAATGGATCCATGTACAGCCTGGGAGATTGATAGCTGTAATTTAGCAGTGGCTGTTCAGCACTTCTAGCAGCAATGACAAAGTGGCCTGCAGTGTTACCTGTTTCTCAATCAATCTCTTGATCACAGTGTGGAAGGGGGCTGGAGTTACCCTCTGAAGAGAGAGATCTTATAAAATTAAGCAGCAATGAAATACAACCATATGGGATACCATATGTGAGGACAACATCTGCAAAGGGCTTCATCTTTTCTTTCTCATATTTTTCCACTTTCCATCTTATTGAATTGTAAAGGGTTATTATATTAATATGTAGATCAGCTTCACAGCCATAGCTGAAAAGCCTGCTACTGTGAATCAAACTCCTGTGGCAGGGAAACCCGAGCAGCAGAGTCCCATGGTGATGCCAGAGAAGCAGAGGATTGCTGATTTAATGCTGCAGTGTGCAAAGGCTGGGCCTGTTGCAGGGGATGGAGGCTGCTGGGGAGCTGTGCATTACATGGTTCAGTGTTGTGGGTGTAAATTTCTGGCATTACAGGGCACTGTAAAGTCAAAGTGCCCATCCTCATTTTGTAGTTCTCCATCAGATGACTGGAATAGTCTGAGCCTTTTGTAGGTTGAGTGATGTGACAAGGGTTAAAGTGCTCAAAAGCTTGTCTGTTACTCCAGCCCTACATCCCAAAAATTTAGTGTGAGGGATCACCTCTGACTGCTGGTGTTGCCAGGTCTGTCCAACACCCTGCAGTGCACCAAGCCACCTGCAGCATGCTGCTTGCTCAGGAAACTGAGCTCTCAGAAGTTTTCTCCACCTGGGCTGTGAGAGGAAGCAGGATATGGCACAGCTGGGCATCAGAAATAAGGAGCTGCAGCTCTGTTACTGATCCTGGTTCCCTGTGGCAGAGACCTCAGGGAGTTTCCAGTGATTCAATGAAGAGATGAAGAGCAGGAAGATGAGAGGGCATCTCCAGGAGGGAAGAACCCAATGTCATGGACACCAATCCCTGGTCCTCAGCTGAGGATATGTTATGCATAGGTATTCACTGGTATAAGTGCAAGGTAGTCCTGAAGTTGTGACTGGTTCAGACACAACTTAAAAGCCTTGCTGAGGAGTAGCTGTACAGTCTCCAAAATCCAACACCTGTGCTGCAATCCTTGGAGCTGACTTTGCATCTGGAGAAAATATTTAAATGATGTTCCCAGGGGACTGAGAGGGAGCTGGGCCTGTCCATCTATGAGCTCTGCTTCCTGATGTGGCAAGTGAGTTATGTCTGACAGGTACCATCAGGTTATATCCTTTTCTGTGTGTCTAAGTCAGCAAATGGAGGGCCTTGCCTTTCACCTGACATGGCCCCAGTTTTGAAATCTAGTGTTGGAGAGAGACTTATTTTAAGGACAGAAAATTGTGGTTTACTGTTTTATAAGTCTGATTCTGTTTATAGCCCTTTTCTTGTTCTGTTCAACTTAGTGAAACAGATTTTCATCCAGAGTAAATAATGTAACTGTTCCCTCCAGTGGAACTGTGATGATTCACACCAGCTTGAGCTTGGTTCCACTAACCTTAACTCCTCAATGCAATCAACTCTAACATAATTGCATTCTCATACCCATGTTTCACACCTTTGAGACTTCTGCAGGAATTTTATATAACCTGGGATAAGTTCAAACCTGATAAAACTTTTTTAAGGTCACCCTGCATCTGCTGGGGATGGAGGTGATTGGGATTTGACACAGCTTTATTTCCATATGATTCAAACTTCCTGAGTGTGTAGGGTTTTTGGTAGTACAGCAGGTACCTGATGGCTCTTTGCTTCAGGGGCCCTGGTGGCACTGGTGGCTTAATGGGGTGCCCAGGCTTTGGCACCATTGCCCCAATGAGGAGCCCATCAGGAGGGCTTGGGGTGTTGCTCTCTGGCTGAGCTGCACTGGAGACAGCCAGGTGGAAGGCAGTTTGCAGACAGTGGAAGGCAAGTTGGAAACAACCCAGCACCTGCATCTTTTCCTTTGGTGTAATGCTTTGGTGCTGTGGTTAAACTGCAAGGATTTCTGGGCAGGGGTTGTGCAGAACTGTGGTCATTCCCCCTGTGGTGATCAGAGTAAGGCAGCTGGAGCTGACAGAGGGTGATGGGGAACCCCAGTGTTTCCTGGTGAGGGTTGAACCGCACTGATCAGTTCCTTTTCACTGAATGTCCGGATTCAACAGATGAGAAGGGATATGAAAGAAGGAGGGAGTGAATGGACATTATGGCAGTGGATATTTCCTTGCCTTTTCACCTGGTTCCTTCATCCACCTCAAGGTCCATTTGTTCATCACACAGCCCTTGAAATTAACGCTCTCTCTTGCCACATCCTTTCCCTGATGGCTTTGTTGTACAGTGAGGATGTACAATGAATCTTTCCGTGGCTGCTGCAGTGACTCTGGCCAAAGAATTGGAGTGGGCAAGAAAGAGGCAATGAGCCACAGTAAATTGAGATTGTGATGTACTACAGAGCTCCCTTCTTTAAACGTCCTCCCTTCACTGAGGAAGGCCAAGTGGTTTGGTGATGGATTTCATGGAAAGGGACACCTGAGAGGAACAGCTATTTGAGAAGAGAGGTGTGCTTTATGGAGAGATGATGTTTTTGTTTAAGCTTGCTTGGATGTCAAGATGACAGCTGTGTAGAGATTGTGTGGACAAATGAAGTGAGAGCTAATGCTCAGCAAGAGCAGTGCAGGCTTCCCAGGGGGTATGGGTTTGCAGAACTACATGAAATCAGATTTCAGAGATCAGCCATGCTGAAAAAGTATTGACTGAAGATAAAACGCAGGTACTTACCTGCTTGTTTTCTGCAGTGCTTTATTGCTCACTTTTGTTTGGTTTTGCACTGAGTAAAGGGATCTTTGTATTCTCTCTCAGTCAGGTCTACCCTTTGCAGGCCTACAGAGGTCATCACTCTTTCCCTATACAGGAAAGGCTGAATTACACAGGAGAATGCAAGGCTTTATTTTCTGAGTGTGCCAACAAACAACATTTGTCACGATTTGGCCATATCTGCTGTGGACTGATGTGACTCCCTTCATCTCTTGAAGGATTTTTTTCCCACATTTTCCATTATGGGGTGAGAGAAGAAATGAGGCCAAAGAAATGATGTGACCAAGTATTGCCTGCTGTACTGCCTCTGGCAGTGTAGGGGGATCATCTGGTTCCTCAGCCACATTCCTGACCATGGACAGATGCTGCAAAGGGAGCTTTTTCTGTGAGGGGCAGACTCTTCTGTGCCATGGAGGTTCTGAAGGTTTAAGTTGATTTAAATGAAAATCCAAAGGTCAGGAATTTTCCAGAGGACCCCAGGGTGATCTTCTGAGGAACCTTTCCTGTGTCATGGATGACCACAGGCATGTGGAGACTGTGGCTGTTTAGCCATGGACCACTAAGCTGGCAGAGGCTTACAATGTGAGATCTGCTGGTGTCATTCCCACCTGGGAGAAGGCAAAGTGATGGCTTAGAGTGGTATCAGCAAAATCCTGTCATTGGTGGGAAAGCTGGGGGGGGGCTTGAGGTCTTTTCACCATCTTCCCTGTGCTACTTGGCTCTCCTTTCCCTGGAACCAAAAAAGTGCTCATGAGGACTGCACCACAGGGCAGAGTCTTGCTTTGTGCAGGGAGGAAGGGGGGAGGTCTCTATGGCAGCCTGGACCATGAGACTTACCTCATCAGGGTTGCCTCACAGTAAAAGCTGCAGGGCTCTGGTTATCCTAGTAGACTGCTAATCCCTGACATGCTCACCTGGAAGTGCAAGATTCAGCTTGTGTTTCTACAGTTTTTGATACCCTCTAAATCCCCTCAGAGCTGAAAATAAGAGGATCATGAGTCCATTTCCCTTGAAGTCAAAGGAAAACTCCTGCTGACCCCAGTAATTACAGATCAGGTACTTCTTTGTTCTGCCCCTGAATCAGGCCTTCCGTCTGTTTTTCCATAAAAAGCATCAACTACCTCAGAAAATCCTATCCCCACTCTTGGCAGCTGGGGTCGTGCAGGACTCATTAAAGAAAGTAAATATAGGATGTGGGCATGCCTGGCAGTGACAGCTTTCTTGTGGTGCCAGCAGGCCCTCTGCCAGGTAATGCTGAACTCCCGGTGAGAGGTTCTCAGAGCACCTTTGGGATGTGTACAGAAGAGTTCTGTGGTGAGATGAAATATTTAAAACCACTTTGGGTTGAAGTGAGGTGGGAGAGCAGCAGCCTCTTTAATCTGTGCACAGCTTTAAGACTGCATGTGAATCATTGATGAGGAGGGAAGAGTGTTTCTAAAGCTCTGGCAGGTCATTAAGCCTGGTGATGGACTCATTAAACAGGGAGCTGCATGGAAAGCTCTGGACAAAAGTACTGGAGTATTTCACATCTATTGCCCTGTGGAGTGCCAGCACTTTTTACCTATGACTTTCAGGGTATTGTTGCAGGGTATTTTATTAAGAAAGGCAAATGTCTTAGGTCAGTGGATCATGTTACATAACAGAAAAATGTGCAGAAAGCTTTTTGATCTGTGAGGCAAAAACATAAGAATACCCAATAGCTGGAATTCAGGACTCATGGTGTTTCTAAACATCTGATTGTATTGCATAGGGGGATTGGGTGAATCACCAATGCCAAATCTTTTATCTAGGACTTAATTGGGCTGGGGAAGGTGGGGGAGTGTTGCAGTGTTAGTGTTCCCATGGCTTCAGTGGAAGAGAAGTAGAAAATGATGCTTTGTCAAGTGGTGTCCTCAAATCCATGTGTGTTCACAGTTTCTGCTGGCCTCAGTGCTATTTGACCTCCACTGTGCCTGCTGATCTGTGCCTCAGGCTTGCACTGACCCACCTGCAAAGACTGTGCATGCTGTTCAATGGTTTGGATAATTTTCTAGCTGTGGCAATGACAAATGCAGTGTCACATGATCTCTTCAAATGGTTTGAATTTTGTCCTCTTCGGAGAGAATTTTGCTTTTCAGCAAAACTGTGGTGAAGTGTTGGCCATAGACCTGAGTAAACCTGGCCTTGCTTACAGGCCCTGTACTTAATTTCTGATTGTTAAGTACACAGACCTAGATACTTGGATGCATTGCCCTCTTGGCTTTGGCTAGGTTTGCAGGATTTGAACAACATCCCTGATTGCTGTACATTTACATAGCTGTGCTCCAAAGCACTGTGCAAATGTCACACAGAGGAGATGATATCTGCCTTCCTCAGGGGGATGGACATTGTCCCTCAGCTGGCAAGCAATCAGCAAGTGACCTTTTCTGCAGAAAGCTGCAGCTGTCTGCCCTTGCTTCTGTGGCCCTCAGGAGAGAGTGGGAACAGCTTCAAAGGAAAATAACCTTCAAATTTGCAATGGGGAGGAGGAGCAAGAGGTTAGCAATGTGGAGGATGCTTCTGGATGGAGAGCTCTGAGTTCCTCTTCCTCTTCCCTCTGTCTCTTGGTCTGGAGGAGAATGAAGGGAGCTGGAGGCAGCTTAGAGGAAAGACTTGTCTGTCGTGGCAGAGGTGTGGGGATTTCTCACTCAGCTGCGGCCTTAAGGCTCAGGTAAGGTCATGGATTGCTTGAAGCCATGGGTGGTGGCAGGGTGGTGAAAGAGCTCCATTCCCCTTGCTGGCTGTGGTAGCTACATCTTGATGTTTATAGCTTCTTCTTAAACTTATGCTGGGACATCTTACTTCTAAATGCAATTGCTTCTGGCAGTGTGGAGAGCTGATGCTACTTAATATTGCTTAGGAATTCAGAAGAGGAAGTGGAAAAGAATTGAATATGAAGCTCTGCTGCTGCTGCACATAAAGTTATCAAAGATGCTCTAGTTTTGTTCTCAACTAAACAGTAATTGAGTTGTTCCTGTTCCTTTTGCTTTTTCTTTTTTGTTCATTGCTTGAAACAAATAACCTCACCCTTAAATGAGCTATTTCCAGAAATCCTGTAAGCACTGTGCTCATTGGAGGTGGGAAGAGGAGTATGTGTGAGGGTTTGGGAATGCTCAATTGGGTATAAGAAGTGCAGTGGGAAAGAACAAATGAATTCTGACACTGTAAGTGAAGATTAAGCAGTGAAGAGAGTGCAGCTTCAGCTGGCAGTCATTGCATGAACAGCTTGGATATTTCAATAATCAGTTTAAAGTTGAGTTTATCAGGCTCTTCAAGGTGTGTGGTTGTAGCTCAAAGCCATTGAAAGTCGAGAGAGATTATGACGGTGTGGAGCAGAAATGCATTAATGAGCTCTCTTCCATCCGTGAGAGGAGGAGACAGAGCTGGTGTTGTCAGGAGAGTTTTCTGTTGCTTGTGATCCTTAACTCCTGTTCTCTACTAGGAGCAGAGAATGTTGTTTATCTGTAGAAGGCTCAGACACCACCTGAAGCTGAACCACCTCTGGACTCTCCTAGCAGTCTGTGGCTCCCCAGTCCCATGAAAACATCTATTTTCTTTCCCCTCCAGCTGAACAAAGTGGCCTGCAGTGGATAGACAGAGACAAGAGCTCATCCTTGCCTAGGTGTGCTGTGGCTGGTGAATGTCAATCCCCCTTAAGTCAGTGGGGCTGCAGGGAATGGCCCATGTGGCTGTGCTGTCCTGGCCATCAGATAGAAATCTGCACAAGCTTCTTGTTAAGTGGGGCTGGACTACTGTGTAGTGTATTTTGCAGTATTTCTACTTGGGCAAGTCCATAGGCAATTGCCTTGAGAAGAGCTGTCTCCCTTGGGAATCTCTGCCTGGGGATACCCAGAGGCTGTGCTGTCTGTGGCACTCCTCTGCTTGTAATTACAGGCAGCAACTCCATTAGATGCTGCACTAAGAAATTAATCTTTATTTCCTGCTTAATCAAAAACATCTTGTTAGAACAGTTTGTTCCATTTTGGGGCTCCGTGGTGTGTGATCCCTCTGTGACTTCCAGCCCTCAGACTGGAAGGGATTCTGTCCCTTCTGATTTCTCCAGTGTGTAGCCAGCCTTCAGCTGAGATTTTTGGCATCTAGCAAAGGGCAGCCTCGACCCTGAGCACAGTCAGCTGTCCCACAGGCAATTACTGCAGCTGCTCTCCATTTCAGCCCATGGGAGGTTGAGACTTGACCTAGAGGGAGGAGTTGTGCTGTGAGATCCAAACCTCAGCCATGGCTGGATGCAGTAATGGTGTCAATATGGGATGTGCTTGCTTGGGAGTGTCTTTGGTGTTTGTGCTTGCCTTTTTACTCTCTACCAGAGGTTGGCCTGATCCTTCTGCTAGGCAGGTAAAGGTGCATTTGAAGAACAGCTCTTACTGAGAGAGAAGTGAACAGCCAGCCAATCTTCCATCCTCCTGTCTCATGAAAGGAGAAGATTATCTGTGTTATATTTCCCCTCTGGAATTACTTCGGTGCGCTTGATATTATTCTATTATCATCTGTGTCTTTTTGTCTTAGTGCTTTCAGCAGATCAATGTAGCTGTCTGTTTTCAAATCCAGTGGGACAGCAGAACACAGAGACAGGTGGAAGGGAAGTTCAAGGGGGAAAAAAGTCCCTAAAGAAACGACCATTTTTTCCTGAATCTAAAGGTCTGGGAAAAAATGCATTTGAAAATAATGAAATTACTCAATATAGTTTACAGGGCTAAAGGATAAGGAAGGATTCATGTGCACTCGCTGAATGTGTGCTGGGAAATGGCCTACAAAAGGTTGCTGAGAGCAGCGACATAAAATTAAGAAAGAGGGAAACTGTAAGCTGGAAAGAATAGAAATTGTCCTGATGAGGGAGATTTAACAGTTTCTAACATATTTAACAAGATGTGGGTGATTTCCTCAAGGGAGTGGATAAACTCTCCATTGCTGGTTGTTTTTTTTTTTATTAAAGTAAACTGGACAAAACAGTAAGAAATATGTCAATTTGATGGATTAATGACCTAATTGGTCCTTTGGTTTCCTTCCATCTCTCATGCCTACTGTTCCGTGAGCAGCAGATTCTAGTCATTAGGAATAAACTAGGTGAAAGGAATATGTTCCTGGAAATACTCATTTACTTTCAATGAATTGGTCTTTTTCCAGACCTTTTGGTCATGATAAGGCTTTGGTGCTGTAGGACATAGAATGGGTGTAGGGCTCAGAGGCTGCCAAACTAAAACTTGCTTTTTGCTTTCTCTATAAGGCCTTGAATGGTTTCTGTCTCTTGGATAGGATATTTTTCTGAAACCTGACTGTTCTTTCAAAGCTATGGCAATTCACTGTCTCTTCTACATCTGTAGGTTGGTCTGTGCCACCTTGCCCTCTCTGCAGGCTCCCTGGGGCTTTTCCAGGGCACAAATAGGCAGACAGATGGTTTTTGCACAACATCTCATGGGTCTGGGCTATCTGGCAAGGCAAACCAGATGGGAAGTTTTGAAAACATCCTTTTCCCTTGCCTATGTGTTTTCCACCTTCCAGGTTTCCTGTGCTGCCAAACTTCCCAAATATCCCACGCAGAAATCAGATACATGATTAGGGGAAGAAGGAGGAGGGCATAATGGCTGTATTTTGGTGTTCTTGGTTCCTGGAAAGTTCTTCCTGTGCATTGGAGGAAACTTCAGGATGGTCAAGATACTCGAGAGGCCAGAACCTGCTGGTTCATTGAGAGAACATCAGGGTGGTTGGGGGGTAAGCACAGCAAGACACACAGCTGTGACTTCTACCTATCTCATTTCATCCCAATAACAATGAAGATATATTTCTTTTCCTTCCCATCCTCCTTGACTGTTTACTCTTTCCTTTATCTTTTTATTTACCATTTAGGATATGTGACCCATGGCTACATCCACTGTGCTGCTACACTCAGGATTTCAAGTACTGAGAATACTGTCTTGCTCTAGCTTCCTTGTCATCTCTTTCCCTTTGTACATCTGCTGGTAAAACAACCTGGCAATAGATGAAACTTTAAATACATTAGGCATTCATTTACATTTGAAGAGGGAAATAAAATATGCATGACTCACCATAATTCAGATTCACAGACTGTTTCCAGATTATGTTTCTGCAATCAAAATTTGACTTTTTAAAACAGTTTTAATGATTGTAGGTGGTGGTAATTTTTTTCTTTTTTTTTTTTTTTGAGATTTAAATGGTGGAGTTCTCAGGGCATTCAGTGAACACTTCCTCATTTGATAGAGGTGATCTCTGGAATTCATTATTTCTTTTCAGAGTCTTCCGGTCTGGTAAACTGTGAGCATCATCAGTCCCTCTAACCTTGGGTGGGGTTGCACAGACTGAGCCTTGGTTGGAATTGGTCCCAGTATTTTTTATGTTCCTAAACTCAGCTCAGTTGTAGCTTTTCTTTTATCTTATTTTCAATGGCTTCCTTTCTCAGGCTGTGTACAGGTGTCTGTTCCCTTGGAATGCAGACTGCATTTACTGCTTTTAAATTGGCCAAAACAACCTTGACAAACAACACTTGAAGCTGCAGCTCCTATAACCCATTATGTTTTATCTTTCATTATTTCAGTGTTTACATTATTTGGTGCTGTTCAGTATTACCCAATTGTAAATTACCAGAAAGGAATTGCAGTGGAGTGGAACCACTGATCCTCTGTCTATAGTTCAGGCTAATCTTAAAATTATTGGTTTAAGAGCACAAATGTTATTCTGAAAGGAGATTTCTGCAGGCTGTATCCTTGGCTTTCTCAGTGCAATGCAGGATTTCTGCATGTAGGGAAGGGATGTGATTGCACATATGAAGACTAGTCCAGATCCTGGACTCCTTTGAGAGAAGCAGTAGTGAAGTTTTTAGGTAGTGAAGACTTGTGCTGGAGGGAGATGAAACTGGTGAAGGAATGATCTGTTAATATCAAATGTCAGAAGATTAGAAAAATAATTGTCTTCTGAAAACACTTGGAGGGGAATGGCCACTGTGCTGTGTCTGTTTCCTTTGGCTACTTGCACTTAATAAATGCCCTTGGAATAACAGCTCTGCCACTGAAGTGAGTTGTGCACCATGCTGGTTGGTTTTGTGTGCTCTGTGGACAAAGAATGAAAATGCTAATGCATGATTTATGTGTGAAGCCAGCACAGCTACATTACCTGGCTGAGCTGTACAGTGCACCTGTGGAATAGAGACTGCATCTCCCCAGGGACCAGTGCTTCTCACCCTGGCCCCTCTGCTTTACTGAGGTGGTTCCAGCTGCTCCTTCTGGAAGGGAAAGCATCCTGTGTGCTGCTTTCTGTGATGCTTGAGAAGAGGGAGGAAAAACTCCCTGTGCTCAGCTGCTGCCCAACAGCCAGGATGCAGCATTATTAGCCATGGGGTCCCTGAGCTGAATGTACCTGCTGAACTGGGAATCCAGGAAGGTGACAGAAACAGCCTCTCTAGGCAATTTTATATCAGTCATTTTCTCAATAATGTCAGTGGCAATTTTGGACTTCATGTTTTCTTTTAGAAGCTTATACCATGTTTGTGGGTTTCCCTTCTGGGTTCTGCTGAGGCCTCACTGAGCAGGGATGGGGAAGAGGAGATGTAAAGAGGCTAAATCAGAACTGTGAGACTAAGAGAGTTGGGACAGTTTGACTTGGAAGTCGGATCATTTTTCTTTTTGTGGCTTTTGTGTTGTGGTCTTCTCAACAGCAGCCAAAGGCTGATCTTTTATGCTAGAGCTGGACTTCATTCTGAGCTTTCTACTGCTTCTGGTTCTGTGTGTGGGTGCTGCCTCTTAGAAATGCTTCTGGGGCATGGCCAGCTATGGGCTGAGTCTCCAAGCTGTGTAGGTTTGTGGTGTGGGGGCATGAGATACAAGCAAATGGTGTGAGAACCATATGGATAATGGCTATTTATTAATATTCCCTATTCTCTGGCTGGCAAACACAACAGCTGGACTGCCCTAGACAGAAATTCAAATGACTTATTGGAATGGAGACATTCACTTGTTCTGTGAAGATTTTGTACAAGGCACATCTCCTGCAAGGGCATGCTGTTTTCCACAGATCTTTATCCCTTGGAGTTTTATTGCTATTGTTGATTCACGTGAGACTTAGGAAAGCCATGTGTAACCCAGCAGGTGGTTGTCAACTTTATCATGCTGGAAAGGTGTGTCAGCAGGATAAAAGTCAAGAATTATCTTCTCTATTGATTTAATGTTACCTCTATTCAGCAGAGTGCACAGCTAAATGCAGACATACAGCTCTTCTTGGCTGTGTGGTCCTTCTCTCCTCTAACATGGCTGATTGTGAATAGGAATATAAATGCTGACTGCCAGGGTGCTTCCTCTTTTGAACCTGTGCCACTGTGTCATGTTCTTAAAAGTTCTTTTGTGTCTCAGTTAGAAATCCCAGCTGTGGGAGTTCAGTTCACCTGTAGATGAAGAGATTGCAGGAGAAGGGAGTAGCTACAAAATGTCCTTTTTTTTTGTGTAGTGAGATGTTCTCTGCTGTGCCCACTCACCAGCCAGGGTTAAGTGGTAGACTTGCTCCCAGCTGAGCTGAAATGGGACAGGACTACACAGAGCTTTTTAAAAAAATACATGATCTTGGTATCAGTGTTGGGATGTCATGTTTTGAAGCTGCTCTGTTTTATTTCCTAATGCCCTTATGATGTCTGTCCCTGCAAAAGTGCTGTGGTGTGTTTGTAAGTAGCATGGTGCTTTTCATGATCTTAAGTGTGCCCATTAAAACTAAAAAAAGGCCATATTGAAAATCCATTTTCTCCTTGCAGGTCTTGAGCAATTTTGTAAGATATAATAAGATGAGCAATCTGGTTCTGGCAGTGAAAAGAACAGATGCCAAGCTATAATTTCCCTTACCAGAAAATGCTGTGGAGTCACTTTGAGTTGAAGAAAGAAGAATCTGTGTTATTAATAGAGGACAGTTAAAACTTGGAGTCCTGGGAGCACACACTTCATCTGGTCTGTGCCATATGGAGGATGGTGGGCAGGGACACATCCTGGTCAGCCAGGAGAGAGATTACAACATCTTGGAGTGTAAGAGGTTGTCTGTACCTTGACTTAGCAGCAGAAACTGCTGGGTAACACATCTGATAACACCAAGGGGTTGTGTTTCTTACAGTAGGAACTGTTTCTGTATTTTTTGAAGGCCAGCCTCCATGGAAAATGGCAGAGCAAAGCTGGCATTACCCAATTGCACTGATCTGGTAACCGTGGGGCCCTTTTCACACTTCTCAGATGAACAGATTCAAGGAATTGGCAAAAAAAAAAGTCTTCAGAATGCTGAAATTTGCCTCTGTGAATATGTACTTTTTCTTATCTCCAGAAATATGCTGGGTGCAGCATTATCCCCACCTCCTTGCCAAGGTCAGACACCAACAACCTTCTGGAACAATACATCTGCCCACTTATTCCATGGTTACAGATGTGAAGCACTGGTGGTTGGTGCCGAGTCACGGGGGTAAATTCACACCTGAATTTACTGTATTTTAATATCCCTGGCCTAGCAAGCCCTAACTTGTTTAAGCAGTTTGCAACTTGTTCCTTATTCTGTCCTCTTCTTATTATGATGGTGTTAAGTGTTGGGTCACAACTAACCTGTTTTTCTGCAGGCTGTCACAGAAATAACATTGCACTCTCAGCATCATCAGATTTGTTCATCTCCATTAACTGATGGGCTTATGTTTTTCTTTCCTCTCTTCTTTTAATTTATTTATAGAGCCTCCTTTGTTGCCTTTATGTCCTTGTTAGTTGTAATTCAACTTGTTCCTTAGCCCTTCTGATTTATCCCTGCATGCTTATGCTAGTCCTTTATACTTGGAGTTGCTTGTCCTTGTTCCCACTTTCTATACAGTTGCTTTTTGATTGTTCAGCCTTTAAAGTGCTCCTGATGTAACCACATTGGTTTCAAGCTATGTTCACTAGCTTTGCTCTGTACCAGGATAGGCTGCTATTGTGCTTTTTGTTCAGTCCCTTTGAGCACTACCAGATCCTCTCCATTCCTCCCTACCTTAGATTATCTTCCCAAGAGACCATCCCTCACAGTTCTGAATGTGTTCAAGTCTTATGAGTTTTTTTTTAAGTCCACTGTCCTCATTCTCCTGGACTCTTTCCCCTCCTCTGCTGTCTTATGATCGCTTTCATCTGCATTGCTTTCCACCTTTCAGTCCTTAACAGTTTCTCCTTATTGGAATAGAATCTAAATTCCCATTACTTACTACAGTTTACCTCAGCTTTTAAAACAAAGACTCATCACCATCACAAAGAACCTAGACTCTCTGTTTCATACTGTGCTGTTTTCAGTAACCAATGTCCTCCAGAGAAGGTGATACTTCTGCTATTTACCCAGAAAAGGCTCATCCACTTGCTTCTCTCTGGATAATTCTCTTCTTCCCACTTTTTCTTGAGCAAGAGATCTGGAAAAGGATCTGACATTTTCCTTGTTTCAAGCAAGCATTGCTGCCACAAAGTGCAGCACCCCTTCCCTTTTCCTACTGTTATTCCCCCAAATATGTGCATTATTAGCTTCCTTTTCTTTTTCTGTGTTCTTATTTCTTGTAACATCATTTGAAGTAGGAAAAAAATTCCAAAGTTAGAGACCAAGTAAGTAAAATCAGAATATGAACCTTTATAATCTCAACCAGAAATTGATTTTTCCTTCACAGTGGGATGTGAGCTACTGTGAAACATCTCTGCTCATTATTGGGATCCAATACAAAAGCTGGTAAACTAAAGCTGGTGTATTATAGCTTTGCTTTAAATGCTGTCTGGCCCTCTCCTTAACAGGCTGTATCAGATAATGTATTTATTGTGCCATTTGAGGCCTCTCCTCTGGTACTACTTACAAATGATAGGATGAGAAGAAGCTGCCTTATGTTGCACCAGGTGAAGTTTAGATTGGATAATAGGAAAAATTTCTTCACAGAAAGGGTATGGAGCACTGGAAAAGGCTGCCCAGGAAACTGCTTCACCAGTTTGAGGTATTTGGAAGACATACCAAAGGTGATGTGGTGCTTTGGGATGTGGTTTGGTGGTGGTCTTGACAGTGTTAGTTTTATACTTAAAGGTCTTTTCCAGCCTAAATGGTTCTGTGCTTCAACTTGTTTCTTCAGGGCAGAATTACCTGGCCAGCTGACTCTGGGAATCAAGAGGCCACATGAATTCTCATTTGTCTGTCCTTACAGGATCTGCAGTCTGGCCTCTCATGGCTTTCTGTTAAAATGGTCACTCCCTTTCCCAGAGAAGGTGTGACAAGGGTGCCACTGATCTAATAGCAAGAACAGATAAATGTGGATGTGTAAGGGGACAAACATTTTCAGTAGAACTGATGCATAGTTAAGTGAAGAACCAGTACAGATGCAGAACAATAGTTTTTATGGGACTTACAACCCTCTGCAGTATTTGATATATCCCTAAGTGCTGTCTGCCATCACTGGACCTATTAGCTTGATCCCATTACTTTTGAAAGCCACTTCTTTTTTTCTTTTTTTTTCTTTTTTTCCCCCTGAATTCTTAGGCTGGAAGTATTAACTCATTATATCAGATGGTGCTTCAGTCTTGCTGATTTAGGATGGTTTCCAAGAGGTTGTTTGCCTAAGGTGAGAAAGATTCTATTATAAGAAGCTTAAGAGATCATTTGCCTTTCATGTGAGTGGATTGATTCAGCTACTGCAGATCACAGATGGGCAAATGATTTGACTACCAGCTGAGCTGGGATAGGAGTGGTAGGTTCAAGTTTCTACTCTGCTCTAGAGTTAATCCATTGCCAAAATCAGAGGTGTTCAGAAGCCTCTGAAGAGGAGTTAGAGATGCAAGTGTTTGATTCAGATACCACAATCTCTGAAGTCCACTCTTGTTTGAGGCCATATGTAAATACCTTTCTCTTGTGTCTGGAGCCTGGACACTTTAAATGTTCTTTAGTAATAAATGGCTGGGACACAGTTTGTCTAGAGAAGAAAACTCATGTGAGGCACAAGTTATCAACTAACAGAATAAATTAGCCTCCCACTCATGTGAATGCCCTCTTCCAGTCATAAAGTAGCCTTAGGTTGGAGGAATGAGTGGTGGGGCTTTGAAACTTCCAGCACAATGATATCCATTTGGGAATGTAAGGAACGCTAATTCCTGTGTGCTGCCTCCATGCCCCATGCTAATCTGTCTCATCTTTCCTGAGCATTGTCATGATGAAATGACCCACAGTTAAGTCTCTTGGGCAATTATGTGAGCACAATCCTAAGGGCAAGGTTTCTTTCACAAACACCAATGGCAACAAATGCAAAACCTGTTCTCCACAACTGTAACTGCTGTCAGTGTTTCCCATCTCTGGCAGCATTCCTGCCTGAAGTCTCATTCTGTCCAGCTGTGCTATTCAACCATCTGTGCCAAGTTTCAAAGAATTCTTTGCATCCTGCCATATCTGTTTGTCTTTTCCACACAGACATATTTTGAGTCTTGGGCTCTGTCTCACAGGGACATCCCAGTGGTGCTGCATCCCAAGGCAGACAACTGCAGCAGTGGGTTGTGTAGATGTTGAGCTGAAGAGCAAGGCCTGTATATTGGACTGTTCCCAGGGAAAAATGAGCAGTGAATTCATCTTCATATTGCCTTTTGCACCTTGGTAGATTTTCACCTACACATGAACAGACATTGAGCTCTGAAGGAAATAATTTGTTGCAGTAACAGATGATTATTGGGGAGCCCTGTATCATCACATGAAGTATAAGCCTGCTTCTGTGTGCAACAGGATAACCATCTGTCCTGGGGTCTTTAAGCTCTAGACCTGACAGCACAAGGACGAAAACAGAAAAGCCTTCCTGTTAGAGCACAGGGATCAGAGGAGGCCTGTGTAATTACTAGCCATTAAATAAAGTATGCCCCTAAGTCTTCAAATGGCAAGGCACATGTGTAATTAGCTGATAAATAGCAAATGAATAATTAGCCAGAAGTAAAAGCCGAAGGAGCAGAGGGATGCTATTCACCTTCCCTTTCTTTTTGCAGGGAAGAGCACTGTGTGCATTGCTTACTTCAGTGAAAAGTTGGTTATTGGGTGAGATGGCACAAGGACTGTCAGAACTGGGAGACAGCACTTCACAGGGTGTCTGGCCCCCAGGATTTGCTGTCGTATGAACCACTGGTGGTATTTATATAATTTGGAGATGAATGGTGATCATACCCTCTGTTACATCATTTGGTTATGTTTGTGCACAGTCTGAGGGATGTGGAACAGAAGCTGCTGCTGAAGTACCTGGCAGTTGTTCCACCCATGGAAATTATCAGCCTCAGGGTGTTTGTAGGACTGGATTTTGGGTCCAGATCTGTAGGATTGAGGCTAGATTTCCAGCTGCCTGGTGCTGGTGCAATGCTGATGATACAAGGATTGCTCAAACATCCTGACTTAAACCCCTTGTAATGATGGCAAGGAATGGGTCCTCATTCAGGTCACTGTGCTGAGCTACAGCACATCAGCTGAGCTGCAGTGACTGTCCTTGACTGCTGGGTAAAAAAAATAATAAAAAAGCTATTCATTTTAATCTCCTTTCTTTGCAGTCTAAACTCTGCTAGATAATCTCACCCATTTTGTGATGAGTTTCCATGGATGTTTATAGTACTTCAGAAATGTCATCAATCAGATGCCTGTATGAGCTTGTCCTATTTTCATAATTACTGAATCTTTAAAAATAGTTTCCCTTTAGACAGATCAATATTTCTAGATTTGACAAAAGTTGGAATGAAACTAATAGAATCAGATTTGAGAGCTGAAATCAGATTTCTTTCAACTAACTCCCCAAATAGGGAATTTTCATGTCAAAGGATGCATTGAAAGGTGTATTGATTGTTCTGAGTGCTTGAAAACCCCACCACGTTTAGTAAGGTAACTCTGGGTCTAAGAGTCTGAAGCAGACTCATTGCACTGTGTTCAAGAGATGGGCTGTTGAATGGAATTACTTTTTGCTTGCAGTATGTTACTCAGCCTTTAGATGTCTCCTGCTGCTGAAATCAGTTTGGAAAGGGCACTCTGTGGTTATCAAGGGAAAGGGAATATAAGTTTTGCTGAAGCCCCTTTCTGTTACCTTTAATGGGTGACGTTACATGTGACATTCTTTTTGAGAAAATATCTAATTGCATGCACCATAGCAGATAAAAAGGGTGGGTAGTGATGCTTATATCTCCCAAATCAGTTTATGCATTTCTTCCCAAAGCAGCTTTTTTCAACTCTGAAGCTTATGATTGCGTCTAAATATAACATCTCCAGCAAAGTATATCTGTATTTCTAAAGTTTGAACACAGAAATTAATTCATGATCATAGAACAGCAAAGATGTTTTTAAACATTAGATTAATATAAGCAGAAACGGCATTGGCATGCTGGAAGTGGTTTTAGAAATACTCTTTTATACGCACATGCATAAAAATTATTTCATATGCATAAGCTTTTCCTCTCAAATAATCCCGCAGCATTTTGCAGATGGATGTACTAACTATAGCCAGTGAAAAAAAAAATCAAACATTAAAATGCAACCTGAAAAGTGCTAAGATTCAGAAAAATTTGCAGATTTTGAGAAAACTGAAGGCTTGCTCGCTCCAGAAATTGTTTTTAAATGCTGAGTTTTATTTTCATGTCTTTCTGGTTTGTATAAAACTTTCTTTTGTATAAAATTTTCTTACAAAAATTTTTTGAGAATCTGTAGTGTTTTGCATGTTTTTTCCTTTCCCCTCCCCCAAAATACACTCAACATGAGCTGATGTAAATCTGATAGTGTTGAATATGGCAGTGGCTCCACCACAGCTTTAACTTTGGGAGTCAAGGGTATGAAATAGCAAATTAAAATCAGAAGAAACTTAGGAGAGCTGTGGTTCAGAGGGTTAACATCTGTTTGGGAGAAGAAGGCTTATACCCTGCTTCTTTCAATCAGTGCACTGCAGTTTTGATTATCAGGATTAATGATCTTGGCTTTTGGCTCTCAAAGAACTTTGTCTCCATAGTGCAAACCATTTCTCCTACTGAATAGTTGGTTTAGAAGCCATTAAATAACCTCCAGAGTCTCCAGTGGTGCTAGAAGCAGCTATGATTGAAGCTGTGGATAGTTTCTGGTTGGGTTTGGTTAGCTGGTTTCTTCATCCCACCACACTTCTGGAATATTCCAAAGCTTTCTGGATACATTTGTGTTGGAATGACCAGTAGAACCCGGCGGAAGGAGATGTGTGAAAAAGGCAGGCAGCAAAGCTTCAGTCTGCAAATCATTGCAGAGTGTTTGACCAGAGCCTGTAAGGCTGTGAAGAAAATGTGTTTTAAGATGCCAGCCTTCACCTGAAGTATAAGAAGTTGGAAATCTTACAGGAGGAACAGTTCTTTAAAGAACCGTGACCTAACTTTTCATTCCAAAAGCTTCCAAACAATTTGAAAGACATGATTTTTATCACCCTTAAGAAAAACGAAGATCTGTTGGGATTGGTTTAGATCAAAGTGGTCATTCTTGAGGGTATAGAAATAGATTAGACAACTTCATTTGCTAACTGTATCTTCTGTAGTTCTTTGATTATATCTCATTTCATACTCTGTCCTGGGATGTGAAAATATTGGAATGTTTGGAGCTTCTCCTCAGAGGTTTTTTGCTCACTTGTGTAATGGGAAGGTTTGTACCATGAGGCTGGACCTTGTTATGCTGGGGTGTTAATGAGCTGACCTCTACAGAGGACATGATTTGTGGTACATTGCACTGTTGAACTTATGCCTAATTTTTAATTTGTATGATTTATTAAGGCTTAATTTTAGACCACTCTAAAGATGCTAAATCTAAATGCTAATTTTTAATTGCAGAGGCAGAGATGAAAATGCTTGCATATTTAAAGAGTAGCTGAGTTAACTCCTCAAATTTCTCAAGGCAGTTTGATCTTTTCTGTCAGCTAATATTGTCTTCCTAGTAGATTTGACTATGCTGGAAAACTGTTATTGTTTCATTTCCCAAGAAGAACTTTGCACAATATGTGTGGACAGAGGGAAGACTTCATGCTTAGAAAACCTTTGTTTGGAAAAGTCAGTTTGATTTACTCTTAAGGATTTCCAGGGCAGCGTTCTCAGCCCAAGGCTCCTGTGATCATGGTGAATATGAGATTTTCTGATGCTCAGTCACGAAAAGTCAGGGAGTTAAAAGTGAAATTGGGACTGTATTATTCTCTGAAGTCATAAAAATGAAAAGCACAAGGGGTATTTTATGATTTCACTCTGAGATCATGACACCAAATGATTGCATAAATTAAGTGACAGGACAACCAGGTGCTTGATGGATACCCTGAGCTCCATCAGGCCAACAGGATTGTTTTGTCTTTGGTGTCACGCAGGAGTGAGAACGAGTGTAAATGGTTTTGCCACTGATTTTCTTGACAAGTCAGTTAAGCTTTCCTTCAGTAGTCTCCTAGCATATGGTGAACTGAAATAATTCTTTGTGTCTCAGATCTTTGGATAGAAACCAGAGATCCTAGCTTGAGGATCTCCGAGCTGGCACTAAACAAAAGATAAGAATGAAGGTCCTTGAACACTGAAATGGCTTCTTGTCAGTCCACACTAGATTGCCTTTAAGAGTTAGCTTTCATGAGGAAAGCAGGCTGAGGCCTGGTTCTACTGGGGGCTGAGAAACCAGATGCAGATCCCACAGTGCCTCAGATTCTCTCTGCTGTTTGCCACCACAGCAGTTCACAGAGATGGCCCTGCATGGCCTGACCTCCAGGGAGACACAAACAGGACAGAAAAGCACTGCACCAAGAGCTGCTAGACAGAGCCCAACATTCCAGCAGCCAGAAAGAGGAGGTTGCTCATCTTTGCATTGCAGTGGATCTCTCTGCAGAGATTCATGTTACAAGAAAAGCTCTGGGGTAGAGTAAGTCTCAGTGGCTTCAAAGCCAGGCTTCCATGGAGCTCCTTACAGTGCTTTCAAAGCAAGCTGTCTCAGGCTATTTCATGGGTGCTCATCAGCCCAGAGGAAGCTTCTGGAGAAAGATTTCTGCTGAAATTGCTGTCTTTGTTAGACCCTTGGCTGTAAAAGTTCTGTAATAATGTCCTTGGAAGGCCTTTCTGGAGACAAAGGATTTTAAATCTCCAAGAAAATGTAGATATTTGTAAGTGAAAAAGTTACCAAAGACTTTAGATAGCTCACGTGCTTGGACCCTATAAATACACTTTATATCAAGCCCCTGTTATGGCAGCAGTCCATCACAAATTTCCCTTCATGGATTTCTGAGGCTGTTCTGGAGCTTGGTGGGAACCCATCTGGTGTTTGGATCCCTTCTTTGAGACAGCAGTGACTTGTTTTGTATTCACAGACTTCTGACTGTTACTAATGGCCAAACAGCAGGGAGGTAGGAACAGAATGGTGAGGAAAGTGCAGAGGAAAGGTCTTTCACCCCATGTTCCTGAGGTTTTCTTAATTAAGGCATAAAGGGCAAACAGGGTTTTTTTTCCTCTTATGCGCATTGAAAACAGCTGCTTATATGTGTCAAAAACATTTCACTCCCTTCATGGCCTTCTCTGTGTATTGATTTACTCAATTAGTAGTGCATGGCATGTTTTTCTTTCTAACAAAATGGTGTGGGACTTTTGACATTTAAAGGATTGGACAATGCACAGGAAGTAGACAAGCTGCTTGGAGCAGTCTTTGGTACAGAGATCCCTGGGCTTCTTTTCACCCAATATTTACAGCTTCCACAAAGCACAAAGTACTCCACTTTTCCTGTCTTTTCAAAGTGTTTATGGCAATAGAGACACACTTTGTTACCTGTAATTGTTGAGACCCTTATAATGCCACTGGCTGCCAGAAAAAGAGTGAATTATATAAAGAAAGAAACCAAACCCAAACAACTTCAGTTGTTTTGTTTCAGAAATGTTAACATCAAATACCAGACATCAAATGGAGTGAAACAAAGTCCCTAATGTCTTGTTTTTTTGAAAAGATATAATGATCTCTCCCTCTCTGACAGAGTTTATTTTTGGTCACATTCAAAGCTCTCTTCCCTTTGCTCCTGGTAATGGGAGGATGTGCCCCTGAAATGTGTCTGTGTGGAACAAGGTTGGAGTTTGAACTGAATGTTTTAAGAAGGATAATCAAACATTTGTGCTGCTGTGTTCTTCCCACTCTGCCAGATGTGAGGCAGAGGCACTGCTTGATCAGAGCACAGAGGCTGAGGTCTGGCCTCCTTGCTGGCTTACTGATGGCACACAGATATTGACTCCACTGTGCTATCACTTTGTGGCTCTCTTTTATCTTGCAGTGTTGGACAGCAATTGGCCAGTTCTTCAGCTAGATTCCAGAGGAGCTTTTTGGCCTTCTCAGTTTCGTTTTATCTGCTCAGAGCTTGAGGTTTTATAGAATTAACATGGCTTCTAACTGGAATGGGCAAAACATTTAAAGAAGCTATAAAAATATTGGTAACTAATTTTCCCTTTTTACTATGTTTTCCTGCTTTTGCTCGGTTGGGAACTCATGTTAGTGATATAATGGAACTTAGATATTTCTGCTTGGAAATGGAGGGGTCTCTGTCAGACTAAAGCAAACCTGAAAGGACCTCTTGGCAATATATGAGGGTAGGGATATTGCTGGCTGTAGGAAACTGTGCTGACACTTGTCAGCTTGGCATAACTCAGTAAGGCTGGCTGTGTGCGGTTAAAAGTCTATGGAACTCACTAAGCAATTTTTGCCTCAAGGTTGAAGTGCCAAATTCCAGTAGAATTTAAATATATCTTCATTGGCATCTTAGAAAATCCCACCATCAGTGACCTGCTGGATAGCTTCCTTTTATTGTATATTGTTTTACTTGCCCTTTTTCTTTAATTTTTTTAAATGAGCTGGGCTGGTGCTCATCAGGAATTAAATGTCTTGTTTCTTGATAAAGACATTGAGATCAGTGATTTAAACATTTTCTCTGGAAGAGGTGGGGGGACATTTCATTTTAAAATGTCATGAAACCAAAAATACATGTGTTACGGGGGTTTAGCTAGGCCAGTTTGAGTCCTGTAAGTCTCATAAGATGCTTACTTATTTCAGGTTGGTCTCTATGTGGATTGCTAGTTTCTGATTTTAGGAAACACTGACTGTTTAGTCATTATCTGAGGTCTTAAAGATTGTTTAGGTTAGGTAAAAAAAATAGCCAGTGGGACTAAACACTTTCCTGATATAATTGCATTCATCCAGTGAATGTAGGCAAGCCTTTTTTTCAGTTAGTCTGCCCCAAAAGTCCCTTTATTTGAAATACACACTCACTTGTAGAACCTCCCATGCATGGGTAAACAGTCAGTCTAGTTTGAGAGTAAGGATTTCCTTATCTTTCACTAAAAGGGAAGTTTCATTTTCTTCCTCATTCTACCCAAATGGAAGAAGGCTACCAAACCAGTCCCCTGGAAAGTGGTGTGAGCACTTACAAATCAGAACAAGGTAGCAGTGAGACAGAGGATCTCAAATACAGCCCTATTTGGACTTTGGGAAGTAGATGAATTTATTTCTAAGGCTTTTTGTTTAGGCAGCATATAACCAACATTTTTTCTCTTCACACCCAAAAATACTCTGTCTCATCCATTTTTTCCTGTACCCTTGATTTTTGTCACAGTATGCTGAATAACATGGTCCCCAAAAGAACATGGCACAGACTTCTATTGTCATATGAGCTATGAAGGACCCTAGAGATTAAATTATACAGTTAGAGCTGTTGCTGACAGCTCATTGATTTCTGACAGCTTTGCTCAGGAGAGGAAGAAATTTATGGAGCTATATTAAACTCTTTATCCCTACCTTGGAAAGGGGGTCCCCTTTATGGCTGCAGAAAGACAGAGCTGAAAAGAGTGTACAGTGTCTGAGAGGGATTCCTGCCCCAGCTGCCCATCTGATAGAAGCAGAGTTGCTTGCCTGGGTTTCCCTTGTTCAGCTCAAGGGAGTTCTCCCTTGTGGAGTTGAGTGGCAGCAGCCATCAGTTTGAAGAAGGGCTGAAGTCCTCCACCTGTCTGTGTGCAGGATTAAGGTGGCCTCAGGCAGCTTACAAGGGGCATGTCCTCACCAGCTGTAACTTTTGGAGAGACTCTGGGTCTATCTGATGTGTGACATGAGGATACAGCCCACTCATCTGAGGGCATTTCCAGTCTGTGAATATTCCAAACATGGCAATTTCATGCAGAAGCCTGTGAACCTCTTCACCAGAGCAAGTTCTGCTCTAAAAACAAAACTGTCCCCTCTTTAACTGGCAGATCTGGTACAACACAGTGACCCTGGTGCTCTTGGGAAGCTTCACTCAATCTTCTGCTAAAGGCGACTGTTCATTCACTCTTGCAGCATAACTGCCCTATTTCAAGGCTAGAGCCACCTTCCCTTGGGACAGGTTTCACCTTTGCTCAGCTGAGCATGTGTAGGAGTGATCCACAGGAGCACATGGAAAGCAATTTAAAGCAGCAAATTCCCTGCTGCTTTCGGAAGCTGTTAAATCAGGCAGCTCTGGAGTGAAGAGAGGGTACAATGCAAGAAATTCTCCCATTCTGAATAGTTGTGAGCTGACATGGCTATTTTCCTCCCATGCTAAATTCTACCAGTATAAATTTTTCAACAAGGATTTTCTTTTTTCTTAACAGCAGTGGAAGGAAAAAAAACAAGATGAAGGTGGGATTTTTGATGAATATGCTATGTGTTTGTAGACTGGCATTTCCTCTAACTCAATAGATCCATAATAAAAAAAAAAAAAAGATGTTTGGATACAGATTATTAGTATTTTTACCACTTGTTTGGCACTGATTGATGGAAATACCATGTCTGGCTGTTCTGTCTTGAATGACAGAAATAGGTCATGAGACTGAGTGAAGTTAATAAATGATAAAGGGTACTGGTCCAGATTCTGCCTGTCTCCTACACTGCAAGAGTTTCAATTCAGGCAGTAAACATCTCCTCTGATTTGCCTTTGCAGAGGGCTGTGCTGATGCGTGACCTACAGAATGAGGCAGCTCAGGCTATAGAAATGAAGGTGTTTGTTCTGGTATCTCCAGAAATGCCCAGTGGAAGTGCTCCTTAGACACTGCAGTGGTGCATTCTTTCCATCACTTCCAAATGTTTAAAAGCTTCTTTGTTAGTTGAAGGCTTCAGCATCTGTCAGTTTTGGATGTTTTGGTTGAGATTCTGCTTGCTCTTAATCCTTCATGATGTGGAGTTAACCAGACCTGGCTAAAACACCTTCAGTTAAAACACTTGGCTTCCTCAGCCTCCTTTTGCTGCTCACCACGCACACAGTGCAGCCACAGAGCTGATTTTGTGCATGACCTGGTGTCATGCTCCTCACACCTGGTGTGTTTGATTGGTTTGGTTTTCTGGGGATCTTGGAAATGCTTTCACCAACATGAGTTAGCTCCTTCTGATGTGCATAATCATTTCTGTTGTGTTTAGGAGAAATACCCCAAATAATTTGAGAACAGCCATTCATGGAGGACCAGTTTTGGACTGGTTTTTATTGTTCATTTGTGATTAATGGATAGGACACAATCTGCAAGTGAGTACACCCTGTGCTACTTCTAGGAGTCTGTAGAAATAATCTGCTGGATTTCTTGTTTGACCTGTTTTACATGAAATTCCTGGGCAGTGTAACAGATATTAAAGCAATAAAGATATGTGCAAATAGAATGCCATAAATTTCTCCCAACTCTAATGAAAAAGAGAATACTCTTTCGGATTTTTAATTTTATGTATTGCTAGCTGGATAGCACTTATTACAGAGGTCTCTCTGCTCTAAAATTGGACAGAAAGGTATTTTCTTTCAACTGAGTAATGTTTAAAGTTTCCATTTGTAAACAGTTAATTAACAATTTCTTTTAACTAAATGGTTATTAAAATGTTGTCTTTCTTTCCATCAGATCAATAGGACCTCTTCCAGATGTGTGTGTAGCCAGCTGTAACAGTGTTCATACTTACACTGGGTCTGTGCTGTTCATGGCTTGTCTATGGTTTGCTAGTGGTTAATGTCCACAGCAGAGATATCAAATAAAATTTAACCTCTCTCTTGTGCCTGAGCAGTCTGTCAGTGTCCTGTTATGGGGACTCCACTGAACAACCCACTGTACCCGAGGGTGGCCTGACTGACTTGTTCAGGGGCATGTGCCAACAGAGTAACAGAGCTGAATCCTTTATTATAGTTTAAGAAGAGACCCCTGTACCGGATCTCCCTGCTTTTAGATGAGTATTTCATCTGCTGCTGGCAACTGCATTTCAACTGAATTTAAAGCAGTGCACAGCCAAGCTCAAATCACCAATGGAAGTTGCTGGAGAGAATCATTCAGCATGCACTGAATGTGATTCTTACCCAGGAGGAGTCCCTATGGGGGAGAAGGCAGTTTCAGCCTGCTGACTGATCTCAGAAATCACAATGGAGTCTTCCCCGACTTGTTCCCATCCTTAATTCACCGTTACACTATTTCTTTCCGTTCAGGTGGAGCCTGAGTGACTCCAGTCACACATACCTTTGTTTCTGGTTGGCGTAAAAGTCTCTTGTTTTGCTCTGAAAAATATAGTTAATGAAGTACAGAGCACGTGCTCAGTGAGAGTGGTCATGCCTTGGAGGCAGCTAACTTTGGGATGGAGGTATGGGTGAACCAAGTTCATCTGAGGAGAACTATTTTGCCACAGGTCCTGGTTCAGCAGCAAGACCTCTCCCATCTCCTTTGGTTGAAAGCTGCTGTGTTATTTATCAGGTATGTGGTGCCATCAACTTCCCATCCCTGCAAGGATTGCAGCAGAGCCTGGCTGCCTTGTCTCCACCTGCTCTCACTTTCATTTCATCCCTCTTAATCTGTTGGTTGCAGGCTGTGTTGTGTGGGGAATCATTGTGGAATATGTTTTGTACATGCCAGCTGCATTCCATCCTGTAATTTCTGTGCTCACTTCTGCAGCAATGTGAATAATATACCTTCCCAGTTTTCTCTAATTTTACCCACAGTCATCATCCCACACAGGGATAATTGTACTAATTGCCCTTTTTAATATAAAGAAAACATTAGTTGAGAACTAAGGATTGTTATAACAAATTTCCTGGAACATTAAGTAATTTGTTTCTCACGGAGTTGTTTCTCTCTGTATTCCTGTTTTCAATCACTGTATACTCAAGTCCATCAGCATCTTGCAATACAGCAGAGGGACTAGCTTGAAAACTCCTAACTACCTGTCAGTGGAAAGACAGACAATATTTAATTGAAGCCCTTCAGTAGCTAGTCATTCATCATTGTTTTGATTTTAGATGCCACACTGCAGCTCCAAGGTTTTTTTCAGTGCTGCAGGGAGTACTATGAACCAGGCCCATCTGATGTGTTCACAGGAAGCCAATGTTACAGCAAGGAGGAGAAACCTGATCTCTCAAGTCCTTGACTGGGCTAATAACTGGGACCCTGCCCCCATTTGGGTGAGCAAACAGCTTTGGTTCCTGTTTTCTGTCTTATGGATCAGAAAGAGAGATTCACAAAGGAGAAGTAATTGTCCCAAAACACTTGAGAGATCAATGGCAGAGCTGGTACCAGCTGCAAGCCACAGAGAGCTTTTGATGCAAGATGTTGCCTTGCTGTTTTTAAACATGTTCAATTAAAACTGTCTGAGCTTTGTGCACCTTTCTCTTTTGTCTCAATTATGTGCAGCTTTCCTCTGTTACCTGCTACATGAATTGCCAACCTGGCCTCTCCCAGAGGCTGTTCTATCTGGAGGATGAAATTTTTAAAACAAAACAAAACAACCCACCATTGCCACACCATCTGCAACATCTAGCTGCCCACTTGCCTTCTAGGCTCACAAATCAATTAGGCTTTTTGAGAAGCCCAAGTGTGTTTTTGTGTGTCCTCATTCCTCTCTGTAACCAAGCCTTGGGCTGAAATTGCACCTTTGAGATCACGATCTCAGAAGTTGTCTTAACTTTCAAGAAGTTGCACCAGGAACATAAAAATACATGAAGACTGCTTTCCAGCATGGCTCTTGACTCTTTTTGTCTCTTCCATCTGTAAGACTGAGGCCAGGGAGAGAAAGGGCTGAATTTTCTGATGTCTAACACAAAAACATTTCCCAAGAAGAGACATTAATTTGGGGGGTATCTTTTCTATCCTATTACTTGTACTGAAACTCTTTTGAGGAAGTTCATGTCTCTGAAGCCTCCCCTGGTTCATGAAACTGGTTTGAAAATGACCAGTTAATTGAAACAAATAGGATGGGTGGAAGGAGTAGGCACTCCTGAAGGAATTTCCAATTGTAGTGAGCATGTCAGAGGGCATAGAGATCTGTGAATTAACACCATTAAACTGTACTGCCTGGAGTAAGATTTGCTGCAGAGATTACTTTCAGAAATAGGAAATTTTCTTCTCCAGATATATAGATGTGCACTGAGAGTGGAGATACCAAGGTTTACTGTGCTTTTGCTTGATGTTTGGGTTGCTGCAATGCATTTTCTGTAGAAGTGTTAGAATAAATTAAACTTAATTCCTCAGGGGTTGTGCTTGCTGGGATGACATGAAAGTCAACCCTGGCTGTTGTCCCAGGAGACGTATGTGGGAGCAGATTTGTCTGTATGATTTGACTGGTTTACTTTGAATTAAGCACTCAAACTCAGCTCACTTTGCTAAAAGCAGAATATGTTGCAGCACTGCTGTAACTTGAGAGTTAAAAAACAGGTGAGTTCTCAATACTGATTGATTGATTCATTGATTGAGAGGTTCCTTCTCTGCCAGAGGGTTCCTAACTGGACTGTTGGACTGACTTTCTATCCTTGTAGTAATGCACCAGACAGTATGTATGCACTTTGCTTTTGAAATTAGTATTGCTTGAAATGGTGGAGAGCTAGGAGATGGAACTGACCTAGTAGAAATGGGTTACTCTCATTACTCACATGATTACTCCCTTTCCTTAAAGATGGACTTTGTCATGGTCAAAGCAGTTTGTTAATTCAGCTGAGGCACTGTGTACATGACAAGAGCACTGGCTTTGGTGGTATTTATAGACTGCTCCCAATGTTTGGTAGATGTAATCAAAGTGAGAGCCAGCATCTTCCAAGAATTTGGCTCAGATAGTCTTTTAAGAGGTGCTTGTGCTTTAGCACCAGATGTCATTATGAGAATTTAATGAATCCCTATATATTTACTTTACAGCTGACACCCAAGATGGAACAGGCTGTGCACATAATCAACTCATGGGTTTTGGAGAGTTGTTGAAAAAAAAGTCAATGTTTGGTTCTTGAGGTTCTTGTACAGGGGAAGAAAAGGACTTCTCACTTGTCTTATTCTGAGAAGAGTTTCTCCAAAATCTCAGAGTGTTTTTCCATTCCCTGCTCACCCAATTGGGAAATGAGTTAAGCTTGTGTTGACTAGTCATGATTATAAAAAATCTTTTTCTCCTCATCTGTGTTATTTTAATGAGGTGACTTTCAATTATTTCATCATTGCTTTGTAGTGATACAACATACAACTGGTAATCAGGTGTTAACCAGGGGAACTAGCTAATCACTTTCCTCACATATCTTTATCTTGCAGGATAAGCAGCCAGATTTTTGTTCTCTGATTGCTCCAAATTTCCTATTGCAGACTTCTTCCCTAGCCAATTTTTTCTGGTTTTGCCCATGTGACTGCTTTTTTTCTTTATTATGTGTTTAATGGGAGTTCTTTTATTAGCAGCACTGAGAATTGGGCTGCTTTACCCTAGGGTTAGGGACAGAATTTATTAAAAATAAAAAATTAAAAAAAAATCATCCAAGCAGAAGAAAAGCAACATGTTCACACCTAAGGAGCAGAGACAGTTGGCTAACTGGTTTTGCTTGGCACATGGAATTCTTCTGCCTGCCACCAGTCTGTACTCTGCCTAGAAATAACATTCTCACTCATGTTGTACCCTGATTTGGCTCTGTGGCTCTATTTGGTAAAGAAACTGCTGGAATATCTGACACCACTCTTCAGCCTGGGACATAACACTCCTGTGAGAATTGGCTCTTATTCCCAACTCTTGCTGGGCCTGCTCTTTGCTGCCAGGCTACATGCTTGTGTTGCAACTTGCCACTAACATCTGGTAATAAATATAGAACTTTCTGCTTATTGCCCTTCATATCTAATTATATTCTGAACTGTTTTTCTTCAGTGCACCTCATAATGTCATGCTATGAAAGATGAGGAGGACAAGTTCTAACAATTCCCTGATTTAAAAGTAAAAGGTGATACTCCCAGTGTTGAACAATCCCAATTGTTAAGTTGGTCCTATTACGCTTCCTGACGTGTACCCAATGGATAATAAGGACCACTGCTCGATGGCCAAAGATGAAAATTGTATTATCATACCCTAGAGATTTGATAGTTTTCAGTTTCCAGTAAAGAATGATGTGGGTTTTGTGTGCTAAGCACATGTAGCTTCTGATGCTTTCAGAACAGAGGATTAAATGAGGTATCACAGAGCTGTGTCCAGCCAGAGGAAGCAGGAGTCACTGTAGCAGTGGGTTTTGCTGGAGTTGGATATAACACATGGAGGGCAGTGGTGCTTCAGATAAAGAGTGGAAACTTGGGATGAAAAAGCTGCCAAGCATCCTGCAGCCTGGCAAGCAACGAGGTGAGTCTACACCTGTAACCACTGCAACAGGGATGGATCTGCCAGGAAGGTCAGCTGCAATAACATGACATTAAAGAAATCAATGTGACCTTGACAAACACGTGGCCTGGTCAGACAGTATTGATTCACTAATGACATGCTGTTGCATAATCCTGTCCTATTTGGGTCTGATGGTTTCTAGACATGATTGATTTCAATGTTTGCAAGGAAGTACATAAGAAACAACATAAATTATTCTGTGAAAGTTGGTTCTTGAAAGTAAAAATGTTTCGACAGCAGAGGAGAATTCTGTAGCAGGCTGGGAGACTTGTGTATTGTTTTCTCTTTTTCACCACACTTTGAATCTTAATGCTAGCTTCTCACAGAATCACAGAAATGTTTGGGCTGGAAAGGACCTTAAAGCCTTCCCTTCTGCTGGCTGAACAGCTGCAGCTCAGTGTCTTCACAGGGGAGGTGCTCCAGCCTTCTGATCATTTTTGTGCTGCTTTCTCTGGGCTTGCTCCAATGTGTCTGTGCTGAGTGCTCCAGAGCTGGACACTACTCCAGGAGGGGTCTCAGACCAGAAATAAAGGGGCAGAATCACCTTCCTCTTGTGCTCCTCAAGGATGACAAAAGATCCCCTCTTCCTTCCCACCACACATCCACAGTTCATTGTCACAGACTTCTGGTACTGAATACCCAATATGAATACCAGAGAACACAGAAGGCCTCAAGGTCTTCGCTAAAATTCTGTGTCCATGCAAAAACCAGGAACTGAAAATGCTCAAAGAACATCAGAATAAGGACAACATCTTTAGAGGGGATTCTTTCTGGCAAGGAGCTAAGGAAAGAGTAAAAAATGTAAGAGCTGAAGATTCTAAACCTCACAGATTTCTTTTTTGTCTACTTCAGCAATCTCCAAGAAGTTTCTACCTGGATTATTTCAAACACTGTGTGGGACTTGACCTGACTTAGCAGTTCTTCTCCTGCTTTATTGCCTTGTACTGTTTGAGAAACATCAACTTGGTCCATTTTCTAGGGGATATTTTTCATTCTATAACTACCTGTCAATTTGTTAGTTTTGGATTGTGTTTTCAAGGAAACTCCTAATTCAGACTTGTGCATCAGGTAAAGGACATGGATGAAAAATCTATAAAGAAAATAGTTGAATGTCTTCTAGCTGGCTCCTTCCTTTCAGGCACTGCATGAAGGCTCCAGTTCTTATTCAGATGTCTGCACTGAATTGCTTGGATTTGTCTCAGGACATACTGAGAATTTTGAGAAGCTGGAAGCAACTGGTAAGGGAATATAAAATAGAAGTATGTTTATAATTTAGTGTTTTGAGTTTAACAAGAAGTTCAAAAGTCATCCCATGCATTCAGTGCAGAATCAGTCTGTATCTGTAAAAATTGAAGAGCCATTGGTTCTCAGTTCAAGTCCCAGCCGGGGCATTCTTTAACTGTATGAAACTCCTCAAATCAAACAGGAATAGAAACATTACGTCTTGGCTTAAAAAATTCATTCAAAATGGTTTTCTATTTGTAAAATATTTAAACATTTGCCTGCAGTCTCAGGAATACAAGCAAAATTGTGCTACTGCATGAAAATCTTATGACCTAGCACAGAAATGGGAGTCTAGATGCAATTGTAGTTTAGTAGATGACTTGTGTACATAACTGTAAATTATTCTCCAGAATTACTCATTGAGAAATGCTTTCTTTTATGACAATTCCATAATGGGCATATAGGAAAGAAATATATATCTCTGTACACACATATTTATAAGGTTATCTTATGAAATATTTTACAGCAGATACTTGAACCTGCCAGCAGCAGACCAGGGCTCTGCTTTCACTGAACTTCTGTGCCTTTCCATCCTCCTGAGTGTCTCTTTATCCTTCCTTCTGTCTCTGCTCCTTTGACCAGGGCTGTAGTTTGCTACAGATGGTGCTTTTGCAGTGCATAAAACTTAGTGTCTCTGTGCTGTCAGCCAGTGAAGACAGTTCATGTTCAGGAAATTGTTCTCTAAGTACTGCCTGCCTGAACCTCTTTGCCAACGTTTGTTTCTTTTACCTGACTGGGTTTTTCCAGCTTCTTGCTTGTTTGCTACCTAAATATGAACACAAGGGAGCACCAGAGGGGTTTTTAAAATGTTTTGTTTTGTTTTGTTTTGTTTTTTTTTTGGGGAACAGAAAAAAGAAATCAGTGGGTGGGTTAGTTGAGGTATGATCTGGATGGGCTCTGAGGCTGAGGTGGACAGCTAAAGACTGTTCTTCATTATTCTTCGTGGTCAGTCCTCTTCAGAGGAGCTGGGCAGTGTTCCTTCCCTACCCAATGGCCCCATCACCCCCTGAGGGACATCTGCAGCTGTCACCAGGTCCTGTGTTGGCCCCACGTTGTTTAGCAGTGCCCCAGGGCATGTTCAGGGTGTTGTGAGGTGCCTGTGCACAGCTGTAGGTGTGGGGGCAGAGCAGGAGCCCTTCCCACTGAGGTGTGTGCTCACCTTTGCAGCAAGAGCAGAGGCTGCTGTGGAGCTCTGCAGGGCACAGAGCTGGGTGCATTAACATATTTATGTTGTTCTACAGCCCAAAGAAGAGAAACTATGATGTGTTAAAGCTACTCATCTGCTGCTCATGACTACTGCACTACTGTGTAATCAGCCAGAAAACTATCTTAGGAGGCCCTATTTTGCTTCTTTTGATGTCAAGAAGAAAAATCCCATTTACAGCAGTGTAACAGAAACAGGAAGGAGCAGATACTGGAAAAAATTCATTTGAAAATTATCTCGAGGAGGGACAGAATGTGTGGAAGGGACTGTAGAATAAATTTACCACATTTAATTAGGTATGTGACACAAAAAGATCAGAAAATGAAGAAGCCTTTTAAAAGGGTTTTTTATAGGACTATAAATGTTGAAGACTAATTTCTGAGGGTGGGGGATGATATTAAGTAGAAATTTGAAATGTAATGAATCTAGGTCCTTTAGTAGGTGCTGCTGGGAATCTGATGACTCTTCAGTAATTCCTGTCCATATGAAGGTACCACAGGGCTTCCCCCAGCACGTGCAGGGTTCCTGTGTGTTTAGTGGCCAGCAAGCTCCACTAAGCACTATGGCAGGGTTTGAACCTTCTGCTGCTGCAGCCTCACACAGAAGGTTTTGGGAGAGAGGCAGCACAGTGCCCAGCTATTGGGGGTGAGCATGCAGCTATTTTATCTTTGTCTCCTAGCAAACTTAAAGGCTTGAGCTGGGTGCTCTGGTTTGGCTGGGGTGGTGCAAGGATGGGAATCCACTGTGTTCCCCTCCTGCCAAGCAGTCTGCAGGCTGCCACCCCCAGCCAGCTCCCCCAGCTTTATTGTTCAGCATGCTGCCATATGACCTGGAACAACATCCCTTTGGCCAGCTGGGGTCAGCTGTCTTGGTTGTGCCCCCTTCCAGCTTCTTGTGCACCCTCAGCCTTCTCACTGGCCAGGCAGCAAAGAATCTAAAAAGTCCTTGACTTAGCCTAAGTGCTGCTCAGCAACAGCTAAAACATCAGCATGTAACCCGTATTATTCTCATCCTGAATCCAAAACACTGCACTCTACCAGCTCATAGGAAGAAAATTAACTCTATCCCAGCTGAAACCAGGATAAGCACTGCCAAAGGCACTGGTGAGTGCAGAATAAAGTGACTACTCTTCTCCAGTTTAGAGCAGCTTGCACAGTATGCTGGGTTCACAATTCCACTCTGGCCTGCTGCAAGCTTGAGAGAGGCATTAACTTTGCAGATCTCTTTTTACTGTGTGAGTGTTGTGCCCTTTCTTCATCTGCCTACTCCTGGGAGACAGGGGCAGCCCAAGTGCATTTCTTTCCCTGTCTATATTAACTTACCGTTAACATTTCTCAAAGCTTTTTAAATACAAATAAAAACTCCTGGCCCCTTTGGGAATACATCTGATTTTTCAGGTTTTATCTTTATCATTGATCCCTTTCCAGTTACTTCAGCCAAAGGTGAGGAAGTTATGCGTGAATGATGGAGCATCTCTTTTTGTAACTAGGCTGTATGTAAGGGTCAGCTGTTAAGCTGAGATTCTTACAGAAGCCCCAGAAATAGGTACTTTCTGCTTTTGTGCAGCCAAGACAATTACACCAGGGAGAGCACTCGACAATGCACTGAATTCTCATTTTTGCTCTTATACTTTTTTCTATTCCCCTCTTGCTCCCCAGAGGTTAAACTGGACAAAGACTACATCAGGGATGTATCCTGTGAGGTCAAACCCATTGCAGACATTTAGTGTGGCCTCCACAGGAAGAATTGCTCAACTCCAGGTGCAAGAAAGTGTCGATAAATGATTCCTGTACGGAGTTTACTTTTAAAAGCATTTGAAATTGGTTCTGAGCTGACTTGAAGTAGAGCACAGAAGAGGAGAATAACTAACCTGGAGTTTCATCTGATAGGGGTCTTCAGGTCATCATGACATAACAAGTGGGCCTATATTTAAGTGGTGAACACAAAGAGAGCAGAGAAAGCTTCCTATCCTTAGTTACCAGTGATGCTGTAGCATTGCCTGTAGTTACCCTGTTCCTCTATTAGTTGTAAATTGGGCTGATAAAAGGTCCAGTATTTTGGTGGACCAATTGGTAGGAGAAAATGCATCTTCCATGGTGTAGGCCAAAGAGGAAATGAAAGTTTTTCTGGAAGTTTGCAGGAAATATTTCCAGGACATTATAATGCCATGTGGCATAATGCACTTCCTAATTCAGAGAAAGGAGGCACAATTAATGTGCAAGAAGGTTACAGTTTGGTGGTAAGTTCTAGGTTTGTTTCCTCGGTTAACCAGGTGCCACACTGGACAATGTTTTGCATAAAACCATAATTTCAAACCTAGGAAACACAACTGCCAGGCTTCTGAGCATTAGAGAGAGGAGGATGTATCTGATCTGCCATCCTGCTGAGGCCAACCTTCATTAGCAAATTTATTCTTTGGGGGAAGGATGTAATTATGCTGTCTTTCTGGATGCTCAGCACCACGAGTTCAGCTTCTCTCTCATACACAAGAGATGGGGTGTTTAACCTTCAAGGACTCAAGGTAAAACTGTGCACTTGAGATAACGTGATGTTATCTGTTTGGAAGGATTTTTTTCCCCACCTACCCATCAAAGTCCAGCTTACACTGAACAGTCTGATTTTTTTTCAGTGCTTTTCCATTGCCCTTTAGGCAGTAGTTATTACTGTGGGTGCTGGATGGTCATCTGCCTTGTAAAACATTCTCTGATATGGGTATGAGGGCTTACTCAAACAGAATGAGGTTTGGGAATTTTAGGTGATCTGTGGTGCTGATCCATTGTCTTGAACAGCAAAGCTGGATGATGGGATTTCTGGCCCTTTTTCCCCTGACAAAATTAGGACAAATCCTAATTTTAAATTAGGATAATTTACTTTTCCAGTTTCCAAGACAACCCCACAAACAGCCTTACCAGCAGGCCTGAGAAGAAGGTGAACCTCCTCACAAACTGGAAGAGGCAGAATTGGTGTGAGAGAGAGGAACATTTTAAGCTGGCATCAATGCCAAAGATGTGATGCTACATCCCAGTATCTCTACAGAGTCTGTGGAGAGATATAGATGCTTCAAGAGATGCTTTAACTCAGAGCCTTCAATAGATATCAGCAGAATGTCAGCCCAAATGAGTCTCTGACTCATTCCTGGTTTTTCAGTCTGTGCCTGGTTCTCTAGGTGCCCTTTAGCTTGACTGTGCTTGAAGATGTAATTTGATTGCCAGGGCCACCTCCAATCCCTCCTTTCTCCTTTGTGTGTGTGGAGTTCTTCCATCCTGATTTGTTCCTCCCACCCAGCCTTTGTATAGAGCAGCCTCCAACACAAAGTGCCCAAAAAAGGATTGTGAGGTGCTTGTCACCATTACACCTCGTCACAGCAGGGAGGTGACTCAGCTGCCACCCTACATGGCTGGGATCTGTCACCAAATGAACAATGACATTTTCAAATGTTTCAAAGTGGAGTAGAGGAGAGAGGAGGAGTTGGGCTATGAAAGGAATTGGGGAACATCAATGTTTCCAATAATCTGAAGCTTTTAGTTTAAGAAATACACAGCTTAGAGAACTATAATATTGTCCCCTGAGCACATTGTGATCTCTTCTATTCTTTTTTTTTTATGGTAAAGGGAAGACTGGTCTAGTGCTTCGAAGTTTTGCATGTGACCTGAGTAATTTAAATTCAACACCCTGTTCTGCAGCAAATTTCCAGATCTAAAACAAGGTTTAAAATAGTGCTCCACTCATGAGACCACGGGGATATTTCAGTCCCTGTCTATATACATTGTTGTCATGGAGTAGATCTGTTTGATGGACCCCCCTGGTGCATCAGTTTGTGCAGCACTGGGAGCCCTTTTGATGGGTAAAACCATGGAAGTGCAAAACTTTATTTTAGCTGTTATGGAGGACAAAATGCATTCACTATTTTTGGTGGCAGAGCTTGGACTAAAAATAAATCTACTGTTTTTAAGTGGTACTTAGACAAATGGGTGTCAAGGCTGTCATGGAAATTAACATATGGAGGCAGCTTTTCCTGAAAGGACAGGGTACTTGCATCCTTCAGTACTAGAAATGGTGAAATAAGAGTTGTTAAACCCCAAGATGTTAGTCTGTGGTTTTGGGGAGAGACATTTTATAAGCATGGGAGTTTCTCACTTCCGTGGATGAACCTCATATTTATTCTTTGCAGCAATTGATGGCTTCATGAACAGCTAAAGGAGGAACAACTGGGGTATAAACTGGGGTTCAATCAACCACAAACTTCCTTTGCTACTGTGTGAAAGTTACTTAGGTACAGTGAGCCTTGGTTTATTTATAAATTGGGAAAAATATCCTTATCTGCCTCACAGTGGTCCTTAGTCCTACTGCTAACTTTTCAATTTTTTTGTAGACCATTTATGTGCCATCCTGATGTCTGCAGCTCTAGAGCCTCATTTGGATATAGCCTAAAACAACCTTCCCTGTTGCATCAGAGATATTATGGGACGATTTGGAGGTGTTAGACATGAAAGTCTGGCCAGAGTCCAAGTTTGGTGTAGTTGCAGCCTGTTTCCCAGAGAATCTCCTTGGTGTGCTCAGGAGGACGCGCTCCCGTCTGCCGTGCGTGTCTGCCGTGGGCTGTTGGAGCAGCTGACACCCATCACCCCACAGGAGCTGCACACTAGAATTGGGAATTCTCTGTTTACTGTAAACCAGTGCATGGCATTGAAGTGTTTTGAGATTCCTGTGGGGAGAAGGAAACTTACATAACAGGATGAAAGAGCATATTCTGTTTAGATGGGAAGAGCACAGATACGTTCTCTCTTTGGTAGAGCTGTAATTCCATATCCAGTGCTTAATGAGCAGGTGGCAGTGATAAATGTTGGAAGAATATCGTTGTTGAACAAATGTTTCAACCTAGCAGATGGAAACATGGATTCATTTAGTCTTTAGGAGTTCAGAAACATGAAAGGAAATTTGTGGAATGAATCTTCTGTGTCAAGAAGTCCAGGTCTTTGCTGTCAAAGACATTAACTGTTTTACTAACTGATAAAACTCACTTTAAAACAAGCTAGGAATCACTGCTACTAAAAAGTTGTTTGATAGTCCAACACTTGAGATTAGAAATCATTGTATATTCCCCAGCTAAAATGTCAGTGCATGTTAATCCTTTCCTTAGTGATAATTACTGAAGATTTATATAGAGAATGATCACATTCATTTTTGCTTTTGCTGTTATAATCAAGGTTCCACTTGTGGGATGGTTTTTTCTCTTCCTGATCATATTGTTAGCCCCATTTCACACCACTTCTGATCTTAGTATCTCTTTGTGACTGTGGGTGACAGAACTGTCTGCTTTATCCCAGCAGAGTTCTTGTAATGGTCTAACAGCTCTCTCTTACTGGTAAGAAGGCACCTCATGTATTACAAAGCTGTTTTTTCCCCCCAATCCTGCATTTTGTTGGTGTTGTCTGCTGAACAACTAATACAACATGCTCTGTCTTTTCTTTTGATTAGATCCTGCCTTAAAGCCACAATTCTTATTAGTCTTTAACTGCATGCTTTAACTGTGATCCTTCAGTGAATTCACTATGATTCCTTCATTCTTGCCTTTGGCCAATTTCTGTCACTTTTTAAGTTTAATTTTGTAAGTGGAAAGGCAGAGTAAGACTGCTCCTTATGGGAATTTACTAGTAAATTCCCAAGGCAATAAGGGTTTTATTTTTCAGTGGGAAAAGAAAGCTGTTTCAGTTGTGGGGAAAAAAAACCCAGAAAAAATTATTCTGGTAATTGTTGAAAGAGATTGACATTGCAGTGCAATAATATGTACACCTTGTAGAATCAAAAAAACTTCTTGAGGTGTGCATGTGTTGTCAAATTGCCTCAACACCAAACTTGAGTTTCTAGTTATGTGTGACACAGTAATAAAGATGTGTCTGGGGGAGGAACTCGGGCGCTTTTGAGTTAATATAGATCCAATCCTCACAGCATCCTGCCTGTCAGACTTTAGTGGCTGCTCGTTGAAGTTCTCTGAAGGAAAACTTCTTGCTGAATGGTTATTGACTTCACATTTGCTTGTGAAATTTTTAGTTGCTTCTAAAAAGCATAAACACAATGCTGCTTTTCATAAAAGCTTTTTAAGTAAGTTCTCATTATCTTATGGAAAATACGTTCTTTTAAACCCTATGACAGGGCTGGGAGGAATGAGCAACTTGCATACTTTCCAAGTCTTTGCATAAATAGGAGCAGACAGCAAGAAGTGGGTGGAAAAATGGAAGTGCTTAGAAAAACTTGTAAAACAATTGCCATTATTAAACATGCATAGTGTAGTTTTGAATCTTCTTTATGGGAAAAACAAACTGCCTGCCGATTGTTACAAATTTGAATTGAAAGTATGCATTTTATTTGAAATTTTTAAAATACTTTTTCCCCAAACTAGCTCTATTTTTAACCAAAATTTCATATTAAAAGGTGAAAATGTGGCAATCTGGCTTCTGCAAGTAACAACACAGTGTGAGTTATCAGGAAGCATGAAGTGCAGGGAGCCCTGAGCAGCAGCTACCAGAGCCTGCTTGGGAGGATGAAAAGCCACAATAGAGCCCAAAATCTGAGAAGTCTCCCAGATGGGGAAAGGAAAATGGTGCTTATAGAGTCTCCTGCCTTCTGGTGCTGTCCCAGCTCCGTCTGGCTCTGGTTTTGTGGCAGCTGTGATGGAGACATGCTTGTGGCATGGGAGTTTTTGGAGTTGGAGGAGGCTGGCTGGCACAGAGGAGATTGTGTGCATTTACCCTTGACTTGATCTACAATCAGTTTAAAACTGTAAGACAAGCAGCTGCCAGCAAATCTAATAGAAACATTAATTAAAATCATTAATAATTACATAAATTATTAATTTTCCTCCTTTGGTCTTTTCAGCAGACTATAATGCTGGTCCTTAACCCCAGAAAAGGGAGGGAAATGACATGAATCCTGGTCCTAGGGTCTCTGCTTTCTTTATAGATCTACCACCTCTCCAGCCTTTGGTGATGCCTGACAGCAAGCCACAGAGGGGCTTGGTTATAGCAGATGCCTGCTAAATTCTGGCAAGGGAAAGCAGCTGGAGGCTTGGAGTTACCATTTGGTATCAGACCTGTAGACTGTAATTCTGTGCCTTTGAACATTTGAGTAGGCTTACTTGGCTCTTGCCATGTTCCCTTTCCCTCCTTACTGGGAAGGCTGTAACATCCTCCTAAGATGCAGTTTCTGAAAATGCTGTTACAGGAATAGTTCTTATGGTGGCTGTCCTGCTGCTGCTAGAATCTGCCTTCCCTGCTACCACAAGCACTGGCAGCTGCTGACTTTTTCCTGATATGGAGATAGAAAGCTCCTCACACACCCTGCCTTTACAGTGCATGCTCCTCAGTTTGCCTGATTGCTCTGATTGTGCCCCAGGGACCACTGCCAGAGGGGTCCAGCTGAGGAGTGTGATCCTCCCATCACAATCCTGACAGTATCAAAGTCAGATCAGAAATCAGTCTGTGAGAGCTGGAGTTTTGTGTTTGGATGGCTGGGAATTCATCCCTCTTTCTGGTCTGAGGAAAGAGGTTAACTCTTGTTCTGTGTGGTCTGGTATCAAACATATGAGCTTGTGGAAAGGAGCATTGCTGACCCTGAGCTGGGTGTTGGGGAATGTTATGGAGCAGTGACATCACACAGCACATGTGGGACAAACCAGGGGGGCAGCCCCAGCCAGCAGGGGTTGGGAAATGCAGGCCCTGCCTGACCAACCTGCTCTGTTCCAAGGTGATCTGCCTAGTGGGTGATGGAAAGGCTGTGGATGTGTCTGTCTGCACTTTAATAAAGCATTTGACACTGCCTTCCACAGCATTCTCCTGGAGAAACTGTCTGCAGATGGATGGGATGGGAGTACACTTCACTGGGTAAAAATCTGGCTGTGTGACTGTCCCAGGGGTGGTGGGGATTGGTGCTGCAGCCAGAGCTCAGTACTGGGGCCAGTCCTGTTTAATGTCCTTTTCAATGGTCTGGATGAGGGGATTGAGTGCAGTCTTATCAAGTTTCCAGACAGCACTAAGCTGGGCAGGAGTGCTGACCCACTGGGGAGTAGGAAGGTGGAGGGATCTGGACATGCTGGACTGAAATGCCAATTGTGTGAGGTTCAGTAAGGTGAACTGCCAGGTCCTGCACTTCAACTACCCCACATGACTCTGTGGAGACTGTGATGTGTAATGCTTTTTCTTAATTTGATGTGCTGGTTCATGCCATGCTGATATGGAGCTGTTTAAGCGTGGATGCATGAGACAGGCTCTCAGGTAGTTTGCACTGTGTCTGATACCTGCTGCTCCTTCTGTGCACAATAGAAAATCTGAATTTGCTCTCCAGCTCTTTTAAGGCAGTGCTGGTTTGATGGCTACAAATCATTAATTTCTCTTCCTACCCTTTGTACGGTCTGCTTAGTATGAAAACAGTTCTTGGCAGTGACAGTCTCTGCATCACATTCAATATCACAGAGTCCCAGGTGTGGTGTGATATTTAAGTGCATTTTAAGTACCTCTGTAAGGAGTTCTTGCCAGAGTACTAAACTAAATCCCGTTGATGTGGGTGCATTTGTATTACAATGAAGTTCTCCCTCTTCTTCTCTCTCAAGTTGGTTTCCTGTTTCCCAAACCCAGTGCTGATATCAGGTACATGTATCTCCTCACATGGACAATGGCTCCTTCTCTGAGCTGAACTATCCCTGTCTCAAAAGAATGGAGAATTTTGTGACTTACCCTAGGGCACTGCGGTGTAGCTGGCAGCGATAAAAAAAGCTACAGCAGGGAATGAAGGAAGGTCTTTTCTAGATGATTTTAAGTTCAGGATGTACTCACAATTGAGCTTTTGTTTGCTGTTGTTCTTTTTAAATAACTAAAAATTCAGGGAGTGTATTGGGGGAAGCCACTTCGGTATGTTGGGTGCTCATCTGTCCCGGAGGATGTGGTGTGAACAGGGTGGACAGTTTCCTTCTCTGTGCAGAACAGAGCAAGGATTGTCTGAGTATGAGAAAGGCAAAGCAGTGATCCTTCAGACCACGGCCTTGTAACTCTGTGCTTTTATGTTTGAAATCAGGAGATTCTTTAGCTCAGCAATTTGTACTGTGCTGTAAGACAAAATGAATGAAAAGTACAGTCTAGGGAAAAGACTGAGGCTTTCTTGGGTTTGCACTGAGCTTGCCCTTGATATCTTTGGGTTTTGGTTTTGTCTCTGTTTTTTTTTCCTGTGATTTGCCATTTCTGTCAAATTATGTAGGAGGTCTGGGACTTTGTTTGCAGTACTTGGGAGAGACTGGGATTTGAAGGAATACATGCCATCACTCTTAATTTATATATACATTATGTATAATACAAAGCTGACTTTTTCACCTTTTGGCATCATGTATGGTTTGATTCTTACCACTGTGACATTATTCTTCCACTTCAGAATGATGCACAGCTTTAGAGCTTTGGTGGAGGAAGGAATGTGTTTTCCTATATTTTGCTGATACCAGCCTTTACTTGGGGGTAAAATTGTGAGTAGAAGCCCTGGGTAGCTCGATCTCATTTGTCAGATTCCAAGCTCCAGAGTGATGTCAATGAAAGGAGACATGGAACTAGATAGCACCCCCAAATTCTCTTGTGTATGTGCCTGTATTCATCAGTGCAGTGAGCAATCTCTCTCCCTCACACCTGAGGGTTACACTGCACTGCTGCTGGGGTGAGGTCCCACATCTCCACAAGCTGTCCACCTCTGCTGCATCTCTCCTCAGGTTTGTGTTCCTGAGCTGTGCTCCTGGCTGGTGGCTCTGCCTCAGGCCCCTCTTGTACTCAGCTCAAATGAGACAAGAAAGGACAGTGGAATTATTCCAGCCTCTTCTTGACTCTGCAGGAATTTTTAAAGATGAACTGTTTCACTTTTTTCTTCTAGAAGACTCCATGCATGTTTTTCCTGTTTGCAGGGGTTTGGATTTGGTAAGCCAGTTCCCTTGCTGGTGGGCACACCTTTTCCTGTTTGAAACACAAGCTGCAGGATAGATATATATTTGTTTCACCAGCTTTGTAAACCTCATTTGAGGAAGATGAGGTGTGGAGCTGGTGCCAGGATGAGGAGTAAATGTGATGAATTTCCTACCCTCATGTTCAGGCAAGCATTCAAGTTTGTTTCATTTGCATGGATGTAGTAGGGTATGAACAGCACCTTGAGTGCTGCTTTCTCTTCATTATTCACTAGTTAAGTCCCTATTTTGCTGTGTTTGCCCTTCCTGTAATCACATATGTTCTTCTTACCTCCACACGCTTTGGATGTGCCTTGATAGATTCAGCTCCAGGTGTAAATTTTGATTAACTGCCTTGAGCTGAGTGGAGCTGTTATTTAGCTACAACTCTCTCCCAGCTCATGGAATTAGGGTAATATAAGTCAGAAACGGATCAGGAACAGTGTTCTGGTAGCTCTTGACCTCCCAGGGACAGATGCTGGCCCCATTGCCTTTCCTGTGATATTGGCTTAAAATTGCTCTATTTTACCCCCCAACACCCTGACTCTGCTGCCCAGGGCTGTTCTCATGCCCCAGGAGGGTAAAAGAATGAAAGATTGGCACTCCCTGGAAAAAACACTGCAAGTCTACCCAGCATTAAACTCTGAGATTTTACCCGTCTTTCTTCTGTGTCTTTGAAACTAGCCACAGCCAGTTACATTAAAGGTGAGGCCATGCCCTGCATATTCCACATGTGAGTTCAGAAGTGACAGATCTTTCTGGGGAGCTTCCAGCAACAGCAAACACAGAGCAACTAGAGGCAAATGGATGGGTGAATGTTTTATTGTCGGGCTGTGTAATGCAATTATTGTGGCATTGGACAGGAGTATTTGATGTTGTGCTGGTCACTAATTCATGTGTGAAGCCTCAGGCATTGATCTGTGTGGATTAAATGCATGCTGGAGATGTTTCCTGTGCTGTGCCACTTCAAATTCTCTCTCATGATTCAACACATTCAAAGCAAATAATTTTCTGTTTCCCATTTGCCAGTGAATGCGTGCCATTTAGTTTGTAATTGGAACACAGTATGCTGCATGTGTCTCTGCTAAATCATGAAAAGTGGGCCATTTTCTAAATTGCACAAGTATTTGTCACCTTTGTTTTAAAATGAGAGCCATAAATTTTATGGGGCATGTGAATATATGTATTAGTTTTCCCAAACAGGTGAATAAGTCATACTGGGATCTGACATGGGCTTTATGATCCTGCTCAGGTTATGTTCTGTGCTATGTTTTGTCTGTTGCTTCTATATTTAGAATTGAGCTTTGAATTTTTTTTAAGGAAACAAAAAATATGGGAAAAGTAGGCTTATCAAAAGGGCTGTGCTCCTACATGTTTTTGATAAGCCAGGAGATGCAATGAGCTGTGCCAATTTGGCAAGCTGGAGGTGCTTGACAGTCCATTGCCTATTGAATATGGTACATTTAAAAACTTTGATTTTACACAACTGTGAATCCATTTGATTAATGTGTTTTCTAGGGAGTTTTTAAATACTTGTATTGGCTGAGAAAAGTCCACTAATGCTTAATGGGCCATGACAGTGGCCTCAGCCTAGCTGTGATGTGGAGTGTCAGCTGACAGGGGAGACAGAAAGGGTTATGTTCCTGATCTTACGGGGGATGAAATGCAAATGAATTAATGGAACAGAATTCCTTCACACTTCTGGAAATAAAATATTTTTTTTCAGGTCAGCAAACATTATGAAAACCTTACCATCCCTGCCTCTGAAGAAACATGTGCCCTTTGAAAAGTGAGAATGAAACTTCTCTAATTTTTTCCTTTACTGTTACTACCATTTTTCCTTGAATATGTGGGATGTTCTTGGGTTTTTTTGGTGGAGAGGCTGAGGGAGGGAAATCGGGGCAATTTGCAAACAACGTGACTTAAATCAGAGTTCCTGTGCCAAGCCAGCATTAGTCAATAAGAGCACTGCTGCTCTTTCTGAGAGAATAAACATCTTTGTGCTCTTCAGCTGTCTCTGTATTTTGGTGGAGGGGAGAAAAAGGGCTCAAAGAAATGGTGTAGGATTCGTGTCTGCCTATTATTTGTAATATACATGGCATCTGTAGTGCAAAGAGGATGGCAAAGTGCAGTGCAGAGAAAAGTGCCGATGCAGAGTTGGACTGGGGTTATGCTTAAAAGAGCTTTTGGTAAAATTTTTTCACAGTTGCTCAAAGAAATGGAATTTAGGTCACTGCCAAGAGCTGTTGAAAACCCCATTTTGGGCTAAGATCCTTTTTCTGAGGTTAACTCAACAGGAGCTTTGCAAATTTGTGATGCAGGATTGAAACCAAAGGGGAAGCAGGAAAAAAGAGGAAATCTGGAAATTGCTCAGAGTAGTTAATGGGTGCAGTGTGGTGGGGAGAGTGTCTGTAGAGGGATGGACCTCTCTTCTGAGGACATTGGGCTGAGGGGTGCTGAACTGAGGGATGGGCTGGTTTGTAGGAACAATGTGAATGTTGGCTGGAGTAAGGATGAGGAATGTAGACAGATTGACCCTGGGCTTAATTGACTTTTGTTCTCAACGACCAAGCACGTGGGTAGTGGGATCTTATCCTCAAGTGGAATTGTTGGTTTATTTAAAACATGACTCTGTGCTTACTGCTCTGGGTTTCACTGATCTTACCTCAATATTGTTATTTATCAGTAAGAAACCAACTTGACTGGAGGTATGGATACAATCTGCACTCTAACACTGACCACCTTTAGATTAGGATTGCATCATGTCAAAGCTGGGTTTATTTAGCATTTTAATTAAATAGTGTCAGCACCTTGTTCTGCCCATACAAGTACATTTTCTAAGATTCAGAGACAATTTCTGTCCTATTCTCTCTCTTCTTGTCATCAGTAGTCAGATTTTCATGAGAGAGTCACTCAGCAGGTCTTATTTTCACACAGACCAGTTTCCTGTTCATTGCTTAGGGTGTCATAGCGTGATTACAATTTATGTCCACACTAAGGAGATTTACAGGGGATTTAAGCCAATCTAGCATAGACAGGACCAGACAAAACAATGATTTGGCTTCCATTTTTGCAATTACACAATATGAGAAGGATTTTCTGAGCCAGGTGCCCAAGGAGTGGTGAAACCTACTCTTATCCCTTATAAATTGAGGAGTTGCCTCAGAGCACACAGGTCTCATTAGATCTGGAAATTCAGTGCCTTGATCTATCATAAATGTTTTAAGATTAATATGGAGGAGGCTAGATTTCTTTTAGTACTTCACAATTGATTTTAGCCTAGATATTATTTCCCAATGGAGAAAGAGTTGTTTACTTTGGAAATATCATAAGTGGTGGAATATTGAGAATTGAGCAATCATTTTTTGATGCTTACATACAGACATCACCAAGATGCAGGGATGCTTATAAAATGCAATGTTCAGGTAGAGTGACCTAGAGAAGTTGTTTGATTAAACCTCAGTAACTAAAGGAAGGTGAGGGCATACCTTGCAGTTACTAGGAGTGCATAATGAAGGAGGCATCCTAACTTTTGTCTTTGAAATGTATTGTGTGATTCAAAGATACTGGAGTGTATAAATGATACCACCTTCGTTAACTCAAAACCTATATCTTGATTCAATTCTATGTGTTTCCAGTGCTAATTAAAAGCACATCCTTTGACTCCTGGAGAGTTTGTTTGAAGTGGTGCAGCTTAGAACAGGCTGTGGTTCTGAATTTCTTTCCTTCTCGTTTGCTTATATTGACAACCAGGATAAATCTGAAGGCAAAAAGTAAATTTGTTCTCCCTTTAATAGGACCACTCATGCAAGGGCTCTGGGATTAGATTTTAAATTGGCACTATTTAAAACCTTTGTTACAGTTACAGACTCAGTGAGCCATATGCACCTTTCCTACAGCTAGACCTAGCTGGAAATTAGTTTCCTCCTTTGTCAAAATATTTTCTAATAAACATTTTGCCTTTCTGCTAAAAACAGTGCAAAACACTCAACAACTAATATAGTTTAACTGAAAATACACAGCTTTATTTCCTCTTCTAGAGAAACAAAACAGACAAAAAATAGCTAGGTAAAAGTAGACAACATCTGGGAAAGATGTTTAAAAGAAAATCTTGGGGAGGGAAAAGAAGAGGAAAGAAGCGCCAAATGAGCAGTTTCACACTTTTGATCACCAGTGAAGACACCTCCTCTTTGCACCTCCTTTTTCACCTTCCTCAGGTTCCCTTGCATTATCTCTTCCCTGTAAGGAAGAAAACAATTAAAGTCAGGTGGCAGATACATCCCTACTTTTGTGGCTGTGAGGGAACTGCTCTTCCCTTGTGACTCTTGTGGTGACAATCAAATGGGGGCCAGGGCAGGTGCCCTGAGCATTCTGCAAGGAAATGGAGTGCATCAGTCTCTGCTGGGTTTGTCAGGGGTTTGCACGTCTGAATGTGTTGTCTCTGGAAGAGATAAATGAATTTCTCACTGTGAACAAGGGTGAGCAGGGGCTAGAGATGGGTTTATGTGGCAGGGAACTGTGTAGTCATGAAATGGCTTGATTTTGACACTGTGTCCTGGGTGTTTGAGGCTTCAGTGTCTCCAGGTTGGGACTGGAGCTTGTATTTAAATAGCAGTGCCCAGATATTTTAAAAAGATATTTCCAATATGAAACCCTTTTATTAGTGAGACCATTGTAACAATCTCTCCTCTTGGGAGATATTGGCAAGGAATTGCTGATTGTACTTTTGCTGAGTACACCTTTATAATCATTGCTATGCAAACCAGCATAAATGCTACTCCTGCAGGCACCTGTGTCCTTCAGTCTCAGCAAGAATAGATCAATGCACCATGCAAGATGAGGGTTGTGGAAAGCCAATATGCAGGTCTGGGACAGAATAAGGCTTCTGAGGCAGGAGAACTGGGAAAGGGAGCATACAAATAAGGAGAGACTCCCCTTAGAGGTGAAGCGCAGTCCCTGTCAAAAATAAGTTCCAGACCTCTGCTCAGAGCAGTGAGTGAAATGAATTTAAGGTGCAGAAAACCTGACCAGAAGGCAGAACAGCATTAAAATTTCTGGGCTCTTTAGCTAATCAAACCATTGATACCATCGTAGTTGCCCAGCTGAGCCTGTTCTAACTTTACATCCTTTAAATCATTTGAAAAATTAATGTGTAACCTGCATTCCCCTTCAAGACTTATACAGTTTGCAAAGCCCTCTGGGATGTGCTGGAAGAAGGGGACAAGAATGTCACACACATTCTGTTGGTTCCTCTTGTGGCAGGGTATACAGAGCAGATGGGGTTCCCAACTCACTGGTTCACTGTGGAAGTATTTGTTCAGTAATGAATGAGGCAGAGGAACGGACTGAGAATTCTGCACTCTGATACTCCACTGAGTCTGCTCAGATGGTGATGTGTAATGTCTGTTCTCTTCAGGGATGACACCATTTCAGTGCAGAAAAACAGGCCTTTTAGAAAACTGGGCCTCTGGATACAAGGAAAATGGAGACATGAAAAATTAAATGAAGCCCTTTCATTTATTCCCCCCTCAAATGAAGAGTGATCTCTGCTTGCAAATGAGAAGCCTGAAAGATAATGCACCAGCTGGGGCCTTCTGTATGGGTTTAACTGGAAAGAGGACAACCAGCAGCAGCCAGGGCATCCCAGCAAGGAGATTGCTCTAATCACATCCCTGCATCAATCATGAGCAGCAAAAATTAGGGGAATAAGGAAGAAAATAAGAGTCAAAAATCTTCCTTACATCTAATGAAGTCCTCTTGAACATATGATTTCTGCTGGGCTCTTCTAATATATCCAGGTTCATTCTTGGTGCTGCAGCTGTTACAGATCACTATTGCTCTGGTGTGCAAAGATAATGCCTAAGTTGGGTTTCATGGTGTGAGGACTGCAAAGAAATACAGTAAATAATCACATCCTCCAAAATCTCTTTTGAAAAAGGTAGAACAAAACTATCTTTCTCTCCAGAATTTACCTGACACTGCTGATGTTAGAGAAAGAAGGAAAACCTAGAATAATAGGCCACACTGTCAGTGCCTACTCCATTCTTTATAGGAGTATGTGGCAAAATAAAATTATTTTTGGCCATAGTCTGGCAAATGAGCAAACACTTCATTTTGGTGTCTGCTCATGGTTGTTTGACTTTGAGGTGATTCGATCAAAATCTTCATTTAATTATGTCAGTTGCCTCCAGGGCTCCCTGACCTCCTGTATGTGATGTGGAAACAGGTGATGATAGCTGCTGAAGGCTATGGCTGTACATTCCCCCTTTAGTGAATTCATTTTAGGTGCCTGTAAGAACTTATTTTGGATTCTCAGGCACTGCTTCATTTTTAATGAGGATTGTGAACTTGGGTTAAAGCAGCAGTTACAAATATTTTTATTTTGGTGCTGAAAAACTGGACATATGATGGTAATGTGTGCTTGAGGCCAGAAAGCCAACCTGCATAAAAAGGAACGTGGTCAGCATGTCAAGGGAGGTGATTCTGCCCATTTATTTCTGGTCTCTGAGAGCCCTCCTGGAGTACAGTGTCCAGCTCTGGAGCACTCAGCCCAGGAAAGGCAAGGAGTGAGTCCAGAGAAGAGCCACAAAAGTGATCAGTGTGTTGGAGCACCTCTCCTATGAGGAAAGGCTGAGTTGGGGTTGTTCATCCTGCAGAAGAGAAGGCTCCAGGAAGGCCTCATTGCAGCCTTTCAGCATGGAAAGGGGATTTATAGGACAGGAGAGACTCATTACCAAGACCTGTAATGACAGGGCAAAGGGCATTGGTTTTAAACCGAAAGAGGATATTTTTTATTGAGCATAAAGAATAATTTTTTTATAATGAAAAAGGTTCCCTAGGGAAGCTGCGCATGCCTCATATTTGGAAGTGTTCCAGGGCAGGTTGGTTGGAACTCTGAGCAACCTGGTCTAATGAAAAGTGTCCCTGCCCATGGCAGGCAGGTTGGAATCAGATGACCTTCAAAGATCTCTTCCCATCCAAACCATTTCATGATGCCACAAAATATTCCCATGAAGGGCAATGGGAAAGAGAGACAAAATAAGAGGGATGAAATCTGTCATAGAAAGGAATATAAAGGGTAAATGAGCATTAATTTCAAGAGCTTTGCCTTTGGCTGCACAAATAAAAAAAACCCTCTGAAGAGAAGGAAGTCCTGCTCCCTGTTCCACAGGAGATGTCTTCTGGTGCACCCATGGAGTTCCAGCTTAGGCAGAATAGGAGGAGGCTGATGAAGAGAAACTCCTAGGGTTTTCTCTGTGGGGTCTAGCAAGGAGAAAGAAGTAGACAAGCAAGAACAAACATAAAAGACAGCTGAGGGTTCAGCCAGGAGTACTACGAACAGTGTTACACTGCAGTGTGTGCAGCCACATCTGCAACTGCCAAAACGGGGAGCAAAGATTTCATCCCTCTGCTCTCAGCTCTGCCAACACTGCTACAGATTCTTCTTTTTCTGGTATGCAGGGAGCACATATCAGTTGTTTTGCTGCCTAAAAAAGAAGACTTCTATTCTAGCAGGTATGGAAATCTAAGTCCAAGACCTGAAGGAACCCTGAATTGAGAATTAGAGGTATTAAATCACTTCAGCTGCTGCAGGAAGACGTGTAACCTCAGTGTGAATGGGGTTGCTTGAGCTCCCTCCTGTGTCTACTTGTGTGATAAAGGTGAGCCTCAATGAGAGATCTAAGCAGGGAAAACTCTTTAGTTGCCAGTTTAAGGTACTTCTGAATCTCCTGTGCTGGTAATGCAGTGATGAAGAGAATATAGAGGAAAGTCTAGCAGGAAGAATAAGAAATATTCTGTTCAGTTTGGGATAGCAAAAGTTAATTGCAACATAAAAATGCTATTATGGTAGTAATGAGAAATCCACTTGTAGAAAGCAAAGTGTCAGGCTGAACCTGCTATTTCTAAAATTTACACAATAATTTGGGGTTTCATTTAATAAAAACCTTGTTTAAGAATTCTTTAAGAAAAAATGTAAACATTTAAAGAGAATATCACCTCTGTTTAGGTATTTGTGATTTTTTTTCGTCTCTCCTTTCTCTGATTTTCACTGATACCAGGAATCTCAGTATTTCAGAATTTCAGATCAGTGGTCTTTGAAGATGGTATTTTAACCCCATTTTGTCCATTTTTCTCTTCAGTGTATTATAGAATAATGGAATGAATAACTTCCAGCTGATTTCTTGTTCCGTTTCTGTGTAACTTTCATTGTTTCTTTTGCCCATTGTCAAGCTTCCAGGGCTTAAAAAGTATTGAAGAGGAAAGGGAAAACACACACACTCCACAATGGGAAAAGAACAAAGCAAACTAAAATCTTTACTTTCTCTGGGTTAAACTACAAAATACAGAAAAGAGGAAAGAGGAGAAGAACCTTTCCTTCCCTCAAAATAAGGAAACTGAACTTGAGATGCTGTGTGGCCCAAATGAAGGGCTTGTGTGCCTTTAAGTTTCTCTTTTTCCTCGAGGTACCTTGTGAGACCTACGAGAGGCTCCCATTCCTTTCCAACAAACCTTGCTTTCAAGTATCAACTGCTTGTAACTTTGAAATGATTTTTGAAAAGGGGAGAAAAAAAAAAACCAACCCAAAAAGGCAACCCTGTGGATGGAGAGCATTCACAGAGAGGGATAAATTTGGGTCCAGATGCTCCCAATCTGTTTTTTTTCATGCAGATCTGATTCAGTGTTGTCCTGTTTGCCAGCCAGAGGGCAAGTGAGTGGGGTCAATAACAAGGTGTGATCATCAGTCTCGTAACTGCCCTGGGAGAAATCCCTTGGGTATCAAACTTATGTTTCCCAGTTCCTTATAAATGACACCCCTCTAAAAAGGAGCAATAGTTTCAGCACAGCCACTGTGAGGAGCAGGAGAGACTGGATGCTTTATGTGGAATGTATATCTGTTTAAAGAGGTAGGAGGTGTGGGATGGCCAAAACACTGTTCAGAACTTGGCCTTTGAAATGGTGATGCAATTTCAGATCTATTTTACAAATGGAAAACTGGGAAAGAGGTTTTAAATTCAAGGGGAAGGGAAATCAGTGCTGGTTTGACCACTAGAACTATCACCTTTCTCTCAGTTTGGACTACAGCCAACCCCTTCCAGATTAATAATCATAACAGAGCCTTTAAGCTTTAATCAGACCATCTGATCTGATCTAACCTGGGGATGGGAAGATAAAAGGTCAATCCCCAGGACCATCTGCTTTCCTTTACCTTTTCTGTTTGAATGCATTGTTTCTTTGTCTTGCCTACCCACTTTTGGCATGTCTCTTGCTGTCTCACAACACTACTGCTGGTTTACATCTGACTCTGAGCAGAGGATGTAGCCTCTTTGAGCAGCAGCTGCCTATTCAGAGATGCTTGCAACTTTCCTTTAGTATTTCCTCTCCTCTCCTGGCAACTCCTCTCAGTATGATTTATGAATTGCAAGCATAGCTGGGGGTGATGTTAAGTATCAACACCTCTGAATTCCAGTGAATAGGAGCTGAGTAATTAATAACAACAAACCAGGAGCGTTTGCTTTGCATGGGGATCACGTAGCAGAGAAGTGTTGTTCTGTATTCTTCAGGAATGGGGGAAGTGAGTCCTAACCCTTCCCTGTGCTGTTAAATCTGCATGTCATTTTCCTTGGATAATTAAGTAATTCCAGCCTTTCAAGGAGAGAGAGTCCCTCCATCTCCCCTGTTAGCTTGCAGATGTAGTACATGCACCTTGCAGCAAATCAATGCTAACGACATTACCGTGCCTTAGTGCAGTCATGGAGCAGAGGAAGCCCAAAGAAAAACGTTCAGCCCTTGCCGATCACATTATGAGCATCAGGGTCTTTTATGTAGCAGACTTATTAATTGCATTTTCATTTGTGTCCCTGAATTTTAACCCTTTTGAGATTGCTCTTCTGCTTGTGAGTGCCTCTAAAATTGTCAAGTGTTGGGCAGTTTTGGAAAAGAGAGGAAAGACAAGAGTGGTTTCTGCAGTCCTGCACTGGGACCTGGACATCTGCAACAAAGCTATGGAATAGATTCAAACCACCAACAAAAGAAGGAAGCTGTTAAATCATTTGGTAGAACACAGAATAAATACAGTCTGTATTGGAGTAACAAATTTTGTGCTGGTCTTTCAAGGGAAGAGGTTCCCTTGAACCTTCCCAACCCTTTGCTTATGGCATGTTTTGGATTGAAAAAAAATGCCTGTGCAGGTTTTTCCTCCTCCTGCCCCAGATGAACTCCCTGATTTGCCACAGTACATTTTTATTTTGTGAAGATCAATCTCCTTAACTGTTCTCATTCTCAGTCTGTCTTGAAGGCAGGGAACTTGTGTGTTGTCTTCAAGTCATAACCTACTAACTTCAGAGAGGGGATTGTCTCTTTGTTACATTTGCAGGCCTTTCGCTGAAGTCTGACAGGAACTCTAGGAATTACTAAAGTTTAAATTACTGTTAATTCAGTAATTGGCATTTTTATAATGGAAATACATCCAGCTGTGATGCCTGGCCTTTGCCGTCCAGAATTCATTACACTGTGTGCATGCTACATGTTGCTCTCTTCATGGGGCTGGTGTTATCTTTCCTAATTTCCTTCACTTCAAGTGAAACTTCACTTGGTCCCCTGTGAGTTGAAGCTATTGGCCAAGACAGTCTCGCAAAGGCTGTAAAAGCTGCCACTTAATTCTGTCCTACTTTCTGTCTTAGAGGTGCTGGGAGCACACATTTGCCTGAGACTCCCCCCTTCAGGATGTTTCAAACTCTGTTTACACGATATTTAACCTGACTCCTTTCAGGAGTTTGTTATTGCTGATTCAGTGCACAGGAGATCTGGGGACTGCCAGGACTGGCTTGGTAAGAAACACCTGCCTACAGCCAGCTGCCTACTGCTGTAGTTTTGTGTTATTTTTCTTTATTTCCTTTTCGGTTTGTTTCTTCTGTGCTAAGTATGCAATATATACAATATATGCTTCCTTTCATGTTGACTAGTATAAAATCCTTCCTCAGTGCTGTAGCTCAATTTCTCTCTTGTCTGGGGTTCTTAAAAGAAGGGAAGGAAATAGCCATAGGTGAGAATCTTAAAAGGTGGTGTTTGTTGTGGGACCAAGCTGTTGCAGGTTCAACATCCTCCTGTGAAGTCCCACCATCAAAGCTGGGGTTGCTGCCAGACTTGTTTCTCTCTAGCTTGCTAAGAAAATTCTGCCTTTGTGCACTCACACACAGAGAAGTCACTTTGTATTTAGCTCGAATAGAGGAGAAACAACAACAGCTCCTTCCCCTTCTGAGTCCATCTCAAACTTAGGGGAAGAGTGGAAGAGGGAAAGATTTGTCTGGAAGAGGACAAAAACCAGAAAAAGGTACCTGGGGAAGGAACAGAGTCTTAGAGAGTGACAGTGACAGTCACAACTGTAGCTGTGTCACTGACCACATCAGCCTCGTTCTGCCAGTGTGTGCTCTGTGGGGAGGGAAAAGGTGCTTCTTGTCACATTCCTGCCTTGTTTCTGCAGGAATGGAACAAGCATAGGGGAGGCTGCGTGTTCACAGAGATTGTCTTTTCACAGCAAGGCAGGATTTGTGCTCTGCCTTTTAGCAGCTATAAAGCCAATCCTAAACCCTCTTAGGCATGAGGCTTCATTACCAGCCAGAAATGAAAAGCTGATGAGAGGTGCACAAAATTTCTAACAGTCAGGAGGATTCCTTTTCTTCAGGGAACCTGCCAGACTGAGCCATACCTTGGGACAGAAAGGGAGATGAGGATCATTTAATCTTTCTGAACCAATGATCATATAAATACTAGCCACATTTCTAGTTTTAATCACCTTTTCTCCAAATGAGGTATCTCAGTACTCATAGAGTATTCCTAGATATTGTAACATCTTAAGCCATGATTCTTCCTCTCTTTATAATATGTGGCATAGTTGGACCCAACTTTTAGATGAACTCGTTGAATTCAGAAGACAAAAAGGGGCTGAAGCTTTAAATGTCCTGATCTGGAACTCTCTAAGTGATGCTAAGGAACATATTTTCAAAAACTTGGCACATGCTTCTGAAAATCCAGTATTTTACTGTCATCCTGGATGATTTGAAATCTGGGAGAGAGAGTATCCTGTATTTCTGACTGGGATTGCTAAGATAAAAATATATGGAACCTCCAACATACAGTGAAGTCAACATCATGAACTTGTGTGCTGCACAACTTATCTTTGTATATGCTACAAATCTGTGCACTCATTCCATTCTGATAAGCTCTCTGGCATTCCTGATGATGCTGATTATCAGCAGAAGGGGATTTTCTTATCTTGGCTTTAAGATGAACAACAGAACCCAACATTAACTAGAACCATGATTTAAAACCTGCTGAATTTCCCCAGACAAATTGCAAACACCCCTGCTTGCTCTGTGCCTCACCAAGTCTCCTACCTGCTCTGTGCAGGCTGTGCACCTTTTGGGCAGCCTTATCAGTGGGTGAAGATAGTGCAGCTGTCTGAGCATCCCTGAATGAAAGGGGCTCTTCTGTCTCCCACAGATAGGATGTTCAGAGAGATAAAATCAAAGGGAGGATGCAGCCAGGGTGGTCACCAAACCTGGAATGACATCTGCTCATGCTGGTGAGTCCAAGGTGGGATTCTCAGAAGGGATTCTTCACTCTGCTAAGCCTCTACCTGCTGCAGTCCCAGGGTGGCCTGTGGCTCCCCCTCCTTCTCTGGGGCACTGTGTCAGTGGTGCTGATCAAAGAGGCAGTGGTGCTGTGATGCAGTGAGGGGATCCACTTGGTGAGGACCCTGTTCCAAGATCAGCTGAGGTCACGTAGTCCCACCATTGTCCTGTCATCCAGGCTGTGTAAAACACCTCCCTTGGTGTGCTGCTATGTGGTACCTGTGCTTCTTGTTGCTGTGCTGGGCTGCTCGCCTCCCACTTCATCATTCAGTGCAGGAACCAGACTCCCTCTTGCAACATCTGCAGAGTTTCCTGCAGCCCCTGTTGAGGAGCTTTGCAGCAAGGCTGTCAGTGCCATGGGCCTGCTGTGCTCCAGTCAGACTCTGCTGCACACCCTGGCTGGCTGTGCTCAGAGAAAATCTGTCCCATGATGGGGGTAGGACTGCACCTGCAAAAACGGTGGAGCCCTGCTTGCAGGTGACATTTTGTCTGAGGGTATAGGGACACTTCAGCTTTTAATGATTTTTATTTAGGTAGGTTCAGGCTTTTCCTTGGTAAACAAGACTGCATTATCACAGAGCTGCTTTGTTTTCCAGTGACTGGTCTCACACATAATAAATAGGTTAAAGTTAACTGGAGGAAGCATTGATTTTTCTTTTAGTGCATGTGGGATTACCTCCCTTGGGAGGGCTTGAGTAGTGCAGGAGACCTTCAGGGCAGGATATCAGTGTGTGAAAAGAGTGCAGTGTAGCTGGAACATTAATTTCTTTCCCCTATCTCTAAATTTTCCTTATGATCTCTTTCGTAACTCTCCCTCCTTTCTTTCATGTTCCAGCTCCCACTCAGAAATTTCCTGGGGTGACAGTGACTGGGAGATTTGCTCTGGGCCTCCAGGTAGGTCAGGGTGTGTGCAGCTCTGCAGGAGAGGGACATGGAACAATGATAGGCAGAGCTGGGCAAAACAGAAGGGTTGGGGTACTGGGGAGCAGGTCTGCAATCAACAGTGCAGGCAGTGATGGTGGAATTATTGATATGTGTGATAGTAGTTAACATTTCATAATTGTTTTTTCCCACATGAAAGTCACAGAATAGGAAGGAAAAAAAAAACCCAAATAATCAATGTTGCTTTTGAAGGCTTTGGCAATTGCCAGGCTCTATTTGTTTCTTTCTTTAGAAGGTGTCATTAGTCTTCTTCCATCCAAATCACCCCCTCCAAACAAACATAACTCCCCCAATTGCTTTTCTCTCCTTAACTGAACTCAGCTCCCCCTTGGTTATAGGCATGTTCAGCTACTTTATATTTGTGCCACAATTTGCCTTCCGGAACATTTACTTACTTACTTACTTAGAAATCCTCTGCATTGCCTGGTGTTAGGGCATATGGCTGTCTTACATCAATTAAAAATCAACATGGTCCAAGAGAATATAACACCAACCCCTGCATCTTTGAATGGATGTTTGCAGCTGGGTAGGGATTAAAGCAGATCATAATGGATTAGATCAGGGATTAAAACAGCCTGTAATGGATACTGTGTTGAACTATTCCATTTCTATTCCTGGATATAGACTGTGCAAATCTAGGGTTGTCAGATGACATCCTCACTGTCACCCTGTCATGCAAGAGACCAGATTTTGAAGCAAATCTGTTATTCCTGCAACAGGGATGCTACAAACTGGAAAAGCCCCTTTTTCTGTGTGCTGGTGATGGGCAGCAGTTCGCCGATCGTGCAGGAGATGGGGGTGTTGCTCACATTACCTTTGTTTTCTAGAAAAGGAAAGCTATTAGAGAGCACTGCTGCTGCTCTCTTTGGCACGGAGACCTCTGCTAAGGAGAGGGAGACGCAGAGCAGGGAGATTCCAGTACGCAGTCCCACATCATCAGTGGGACTCCCCCAGCTGTGCATCCTATTATTTAACAGCAATAAGCAGGCGCTGATGAAGGCATTTTAGAATTTGCTTCAGAAACACCAGAGCTTCCTGTGGGTGTCAGTCTGAGAAATGAGGGCTTGGGGTAATCTCCCTGACATCGTCTGCACTGAATGTCTGGGACTATCCCTGAGTGTGGCAGGTGAGGATGACATTCACAGAGGGTGACTGCAAGTAATGGCTCTTCAGTCTGCAGGGTAGAAAACACCTGCTATTGGAGTGGTGAAAGTACTGTCCTAAATAAAGTGTTAGGCTTCATGCAAGTGTTCACCATCACATCCTGTGCCATGTCCAGCTCAACTGGGCTCTTGTGGTGACAAGGAGTGATGTGGTGAACACAAAGAAATGCCTTCTGCTAGCAGGATTTGTCCTGTCTTGGTCTGGGTGGGCTTTGGCCATGAAGTCAAGGATGCTTCCGCATAAAGGAGTGACTGATCAGGATCTGGACAAAGACTAGGTCTTAAGCACTGTCCAGCAAGGCTGAGAAGATAAACGGGACTGAGTGGGCTGCACTGCAGGGGACTGGCTAAGTAGTGGCAATTGCTAGCACCAGAGTAGCTTTTACTCCGTGGTGCCTGGGATTCTGGATGTGCAGAGATCTTCAGGAGCAGCAGTGAGCTGCTGCTGGGTCCAGAGGGACTGCAGAAACTTTGATTATAATTTAAGAACAAGTTGTGCCTGGCACAGCTGCAGCCTCACTGCTAGAGGATGGCAATAGGTGGGCAGTGCCTCCCCTCACAGTGCACAGCAATCGCAAGACACTGGGGTGGCACGCGTGCTGCTAATGCCACGTACCTGGGGCCTCTGTTCCTGCAGCAGTCGAGTTTGGGGGTCCTTCCTGTTCCCCACACCCTGCTGTTTCCTTACAAGCAGCAGCAGGGTGCAGCCTCGGGGTTGGCATGTCCCTGTGCATTCAGGGTAGCACCTGCCACGAGTGCGTGCAATTTGTAAAACCCCCTTGCCTGAGGTTTTATGGAGTAGCTCTGGCTCAGGCCCACGTCACTGCTCCCACACAAATAAAATGTCATCTAAACATTTTGGCAGCACAGTACAAAAGGGAGCCGATTCCAAGCCAGGAATACCATCCGTTGCGTTGGGAGTGGGTGGTTAGCTTCCCCTACTCCCACCTCCCACTTTCTGCGTCGGGAACTGTGGCTAATAAGGGGCCGAGCCCGTGGGTCGGGCCCCCGCCGCCCTCCCGGGGCTGTCACCGCTGATCTGTGCGGACCGGCTGCCACCCCGGCCCCTCTTCTCGCTGCTGCAGGGCAGCCCTATAGCGCCCGCTCCCCCGTTTGCAACAGGCAGCGATGTGTGCAGCCCCTCTTCCTCCTGCGGCTCTCTGCTCGCTCTCCCGGGCTGCACGGACCCCCATCCCGAGCCGGGCATTCTGCAGCAGGCGCTGACCAAGCGCCGGGCGGCAGCTGCCCAGAAACCTCCCCGCTCCCCCGTGCGGGCGGTGTCAGCTCCGGTCCTACCTCTGTCCCCCGCGCCCTCCACTCCCCGCCGGGCTGGGAGACCCGCGATGGGCGGGAGAAACTGTTGAGCCGCCCCCGCTCCGGGCTTGGCCATGGGGAGGGGGGAGAGCGCGGGGAGAGCCGTGTAGTTGGCGGATCCGTCCTTGGACGGCAAAGAACGGCTGATGCGGGAAGTAGGAGGGTGGGAAGATTAAAAAATCGCTAATTATCGACACTTTTGAAAGGGAGGAGGAGAACGGGAGAAGGTCGACCGTGGGTTTGATCCGAAGAGAAAGTGCCGACGTGTTGCTGCAATGAGTCGGTCCGGAGGGACGTGGCACTGGCACAGATGGCGATGACAAGGGTGACCCACGGGGACGCCCCGCAGCCGGGGGAGGCGGCAGCAGCCTCCCTCTCCCCTTCACACCCTGCCATTACTCACACCTTGTCCGGGGGCTGAAGCTGCAAAGGCTTCTTGAGCTTTGCCAGCAGAAAACAGGTGTCCTGGCCAGGGGAATGCAGCCGTGCGATGGGAGCGGGAGCGCTGCACTGCCGTGACCTAAAGAAACACATCCCCCTCGCTCCTTCTCCCGACACAGTCCCGAGATGCTGCTGCAGGGAGCTGCCTGCAGATACTGCCCTCTCTTCCTTATTGGCCCCACACAAATCCTGCTAGTCTCCCTTGCCGGACAGTGGCAAGGTTGCTGGGATTCCCACGCACACGCGTGAGTTCCCACGGCCAGGAGACTGCGCTTGGGACGGGCACATCCACACGCACGGAGCTGGCTCTTGGAGGGATGCTGCTGGATGGCCGGGTCCGTGGTACGCTGTTACACACGGGAGGCACCCAAGAGCCGCTCACCCCAGCTGCTTTCCCCGGTGCCCCCTTACCCGTGGCTGACATCCAGCCTTTGCGCGTACACGTACTCGCAACACACACAGGGCGAGGAATGCCCGCACCGCTGTGAATGCGACTCTATGTACATATACATCAGGAGAGACGGGGGATGACGGCTGCTTTATCTCGGCCAGGAGCACACATACCAAATCAGGAGAAAAGGCTGGGTGATGCTCCAGCTGATTCGGTGCAGAGCGGTGTCCCGCTCCCGCCCCCGGCCCCGCTCCCGGCCCCCGGCGGCGCGGCGCGGCGCGGCGGGTGACTCGGCGGTGTATTTCAGCGGCGGCGGCGGCTTGGCAAGGCTCGGGGCTCCTCCCCCCGTGTGGTGGTACCCTCTCACTTGATCAAATCCTTGAACGTGAACAGTTTCACTGAAAAGCACTTTTGAAAAAAAAAATATCCAGCAACAGTAAGGAACAGAATCCAACTACCGGGGAGAGTTTTTTTTCCTTTTTTTTTTCTTCTTTCCTTTTTTCCTTTTTTTTTTTTTTTCTGGTCATCGTCTCAGAGGCTGAGAAAGAGGGAAGAGAAAAGCGAAGAAGAGAAAGAAGAAGAGCGAGAGAAAGAGGAGCCTTTTGCAAATAATAAATATTATAATTAGAATCCGGCCCCTTTCTTCTAAAAAANGGGCCCCCGGAGGATGGCAGAGCGGCGCGGCTGCGAGGGGCCGAGGAGCCGGGGCTGAGCAGCACCACCTTCGCGCTCACCGGGGATGCGGCGCACAACCAAGCCATGGTGCACTGGTCCGGACACAACAGCAGCGTGAGTACCGCACCACAGACCCGAGCCGAGCCGATCCGGCGGCTCTTGGCGGGGAGGGAGCCGGGACAGCGGCGGGACGGGGCCGAGGCTGCCGCTGCGGCCGGGGGGGCGGGGAGGAGAGGAGCGCTGGGCGGGCACCGTGCCCTTATCGCTAGCGGGAATGGGACACGGAGAGATGGCGGCAGGAGAAAAGTTTTCCTGGGGAAAGGTGAAGGCGAGTGGGAACACCATTCTGCCCCCGCCCCCGGTGGCAGAGCCGCGGTCCCCGGACAGCGCCCCGAAGGGCCGGGCTGGCCCGAGCCCTCTGCTCTGCGTTCCCCCATGTCCCGTGTGCCGCTCCCCTGGGGACCCTCACTCTCAGTCTCTCCATATGTAATAAACACCGTGGCACGCCTCGCTGCCTCCCTGCCTGGGATGAATGATGTATAGGGGTAGTGGAAAAGCCCTCCAGTGCCCCGCTGTGAGTGCTGGAGGCAAGGGAGATCCCATCAATTCATTAAGGGGTGGAAAGCCCCACAGCACTTCTAGGAGCTTCGAGTGGAGGCATGTAGTGCAAGCGGAGTGAAAAGTTTGTAAAAAAATCCGTGGCATCTCACGTCTTTTTCCCGAAGCCAATAATAACGAGTCACTGGGGTGTCCCTGAAAGCCTGTGGGATTGTGTGTATGTGCGTGTGGAGGGGGCATGTCCCAAAAGCCCACACGTTGTGCCGTGATAGTGCAGGACCCTCCCTCACACCCGCTTTGCAACGCCCGGCAGATGGCTGTGGACGAAACTTCAAGTTTCTTTTGACTTGGAATCAGAAATACCATTTCTACTCTCATGTAGTCTGGGAACAGATGTGATTTAAAGAACTCTGGGAAACCTTTATGTCTGGTGACAATATTCCCATTATTCTGATTATTATAGCTTGTCACTGCCTTGAAAATGCCTCTTTTATTGTTTTGCTACTATTGGAAATGAGTATAAAGCAATTAACAGCATAAAACAGATTGGCTGCATTTTCCGATACATTCTTCATGGAACTTACTAGCCATGAAAAAGGAAATTGTCTACCTACTTATCTATCTGTCTCTCTGTGCATCAGCTGTAGGTTCTAATGTGCAATTCAACCACCTCTTTTTTTTTTTACTGGAATTTTTTTGTCTATTTATTACTACTTAGGCAATAATTCTGACAGCAATGTAGATGTTACATTGATTTAACCAATTTTTAAAGGCAGTTGTGTTTGCCAGACATGAATTTCAGTCTCATTAAAGATGAAAGCAAACATTGAAGAGAAAACAGCTGTATGGTATATTTCAGCACTACACTTGTCTCTAGGACTATTTATTTTTAATATAACATGCCATGTAATGAAGGAAACAACCTTTATGCCCTCCCTTTTGTTTCATTTTGATGCTGAATCAAGGGATGTTGAGTAAAAGAAGCTAAAATGCCTCCCCCATGCCTTCCCAGCACGGATTTCCAATAGTTTTGAGTATTTCTGCTTAAAGTAGCAAAGAAAACTCATTCTGTAGGCATTTGCAGGGGAAAGAAAGGTTATTTTTTTCCTAAAGCACAGCTCAGAAATTGATTTTCACAAAATTCTCCCTCCTTGGTTTCTTTTACAGAAACATGCTAGTTAAATAACTAGTTTCCTTATTCTTTAACTTTAGGCAGCTGAGAAGGGTAATGAAAGAAGATGTCTCGATTGTTCATGGGATGCCATTAGGATTTTGCACCTCAGGATGCCATGCATTGAAAGCTTCCAACTCAAAAGCACAAGCTAAATCAAAAGACTGGTGTTTATTGCCAGTGTGCTGTTTGTGGGAAGGAGAAGCAAGCATGTTAATAAATGCTAATGTTATCTTTTTGTGATTTTCCTAATATGAGTTCTAGCATTGTGAGACTTCTTCTCTCCTGTCTTTTGCAGAAAACATACTGCATTTAGCAATTAATTGGATTTTTTTTTGAACTGTACAGAGCGAAAGTTATATGCTTGAACCTGGGTTCTTTCATTAATTAACAGATAAGGCTGAATCCAATGCCTGTTTTTCTGCTGCAGCTCAGTTTTTACTTAATTCTACTGTTGGGGTGTCCATGGCACAGGAACATGAAGCAATTTGCCCAAGGTCACTCGGGCAAACAGTGTGGCTTCTTTTGCCAGCCTCATTGGTTCCCAGCCCCACATCACAAAGCATAAATTTTCTTAGGTCACAGAAGATGTAAAGCAGCAGGGAGGTGTATTGGAAATGGACAATAGATATTAACTCATGTCATGATTATGCCAGTTGATCTTGTAGAGCAGGTAGGATGTGTCTGTATGTTATTGTATTCAGGCTCCCAAAGCAGTAAAGAGGCAAACAGCTTGCTTTTACCAATTCTGTTACTTGAACAGACTTCAAAATCTATGTTTTTGTCACTTATGTATTATTAAAATCATGATCAATCAAGCTTCATGCATTAGTGGTGGGGTATTCCTAAAAACTGGATTGATTTGCAAAGAGGAGGAAGCTGATAAAAAATTGGGGTTTTACTGGGACGTGTAGATCTGCAGACACTCTTACAAAAGGGAGGTCTTTGCAGCTGCTGGATGTCTTGTTACAAAGAATGTTAAAACCCTCTGCTTTTTAAATTATTATTATTTTAAAAGCAAGTGTCTGTCCATCTCCTATCCCCATTTTCTCGCACATCCCTCAAATCACAGTTTAACTTACTAAAACATAATCCCTTCCAGGCAATAAACTTTTGTTTTCTCCATTTGCAGATAGTGAGGTCAGGATTATGATAGAGGCAAAAGGCTGGTGAGATCAGGGAATTTGGGTTCTCTGCTTTGTCCTGCCCAGAGGCTTTTTCTGTGACCTTAGGAAAGACAATTAACCTCTCTGGATCTCCTCTTCCATGTTAAATGAGGATAGTACTACTTAGCTACCACAAAGTGGTGGTGTGGAGCAGAATTCATTTCTGCTTTGTACAATACCTGAGGATCTTCAAGTGAAAGTTGTTAGGAAAATACAAAAATACTATTCTGTGCAGAAGTGAGATTTGTATTCTCTGTGCTCTTATGAAGGGAACTTGGCTTAATTCAGTGGATCTGATACTGGAAGAAGCAGACTTCTATTTGGGCTTCAAGTATCAATCTGCCCTAATAAAAGCATTTATTGAGCAAGGTCATGAAGCTCTTGAGGAACCTTGGAGAGATCAGATAAAATGTTTTCTTGCCAAGGCTTTTCTAAAGAAAGGAGAATTTTTAGTGAAAAATACTATTATTCCCAAAAGATCTGCAAGCCATTCTTTTTCCAAAACAATTCCTCTCTGATCACATATGCTGTGCACAAATGTGCCATTCAGTGAGCAGTTGTACCCTCTACACTTGTTTTCCCTCTCTAGATGTTTATGTTAGTGCATGAAATTTTTCCTTGTTCTGCTCATCAGATGCTCTCTCCAACCTTCCTGTGAAGATGATTTGATTCCTCATATAATCCTTTCTTCCTTCCTCTTTCCCTGATTTGTAGGATAAGGACCTGCAAAAAAAGGTAGCAGCACATTTAAGGCTCTTACAATTTTAAATCTCACTGTCTTGTTTCTTGATAGTAAGTTTTCCAAGAGATTTCAAGAAGCTGCAGTGAATAAAACACACTTATTAGGATTGCTCTCCTAGGATGATCAGTGGTGGAGTGGGAAATGGGAACTGTTGTGGTTAGGTTTCAGAGTCGTCCCTCTGATGAATGTAGCTGTTTATAGGAAATACTTAATTTTGTCCATGCTTTTTCCATGATGGAATTACTACAAATTCTGTGCTGTTGTGGCTGGGGCTTTTCCAATATGAGAAGAAAAGATGCACATTTCTGGCTTTCTCTGGAAGACATTTTCAATCCACTGTCTATGGAGATGCTGCAGCTGTGATCACTTCATACTTTGGCTATCCCATGTATATATATGCCTTTGCCTTTCTAGTAACCAGAGGCAAACTCCACAGAATCACTGAATATTAAGGGTTGGAAGGAATCTTAAAGATCATCTAGTCTCAATCCCCTCTGCTATGGGCATGGACATCTCGCCAATTTCTGACATGAATTGTCCCAAACTTCTGGCATAAAGATGAGAAATGCACTATAATGCCCCAGAAAGAGCAGGAGAGGCAATTTTTCTAAGGCATGTGTAGTATTGCAGGTTGCTGCAGACAGGCCAAGTTCCTGTATGATCCTAGGGGATGGGTTTTTCATACTATATGAGAAATATCAGCAGTGCATTTTTTAAAATCTCATGGTATTAGAGCAGTACATAAGATAAACTGGTGGAAGTTGGGTGTGCTTCAGTGATGCAGCTGCTAGTTGTGCAAACCATGCAATTGCATTGTTGCTTGCAGCATGATTCAAGCCCCAAAACTGGGGAAGGCAGGATGAGAGCTGGTGAGACACTGCACTGGGGCCTTGTTTTATCTTGGCAGCCACGCTGCACTGCTTTGTCCAGTCAACCTGTGACTGTCATTTCTAGAGTCAATATGGTTTCATGATTCACTCCAAGACTTGGAATATGAGACACCTTTGGGACAAGATAATAAAGAGGAGGCTGATAATGCTGCAGTAGCTTACAGGCATTGGAAGTAGAGTTAGAGAGAAGATGCAGTTATCTTATTGCTTGAAGAGGGATTATTATATGTTAACAGCCCCAATACATGTCACGTTGGACATGAGGAAGAGTTTCTTCTCAAAGAAAGTGCTGCAGCAAGGTACCACAAAGTCTTTGGGGATTTTCGAGGCTCATGTAAAGATGATGATCTGATGGGAACCCTCTGCTCTGAATGGGTTTTCTTTACCTCCTACTACCACCGATCCTTTTTTTTACCCTGTGCAAGCTCTGGGGGCTGGCAGTGACAAGCAGGTTGTGCAAGTTCTCTCAGTGAAGCCTGTCTCTTCCGGGAATGATTCCCCTGAATGCTGTTGGCAGGGTTCTGGTGTGATCTGCTAATGTACTGGTGGTTGGATGCTGAGACATTACTCACTCCCATGGAGCTTTACAAGCTGGGGAGGCCAGTGGGATCACTCTGTGCCAGGTAGTTTTTCATTAAGATGCCTTGCAATGCAGTGTGTGATGGGCAATATTTGCAATTCCAAATAGGCTGCTATGCTTGGAAGGGAGGAAGGGGAATCTTTAGGCAGGCAAACTGCATTTAGTTGTCAGCCACGGGTAACTGCTCCAAGAGTCCAGCTGGATTTTGGTCTGAAATGTTTACTCCTAGCATGCAAAAATGGTGACAGAGCAATCGTATTAATTGCACTGCTTTTGGTAGATATTTTAATTTCTATTCTAGACTGTTTCTTTCTCAAATAGCTTTTTTGTCAAGGCTATGGTCTCATTGCCATTGAAGGAAGGCCAACTCTGGCAAAATATCTTGATGTGTTTCCATTTTCCTCTACCTTTAGTAATAAAGTTTGCCACTAAAGTCCTTCTCTAGGACTTTGCCAATCCATTTTTAATTAATATTCGAATAGAAGATTTGAAATAAAAACAAAACTCCGGCATGGCCCCTGCTTTTGTGGTTATGTTGAGTCAGTAGAGCAGGAAGAAGGCATCTAGAAAATACTCTTTGTGTTATTTCTCTCCAGACTGGTTTCATTGCAAAGTCAGTTTGATGTTTGGGTCTGGATATTGTTTGTGGGTCCCGTGAAACTGGGAGGTTCCCTGGGCCATTTCCCTGCCTGGCACAGCAAACTGTTGATGTTCTTGTAGTTCCAAGTTCAGTAACTTGGAGCTGCTCCTGTCCTAGGTGTCTGTCAGCAGTTTCTCCTCAGATCTCAGTACTCAGACTTTGCCATGATCAGGGATGAGGCCTAGGACTCGTGGCTAAGCTTTCACAGTGGATTAAATGCAAACAGAAACAGCTACATGACTCTTTAATTATTTTTTTCATAATGGGAAACATTCATCCAATTAGATGATGAAGTATTTTGAAAATGGGTTGAGCAGATAATTTATGATAGGCAGGAGAGATTTTTCTCAAAGGGGAGGTGAGATGGGACAAATATTTTCTTGAAAGCAAGGCTGTAGGAAGATGAAACTTTCTGAGAGTTTCCAAATTTATAGCTGCATTTATAGTAAAGATTTTAGAAAACATAGCAGAACAGCATTGTCGAATGGCAAAGGCATAGGTTAAAGGCAAAGATCTTTAGCATTACTTGCACCAAAGGATACTGGAAACTGGTATTGCAAACAAGAACTTGCTCAAGTAATACCATAGTGCCCTACTTCTTGAGCTCCGTGGATGTCTGTGGGTGGAATGGAGGAGAGCAGTACATGCTTACCTCAGTCAGCACTTTTGTACAATTTCGGATTCATAGCAGAATTGAAGGCCAGCCCTGAACTCATGGTTGGGGCTGGTTTGAGGACACTGCAGGGAGCCTGTCAGTTACAGAGTTAAGGCTTGGGTTTGACTGGGCTCTGGTCAAGTTTATCTTTCATGGAGAATCTGTGTTTGAAGGTGTCGAATCCAACCTGCCTCAGCTAAGACAGTAAATTAAATGACATGCTCCTTGTGAAGCATTGAATGCTGTAATTGCAGAAATTCCCCAAAGCAGAAAAGTATTTGTTTGGATCCTCAGTTTAAATTGATGTAGGATTGATCTAGGCTATTTTACTGTAGTGGAGAATTCAACCTGCAGGATCCTACAGCAGCAGAAAGTAAGATTGAGAAATGAGTAGAGAGGTGAGGAAACACAGAGCAGTACAGCAAGACCTGTGAGCCCTTTATGTTTCCTGAATTACAGCCACAGGACTGTGGGCAGATGAGTTTTTTTCTCTGTTGTGCACAGCCTTTCACTATCTCTTGCTTGGCTCTGAGAGTTTGTCTCTCTGTGGGAGTTTGACCCACACTGTAAGCTGTGGTGGAGACTGCTCTGGTGCCCTAGTTGGTGGAGCCCAACAGGAATTTTAAGCTGAAATACCCCTTAGCTGGAATATACTTTGCTGCAGTCACACCTTTGCATGCAAGTTTCCTGGTTTGCTTAAACTCCGTGTACAAATCCAAGGCAAATTCCCAAATCCTAACTTCTCCTAATGTTCAGAGAGAACTGCATCATTGTTGTTAATATTTCCTCCATGCAAAAAGGACAGCATGGAGGTATTTCCTTTCCTGCCTTTAATGCGGTCTTGTGAGACTGAGGGAACTGAAGAAAATTTGCTGTGTGTTTGTAGAACGTGGCTGTGTGGGTGTAAACATATTTGATAAATAATCTGCCATGGAAACTTTAGGGTCAATTTCCAGCCCTCATAACCAGTGGAGTCACAGCATGCAATAAAAGTGAGAAAAGATTGATGCTGAGTGATCAAATCTCTCTTTTGTTCCTCCCTCTCAGTGCTGAAGGAGACTTGATTGCTCTCCCACTGAAACGAGTGGCAAAGCCCTGACACTGACGCTGTCACGGTGTTTTTTCCCCTCTATATTCCAACATGCGACACAATCGCCAGCCGGGCAGCTCTGCAGAGCAGTGCAGGGCCTGCGTGCCCCAAACAGGCTCGGTTTTCATTCTCTGCAGCGGGTGTGGGGCCCCGGGCGCCGCTGAGGGAAGGGTGCGGGTGGCCGGGCTGAGGGAGCGGGGCCGGGCGCTAGAGGGAGCGTGGGCATATGAGATCGGAGGGGATGCTGCTGGAGCCCGGACTGCGTGCTGGGAAGGCACAGGCTGCTGAAATATTGATATGGAAAGCCGCTCGGAGTCACTGACTCTGGGAAACTCCCGCTGTCCGGGGTTCCCTCTGCGCGAGAGGGGAGTCCTGCCAGACACTGGGTCATGGTTGAGCGTTTTGCTGTTCCGTGCAGCTGATGCTGGCTCCCTTTGTGCTCTCCCTAATCGCTGCCAGCCTTTTTCCTGAAGACGGCATTCCCCATGCCGGGGTCTCTTATCTGCTCCTTCCCCTCCAGCCTGAGCCATGTGCCTGTAAAACCTCCAGCATCCCCCTGCAGCTGCCGGCGGTGCTGCTGCTGTGGGAGAGGGATGGTGTTTGCCCTGCGCCGCACGGGAAGCAGCGCTGAGGTCCTGGCTGCCCCCTCCATCTCCTCCATTGCCCTGCCCCGCTGTATCGGGGTCCTGGCTGCTCCCTCCATCTCCTCCATTGCCCTGCCCCGCTGTATCGGGGTCCTGGCTGCTCCCTCCATCTCCTCCATTGCCCTGCCCCGCTGTATCGGGGTCCTGGCTGTCCCCTCCATCTCCCCCGTGCCCTGCCCCGCTGTATCGGGGTCCTGGCTGTCCCCTCCATCTCCCCCAGTGCCCTGCCCCGCTGTGTCCGGGCCAGCCCCCAGGGCACCGCTGGCAGTCCCACCTCGCTGTCGATCTGCTCCCTTTCCCGCACCCTCGACAGCGGCGGGGGAGGGCAGGAGAACTGGGCTCCATCACCTCTCTCCCTGTGCCTGATCCACAGAGGATGCGCTTGCTCTGACAGGTCCCTGCCACTTGGCACTCTAACAGTTTGACCAAGCTGGAGGTGTTGCACATATCTTAGCTTTTGTGTTCCTCCTTTCCTTTCTTGTGGACGTGGAGGAACAGAAAGAATTGGAATTCTTGCCAGCCTCTGCATTGCGGGACAAAGAAACATTTCCTGGGAAACGTGGTTGCACTTGTCGATCTCTTTGGGAATTTAAAAGAAATAGCACTGAGCAACTGCAAATCACTCAGGTCAATGATGGGCTGAAGAACTTGGGATGCTTTGACACTGCTTCAGTCTGTAACACATGGGTACTGCTGGTACATCTTCAGTGCTGCTTCTGCTCTTGAAATGGGTTGAGCCTCTCATGGGGATTTGTTCTGCTAAAATTAACAGATTGATCAAATTACAGCACTACAAAGTTTAGTCTCAAAGTGTTTTAAGACCATCTTTGCCTGCTATTCCAATCCCTTTACCTGCTTGACTTCACAGATCCAACCATTTCAAATTGCAGCTCCTTTTGAGCTGGATGAGAATCAACATGATGAGACCGTGGGAGCCATGAATTTGGATTTTCCTTGGAAATGCATGGTTTTGCCTCTGTTTGGCCAAAAGCCCAGTGCAAAGACACAAGGCTGGTGAGCCTGCATGCGAAGGAGCACTGTCACCTTGTGCTCACAGTGTGTGGTGGGAGAAGCAGACATGCAGACCTGCCTCCTGGGCTCTGAAAAACACATTTGTGTCAGGCCTTGAAAGAGGTTTGCCTGTGAGACTGTGAGATTGCAAACCAGTGTGATAGCCATGCTACTTGAGAGAACTGGTATTGCAGAAAAAAGAATCTTTGTTCAGGTGTGCTTTGGCAACTACTGCAGCAACACCAGGACAAAGGCCCATCCAGTCACAGTGTCCATATCAGGTGTCACAGAGGTATAATAGAGATTGTTCAGCTATCTATGGTCAGATAGCTGAGCCTTTAACAGAAGGGCTTTTGGAAAAGTGTGGGATATGGAATACAGCAGAAAAAGATCTGGCCAGGGCAACCCACCAGATAATGATTTCTGCTGAGTGTTTTTGAGGCCCTGCCCCAGGAGCCATGCTGAACACTTGATCTGGTCTGTGAGAGCTGTCTGCTCTCTGAAGGACCAAGAAATGAGCAAAATGCCTGGTCATTTTGTTAAGCAACAGAAGTTTGCAGTCACTTAACTGTGTGCCCTTCCAGGACTCTTCTCTCTCTCTGTGTTTTCTATCAGCTCTGTCACGATCCCTCATTCTGCTGCCCGTTTGTAGGGGTTAAGAGCGGCAGAAGGAGTACTTGGCTGAGCATTACAGGTGTTCTGGAGAGCTGGCTGTGATTGATGCATTAAGCAGCTGGAGCCCTGCCAGCCATGAAAGTGGTCACTGGGTGGCCTGTGGTTCAGGTCAGATATTATTTTGGGTCTTGCTTCTTCACTCAGCTCAACTCAGAGGAATTCTGCACCTCTTGTGACCTTTTATCCCTTGTTGAATTCAGTTCAAATTGGTCCAAAGATTCCAGAGTTATCCCTCCAGTGCTAACTCTCACAGAGCATGGTCTGTTGATCCAAAGCAGAAAGTGTTTATTTTTCAAGGCACCTAAACCACAGCTACACCATCAGCACTGAGGAGTCCTTAATTTTTGTAATTAAGTGTTCATGTTGGTTTTGCTACTCTGCCTGGAAACTCCATTCCTTTAATCAAAAGGCAACATTGCTGGTAGTGTAGCATTCTCAGTTTGCTTTTACAGCACCTCTTTGTGGCAGGTTCAATGCAACCCACCTTTCCCTTTAATTAACTTCAGATTATTAGTATTAGTCGTTCAACCTCACATACTGCAAGTAACAAAGCCTGCCTTTCTGAGTTGCACTGAGGTTTTGTTCTTGTGGCTTTTAAAAAAATTATTTATTTGTGCTTCCTGTAGTGCTACTGGAGACAGGCAATAAACTGGATTGGGGAGATGGAGAAATGACTCACAGAAAGGGGACATAGGCAGGTCTAACTGTAGAATGAGATCAAATGTTAGGCAATAAAATATTGAATCTTTGGAGAATGAAACATCTTCCGTAAAAGAGGAGATTCTTATTTTCTTTCCCAAAGACAAAGTTTAACAGTCAAGAAAGTCACAGGTTAGTGGATGCTGTTCTCAGACTGAGGCTGGAAAGAGCCAGAGTTCTGCTCACGTCCTCATCCTGGGGGAGACAAGGGTGAGAAGCCAGAACTGATCCATGGAACATGTCAAGACACAGGAGTGGGTCAATATGTGTGTGAAAGTGTTCAGTCCTGTTGTTTCTGTTTCACAGCTCATGGGGAAACACCTTGTCTAATGCTGTGCATTCTGACCTAAGAGAGCTGGCTGTAGCATTTATTGCCCTTGGTACCTAACAGGTTTAACAAAACAAAGCTTGCTATTACCTGTGTTTGTCAAGATCAGCTCCATGGGAGCACCTCAGAGTAGGATGGGAGGGGACAGAGTGGAGCTTCCTGGGCTTTTTTACATCTTTTAAAATCTCATTTTAATCACTAGGTGGTTTAAAAAGAAGTGTTTTAGAAATGTAGGGGATGCTATGCCTATGCTTACATGTGTGTAAGGATATGTGACTTGATAACTATAGAAGTAGGTATATAACTATATAATTAGAAAAAACCTAAGTACCATGTAGCCAGGGATGATTTGGGGCCATAGTCTGATTCTTCCTGCTATTCCTCTGTTCCCTCTCTACATCCCCCACTGTAACTTGTGAGCTCTGATGCTGTTATATGGTTGCAGGTCCCTTCCTCCTCTTTCCTTTCCTGTGGCCTTTGCACAGTGGCACTGACTTGTCCAGCCTCTGGTAAGAATCAGAATGAAGGTTTTTCTGTGCCTGTCACAGGTGGATTTGGCAGCCTTCAGTTACACAGCAGGCTCCTTAGGGCGAGCATGGTTGTTGGTGTGCTGAATTTGGATCTCTCCCAAAACACGTGTCCTCCCTGGGTTCAGTTCTGATCTTCTCTCATCTGCGGATCTCAGTGATCAGGAGATGGGAGGGAATGGTAGCAAGGTGGAAAAGAGCTGTCAGTTAGTTGGGGTCTGTCCTTTCAACCTTTTCTGTCTTGAGCTAAAAGCCTTTTATTTTTCTGAAAAATGCCTGTGGAGTTGCAGTGTTTTAAAAGAGAGAAGTAGAAAACTCTGTTTAATGTTAAACATTTGGAACAGGAGAGGCTTCCTCCCCACCCAGCTGTATGTACAGCACCTTGCACAAATTTTGTGTCTTTAGAGGATGATGTGTATGATACAGAAGGCAGAACCTTGCCATTTGTTTTCACCTGCATATATGGAATTTGAATTTCCTGAAGAGGAGGCAGTGTGGGCATTCCCTGCCAGCTTGTTTCTACAGACCATAGATGATCAGTTGTGATGGGGCAGATGTGGCCTTTTCTGTTGTTTCTGGCATTTTGACACCAGCCTGTGCCAGTCCCTGGGATGCCACACTGGTCAGTTTTGCACTTGCTTTCTCCCTCCTGAATGTGGGGCCAGAAGGTGTTTTGTTCCTGTGATAGTCCCCTGTGGTGAATTTCTGTTACCAGACAGTGCTGGCTCCAGGGAAGCTGGTAGCTTTTTCAGGTTCATTCTTTATTTAAATTCTCTGCCTCCAGAGGCATGCTTGTACCTGACTTGTCCTGATGCATTTTCCTTGGGCATCCTTCTGCTGTGGCAGCTCCTGCCCAGAGCACGGACAGAGAAGGAGCCTAATAGATGGAATTAGCACCAGAGGAAAAAAAAACCTGGTCCCCTGAGCAAGACATGCACAGCCACTGGGAAATGAATAGTGTTTTGATGATGTACTGCTTTGTTCCTAAGTCCTGCTGGGAGAAAAGGGAGGAAAGTGATTATTCAGAGCCAGGGGATCTGACTCCAGGAGTCTGGGACATGGTCAGTTTGGGTTAGACATGCCATGGCTGAATGATGCTTGGAGTTGTCTCAGACAAGAACTGGGCAGAGAAACGCTGTCAGGAGGCTTTTCTCCTTCTTGTTTAGGCTGAATGTGTCATTCTCACCTGCCAGGGTGTATAAATTGCTGTCATGCAAGCTAAAGCTTTAGACCACTGGCTAAATGGTCTGTCCTGCCATTAAGTGAAGAGAAAGGAAGGGTGTCAGTGAATGCATATTAGCCTTTCAAGGGGTACTGTTCAGCCGATGTTAGTGCTCTAAAATCCACTCTGGTTTATGGTGATTTTATGCTGGTGTTGCTCCAGTAGAGCTTGATTTATGCTAGCGTGGGCAGGGCCCTAATGTGAAGTTCTTTATGTGCAACCTTAGTTTTGTCAGTGTGGGTCTGTTGGTGTCTTTGTGTCTCCTTTAATTTGTACCCTTGACTTTTTTCTTTCTATTTGTCTTGCATTTTCTTTTCGATTGTCCTGAACTTGGGACAGTAAAAATGAGTTATCTGGTTGTGGGGAACTTGACTGAATCTGTGACTTAAGGGAGGAAGACTCAGGTATTGCCATAGGGTGGGCAAGTATCTTTCTCCCTTTCTTACACTGATGAGAAACTTGCATGTTCAAGTGCTTGTGCTTTAGCAATGAAAACAGTGATTTTAATTGCCTGCCACTGATTTGGACACTTCAGGGTGAGAATTGCCAAGCTGGAACTTGCCAAGTGGCTGTTCTTTTGGAATATTTAGAATAAAATCTCAGTGTTGAACTGTATCCTAAATGCTGTTGGGCTTTTTCTGGGAGAAGACAGGTATCCCTTCCCAGTGCATGTGGTGTCTCAAAGTGTTTCGGGCCACTGTAGGCTCTCAGTTCACTGCTTAGCTAAATATCTTCACTGCTTCTGGAGGGGAACTGTTTTGAGAGGTCACAAGCACCTGTCTGAATGGAAGTTGGAGGGAGGGCACGGTTTGTAATAAGCTTGCAAACCAGACTTTTAAACATTGTGCTATGCTGTAGCCTTGAGCTGGGATCACCAGGCTGTTCTGAGCTTGTTGTAGAAACAGCTGCTATGAGGAATTGTTGTTCTTTTTTTGGCTGGGTAGATAAATAGTACCCAGACTTGGCCAGACAGACCAAGTGCTATGAGTGATCCCTTTGCCAGACTGGAAATGATGTTCTGGATCCCCCAATTCTGCTTGGAGTAACTTGTCACTGGAACCCTTTGGTTTGTCTTTTGTTCTCTCTCTTTAATAAAACTGCTGTGCTTGGTTTAAATCCTTGGTATTGCAATAAAATCTTGCCTTGATAAGGACCTTAGCTTGATGAAGGAGGAGCTCCTGTCAGAGCAGCATGTTTTATTTCAAGGGCATATTTTTCATCTTCCTGATGCTGAGTAGGGCAACAGTAATACCTTCAAAGTCGGTGCTGATGCACTGATGAAATGTCAGTAAGATGAGAATTAGACCCACATGCCTCCCCCTTCTCTGGCAGCTGGCAGGCTTGGACAGGATGGAATTTGAAAGCCTCTTCCATTTGCAAGGTTGTGCTTCTACCTGTGTTTCATAACAGACAGCAACCAGGAAAGCATTAACACAGTGATGAATTACCAAGTGTCAGAAGCCATCAGGCTGCGTGGTGAAGCAGAGGTGTCTCTTGGAAGGGTTGAACAATCCAGAAATGCAGTCCTTTAGAAGTAGCTTTGGGTGATGATGAGGACTTCACTTGCAAAGTTCCACCAAGCAGTGTCCAAACAGCACATCAAATGAAAATGAGGTTTCTTCTCTGCCTTGGTAGAGACCATCCTGGCTTGTGGTGTGGTGTGTTCTCGTGCTGCTTTGGTTATTGCCTGAGCCCTAAATCAGTTTCCCAAATTCCACTGTTCACTGTGATCTCTCTAGCCATGCTGTGCTGGTCCTTTGCTCCTCCTGGGTTTAGGTTCCCCTCTAGCTCAGGTCCTGCTGGCTCTGACTGGTGCAGCAGTGCTTTATAGGGTCTTGATGAAAGCCCAGAGAAATAATCTGGATTTTGGCTCGGGAGTCAAGGCTCCTTAGCACTTGAGGATGAACGACTTAAAGCACAACCAGACAGTGTGGTAAAGGTGCAGTATTTATTAGAGCAAGTTCCCGGGGTGTTTTCTCCTTGACAGGTTAAATATCTCTAGATGTTCTTGTCCACTGTCATATAAGGTCTGACTCAAAGCCAGTGAATTCTTTGCATTTCTATTGACTTTAATGGGGTTTGGACACGTGCCCAGGATCATAAGATCAGATGTGCTGGACGAGACCAAAAGTCCATCTATTCCCAATGTCACACTGCTCAGTAGCACAGCTGTAGCTGGCAGTGAATTGTATCTGGCATCTCTCTGGAATCAAGAATATTTAATACAGAGAGCTCCATAAATAACTGACTGCTCACCTTGGTATTTTCAAGTGTGTGTGGGCTGGTTGACAGAAGGGAAATAATTTGGGTTTAATCCCTTACCCCCATCACCACCCTGACAGATTTCCCCAGGTTTTGACTTGGACCAAGCACATAATTGCATTCTGATTTTAAAAAGACAAACAAACACCACCACAACCAACCAACAAAATAAAAATCACATCTCCCTAAATTTTAAGGAATTGTTTAAAGAGCTTTTTAAATGGAAAAGCTGATACTTTTATTTTAAAAGGTTAAAACAAAATATTTCTTACACAGTTATGAAAGCAAATTCAGCTCAATTTAGGAGATGCAAAATATGCTGGCCTTATTAAATTGCTATTTTACTGTAGAAAGTAATGCTTTAAGATATTGCTTCCTGTGATTTTTTTGTGCTATACTGTCTTGGTATAAAGTCAGTGAAAAGAAGGTTGCAGTGTTTATGTGCTCTTGTTGGAGGAAAGCAGTGAGCTCTGTGGGTAAAAATAGAGATTATGGTGTCTGATGCAGGGCCTGCTTGTAAGGTCATGTTGTTTTGTTTTAATTACAGGAATTACCTTGCTGACGTCAGTGTGTCAGTCAGCAGGGTGGATGCTCACACACTGTTCTGGAGGTGGCCAGAAAATGACAGGTAGTTTAGAGGGTGGTTTTTTGGTTGTGTTTTTCAGTTTGTTGGGCTTTTTTTTGTTGTTATTGTTTGTTTGGTTTTTTAAGACATTTTTAAACTGAAAACTTCAAACTGAAAAACTCATGTGATTTTTGTTTGTTTATTTGTTTGGGGTGTTTAGTTTTGGTTTGTCATTTATTTAATTTTTGATATGGGTTTCTGAACATTTTTTTGCTAATAATACCAGTAGATAGAAACTAAAATCAAACTCCCTCTTCTTCATCCTGATTTAGAAACTTGTCAATTTATGGCTGAGTAGGTTGGGTGTGTTTGAGAGTGGAGTGGGAGTTGCACTTCGGAACTAAATGACTTGGTCTCATTCCTGAGATACAAAGGAAAACTTTAGGGGGGAAAAAAGTAGCATCTGCCAGCATAAAGTTGCAACTGAAATGGAGTCAGGAGTGCCTTAGAGGGCAGTGGGGTAGAGCTTTCACGTGCATCACTTGTGCAGGATGGACAAATACGTGAGAACTCAGCCTTTAGGCGTCACATTAACCACTGACAAGTTGTTTCCCTCTGTGCTTCCTTTTTGCCACTTGTGAGAAGCAGCTGCCCTCTTTTGCAGAGCCCCTGGGAGTGACTGGTGGGAAGCACTGGATAAGTACTGTTATCTACAGCTGTTGGCAGCTGAGGTCTGGACCAACATGCCTTTTCTTTCTCCTTCCTGCAGGGAATCAGACATTGGCCACTGTTCAAGGCAGGCAATAAATGCAAACAGTTCTACTGTATTTTTTCAATCTTAATTTTCTTGGGTGGCAAAAACACCGTAACAAAGTTTGAGACCTGTGGTCTGTTTGAATGTGACCCCATCTGTCTGCAGTGGGTTGTAGTCTGAGAGCTGCTGCATAGATGTTCCAGTAGAATTCAATTTGTGGTCTGCTTTTTGAAACATAATTTCATTTCCAAGTGTGGAAAGTGTACGGAGCCGAGATTTGTCCTGGTGCTGGGAGGAGAGTCCTAGTCTGATTATTTAAAATGAATTAGTTCTGATGAAATATTTAGCCTTTAAACAACACATTTAATGCAGTGAATTGCATTTTATTTATTAATGGCTGTTGCAATGAGATTTGGAGAGAAATTCTGCTAAAATGCACTGTTGTGATACTGCCAAATATAGTAATGACTATAATATTTTGCTGAATTATTAATATCCACTGTGCCTACAGAGCTACATAAGCATCAGATTTCAAAATTGCTTTTATCTGAAGACTGATATTTTTTCATTGTTTTGCCTTTTTTGGTGTTTTTTTCAAACTATTTTATTTAAAAATTCTAATTTAAATGATAAAAAGACAGCAGGAAGGCCAGTCAGGTGTTGCCACTGTTTAACTCTTTTTTTCATTATCAAAGCACCCCCAGGAAATGTGTCAAAGATTATTTCTTTCTGCCAGTGCCAGCTCTGTTTGCAAAGAGAGATTCTTTGTATGGAAAGGCTGCAGTGAAGAGGAAAGGTGTGTATGAAAGGGAGGCAGAGGGCTGGGGGACACCACTGCTGCTTTAGCAAAACACCCTCGTGCCACTGCCACCTCCCCTGCTGCCATCTGTACATGTCATCCATCCCTAAGAGGTTATTGACAAAGAAAGATGGGCTGAGCAATTTTAATCTCTGTGGACCAGGTTTTCTGCATCTAGGACAGACACTAATCTGTCAAAGGTTGGGCTCCCAGCCAGTGACTCTTCTCCAATAAATTTGTGGTGCAGCAAATTCTGTCTGTGGGACCCCAGTGCCCATCTCAGGAGGGCTGTGCCTCACCTGTTTCATTTCACGTGGTGTCCAGGATCTTCCTGACTGTTCACTGCTCCTGGATGCTTGGCCTGATGTGAGAGTGTGATGGTTTGGCCATTGGTGTCCCCCAGCATTGTTGTGTCCCATGCCAAGGAACATTTTCAGACAGACTGAGACTTGGTTTAGGGAATTGGGTAGCCCAAGAATGTTTGCTTTTGGCACCTTGTCTTGGGGAGAAAGGAAATTCATCCAGATGGAGGCAGACCCTGGTGTGCCAAGTGGTTGCTGGACCAATAAATAGGCCCTGACCTGTCTTGCTTTCTAATATGGGCATAAGAAATGAAGAGCAAAAGGGACATGGAGGTTAAGGTCTCTCTTGGTCTGAGCTCTTGTTTTTTTCACTGTTTCCTTTGAACTGAATACAAGTTGTCTGAAGTCTCCCTGGATTTTGTTTGGGGCCTGTAATACCAGTACAGGATGGTGAAGATGGGGGAATATGTCAAAGATTTCCCTTATCCAACTAAACCTGTTGCTCTGGAAGCATCCAGCTAAACCACTAGTCCAATTGCCCCTTGCCCTCTTGTGTGACTTTTTTGTTTACCAAGGAGCTGAGGAAAGTTTGAAAGACATGCTTGTTTGTTATCAGCAACCAGTGTGTTTTCCTCCTCTTCCCAGCATCTTTCCTAGTTTATTTCATTTTCCCATTGAAGATATCTATCCAAAAGAACATTTACTGGATATTTGGGTGTATCCTGAGGCACATTGAAAGGTCTAATTCATGAGCCAGAGATGTTGTTTTGGGTCTGGCTGGGATAGAGTTAACTTTTCCCAGGGCAGCATTCCTGGCTGTGCAGGAGCATTTGTAGCAATAAAGGTGCTGGTAGCACACAGTTCTGGCTGCTGCTGAGCAGTGCTCACGAAGGCCAATAAGCTGGGGGTGGGTGAGAGCCTGAGAGGGCAGTGGCATCCCAAAACTCCTGCCATCCACATGTCCTTCTTAATGCAGGCTCCTACTCTGTCCCTGCTGTGCTGTCTGGAGCTGGCATGAGGGAAAATGGCAGGCTTTACTCCAAGGATGGCTCCTGGGAGCTTCCCCAGGGCTTTCTTGTGCCTGATTAGTGGATCAGCCTCAAATCAGTGTCTAGGGAGCGATCAGTGCACTCAGCTGGGCTCCCTGGCTGCTGGTGAGAGAGTGCCCTGCGTCACTGGGGGATTTGAGTGGGGCTGGTAGAATGCTGCAGGGGTGAGAGGAGGCAGGTTTTTTAGAGGGTTAGCTGATGATTCAGACAGCTTTGAACAGTTCTACCTCAGAACCATGCACAGAAGAGAAAAGCACTGGAGGGCTAAAGCTGGCTTCAGGCTCCTTTGGGTTTTTAGCCCAGGAGAGTAGTTTCCTGTCCTAATGATCTCTGGCAATTATCTGCCATCCTCTGGTGAAACGAGGAGAGATGTAATGGGAGAAGGGAAGAAGAGGAAGCTGGAGTCCTGGTAGTGCTTGGGTGGTTCAGGGAGATGAAACACTTGGGAGCCAAGCTGGAAGATGAGAGCAGGGAGGCCAAGTGCCAGTGAGGACTGAGTCAAGCAGTGCTACTGAAAGTGTAGTGCCCAAGACTCCCCATGTCAGCAATTTTTGGGCCACTGTCTTTCCCAAAGAGTTTTCACGTTTGAGGGAGGAATGTGGTGCTGTGATGTACCTTTGGTCTGCATGGCTAAATGTTCCTCCACGGTGAGGCCATGGTCCTCTCAGCTTGCTGGCTCCCACGCTCCCAGTAACTGCTTTGGCAGTGAGGCATCAAAATCCACTCTGGAGTTGCAGTACTGAACTTTCAGTGTGAATTATCATGGGAGAAATCATGAGAGTCATGCCCTGTTTAACCTCAGAGAAGTTTCTCTGATGGTATCAGACATATCCCACAGTGACTGCACAGAGGAAGGACACAGATCCCTGGATTTGTTTCATTGGCTTTGCAGAGTGTAATAATCTGTTGTGAGGAACAAAACCACTTCAGCTCACAGAGGCAAAACTTTGTAGTAAACAAACTTTCACTTCTGTGCAGGGGGTTGTCAGAGAGAAGTGACGGCAATAAATAGATTAATTAGGTGTCATAGAAACATAGTAATTGTATGTAACCTATCTTGAATATAAAGAGAGGGATCTAAGCAGGTGATGTGCTGAGTGAACGTACCATCCTTGACTCCTGTAACTGCTCCAAAGAGCAAAAGCTTCCTTCTTGCTTATTTGCACAGTTTTTTGCTTACCTTTTGCCACCAGAGATCAGCAGCCTGGTTCCACATGCTGGAAGACAGATTTTGCTTACCACTGCAAGAGACTGTGATGTAATTGTGACCACCCAAGGCTTGGTCTGAAGCCTTGCTGCCTGAAAAAATAAATGTGAACTGTCTTATCTTTCTTCAGCTGTCACTTGTGTTATAGTCTTAGGCTGTGAAATGCATTTATGTGGTGATTGTCTCAGCAAAGATAACAATTTTTTCTGAATTTCCAGACAATGTCTTGTTTGTTTTACATATTGATATGCCTGTTACTGTGAATGTGACTGAAACAAAGTGATTTTTGCTTTCTGGTTTCCCCTGCTTAGACTGTAACAGTGTGAATGTGGAGTGAAAATGATCTGCTTGCAGGCATGGATTTCTTGGGAAGAGAGGAAAGCACCAGCCCCTGGATCAGGTGCTGGGGGATGGCTCTGTCCCTGTGCAGTTCCCTTCCTCTGAGGCAGAGCTGCAGCAAGCCCTGAATGCAGGCTGTGAAAAGAGGACTGCAGTGTGACCTGTGCTGCCATTCCCCTCTAAGTTAAACATTCTTTTTCAGTGCTGTTATCCTACTGTTACTTCAATAAATACTAATGGACTGCAGTCTGTAGAGAATTTGAAGAATACAGACTACTGTGTCTGTTTAGTTTCAGGAAAGAGAGCCCTGGATGAGCTTGAGCTTCCTTGGTCACATTCTAATGATTAGTTCTGTTGATGCTCATAACAAGTAAACTGCAGTAAAGAGATAATATTTTGTCAGAAAACTATGTATTAAAAATTTAAAGTATTTTCTCCAAAATGACCTGTACTCTTTTTGCAGCTGGAAGAAGAAAGAAAATATAGAGGAAAGCAGAATGAAAATCTTTCAAAATGCTTTATTAATATATTATCTAAAGTGACTTTGCTTTCAAAAGAATATTTTTTTCATATTTAAGTCACATCATTGAAAACTGCTAAGAATGCTAAAAATTTTTAATATTTCACATTTCTGTTTACTAGTTTTATGATAGATGTTAAATTGAGTAAGAATTTTTACTTAAAGATTTCAAGTGCATGTACTTCTACTTCTAAAGTGAGAATAAAATCAATATCTTGAGTCTGTGTAAGACTCACGAGAGAGGAGAGTGATTACAGAATTACTATTGACATGGTTTTCAATCAATTCTCCAAGAAAATTGGAAATTTCTTGAAGAGTTTCAGCTTTAATCAAAGGAATTTATGATGAAGTACTCTATGAAAAATGTTAGGAATTTTCTTTGATTAGGAAATTGCTTTGATTGTTTTTGTTCAGTATTAGAAAAAATATTTTTAATATTTTGAGCAACTTTAAAAATTGTGCGATAAATATTTACAAAAACAGGGAAAATGTTGAAACTTGAAATAGGAGGACATAGACTTTCCAGTCAACTGCAGTCATAGATAAATCTGTCAACATTTATAATCTGAACTAGGAAGTTTAAATATCAAGTATCATGTGCTGAATGCTTATATTGAACTGCCTACAATCAATCCATAGGGTCAACTTTTAAAATGTCAGAGGTTTAAATAGTACGTGTTGACAGGAAGCTGAGATTTCCTCAGAACACTCTCATGCAGCCCCAGATGCCATTTTTCCCAAATACAGTGCTTGTGGCCAGTCAGTCTTGCTGGCAGCATTTCTGGAGTAATTGGCGCTGTCTTTAAAGACTCCTCATGTGGTTGGGTTTTGGGGCACTGGAGCTGATTCTCTGTTATGTTTCATCTAGAGCTTTGCCTTTGGGACTTTTGGCCTTAGTGGATTTTTTTTTTTTTAAATGCTGCTGCAAGAGAGGAAATGACTTGTGGAATCAGGTGAATTACTGATTATTTCAAAGGAAGATCTGTCTGCTATTGAAAGTCAAGAAAGAATTTAGCATCTGCTTTCAGAGCAAGGCTGCACAAATGGATGAGGAGAGACAAAGTATGATCAGGGTTTGTGCTAGCACAGAGGGTGTCACCACAGCCCATGAAAACACCACCTCTGCAGTGCTGGGCACTTGAAAATGGCCCCTCTTAGATAAACAACCATCTGATAAAGTCTTTTAGAGGAGCTGAGAGTGCAGCTCACTGATTAGTGAGCTGTCATCTGTCATCAGGATTTGGTGCCATCTACTTGTTCTTGGGCTCCTTGTTACCATAAATCTCAGGGGCTCCCCACAAGGACTGAGGCACCCTTATCTTTTGGGAGTTATGTCCACAGCTTAATGCCTACTGTGAGGCTGATATCAGGCATCTTTGGCTCTGGCAATGAAACATGATTCATTGAAAGTGAAAACTGAAAGCTTTATGGTGAAAGGAGATAAAAAAGAGAGGAGAAAATAATGCAGTAAAAGAGTTTACCTAGCTCCTCTGGTTATTTTCAGTGTTATTATTTACCACATCAGTATTTTAAAACTCTGACTTTGGATCCAATGCTCTATATTTGACTTCTTGTGGTGCTAGTGATCTCTGCTCAAAGAACCTTCAGTTCAAGCTCAGCATCCTGTGAATGAGAAGAGATCCCCCAGGCCTGGACCACCAGCTCTCCCTAGTGCTCTGCAAGACGTGCTGTCCTGGGTGATGGGAGAAGAGCTGCCACGCAGATATTGCTCAGTGTGTTGTGGGCTGTGCACTGGGGGAGTTGAACTGCTCTTCTCAGAGTCTCTCAATGTTTAAGAACACACTGATTAGGAGCAGGTAAAAATAGCAGTGTAGGAGGTCGCTCACTAAAAGACTCCCTTAAGTAGGAGGAGAAAATAGAAACTTTGCTGATTATCTACATACATATATATATATATACACACACACACAGGCCCTGCTAGGAAACTCTGCAGGGAGTTGGATGTGCAAAAGCTTCTTGTGATCTGGAAGTAGCTGGTTGGATTATCCATGAAATGTGCTTTGTTACTTCAGTCATCAGCTCCAAGATGTTTGTCAATGTCTTCAGGATTTTTTATCTCATTTCCTAGTCTCCCAGAACTGTTCTCCCATCCCTACAACATTCGCTTCAGGAAATTGTCTTCCAAGAAGTCCTCCTTTGTCCAGTCTGTGCAGGTAGCACGTCCTGTGCCAGCCTCATCCCAATCCTTGCCTATATGTGAGTCTTGTGGGCTCACATCAGCAAGTGTGGTGGCTTTTTCAAACAGTGCTGAATGATGCCATGGTGCAGAAAGTCCAGGCATTTCAAAATATGTGTTCTTGAGGAAGGGTTGTGTCTGGGCTTCTCAGGACTTCAGCACACTTCCAACTTTTCAGAACCATGGATGTATTAAATTTTATGGTGATACCCCTACTTTTTATCTGGGGGTTACATTCTCTGCATGGCTCTCTTGCAGTTATTTTTACTCCCTTTTATGTGACAGATCAAAATATTAAACTACAAAGACAGTTGGCAGAGATTGTGTGCTTCAGAGCATGGTCCTCTCTCCATGTCCAGCTCCATCTTGTAATCCCTCCAACTTTGCTCAGTTTCTGTAACATCTGGCTGGTGTTTGTCAGTCTCTCCCTGGTTTTTAATGTGGGGCAACTACTCTGCCTTGATGGATTTTGGTCGCTGGACTTTGAGTCTTCATGGGAACTCCTGGGTATTTAAAAGGATTCTCCTAGAATGAATCTGGCTGGCCAGGGAGCTGTTTGGGTAGAGGCAGTCTAAGAGTTAACCGTGCTCTATGCAGTTGTGCTGTTTCCATGTATCTCCTTCCAGCCTTTAACTCCATAGCAACCACATGTGCATCTCTGCCTCTTCCCCAGCTCTCGTCACAGCCTGATTAATGTGCGCCAACGGCGGGATGTTATTGAGTGATAAATTCTGTGGAGTTGGTTCTTCTCATGTTTTGCTGTGACCCATTTACCCTCCTGGGATTAGAGCTGACCCTCAAATTATGCAAAGCTGGTGTTTCTGAGGATGTTTTCCCCTGCTCCTATCTCATCTTGTAGCCAAGTCTATTGTGGTTGTTTTGTAGTCGTTTTCATCAATAATACGATTTTTTTTTTTCCAGGTAGTTTACTGCAAGCAAGAAAAGTTATAAGTCTATTTTGACATAAACCTAAAGTTATTAATATGCTCAATTTCTGTGGTTCTGAAAGAAAATGCATAGTTTAAGATATGCTTCTGAATTAATTACCTGGAGGAGGAACAAGTAGCAAGTAAATCTGTTTTTTCCCTGCTGCATTTTTCTCTATATTTTTACTTTAATAGCAAGGTCTTTGCTTCTGTTTCGAATTAAACTGGTGTTGTTTGTGCAGTGTGAGTTGTTTGCTGAGGTGAAGCTGAGTAACACTGACAATTTCTAAAGGTTTCACCATAGGAGTGAGCAGGTTACTTGTGTGTACCTCCTTAAAATACAGATAAAAGCTGATTCCCTGAGCTGTGCTAGCTGACTATGGATGTTCTTTTACTGCCTTGCAAACAGGTAGCAAAATGTGTTACAACAAAATACAAGTTAAACCAATTTTCTTGGCCATTGGGACTAGGCTATGAGTGTGCATGTGGCCAATTACCTCTGCTCATCTGAGAAACAGTAATTTCTTACGTGTGGTAACTTAATTGTTCATAATTGGCCTGTCTGTACCCTGTGATTTCAAAGCACCAGATAGATGGAAAAACTCAAATGGATCTTTAAACAGATGTGATCCAGACAGCCAGCAGTGCTTTTTGCAGATAGCTGGCATGCCAGATCTATGCAGATGTACAATGTTTTTTCATTATCTGCTTTGGACAGGATGGGGACAGAGAACACCAACTCTTGTAAGACTGCAGTACTCCACTTTTCTTGCTGAAGACAGTGTAATAAGCCAGCTGTCCTTTAGGGACTGCAAAAGAGCCAAGGAAACCTCATGGCATTTTTGGTCTTGAAAATAAGGCCACTGCAGGTTGAAACTCTGTGATTTTTTGCTCAGCTGTAGTAAATTATCATGCTGGTCTTTTGTAGCCTCAGTCATGAGAAAGAACTCAAAGAATCCCTTTAGATGAAAAATTACCAGATACTGGGGGAATATTAGGGTTAATGCTATGTATGCTTACCTTGACCTCATTCTGCCTTAGGTGTTGGAAGTGACCACTGTGGCAAAGCAGAATTGTGGGTTAAAAGGACCCTTGTTCTGACTTAGAGTGGCCTTCCTTATGTTTCTGTGGCACTGTCATTCAAACTGCGGGAAAAACAAAAACTCTCCAACATTTTTAGTGTTAGAGAATCAAGGCATTACCTTACTCTGGCTAGGATGTGCAACAGAAATAATTTCATCCACACATTTCCCAGGTTGTGCATGCCATAACCAAGTGCAGAGCTTCCCAAAAACTGGCAAACCTGAAGGCTAGCACAGGAGGAGTGGGGAGGTGCCCTAGCTCCTGACAGAACAGGAAGTATTGAGACCTGGATGAGCAGAAAGTAAAAAATAAAGTGAAACTAAAATCTCAAACCAGTCAATTTTTAGAAAGTATTGAACACTCTCTTCTTTCTTTGCTGGTAGCAGGGGTTTATGACATTAATGCTGTCACAAATTGGTGACTGCCTACAATTGTCTTGCATTTCTCTGTGACTGTTTGGATTCTACTGTACCCAGAGGGATCAGAGAGCTTCAAGAAGAGAAGACACTTAGCATGAAAGAGTCTCAGGGATACAACTTTAAAGAGTTCTGATTTCCTCTTCTCTAGAAGGTAATGGTACAGTTATGTTCTTGCTGATTCATTGTAATATTTCCTTAGAGAAAGACAATTTTCCTGATCTTTGATTTAGCAAGGGGTTTGATTATTGAACACTGGAACTTCAGGGTTATAAGATGAGATTTTACAATGAGATTTGAATGATTTAAAGAGTTACCATCCCTCAGAAGAATCAAGGGAAAGGATTTTTGCTGGAGCAACCTTGCCTTAACTCAGCGTGAAGTCAAACAGGTTCTTGTGCTGGCTGATTAACACCTGTGTAGTGTTTGGCCAACTTTCCTTTTTGTTTTCCAAACTGTTCTGCCAAACACTGGTGGCCTCAGAAGTACAGAAACTGCTTGTGGAATCCTGCTGATCACTTAAATGAATTTGCCAGTTTGATGTGGCTGCTTCTTGGTAACTTAGGGTGGCAGAGTTGAGAATGGTCCTTTGACTTAGAGTTTGGAAAGTGATTTATTAGCTGAGCATGAGGTATGGGGAAAAATCGTGAGAGTGCTGTTCCCTGTGGAATGTGACAGCTGGTTCAGTAGTGCCCTGTACTGCCTCCTCCTCGGGACTACAACCTAAAACATGTTTGCAGTAAAAGAAGGAAAAAAGAAATTTGTTTTGTTTGGGGAGTTTGGTGACTGGGAATCCTAAAACCTGGATTTTATTGTTTACTTTTATTACTGTTAAACTAACTGATGCTTTGAGAGAAGTTAGAAAACCTTAGTGTTTTAGGAAACATTCTGTTGCCGTCTTGGGAGTGTTTGATATTTTATCTTTCTCTTTTCATCTCTGTGAAGATGTCTGCATAAGAATGAGATATCTTGCTTGTGAGTCTACCTACTTGCTCCAACTATGGCCAGCTTAATCTCAGATGTAAACAGCCAGAAGATTTGATTATTCAAGCTTTGTGAGAATAAACATGATTAATAAAGAGGGGATAAACATGAGATTAAAAGAGCTTTCCAGGGAATGCTCTGATATCCTTTATGGTGCTGTTAATACTAATTTTGCAAAAGGGATATTTCTGCATTGCTGTGTGAAAGTCTGAGCTCTGGGGAAATACTGCCTTATAGCCTCACACAAGTGTGAGGACTTGCAGTACCTCCAGTTCCCAGGTGGCACAGGGTTAGAGGTTGCATAGAGTTGATGTGACTCTCTCATGCTTTCAACACACTTGGGTTTTGCAAAGTTAATGGAGATCCTGCCTGGAGAGCTGTGCATGTTGGAAGCCTTTATAGCTCCAGCTCTGAAGACTCAGCTGCATCATGCACTTTGCATTGTGCCATATGACAGTTGATTTCTCTTGGCAGCTGGCCGAGCGCCGGGAGCTGACGTTTCAGCAGAAGGCTCACTGAATGAATGTGCTCCTGCAAAACATATTCATTTGGTGCCTTTTCTGGGGGAAATCTGTCAGAAACTTCTGAGCAGCTGTAGTTGCAGCTTGCACGTGGGGTGGGGATTGCCTGGTGGTAGGAGTGGGTGAAGAGGAGGCAATCACATCTTATCTCTCGCCTGTTTCGATGTATGTGGTGGTTGAATCTCTAAGTATTGAATTCCTCTGTGCCAAACCATTGATATCGACAGGAGCCTTGTTAACCTTGACACTTGGTTGAATTAATGATCTGTAGAAACTTAATGAGATGATTATTGAATCCTGTAGATTGCTTGAGATTGCAGTGATTCTACTGAGTGCTACAGCCAGCAGGTTCCCGCTTGGCTGTTGTGTCCAAGCACATCTGATTCCCCTTTGCTAAATGTACCAGTGCATTTAAGAGTGAGTGGTGCTGACATGTGCTTTACTCAGCATTTTGTGCTAAGACTCACCCTATGGCCCTTTTGTTTCCTAAAGGTGATCCATCTTGTCCTATTCCCTAAGGTTCACACTCATCCCTTACCCATCTCATCCCTATTCCCTGAAGTTCACGCTCATCCCAGCTGTAATAAACTACAGATGTTTTATTCTGATGAGCTGTCAACAAGAGGTATCACTGACATAAAGATGGTTAATAGCAGCAAGAGATGGAAAATGGAGATGAAAATAGAATGTTTTCAGGGAGCTTTTAGCAATTCCCTTGTGATCCTAAGTGTTGATCTTGACTGCATAAAACTGACAGCAGATACTGAGACACCTTTTGCTACATGGGGAAAAGTAGAAATGACCTCTCTTCAGGGTGAATTGGGGAGGAGGGCCTGAATCCTGGAGGCTAATGTGACATTCTTGTTTCCAGAGTCAGAAGGTATTGGCCAATTGGCTGTAATTGGCTGTTGAAAGCTTGGCTTCTACAGCCATGTTTAAGCAACAGATCTGCACAGAGTTCTTTAAAGACATATCAAAATCATTCCTAAAGAGAGGCAGACAAATTCAGAGTGACTGAAACTGTTGTTTATGTTGCTTTTGTGCTTTTGGAGGTTGGTTGTTTGGTTTGTGGGGGTTTTTCTTTGGCTTTTTTGTTTTTTTTTTTAGGCAGTACAAGACACACATGAGTGTGCACATGCACACATGTATAGAGTCCTTGAGACCCAGAGCCATCTGCTTGGAGTGGTGCAGATGCTGAAGCCCAAGTGAAAAAGTAGCTATGGGCACCCACTGACCACCACCTAATCCTGTACCCTGTGCTTTATTGATTCTCTCCTTTGGTGGTGATTGAGGGGAGGGGATTTTATGGAAGAGCTCAGTTCCTCCTCCAGGTCCCTGAAGCAGCTGCAGCTTGGGGACGTGTTCCTGGCCACATGCTGTCTTGTCTTGGAGGCTTGAACTGGTGGTCCTTCCTTGCCTGGCTCTTCACTTACCCAGCTGAGTTACGTTCTTTAGAGTCAGGGTAGGGCTGTGGGGCTGTGTCATTCCTGTCTGATGGAGTAATGGCAGAAAATGAGATCCCTGCAAGCACAGTTCACTCTATTTTTGGTGAGTGACTTTTCGAGCAGGTGATGACTCCCTGCCCTGTCCCATCCTTCCACAGCCCTTTATGCACACTCCTGATTGCACACTTCAATCCTTAGGAAGATAGTAAGGCATGAGGGAGGGTGATTAATTTCCTGCTAGATGGGGAGGTTGTTTCTCCCAGAAAATTTTGTAAAGTCTTGCAGCCTCTGACTCTCCACATGGTATCCAAAGCTTTGAGGGAATGGATGCTTCCATCAATGTGGATAACATTTTATGATGCTTTATGCACTGAACCTTGAAGGGGAGCAGCCAGGGACCCAAACTAGTTCATGAAGGTTTGTGAGCATTTGTTTCTGTTGCTGTTGTGCTGTTACGCAGTCAGGAGAAGGTCTTGCCTCCTACTCAGCTTCCTTCTTTGGAAGAAGAATAAATGCAAATGGATTTTTTTCTCCTTGCTGCTCAGGGAAATTGAGTGTTTTTGTGATGAGACATCAGGCACGTATGATCTTGGGACTTATGATTTTTAAGCTATATCAATTCCAAAAAACAAAGACCGCTGTGGGAAGCTTTATGGTTTGCAATCCTCCTTACTCTGAAGAGGTTATAACTTTTTTCCTCTTTGTATTGTCCTGCATTTGATTTTTGAACCAGGTAGGGAGGATTTTCCGTGAGTTATTTTTTTTAACTTTTTTTTCTTTTGTCATTAAAAAGAAGCTCTTCTTCTGCAGGGCAGGAGGGACTTTAAAAGACTGGATTGGTAAACATACACTGATTTCACCAACCATTCATTATTCCCATGGGTTTGAATTATTTGCTGCTTCTTCTTTTTCTTAAATTCTTTGACCAATTCTACTAAAATTATTTTGGGGAAGAAGGTGTGAAGAAGCAAAAGTTTCTTTGAACTGCCATAGCTTTTCTAGTAGGCTTTTTTTGATTGCTTTTTTTTTCTTTTTGTGTGTGCTTTGTTTATGGTTGTTTTCTTAAAAATAATATTTAACAAAGGTGTTCTTTTGTATTCAGTTGTGGGGAACCACTTTAGTTTTTCAAGTCTGGAATAAGAACAGAATGTTTAGATCAAAAGGGCAGAGAAATGTTTGCTTTTGATCAAAGCAATATGCTATTAGAAAGATGTTTGGAAGGAAAATTATTGACAAGGCTCTAATATTCAGGTACTGAAATGTTTCTAAGTGCTTCCTGTGCTTTATAACTCCTCCCATTTATTGATAACTTGAACTTTCTCTAACCTTAGCTCTTCCAGCAGCTTGCCTGGCAGTACATTCCATGTTGAATCCCTTTCAGATATCCTTCACATATAACTTAGGTTTGGGCAAATATATTTGTAAAGCTTTACACTAAAGAACCTGAAAGGAGAATGAATAGGGCTGTCCCATTGTCACTCCATTATATTTGGCCATGTCTCCAAGCCATGTATTTACTGAGCTTCAGCAAAACTTGGATTATTTGAATCCAGTGTTTATCTGTGAGTTTTTTTGTCATGGACTGGATTTTAGTTCTGTTGGTTACAAGGTGGTAACATGACAGTAATAGCATTTCCATCCTGCAGAACAGTGCTTTCAGGAATATTATGAACAATTTCGTAGAGTGCTCCATGACAGGAGCATTTCTTAAATGGAGAAGTTAAAAGATGGTAGGCACACT